>JARNME010000199.1:0-600000 GCA_030179655.1 Scaptomyza flava
TCGTCGCAGCAATTGCTTCGTCCGCACTTGTATCGCTCATCTTTTCTCCTCATGTTGGCCCGTGTATGGCGAAGCGCTGCCCAACAAATCGCACCAACATGCTCACCGTTTATGCCTAGCTTAACGTTTAGCAGCAATCTTTTTGATAAGCTGTTTGATTTTCACGTTAATCAACACTGTCAAACTTAAGAATTAACTTAAAATTCTGCAACCTGCAGGCTCAAAATTAATTTAAGTTAAGCTAAGTTAAGTTGAGAGCAAACTCTAACATTGAGAGCCATAAGGTAGATTGAGTCAGCTGACTCTTAAGTTAATTTAAGTTAAGTCGAGAGTTACCAGCGCTTAACCTACCAAAATATAAATTTATACTTGTTACCGAAGGTAAAGAGTATATTGGTTTTGGGCAATGTCCGTCATTGTGTCCGTCCATCTGTCCGTCTGACCGTCTGTATGTTCGCAACTTTTTTCTGCACCCTTCTAGCTTGAAAACTTCCAATTCTCTTTATCTATGTGATAGTAAATTAAAGTGTCAAGATGGGTGCTCTACGTTAACTGGGGGCTGGCAAATCGATAAATTCGATAAATCAAAATATTGCATCAAAATTTTTGGAACCACGCCCCCCCATTCCTCCCCCAGCCCCAACAGCATTGTAAAGTCAAAAAAGCCTGTATCTCCCACGTTTTTTGAGCTATAGCCACCAAATTTGGTGCCAAGATAGGTGATGGATTTTGGATGTCACGGCCACCAATAACGCCCTAGCCGCCCCCATCCGCCCCAACGCTTCGTCAAAAACGGGAATGTGTGTATCTTCCAGAGTAGAGAAGCTAGAGCCACAAAGTTTGCTACGAAGATGGCTGGCAACGACACCCAAAAATCTAGATGTTGGTGCCACGCCCACCCATTCTGCCACCAGCCTCCTCGCATTTTGAATTGAGAAAAGCCTATGTCTCCCACAGTTTTTGAGCTATAGCCACCAAATTTGGTACCAAGATAATTAATGACAACCCCCCAAAACTGCATCAAAAGTTTGGATACCACGCCCACCTATACCGCCCTAGCCGCCCCATCCGCCCCAACGCTTCGTCAAAAACGGGAATGCGTGTATCTTCCAGAGCTGTGGGTCTAGAACAACCAAGTTTGATAGGAAGATAGCTGGCAACGACCCTCAAAAATCTACATTAATGTTTTGGAGCCACGCCCACCCATTCCGCCCCCTTTCCACTCTATTGACAAACTTGGAGCTAGAGTCACCAAATTTGGTTATGAAGATAGTAATTGACATCCCATATGGATCAGCAGCAAAAATTAGGATGCCACTCCCACCCATACCGCCCCCACCCCCCTCTCCCCATTATTTACAAACTTCGAGCTAGAGTCACCAAATTTGGAAGGAAGAAAGCTGTTGACATCACCATCTGCATCGGAGAATCTTTAAGGCAGCGTCCACACCTGCTGCATCCGTTACCCTTCGCAATCAGTCCTCTTTTTACCGGTTTTAATACTGGTAACGAGTATACCGCTGTCAGTTGCGTCCGACTGCAACGTTTCCACTTGATGAGAATAATGTTGCGAATTTCTGTCCATTCCATAAGGGAGTCACTTGAACTTGTTTTAAGTTGAAACAAGAACTTGGAATTGGAAACTTGATCGAGCTGATCTGATTTTACAAATGTAAGAACGTGTCTTGTAAATAATATTATTAATGCAAAACTGTAACAGCGTAAAATTTAATTAATATTTGTTGAACAATGCTATCATATGATTTTACATCCTGGTAAAGTAGAACGGTAATAACGGCATGAAGTAAATATATATTCTTTATAAGTATCAAAGCCAGGGCAATTTTGCCAAGTCTGTCTATCTGTTTGTCTGTCCGTACCTTTCATCGCTTGAGTCTAGTTTACTTCATATTACAAAAACTAATCCCCTACTAATGCATAGCGGAAGTAAGAAACGCCAAAGAAATTTTAATCACATTTTAGTTGGCTCAAATTTACGAGATTTAAACAACATTCCAACCAATGAGGCTTAGTTTAAAAATAACAGTTACTGTTTTCAAACCATCCAGCAACCAGCAACCCACGCGGGGCTAAGAAACCCATAATATATCTATGCATCCCGAAATCCAAATCAATAAAATAGATAAAACACATTCTAACATATGGAGTCACCAAATTTTGGGATAAGATTTCCTATTCATATATTTTCTACGGAAGGACATGCTTCAACAGCCAAGCTGATAAGATAAATCCGTCCAACCAGACATCCGTAGATTTCGGAGACTACCAAGGCTAGACAGTACAGATTTGGAAAATAATAGCCGTTTACTTTCTAATCTCTCCGCTAAGCTTTGATAACATACCTCTGAACACATGTGATATAACTGTTACTATTGGATTTGGTTGAGTCGTTCGATTTCTTGGTGTTTGTATAATCAAAAGGTCATTAAATTAAATCAGAAATTCAAGACGAATTGTGACGGTTACTATTAGGGGACAAATGAAATTATCTTAGATTGTCAGTCAACACTTTCATTTCCTTTCTTCATTTATTAATATATATAAGATATATATATTTTTTTAACTGTGTTTTCTACTCGTTTTTTTCGTGCAGCAAAGTTCATTAATCAAAAATTGCCTTTATTCAGTTGAGATAAATAATTGCTATCTTATTATGCCGATTGTCGTTGCTTTCGCCGCCATCCACTTCTCTTCATCCTCTTTCCACTGTCCACCGTGCCCTGTCGGCTGTCCCCTTGACGCCGCTTGCACTTTATCGAAGTTCTTTATAAACAACACGGCACCCTTTGTGAATACTGCATGAATCAAAATCGAAATCGATCAATCATTTTTCACACTTGGCCCAGCGTCAAGTGAGAGACCGCCGTGGCCCTGTGAAGTGCACAGCTTAGAAACAGATACAGAAACAGCTAGACTTACAGACACAGATTCAAATACACACAGATTTACTAAAAACACATACATATGTTTATATAGGAATATATGTACAAATGCGTAAATGCGTATATGTGCTTGTACAGGTACTCTAGAACGTACATACAGCATGACTTTATTTCTTGAAGCCATTCCCAAACTCTTTAGTAAAATTGTTTCGATCTGCTAGAATTTGAATTCAAGCCATTGGTTCTGCTTAACGTTGTTCCAAAAAAAATGTTTCAGATTTTAATAAACATAACCATTTACTCGGACACAAATGATTTTAAAAAACCATTAATAATATAATCTCCGCGTCGATTATGTGTGATTCTCGTTTTTGTGTGTTCTTATACTGTTGCAGCAGGTATTATAAATTTGTGATGAACTGAGCAACTATAGTAGTTATCGCTTTTCGAACCTACATAGCCAGTCTGCTTACTCAAATTATAATTTTGAAGAAAATATATATGAAAAAAATATTTTAGCAGTTGCACTTTGGACTTAACCCAATACCGTTTAACATCGTCGATTCAACCAACACTGTTCTTATTAAATATATATCTCCTAATTCTTTTATTAAATTGCTCTTTATTATACCCCGAACCCATATAATGGAAAGAAGGGTATAATGGTTTTGTTCAAATGAATGTAACAAGCAAAAGGAAGCATCTCCGACCGTATAGAGTGAATATATTCTTGATCAGCAACAACAGCCCAGTCCATTTAGATATAGACTATCTATCTGTCCGTTTGTCTGTATGTATAAGCTCGTTGAGCTCAAAGGCTATAAAAGCAATTTTAAATTATCGATACATCTTCCTGATTCAAATATACACATAATATCGATTGCAATTAAACTTTGAACTGAGAATGGTTTAAACTTGATTTAGAAGCCATTGACAATTTAATGATTATCTGTAAATCACCTTGAAAATTAAGTTATTGTTATTTGGCAGTAAATATTATTTTTGGTCTTCTTCGTTTAAAAATGCAAAACGAGAACGTTGATTAAATTTTGTTTGCTAAAGGCCCATTCCCAGAAAAAACAAGTAAGAAGGCTCTAGTCGGGAGAGCCCTGAACCCAGTTGCAATAAATAAATTAAATTTATGTAAGACTTTTGTAAACTGACTTGAAGCTTCAAGCGATAAAATTCGATATCTCCGGTGTTTCTTAACCGATTTGGACGAAATTTTCAGAAAAGTTCTATCGTTACCCATTATTTCAACCCTCATTTTTACATTTTCCAAATTCGATATTTTTTTGTTATCGATTCCATGTGTGTATCGGAAACCAGAATAGTTATCGATAATTTGAAGCAAAGAACTTATATAAAAAATCTGAAGTCTCTAGCTCTTGAAGTCTCTGAGATCCACGCGTTCATACAGACGGACAGACGGACGGACAGACGGACATGGCTATATCGTCTAGGCTGTTGATACTGATCAAGAATATATATACTTTATGGGGTCGGAGATGCTTCCTTCTGCCTGTTACATACTTTTGCACAAAACCATTATACCCTTTTTTACCCATTTTATGGGTTAATATTTCTTTAGGTTGTACATAAAGTTAGAGTGACCAGCTGTGTTTGTAAATATTTGTAGGTCACCTCATTTGATTAAATTGTTCCAATTGAGCGCCTTCTCTCTGATGTTATCTGCAAAACTTACTTATGCACCTTAAACCAATTGATTATTGGTTTCAGGACTATGAGGCGTATCAAGTTGAAATTACTCCTGATATTGGGTCGGATAGCATTAGGGGACGCCTGGAAGATTATCCAAAATTTGTTAGAAATAACATTAGGGAATATTTTAACTTAAGCGAAGGTTCTGTTCCTTGGGAAAATAATTTTGCTGGTGTTTAAATTAAATAAAATATTGAATTCAATTATAATTTAATTTTATTGTTTTTCTTTTTCATGCTCATAAGCTTTAATTTTACTATATATGTATAAAATTTGTAATTTCCACTTCCACATCAGTGGCTAAGTTTGGCGGAAGTCTATAATAACCACCAGTTGCTGATCGGTTGGATCCACCTCGTTGGCCTTGGGCTTCTTTGCTTCATAAGCATAAGCACTTGATGTGCTTGGTTCATTTGCCGTCTCTACAGTTGCGCTGTTGTCGTCAAATAAAAACTCCATAGAGTCAGCAGCCGGTGACGCCAAGAGTGTAGAGCAATTTGCTGGGCTCTCACTTTCAGCTAAATTACTGGATGTCATCACTCTCTCCGCAGCCAAATTTGGCAAAAAATCCATGTACTGGGCAAACTCACAATATATTGCGTCCCCAACACTCTGCTGCTTCTGCCGGGTTCCACCAGCGCTTCCACTTTTAATTTTTTGTTGTGAGGGTCTTTTTGCATTCGGCAACTAAAATATGATTTTTTTTTTAAATAAATGCCTATTATAAAAGTAAACAATGAACTCACCATCTTTATTCATATCCGCGCCAAAACATTCCCAGGCGCTTCTTGTTGCTACGTTGTCTGAGAATTTTTTGGATGTAGTGTTTCAAATCGCCTCATTATACTCGATACCGAAGGTAAAGAGTATATTGGGTTTGTGCAATGTCCGTCATGGTGTCTGTCCGTCTGTATGAACGCAACTTTTTTCCGCACCCTTCAAGCTAGAGACTTGAAACTTTCCAATTCTCTTTATCTATGGGATAGTAAATTAAAGTGTCAAGATTGGGGTTCCACGATGACTAGGAAGCTGGCAAATCGATAAATTCGATAACTCAAAAACGATAAATCCGCATATTTCACACACCCTTACAGCTAGAACTACCAAATTTGGTAAGAAGATAGCTACTAGCAACCCCCAAAAAACTGCATCAAAAATTTTGGAGCCACGCCCCCCATTCCGCCCCCAGCCCCCCGCATTTTAAAGTCAAAAAAGCTTGTATCTCCCACAGTTTTTGAACTAGAGCCACCAAATTTGGTGCCAAGATATGTGATGATGACCCCCAAAAACTGCATCAAAAGTTTGTATGCCACGCCCACCAATACCGCCCTAGCCACCTCCAGCTGCCCCAACGCTTCGTCAAAAACGAAAATTCTTGTATCTTCCAGATTTGTGGAGCTAGAGCCACCAAATTTGGTAGGAAGATAGCTGGTAACGAAGACAAAAGAACTGCATCAACGTTTTGGAGTCACGCCCACCCATTCCGTCCCCAGCCCCCCCGCATTTTAAAATCAGAAAAGCTTTTATCTCCCACAGTTTTTGAGCTAGAGCCACCAAATTTGGTGCCAAGATATGTGATGATGACCCCCCAAAAACTGCATCAAAAGTTTGGATGCCACGCCCACCAATACCACCCTAGCCGCCCCCAGATGCCCCAACGCTTCGTCAAAAACGGGAATGCGTGTATCTTCCAGAGTTGTGGAGCTAGAGCCACCAAATTTGAGAGGAAGATAGCTTGCAACGAACCCCCAAAAAACTGCATCAAAGTTTTGGAGCCACGCGCACCCCTTCCACCCCCTTTCCCCACCTTTTACAATCTTCGAGCTAGAGTCACCAAATTTTGTATGAAGGTAGCAATTGACATTCCACACAGATCTGCATCAAAAATTTGGATGCCACGCCCACCCATACCGCCCCCAGCCCCCCTCTCCCCACTTTTTACAAACTTTGAGCTAGAGTCACCAAATTTGGAATGAAGGTAGCAATTGACATTCAACATAGATCTGCAGCGAAACTTTGGATGCCACGCCCACCCATACCGCCCCCAGCCCCCCATTCCCCACTTTTTACAAACTTCGAGCTAGAGTCACCAAATTTGGTATGAAGATAGCAATTGACATTCCACACAGATCTGCATCAAAACTTTGGATGCCACGCCCACCCATACCGCCCCCAGCCCCCCTTTCCACACATTTAACCATTTTCGAGCTAGAGTCACCAAATTTGGTATGAAGATAGCAATTAACATTCCACAAAGATCTGCATCAAAAATTTGGATGCCACGCCCAGCCATACTGCCCCTAGCCGCCCTTTCCCCACTCATTACAAACTTCGAGCTGGAGTCACCAAATTTGGTATGATGATAGCAATTGACATTTCACAAAGATCTGCATCATACCGCACCCAGCCCCCCTTTCAACAGCTCTTACAAACTTTCAGCTAGAGTCACCAAATTTGGAAGGAAGATAGTTGGTGGCATCCCTATCTGCATCGGAGAATCTTTAAGGCAGCGTACACCCCTGCCCCATCCGTACCCCTTTGCAATCAGGCCTCTTTTTACCTGTTTTAATACTGGTATCGAGTATGCCGCAGTCGGTTGCGTCCGACTGCAACGTTTCCACTTGTTTTTTTTTATCGCATTTATTCATTTCATCCCGATCGGAGCATTCTACGATATAGCCACCATAAAAATTTACCATATCAACACGATTTCCGTGCAAACTGCTGAACCGATCTTGATGAAACTTTCACAGATTGCTTAGATCCTGTCGAGTTTGTTCACTATGAAATTTCATTTCGTTCGGAGCATTCTACGACATAGCCACCATACAAATTTACCATATCGTACTATCAATTGTTGTCTCTGTCGTGCACTTTCAAGTACCTACATGTCAAATTGTTGTTGTCGCACACGAACAAGTAAATGACGCTCAAGAGTGAAAATATTAGCGAAAAATTACCAACAACTGCACAGAAACATTAATAAGAGGGGGGAGCATTGATTTGGCTGTGTGAAGGGTATCATAGTCTTGGCATAGCCAAAATTAACTATGCGCCACTATGTTTTTACATAGAGTTGCACATAAAAATTCTGTTTCGGAGCTGCTGCGAATAGGCCTTAAATTAGAAAACACAAATTGTTTTTATTCAACAAACAAACAACAGTACATATTCTAACTGGGCTGCAGAGCAAATCGAAAAAATATATAAAGGGATTAAACAAGTAAATCAAAAAAAATTTGAAGACATGCTTTCATAAGCTTTCTTGCATACATATGTAATCGATAGTTTAAAAAAGTTTATATAATAAAAAAAAGAGGTAAGACTCGGTCAGAGATCGAACCTACGATCTTCGGTCTGTGAAGTGGCAGTCTTCTCTCTATGCCACCGGAGCTCTTCAATTTTACTAGTCAAATTAGTAAGTTAGTCAAAAGAGAAAACAGGTTTTCGTGGTTTTTGCATGGTATTGAATATTTTATAGTGGCAAAAACTTTAAAAACATGTATTGTCATCTGAAACACATCTTTGGTGAAAATTTCAGAGCTCTAGCTAGTCGGGAACTTGGTGAAAATTTGATTACAAGAATCCAGTACAAACAAGCAAACAGACAGACAGACAGACAAGTCAAGTTAAATAAAAGCATGTAAAAATAAAAATTAGGTTTTGGTTTTTTCAGGTTTATTTTTGATTTTAAGCAGTGTGCCGAACATGTTTGTTTTATGTATGTGTGTTTTCATTAAAAATTTCGAGGTCTTATATGAATTGACGAAGTTACAGGCAACAAGAATTTATTTACAAAAAGAATGTATTTATCAACAAAAGTGTATTTACATAAAGTGTTCATTAGGCGAAAGTCTGATACACAGAATCTGAAATCGTGGTTGCCACCAACAAGACACTACATGATGCTAGGTGCCTGTTCCAACGTCTCGAGCTGGCGTCTTGGAGAAGAAAGCGACAAAGTCAATGGACAGACTGCCACAGCCATGTCATATCCTCTACAAAGTAACTATAACCAAAGGCGTCAACACGTCCAACGGTCAATTACATATTTAGAACAGTCGCAGGCCGTTTTACGCTGGCCGCACTTCATATGTTTTTAACGCTCAGTAGTGTAAAATTTTCATTTCCTTAGCCCATTGAAAATGGGCTTAAAGGATTGGCAAATGTATGTAAAAGGAAAGGGGAAGTATCTCCGACCTCATAGTTTGAGCAGCGCCAACCGAGTCGACTAGCCATGGATATGAAAAACTGCGAAGATATCGAATATTTAAATTTATTTCATTACACACTAGCAAGTGTTGACATATTTAGAATGCGCTTACATAAACATACATGCCGACAAAAACCCAAATCCGAAATCAGAATGGGCCGAGTGGAAAGTGGAAACGTTGCATTTGGACGCAACCGACTGCGGTGTACTCCATACCTGTATTAAAACCGTTAAAAATATGACAATTTGCAAAGGGATACGGATGCGGCAGGGTTGTACGCTGTCTCAAAGATTATCTGATGCAGATGGGGATGCCACCAGATACCTTCCTTCGAAATTTGGTGACTCTAGCTCAATTAGTAAAAGGTGGTGGTAGCGCGGCTAAGGGCGGTATCCAAATTTTTGATGCATGCAAAGTTTTGATGCAGATTTTAGGAGGTCGTCATCACCTAGCTTGGCACCAAATTTGGATGCTCTAGATTAAAAACTAGTGGAATATATAAGAGTTTCTGATTTTAAAATGCGGAGGGCTGGAGGCGGAATGGGTGGGGGTGGCTCCCATATTTTTGATGCAATTTTTTGGGGGTTGCTAGTAGCTATCTCCTCTCCAAGTGTGGTACTTCTATCTGTAAAAATGTGCGAAATATGTGGATTTATATATAATATTTGCAAAGTTTCAAGCCCGTAGCTCGAAGGTTGTGGAAAAAAGTAACGTACATACGGACGGACGGACAGACGGACAGACACCAGGACGGACATTGCACAAACACAGTATATACTCTTTACCTTCGGTATCGAGTAAAAAAATTAAAGTCCTATGCATTCCCTCTTTAAGTTTTGATGTTATATTTACTCTGATACCGAAGGTAAAAAGTTAATTGGTTTTGGCAATTTCCCTCATGCTGTCTGTCTGTCCATATGAACGCACATTTCTTAAACACCGAAAAAGCTAAAGACTTTAAACTTTGCAATTATCTTGGTTCATGTCTGGGTCAGACAAAGGTCAATATATGGGCACTACGCCTACTAAGGAATCGATAACATGTCGATACACCTCGAGGTGCAAAAAGATAAGACACACAGATTTCCCACATTTAATCAGCTAAAATCAACTAATTTGGTGGAAAGATAGATGGTAAATACTGCTTCAAAAGATTTGAAGCAACGTCCACTTCTGCAGCTCCCAGCCCTCCGACATTTAAAAACTGGTATGCATAAAATGTTCACAGTTTTATAGCTTAAGTCACCAAATTTAAATTTGGTGGCAATATAGTTAGGTGCATCCCTCAAAGTTCTGCAGCAAACAATCTTTGAACGCAGCGTACACCCCTGCAGCCGCTGTACTCACCCTTTGCATTCAGGTATCTTTACCGCCGTTTTAATACTGGTATATGAGTATACCAAACTTGGCTGCGTTCAACTCCAATGTTATGTCGTTTTTATGTTACGGAAAATCCAATTTTGAAATACTAAGCGTTGTTTAGTAATAATTTAGCATTTGAGCCAAACACTTCACCCAGACCAACAAATTTAAAGTATTTGTAAGCACTAAGCTTTTACACTCTGATCCCCAAGAAAGAAAAAAATGCTACGCCCTAAGAATTCAAAGAAAAAAAAAAAAAAATTTTAACATACAAATGTCACTAAGGCCCAATTTCCTAATGTCCGGTTAAAGCCGCAGTAAGTTAAGCCCGGTATAAATTTAACTCTCGAGTCAAACTGGCTTTAACCACTTTGGTTTTCTCAATGCAAAGTTTACCTGAATCGTTAAGATACTATCGAATTACGGGCGCTGCGAGCCCTCAAGAGCGAATTAGCTGTTTGCTTTGATATTTTTCCATTTTAAACAGAAAATTAAATTTAAAACCATAAACAGTAACGTGGAAAAACTTTTCAGTTGCTGAGAAGCATAGACTTGTTGACCTTGTGAAGTCAAATAAAGATGTTTAGCTTGAATGATAAAATAATTTTGGTTTTTATACTCGATATCGAAGGTAAAGAGTATATTGGGTTTGTGCAATGTCTGTCTGTCCGTCTGTAAGTTCGCAACTTTTTTCCACACCCTTCAAGCTAGAGACTTGAAACTTTCCAATTCTCTTTATCTATGGGATAGTAAATTAAAGTGTCAAGATGGGGGTTCTACGATAACTGGGTGGCTGGCAAATCGATAAATTCGATAACTCAAAAACGATAAATCCTCATATTTCGCACATCCTTACAGCTAGAACTACCAAATTTGGTGGGCAGATAGCTACTAGCAACACCCAAAAAACTGCATCAAAAATTTTGTAGCCACGCCCACCCATTCCGCCCCCAGCCTCCCCGCATTTTAAAATCAGAAAAGCTTATATCTCCCACAGTTTTTGAGCTAGAGCCACCAAATTTGGTGCCAAGATAGGTGATGATGACCCCCAAAAACTGCATCAAAAGATTGGATGCCACGCCCACCAATACCACCCTAGCCGCCCCCAGCTGCCCCAACGCTTCGTCAAAAACGGGAATGCGTGTATCTTCCAGAGTTGTGGAGCTAGAGCCACCAAATTTGGCAGGAAGATAGCTTGCAACGACCCCCAAAAAACTGCATCACTGTTTTGGAGCCACGCGCACCCCTTCCACCCCCTTCCCCCACCTTTAACAAACTCTGAGCTAGAGTCACCAAATTTTGTATGAAGGTAGCAACTGAAATTCCACATAGATCTGCAGCAAAAATTTGGATGCCACGCCCAGCCATACTGTCCCCAGCCACCCTTTCCCCACTTTTTACAAACTTCGAGCTAGAGTCACCAAATTTGGTATGAAGATAGCTATTGACATTTCACAAAGATCTGCATCAAAAATTTGGATGCCATTACCAACCATTCCGCCCCCAGCCCCCCTTTCAACAAACAACTCTTACAAACTTCGAGCTAGAGTCAAAAAATTTGGTATGAAGATAGCATTTCACAAAGATCTGCAGTAAAAATTTGGATGCCACACCCACCCATACCACCTCCAGCCCCACTTTCCACAGCTCTTACAAACTTTGAGCTAGAGTCACCAAATTTGAATGGAAGATAGTTGGTGGCATCTCCATCTGCATCGGAGAATCTTTAAGGCAGCGTACACCCCTGCCGCATCCGTACCCCTTTGCAAGCAGGCCTCTTTTTACCGGTTTTAATACTGGTATCCAGTATGCCGCAGTCGGCCGACTGCAACGTTTCCACTTGTTATATTCATTGTTATGGCTGGGACAAATAAAGTGTCATTGGGGTTCTACGAAAAATGGCTGGCAAATCGATAAATTCTGCAACTCAAAATTGATAAATCCATCTATATAGACATATAGAACTACCAAATTTGGTGAAAAGAAAGCTACTAGTAACCCCCAAGAAACTGCATCAAAAATGTTGAAGCCACACCAACCGCCCCAGCCCCCCGACCCACCAGTTTGAAATCATAAACGCTTATAACTTCCACAGTTTTTGAGCTAGAGCCACAAAATTTAGTGGCAAGACTGGTAATGATGATCCCAAAAAAACTCCATCAAAACCGCCCCCAGCCCCCCTTCCCCAACAATTTACAAGCTTTGAGCTAGAGTGACCAAATTTGAAAGGAAAATAGCAATTAACATCCCACAAAGACCTGCATCAAAAACTTGGATGCCACGCCCACCTTAACAACCCCCGGCCCTCTTCCCCACTTTGAGCTAGAGTCACCAAATCTAGAAGGAAGATAGCTGCTGGCATCTCTATCTGTATCAGACAATCTTTAAGACTGCTTACACCCCTGCCGCATCCGTACCTCTTTGCAATCACGCCTCTTTTTACAAGTTTTAATGCAGGTATCGAGTAAAGCGCAGTCGGTTGCGGCCGAATGCAACGCTTTAATATATGTTTTTTTTTTTTTATCATAATTCAGAGAATCATTTTTAAATTTTCTAAAAGGCTCTTTCTCGTTTTGTAAATTCTGCAATTCAGGAATTGTTTTTTTCATTTTGAAGGCAATCAAAATTATTTCAGAATCTTGGGAAGAAGTAAAACCGTTCTGCATGAATGGTGTTTGGCGCAAAATATGGTCAGAATGTGTACACAAGATAAAAGATGATGATGATCAAGCAGATATTATTTGTCATGCAATTGCTAAATTGGCAAAAGAGTTTAATTTTGAATGGATAAGTGAAGTTGACATAAATGAATTGTAAGCTTCTCATAACGAAGAAATATCTAAAGACGAATTGACGTAACTGGATTTGGAAATCGGTTACAAAGAAGATAGCTAGCTAGATATAAGTAAGCGTCAAAAGTTAACTTTACAGCAAATATCTATAGCAATATATCTAATTGACGAAGCAATGGAGATTTCCTCAGAAAAGGATCTTGTTAGCGGAAGAAGTGCAAAAGTTTCTCGTGCGGTAGCAAATAATATTAATTGTTACAAGGAACTTTACCTCAACATATAAAAACAAGCTGTTCAGCAAACTTTGGACACATTAATAAAAAGGGATTGTAATAGCTGCAAGAATTGTCATAGAACCTGAATAATTTGTTTATTTTTTGGATATATTATTTAATTTTTGGTTAAACTTCTATTCTCTTTCATGTTTTTAGAAGAATAAATAAAGCTTAATTTTTTTTTTTTGTTATGCAAGTTTTCTTCTTTTTTTTAATAAAAATTCCGGTGACCTATCTCTGATGTTTATATGATTTCTGATGTTTATATGATTTCTATTGGCAAATAGCAGTTCACTTTGCGTTGTTTCAATATGCACCGTGATATTTTGGAACTGAGTGTAATATTGTGTTAAAACAGTCGGGCGCTCGATATACGAAAAATATGGCACAAGCTCCCAATCTTTTTTCACAATAATACTAACTAGCATTTTTTGATCATTAATGTTGACTAAAGTTAACTCCTTCCGCCCTAAAAAAGTGCATTATTAATAAAATTTTTCTGAGAGTTACATACATTCAAGTGAAACTAATATAAACGTGTTAAAAAATGTTTGCAAGTCAAAGACAGACGCAACCGTCTGCGGTTTACTCGTTACCAATATTAAAATCGGTAAAAAGAGGCCTGATTGCAAAGGGGTACGGATGTGGCAGGGACGTACGCTGCCTTAAAGATTCTCGGATACAGAAGGGGATGCCACCAGCTATCTTCCTTCCAAATCTGGTGACTATAGCTCTAAGCTTAAAAAGTGTGGAAAGGGGAGCTGGAGCGGTATGGGTGGGTGTCAATGTCAATTGCTATCTTCATACCAAATTTGGTGACTCTAGCCCAAAGTTTGTAAAAGGTGGGAAAGGGGGCGGAATGGATGGGCTCAAAACTGATGCAGATAGTTGGGGGTCGTTGCCAGCTTTCTTCCTACCAAATTTGGTTATTCTAGCTCCACTACTCTGGAAGATACACGCATTCCCGTTTTTGACGAAGCGTTGGGGCGGATAGGGCATTGTTGGTGGGCGTGGCATCCAAACTATTGATGCAGTTTTTGGGGGGTCTTCATCATCTATCTTAGCACCAAGTTTGGTGGCTATAGCTCAAAAACTAGTTCTAGCTGTAAGGACGTGCGAAGTATGTGGACTTATCGGTTTTGAGCTATCGAATTAATCGATTTGCCAGCCCCCTAGTTATCGTAGAACCCCAATCTTGACACTTTAATTTAATATCCATTAGATTAAGAAAGGTGGAAAGTTTCAAGTCTCTAGCTTGAGGCACGTGGAAAAACTTGCACACACACGGACGGACAGAAGGACAGACACCATGACGGACATCGCACAAAACCAATATACTCTTTACTTTCGGTTACGAGTATAAAAACAAAAGAACAACAGATACTCTTAACATAATATTCATCATCTGTGAAAATATCACTGAGATAAAGAAACACGGAAGCTATCGCATATAAATGGTTTTCTCAGTTTATTACATTATTTTTATTTTATGCTGAATGGGAAACAATTTCTTAGACCACTTGAAAACACAAGCAATTTTTTCAAAATCGGTCCACCGTTTAGGAGAAAAAATTTTTAAGCACACAACCTCAAAATACTAATATAGATTATTTAAATATTAATGTTTTTAATGGTTCTTATAAATAAAAAATCGTAAACTTAATAACGGAACACTAATGCTGAACCGAAATAGCCTTTTGTATTTCCGATCTCCGTGTTCAAATTGGTATCAATTTCAATAAAGAGTATTCATTGAGACCAAGCATTTAGCTATTTAGTTGAAATTAAATTAAAGTAATATTCAGCTCTTAAATGCAAATATTGATTTAGCAGCTGGCTAGTCAACGAGTTGCTTGAATTGCGACTGGAAATTACAGTTCCTTGTCAGTATGCAGCAACATTGCATCCTTGTCAAACTCATGAAGCCGACAGCCAAAATCCAAAATGGATGAGATTCATTAACACGAATGAAGCTGGGTATTTGTGTAAGCGTGTATGCATGTATGTATGTATGAATTAATGTGGGTGCCTGATACTCGCGGAGTAAGCATAGAACCATCAAAATCAAAACCCGTCTGCATTGGCAAGAGCACAAGCACGGGTTAGGCAATTGGTTTGAGAATATTTTGCAATGAGAAATGGTTTACGGAAAGACTGGCACTCATACTTAAACTCACCGTTTTTAGTTGCAAAGCTGTTTGCCTGAGTTGGTGGTGCAATTATCGCTCAGCGCCCTTCAAATTTTCTCAATGAGTGCGTAAAATTTGCGCGGCCACACAAGCAAGACTACTTACGCTTTCGGTGCGGTCGGGGTGGTTCTTCATACAAATGTACATGCATAGAAAAATACATATAAACATAAATTGATGTACATACTCGCAGCTAGTCTCCATTGTACCTTAACACCCCGTCACTAGTCGTCCCTTGCTTTGCGTTCGGCCGTACTGTTGTTCTTTGAATCCTTCGTTTCGCATCGGGTTGCCATGAATATGGCATATAATGTACCCAATAATTAAGTGAAAGGGTAACAATGGTATTATAAGAACTTTTCTAACCGGGTGATAAAATTTGCTCGAAAAGGGATTATACCATGTCGTCTAACTTTAATAATGGCGGACTCCTCATAATTGCCATCTATATTTATGTATGTATATGCAGATGTTTGTGTCTGCATTCTATAAACACCCTGGCCAGGGCAGGACAGGTAAGAACCTCAAACGGATGCAGCGTAGGCGATTGTTTGACTTTGCACAAGACAGTCTACAAGAAAGATTAATGTAGTTCAATGGCAATAGCGCCCAGCCACATGAAATTGAATGAGCTGAAGCCCACGAGAGAGCACTGTAAAGAAAGCTCAATCAAGGGCGGCTCGAGAGCGAAGCACCTAAGAACTTAAAATAAGCCCCGAATACAATTAACTGCCTCGGCTTATATAACAGTGCTGACAAAATAAACAAGAATTCGATACTTTTGCAAATCCTTTTATGCATATGAAGCAGCGAACTTGAAAATAGTAGCGCGTGGAATACCAATAGTAAAACTGCTAAATCAAATGATCAGTTTTTTTTAAACAAAAAACCCGTATGGTATTGTAAACTAATAAGCCATTAAAGGGTTATATTGAAGGGAACTGTATGATTATTGACAAACGAACAGTGATTATAATCAATTGTTTATTTCCCGAAGTTGACTTTCACTACATTTTTTATATAGCGCTCTAATTTCACTTGCATGGCCATGTCTTTGGAAAACAGATTGTTAAACTGTGCTGTTACCGTAAATAACAATCGGTCCAATCGTTAAAACTATAAATAGTTTGGATAACTTAGCCTGTTCTTAGACGAGTTAACTTGTGTAAGCAAAACCTTTTCGTGTTGCGCAAGACGAGATAACTCGTCCTGGAAAGTAAAAAATTCTGAAGAGATATAAAGACATAAATTTTTTAATAAATTCCAATGCAGGTGTCATTTAGTAATAAACATTCGCTTTGTTTTTACTAAATGGGTAAAAAAAAATTTACAAAATAAGGGAAGACTCTTCTTTATTGTTTTATATGAAATGGAAAATTTCACTATGGGCTAAGTGCAAGTTTATAGAAAGAAAATGGATGGTGTGGACTTATCCGATGGAATGATTGCATCATATGCACTGGCAAGAAAACGAATGAAAAAATACTTCAAAAAAATGTCTCTCCACTTCGTAGACGTTATATGCATGAACGCCTAATGGGAAACTCACTTGGCAAAATTTTATGCTAGAATATATTCATAAAATTGTTGAAGAATATGTGCCAAAATGCTCAAAAGCTGGTAGCAAAGCATCGCAGCCTACACAACTTTTGGGAAAACATTATCCAACTCGAAAATGTTCCATCTGCTTGAAAAATGCATTACGAAAAGAATCACGTTACTGGTGTTCTACCTGTAAAGTACCACTTTTTGTGGTGCCTTATTTTGAAAAAATATATATTAATTTATATATATTTGTTTAATTTGCTTTATTTCGTAATATAAAATTTAATATTTGAACGTAATAAAAATTAATCTTATTCGTTTTTAAACCACTTATGAAACCACTTGTGTTGTTGAGATAACTCGTCTTCGTTTAATCTTATATACGCATAGTAAAGAGGATTAAAAAAAAAATTTCGCAGTTAACAGGTTAATGAGTAGAGTTCAATACGGTTAGCTTTATTGATATTGTTATATTTTAAGTGTACTCGTAGAAGAGTGTCGCGTGTCACCTGCTTACTATACGGTATTATTCACTGTTATCGATTGGTGATGCGATAGTTATCGAATTTTTGTGTATTACTATATATTAAGTATATATTATTATGTTGCGAATATGATTATTTAATTTTTTTTTAAAGCGTTAACCTTTGAAATTAGTAAAATATGGCACCGTGATTTCGTGAACAGCAACAATAAAATGAGTGGATTTGGCCATCTAGATCTCTCTGTCCGTCTATATACGAGCTAAGAACTCTATATTTTAAATATAAGCTCTCCGAAACTATTATTGATGACTCTTTCTTTTTCCGATAAACAGATTAAGAAATACCGGAGATGTCGAAGATTGTTGTTAAGTCAAACATTCAGTAGCGCAGTATTACATGCTATTTTTGTATACGCGTACCCATAGGCACACATATACTTACAAATATTGTCTGCAAGTATGTAAAGGGTTCAGAAAATCTCTTATAGTATTTGTTTACTTGTCATACTCTGACACCGTCCGTTAGACTTTCCGTCATTATGAACACAATTTATTTCGACACTCTCAAAGCTAGAGACTTGAAACTTTACAAATATCTTTGTATGGCCTGGTCAGCTAAAGTGTCAATAAAGGGCAAAAGGCTTGCAAAGTTTCAAGGGTGTCAAAAAGTTGCATTCATACGGACAGAAAGAGAGCACTGAATGTTTAGGATTGCAACTGAGAAATAAAATAAATATTACTTGGATAGTGCAAAAAGTTTCCTCATGTCTCAGAGGTCATAATATTAAGACCGGAAACCTTGAGAGAACCCACAATTTTAAAACACAAATAACAAAAATGTAAAAGCTATATATTAGATATTCACATTTTTATGCTTGGTGAAAATAAGTTTGGATCTTTTATTAAGCTCATATTCATGTGCAACTGTTAAAATAAGGCAATTCCGACCCCATATACTACATATGTTTAGTATATCCTTCAGACAGCACATTTGAGTCAATATAGTCATGTCCGTATGTAAGAACGCGTCGATTCAAAATATTGTTAATGAGCTGATGATGATATTTAATATAATATATAACATCGATAACATAAAAATTTTGAGTTTTCAAAACCAGGAACTTTTTTTTTTCAATATATAAGAAAATTAATGAAAATATAGAGACATGATTTCCATGCTTACAGACAGACCGCAGCAAAATCTGAGCTGTTCAGTCCTCAATTATGTGAAAAATTTCTGGAGCTGAATGGTATATACGCAATGGAGACATTAATAGGGAGTGCAAGGTAACGAGAATCTGTGATGTTCTCAACCTTCAACCTGCTGTATACCTGTTCAAACTTGCCAACCACCTAAACCGAATGGCGTAAAGGGTCCTCAGAAAGATTTAAAGCGAGGAAGGGGCCCAGGGGGTTCATCCGAAAAGTCTGTCTGGATGACTTATATAAACCCATATCTTTTTAATGCACTTATTAGTTTCACCTGTAGGCATGTATGCATTCATGAAAATTAACTCTTACAACCTACAATTTTTATTCTCACCTTACTTTCTGTTAAGCTTAAGTATAATTCATAAACTCAGTAAAAATTTTAGTCAATCCAACTATATTCGTGTATGATTTAGCTTTTAATATGAATATGCTTAAGCTGACACGTGCTCATGTTAAACTTAGAATTACTATGAAACAGTAAAATCAATATTTTTCATATTCTATTTAAAGTGTCGACGTCTTAATATTGATGCACAAAAATATTAGGTTCAAATGTTAGTCAGCTGAAATTTAATATGAAATTATTTATTTTAGCATCTCGGGTTCATTAAATCCAAGAATCACGTTCTCGATTTTTTATTCACTCGCATTAATTATTGTTAATTATTAAATCTGCTAGAAGTACAATAAAGATCTGTAAGATCAAACTTACCGAACACGAAATATAACGAGATGCGAACTTAATGCGGAAAATACAAGCTGCTTAAATTGACACCCGCAATAAACAGTAAAGGCTATGTTATATATATCGTTAAAGCTATTATTATTATTATATGATATATTGTTACGCTGTTTTTACCGCTATTTAACTTACCATAGGACTTTTATATTTAAGTGCTCAGGTAAAATGTTACAGCCGAAAACTCATTTCGGTAGAATTCTTTTACTGCAGTGCATCTCAAAACGTCTCAATTCAAACAAAAACTAGAAGATACCCTGAACCCAGTTGCAATAAATATATTTAATTTATATAAGACTTTGGTATACTGGCTTAGCTTCCATCGATTAAGTTCAATATCTCCGGTGTTTCTTAACCGATTTGGACGAAATTTTCAGAAAAGTTCTATCATTATCCATTACTTCAACCCTCATTTTTAGATTTTCCAAATTCGATATTTTATTGTTATCGATACCATGTGTATATCGGAAACCAGAATAGTTATCGATAATTTGAAACAAACTTGTTCTGCTCATGGTATAGGAGAACTTAAATACAAAATCAGAAGTCTCCAGCTCTTGTAGTCTCTGAGATCCACGCGTTCATACAGACAGACAGACGGACAGACAGACGGACAGACGGACATGGCTATATCGTCTCGGCTGTTGATGCTGATCAAGAATATATATACTTTATAGGGTCGGAGATGCTTCCTTCTGCCTGTTACATACTTTTGCACAAAACCATTATACCCTTATTTACCCATTTTATGGGTTAAGGGTATAACAAGTGAAAACATTGCTGTTGGGTGCAGCTGACTGCAAAATACTCAAATACCAGTCTTAAAACATGTTGTTAATAATTTGCTTAAAAGGGGGGAGTTGAGCCGGAGAGGGTAGGCTTGTCTTTTGAACAAGCTGTGATGCAACTCTTTAGGAGATTTCCCCAGCTATCTTTCCACAAAATATACTGACTCTTGCTGTTGAAATGTGATACATGTGTTTCTTATCGATTTGTACCTCGAAGCGTATCAATTATCGATCTCCAAGCCACTGTGATGCGCCCCAATCTTAACACTTTTTCTAACGCAGATGTGGACCAAAATATTGGCAAAGTTTTAAGTCTCTAGCTTAATGGGTGTCG
Source organism: Scaptomyza flava (assembly GCA_030179655.1). NCBI lineage: Eukaryota > Metazoa > Arthropoda > Insecta > Diptera > Drosophilidae > Scaptomyza > Scaptomyza flava. The sequence continues at coordinate 20,560 of JARNME010000199.1, forward strand.
GAAAAAGTTGTCTTCATACGGTCAGACAAACGGTTGGACGGACACCATGACGGACGATGCACAAAACCAATATACCCTTAACATACAGTATCAGAGTATTATCAAAGCTTGACGTCAAATTTTATTTTAAAAATAAGAAAATCACTTAAGCCATGATTTTATGGCTGTAATTATTACATTATCGTACTACTATACTAAACAGTTTGGTTAAGGATATTTATCAGTCTAGCTCCCTCGACTAGAGCCGACAACCATAACAGGCTTAGATTTTGGTTGTTTGTTAAAGTGTAGACCTTAGCTCTCGAATCTGCTGAGTTTTCAAGAAACTTATTTTGCTGTTGCCACTTTTTACGTGACGGTGGTAAAGGTGAAGAAGAGGAGGTCTCCTTGCTGTTTTTTGCATAAAATAAAATCAATTAGCAAAAATTGGCAACTGGGTGCAAAACATATACAATAAATTTTTCATAGCATAGGCAAACGTTTACCTTCAATCATTTTGGGCATGCGATACTCAAACATTTATTATTATGATAAGTTAAATCTGTGTGCTAATCTCAACTAAGAACAACTGCAGGTATCTATTGACTGACAGCGGAAATACATAAAATCGAGACTGGCACATATTTTTCAAGCACTTCTGATGAATTAATCTATATTAAACATCTGCAGAAATATTCAATTATAATATTCGGCCACATTACTCAACAACTGAGATATGATTCCCATAGAGGAGGGCTCACAATGGTATTCATAATCCAGAGACCCAGTTATTGATACTTTCTCATAAAAAAAATTGCTTATTTTTATTAGCGTCGTTGGTGTTGTTGTTATTGCCTATTGTTAATGCTGCTGCCGCAGTTACCATTGCCAGCGTTCATGTCTGCGTCTGCATCCGTGAGCGGCTGCTTGTCAGTTGTAATTATGGCAAAAAGGCGCTCCCTTAGGAGTGGTAATCCTAAAAAAATATTGACTGTCGATCTCCACCTTTGTTACGTAGGAATAGTGTTTGCCGCATATAAGGACCATGGCGGCTGAACTCGTTCAGAAACCGATAATGGTTAAAAATAAATAAAAAACGTTCACCTAACGAGATCTCATAAGTTTTGTAAAAAACCTTAAGTGAAGACAGCTTGAAAAAGATATACCTTGTACCTATGTATGTACATACATAGAACAAAAATCCAGTATAATTGCCTTAAAATTAATTCTGATCTTAGCATCTATTCGAGAGACCATGGCTTGGAGATTCCACATACGTGTTTAAATAAAGCTGTTCAATACATACATATATTATGGTGCATTTACACTAGTTAATGCAGCGTCAATTCTAGCTATATCAACAATTGATATCCAACGTCAACGCATTTGTTGCGTTTACATTAGTTGATTGAGTTGACAAAAAAACCGGGCTGCCAACTAATTTTCGAGTTGAGCAACGCGCAAGATGCCAACGCGTTGATATTGAAGTTGAGAGTAATTTACACCAGTTGACATCCACATTCGTTGACATTCACGTTGCTAAGCATTTTTCGTTGACGTCGATATTGTGAATTTATCGAAACTTATTTTCAATATTGTGTTGTTTTGTTAATTGAGAAAAGTGGTAAGTACTAATGCATATGTAACTTAAAACTAATTGATATGCATTTTGTTAACTTAAGAATAAAGTCAGAACAATGGCAACAGCGAAGAAGAGCAAAATAGCGGCAGCAGTGGTTTTGGTTCTCGCTCTTGAGCAAATCGATAGCTATCGCCTGCAACTGAAGCAGGTATACTTTCGATATTAAAATATGGTTCAATAAATATGCATAAGAATAAATAAAATTGTATTTTAAATAGCTTTTTATTACTAATTTTTGTTTTTATAGACTGCACAGTTGAAAAAGCAGACAACATTAATTAAAACGGATGGCAAAGCGAAGTGCTGCCACCAACGCGCCGATTGTGACTTCAACTGTTGACCCAAAGTGTTAACACTATGTTTACACTTTGAGCAACAATTGACGATTTTCGCATTGTCAATCTACTGTCAACGCAACAGTTGATCAAGTTGACAGCTGTTCACACTAGGATTGATAAAGTTGATATCAACGTTGACTTGTTTATCAACTATTGTAAATGCAGCATTAAAACCATTCAGAAGTTTTTATTTGTTTGAATTTGCCTGAGTTAGTAAGTGTGAATTTCTTCAAGCGATAATAAAAATAAAATCAATTGCAATAGTGCTGGATGACATTTACCCTTTAATACTACAAGTTCAATCACGAGGTTCTAAAAACTAAGTTAGTAGTGGATTGGGTGGGTGTGGCATCCAAATTTTTGCTGCAGATCTATGTGGAATGTCAATTGATATCTTCATACCAAATTTGGTGACTTTTTGATTCCCTAATTTAATAGAAGGTTTAACATGAATAAATTGCTATTAATAAATTGACAAAAAATTGCTCTATAATACTTATTGGGTGGGCGTGGCTCCAAAGTTTTTGATTCAGTTTTTGGGGATCGCTCATAGCTATCTTCCTACCAAAGTTTGTAGTTCTAGCTGTAAGAATGTGCGATATATTTGAATTTATCGGCTTTTATCTATAGAATGTACAGATTTGCCAGCCCCCCAGCAATCGTAGAGCCCCAATATTGACATTTTATCTGTCCCTGGCATAGATAAAGATAATTGGAAAGTTTCAATTCTCTAGCTTAAAGAGTGTGGAAAAAAGTTGCGTTCATACGGACGGACGGACAGACACCATGACGGACATTGCATAAACCCAATATCTAAACAAGTGGAAACGTTGCAGTCGGACGCAACCGACCGCGGCATACTCGATACCAACATTAAAACAGGTAAAAAGAGGCCTGATTGCAAAGGGGTACGGATGGGGCAGGGGTGTACGCTGCCTTAAAGATTGTCTGATACAGATAGAGATGCCAGCAGCTATCTGCCTTCCAAATTTGGTGCGCGTGGCTCCAAAACTTTGATGCAGTTTTTTGGGGGTCGTTGCAAGCTATCTTCATCTCAAATTTGGTGGCTCTAGCTCCACAACTCTGGAAGATACACGCATTCCCGTTTTTGACGAAGCGTTGTTGCATCTGGGGGCTGCTAGGGTGGTATTGGTGGGCGTGGCATCCAAACTTTTGATGCAGTTTTTGGGGGGTCATCATCACATATCTTGGCACCAAATTTTGTGGCTCTAGCTCAAAAACTGTGGGCGATACAAGCTTTTCTGATTTTAAAATGCGGGGGGCTGGGGGCGGAATGGGTGGGCGTGACTCCAAAACTTTGATGCAGTTTTTTGGGGTTCGTTACCAGCTATCTTCCTACCAAATTTGGTGGCTCTAGCTCCACAAATCTGGAAGATACACGAATTTTCGTTTTTGACGAAGCGTTGGGGAAGCTGGGGGCGGCTAGGGCGGTATTGGTAAGCGTGGCATCCAAACTTTTGATGCAGTTTTTAGGGGGTCATCATCGCCTATCTTGGCACCAAATTTGGTGGCTCTAGCTCAAAAACTGTGGGAGATACAAGCTTTTTTGACTTTAAAATGCGGAGGGGCTGGGGGCGGAAAGGGGGTCGTGGCTCCAAAATTTTTGATGCAGTTTTTTGGGGGTTGCTAGTAGCTATCTTCTTACCAAATTTGGTAGTTCTAGCTGTAAGGGTGTGCGAAATATGAGGATTTATCGTTTTTAAGTTATCGAATTTATCGATTTGCCAGCCACCCAGTTATCGTAGAACCCCCATCTTGACACTTTAATTTACTATCCCATAGGTAAAGAGAATTGGAAAGTTTCAAGTCTCTAGCTTGAAGGGTGTGGAAAAAAGTTGCGTTCATACAGACGGACAGACGGACAGACACCATGACGGACATTGCACAAACCCAATATACTCTTTACCTTCGGTATCGAGTATTATCATGAACGAAAAGTCTGAGAACTTAAGATTATTTGTTCTTAGTGTTTGCAGTGTACAGCTCTTATGTATTGCAAATGTTCTCTCTGTGTATGATGACCATATGTATGCCAAATGCACGTAAGCACATTCCTCATAGGCCCAATATTTCAATGTCCGGCACAGCGGCTCAGCTGTTTTTTGTTATTGTTTTGGTCGGTGACTGGCAAGCTTTGCATATTTTAAATACATATATAAAATATAAAATTAAAATGATCACGCCTGATTGCAAACGGTTCCGTGGGAAAAACTTTTCGCTTTCTGAGGAGCATTTGTTGGTGGAACTAGTGGAGTCGAATCAGCATATTTTAGAGTGCAAGAAGAGCGACGCCGTTACGTGGAAGCAGAAGGACGCAGCCTGGCAGAAACTTGCTGCTCAGTTCACTGCGCAAACTGGTGTTAGTCGTTCGTGGAAAGCCTTGAAGGACAAATATGCTGTGCGATGCCATTTTTCTTTAATAACAAAATAAATATACAATTCAAGGGACAGCTTTTTGCTTTATCGATGATTCTTATCGATATATCGTGACTTCAACGCGCTATAAATTTTAACCGACACCCAGCCTTCCGGTTAGTTTGTTTCTCATATACTCCTAACCGAACATTGAACAACTCAAATTCGACTAAACTTAGAATAAGTTGACTAACCGGACATTGAAATATTGGGCCTTAGTGATTTAAGTGAATGTGTAAATGCGTAATCCTGTGAGCCCAAGTGAGCGAGTGAAAAAGCTTTAATGTATGCAATGAGAAGAAAAAGCCGTTTAAGAACATCCGTTAATGTCTGCCATTCACCGATTTTTTTGATAAACGACAATTATTATAAATTAAAAACGGATTTGTTAATACCGCAAATATTGCTTTATGGGCGAAATGATCTTGAAATTGTTCTTAATATAATAACATTCCGTTCTTAATTCATGAACAATTTGGAACAGCCATAATCAAAGCAACAATGTCGACTACGTAGATTTCAGAATATTAGCAGAGTTCTTCGACTCGACGATAAATCAGATAGGGCGGATCGGCGAGCTCGTGATAAGCTGGTACCTATAAGAGTTTTGTGGGACAAATGGGCTCATAATTTGAAGATTATGTATAATCCAAACGAATGCCTGATAGTCGATGAGCAGCTAGTGACATATCGCGAACAATCAAAATTGGAACACTGTGCGACTCTAACACCAACTATGCCTGGACTATGCAAGTGTATATCGGACGAAATCGTAATTGTGATACTGAAAAGAAGCGAGTGGTACTCGAACTTACAGAAGGACTCAAAGGCCGAAATATAACTTAAGACAACTTTTTGACCTCATACGTAAAAATAAGGTGTTTCTACCTCCATGTATTTTGGACATGAGAAATAACCCTGTCTTTAACGCAGAGTTTCTTTTTGAACATAAATATAAAGTTACATTAGAATATCGGTGCGTATATCTTATAAGCACATTGCACCAAGACGCAAGAATACACGAAAGCCGTTCGAGGAATCCAGAAATAATAGAGTAGATTAACCATACAAAGGCTCGGGTGAATACAATCGACCAACTGGTTGCCACATATACTTGCAAGCGGACGACTAATAGGTGGCCAGTAGCTCTATTCGCAAATATGCTTGATGTGTCTGCATGCAATGCTTTTCTGATTTGAACAGCAATCAATCCCGAGTAGTAAAAATCAAAGCATTTTCGTCGCAGGCTGGAATCTAAGCTTTTGAAAAAGGAAAACCAGGAGCATAAGACACAGCCATATGACACGGTCGCCAGGAACCTAACTCACCCGGCAGAAGAGAAAAAATAAAGAGAGCCTTTTGTCATTTCTGTGAAAACAAGTCTAACAGAACTAAATACAATACAAAATGTAAGAACTATAACTTATTCGTGTGCAAAAATCATTCAACTACAGAAATTATGTGTAACGCTTGCAGCAAAATGTTATACTAAAATTAGAGTTCTAATGTATCTATTGATAAGTTATTATTTTTTATACCCTTCACATGTGAATCAGGGTATATTGAGTTTGTCATGAATCTGTAACGCCTTAAAGGAATGATGGGAGACCCCATAAACTATATATCAAAATGATCAGGACGAGCTCAGGAATTGATTTCCGTCCGTCCGTCCGTCTGTCCGTCTGTCCGTCTGTCTGTTTCAACACGATTTCCGGCCAAACTGCTGAACCGATCTTGATGAAACTTTCACAGATTGCTTAGATCATGTCGGGTTTGTTCACTATGAAATTTCATCCCGATCGGAGCATTCTACGATATAGCCACCATATAAATTTACCATATCAACACGATTTCCGGCCAAACTGCTGAACCGATCTTGATGAAACTTTCACAGATTGCTTAGATCATGTCGGGTTTGTTCACTATGAAATTTCATCCCGATCGGAGCATTCTACGATATAGCCACCATATAAATTTACCATATCAACACGATTTCCGGCCAAACTGCTTAACCGATCTTGATGAAACTTTCACAGATTGCTTAGATCATGTTGCTTACCATATCGTACTATCAATTGTTGTCTCTGTCGTGCACTTTCAAGTACCTACATGTCAATATGTTGTTTTTGTCGAAAACGAACAAGTAAATGACGCTCAAGAGTAAAAATATTAGCGAAAAATTACCAACAACTGCACAGAAACATAAGAGGGGGGAGTATTGATTTGGCTGTGTGAAGGGTATCATAGTCTTGGCATAGCCAAAATTAACTATGCGCCACTATGTTTTAATCAATGAATCTACTCTCTTCATTTAAAAAACAAGTAGAAACGTTGCAGTCGGACGCAACCGACTGCGGTGTACTCAATTCCTGTTTAAGAACGGGTATCAAGAGGCCTGTTTGCAAAAGGGTACGGATGCAGGGGTGTCCGTTTCTTTCAAATATTGGTTGATGCAGATCTTCCGGGGATGTCACCAGTTATATTGCCAACAAATTTGGTAAATCTAGCTCAAAAACTATGATAGATTCACGCATTCCCGTTTTTAAAGAGGCGGTAGGGGGTGGAACATAGTTTGGGAGCGTGGCATTAAAATTTTTGCTAAAGAATCTTGTGGGATGTCACCAGATATCTTCCTACCAAAATCTAGCTCAAAAAATTTCGCATTCCAGTTTTTGAATGGTGGGGGGCCACTGGTGGATTGGGTGGGCTTCCAAAGTTTTGAATCTGATGGTCGGTACCTGGTTGCTTTCTACCAAATTTGGTGACTCTAGCTAAAGCTGAGCTTTGATGCAGATCTCAGGGGGTAATTACCAGGTATCTTTCTACAGAATATTTTGACTTTACACTCATTTCCGTTTTTTATGGCTTTGGGGTGGCTGGGGGCTAGGGCAGTTTTTTTGGGGGTGCCTGTATATATTTTGTTTAACAAATTTGGTATGGGATGTATAAGGATTTATAGATACTGAGAAATTATCGATTTTCCTGCTCCCCAGTTATCGTAGAACCCCAATCTTGATATTTTATCTGATTCGGCCATAGATAAAGATATTTGCTAAGCCTCTAGCTTGAAGGGTGTCGAAAAAAGTTGCGTTCATACAGACGGACGGACACCATGACGGTATCGAGTATAGTTAGTACGGTATGTTTATTAATTAACAAGCGGGCATCTGTCTTCTGTCCCGAAACTGTTAACATTGAAGCTAAACGCATACAAAATATGTTTGGCAACAGCGCAATGGCTTAGTTGTCCACTAAGTGAAAAATAGTTGCAGGCTCGTATCGCGTCGCAGACTATCATATTCCGAATTATACATATCTAACATTTTGAACAGTTCAAATTATACTTTTTACACTTCTTATTGATGCGTGGCAGTGAATACAAAAGAAAGTGATCAAGAATGTTATACATATTTGTGCATAAATAGAAATATGTTGACACTTTAAATCAAGAACGAAAATTTTAAAAATTAAAATTCCATATAAAATCAAGTTTAAAATAGCACAATTTGAAATAAAACAAAAAAGTAAGAAAATACATATAAGCGATTCATAGAAATGGAAACGTTGCAGTAGGACGCAGCCGACTGCGGCATACTCGATACCTGTATTAAAACCGGTAAAAACAGGCCTGATTGCTAAACGGTATGGTAGCGGGAGGGATTAACGCTGTCACAAAGATTGTCTGATGCAGATAGGGATGCCACAAGCTAGCTTTCTTCCAAATTTGTTGAATCTTGCCCAAAGTTTTTAAAAGGTCGGTCAAGGGGGGCTGGGGGTGGTAAGGGTGGGCGTGGCATCGGAATTTTTTGGCCAGATGCTTATGGGATGTGAAATGATATCTTCCTACATAATTTGGGAACTCTAGATCAAAATTTGTAAAAGGTGGGAAAGAGGGGCTGGGGCGGAATGGGTAGGCGTGGCTCCGTAACTTTGATGCAGATTTTTGGGGGTCGTTGCCAGCTATCTTCCTACCAAATTTTATTTTGACTGAAAAAATGTTTTAAATTATATGCTTCTTTAATGTTACTTGTTTAGTATTTTAAGTTTAAATTAAAATTTTAAAGTTTCTTAATTAAGGTTTGACTGTTTCATGTAAAATCCGATAGTGAATAGTGTATTAATTTAAAAGTGTAAGACTAGTAGCACTAGGAATACTTAAATAACAAGTGGAAACGTTGCAGTCGGACGCAACCGACTGCGGTATACTCGTTACCAGTATTAAAACCGGTAAAAAGAGGCCTGATTGCAAAGAGGTACGGATGCGAAGGGGTTGTACGCTGCCTTAAAGATTCTCCGATGCAGATGGGGATGCAACCAGCTATCTTCATACCAAATTTGGTGACTCTAGCTTAAAGTTTGTAAAAGGTTGGGAAAGGGGGGCTGGGGCTGAAGAGGTGGGCGTGGCATTCAAATTTTTGGTGCAGATCTATGTGGGATGCAAAATACTATCTTCATACTAAATTTGGTGACTCAAGCTCGAAGTTTCTAAAATGTGGTGAAAGGGGGGCTGGGGGCTGGTTACCTTCGGTAACAAGTATAAAAATTATATTAAATTAAAAGAACTGATTAGTGGATTTTACCATTAATTATATTTGTAATTTATAATACTTCATGCAAAATGATACGGTTTAACAGGGAGGGCAGATTAATTTAAATAAGTCTGCTTAAACATAGTTATAAGTCTACTTCAGGAACCCAGTTAAAAAGGGCTAAGAGAGCTAATACTATCTGCACAGATTCTCTCCTAGTGTATACCGTATTGCGGAGACCACACACAAGATCCACACTCAAAGATGGGGAATACTAGGGATGTATAAAGCGTTTTATTGGTATAGGGATCATTGAACTCTTTCGACCACCGCTTGATGAAGCCAATGACATTAATGACCTTATTGACCACCGACGCTATATGAGAACCAACATTTAATTTAGGATCAAGAATAATGCCTAAATCATTAGTTTCAAAGACGCGGTCAAGTTGTGAAGCATCAAGCAATTAGTGAGTAGTATGAGGGGTACTTCTACAAAAAGACATGATTTCATTTTGAACTATTCAAATTGAGTTAGCTTTAACGGCATCTGGCCGACAATGCACCAAAATCCGACTGTAGTAAGTTGGTGAAACATAGCTTCACATCATCAGCATACATACATATCCTAGAGTTAGAAATGGTTGCTGGAACGTCAATAAACAGATTATATAGCAAAGGTACTAGGTGACTCCCTTGGAGAACATCAGAGATCACACAATCAGGTTTTGAAACAGATGATTAATAAACAACTTTTTGTGTTTGACCACACAAGTACACCGAAAACCAATAATTTTTAATTATGATGCAACAGAGTATGATGTACAGAATCGAGTGCCTAACTTAAATTGGTGTTAACAACTTCTGTTTGAATCTTGCCCCAAAACCCTTTGATGACAAGCGAGATGAATTCAAGAAGGTTAGTGGTAGTAGGTCTACGCCTAACAAATCCATGTTGATGTAGCAATATAATTGGTGAATCTAGCTCAAAAACTGTGAAAGATGCACTCATTCCCGTTTTCCGAAAATGGGACGGGACATATGTAGTTAGGCGGATTTTTAGGAATGCAGGAGCTTAGTTACCGCCGTATCAGCCGTACCACTTTACGTGGCTATCGGGCCGCGGGGGCCTCAACGCGCGTAAGCAAAAATTAATTTCCAAATTTTTTTTTTCAGAAATGACAAAAGGCGACCTACAAAAATGCATGACTCTTTTGCTCTCGCTCTCGCTCATTTTTGCTCTCATTTTTCGTAAGGCAACGAGAGAGCGGAGTGAGACTACCTTATTAAGTATACCTTGCCTTAAATAACAAGATATTGCAACTGGTTAGAAAAGGCAATACAGCAGTGATGGGCAGACGCCGACGTTCCTATGCACAGTATAGAGCTGCAAAAACATCGATGGTCAGAACATCGATGTTTTCGTCATCGATGTTTTGAAACATCGATGTTTTCGATGTTTTTATTCAAATAATTAAAACAAATCATTCTTTAATTAAAACCGACTGTTTTATGTTAGTTTATGTCCCATTTTCATCTTATAATTAAACTAACAGAAATAATCTCTTCGTTTTATCACCTCACGACTAATTTAACACAAAAATTTAGTATTAATAATGAATATTATAAAAAAAAAATAATAAAAATTAGTCTTTCACTTTTCTTAACTTCACAATTTTTAAAGCTTTTTCCTGTTGAAACTTTAAACTAATAGCATTTGGATCTTTCTAGATCTAGATACGAGATCTTTAAGAGATCCATTGATTTTTTTTTTGTAAAAATAGTAACATGTTGACCGCCTTTGGCGTCAGTGCCGCACGTTCTTGGGAAATGGCAACAACAGCTCCAGCAACAGCTGCAGCAGCAATTCCTCTTGTGGCTACAACAGCAGCAACAAGAACAACAACAGCAAAACAAGCAGAACAGTCAACGACTAAAACGGCTTGAAAATATGGTTTTTGAAATGGCCAAATCGATTAAACTATGGACTGGGGGTATATCAAATCTCCAGCTTCACAACAACGCTCCAGCTACACAATGAATACACTCAAGATCCTTATCTGGAATGTCAATGGACTCTCAGGTAGTGCTAGAGAAGTCGAGCTCTTCGCGCAAAACAACAGCATTTTCATCCTTCTTTTAAATGAGATTAGACTCAACCGAGGAGAAACAGTTAAAATATTTGGCTATACCTTTTACCCAGCATACAAACCATCACGTCACAATCACGGCACCGGAGGGGCGGCAGTATAAGTGAGCAGTTCTCTCGGTCATTTCCTACAAAGACTTATTAAAACACAAACCATTCATCTATCTTCCATAAAAGTAGCCACAAGTTTGGTAGAGATGGAAGCAAGCGCAATATACTGTCCTCCAAAAAAAAAAGAATCGAAGAAAAGCACTTTACTGACACACTCGCTTCTTGCGGTCAAAAGTAACTGGTTGGAGGCGACTGGAATGCGGAATGGATATGGGGAGACACATATAATTCACCCAGAGGTCGAGAACTAGACGAAGCCGTTACTTGCATTGATCACACACTATACCATGAGATACTGGATTCTCCAGTCAATATCTGTCAAAGCTGGGATTTAGACTCCGATCAAATAGCTCTTGTTTTTAACCAGTGTTGAAGTCAGACCAAGCTCTCGGTTAATCATCCACCGTACTAGCCTCATCGCTTTCAGACAACATTTTTCAAATTCAATTTAACCCTGGAAGACATCAATATTCTTACTGAGAATATTTATGGAGCTGCTACAGCTTCAACACCACCTGATCCTGAACTTCGTCGAACTAGCTATGACATTGTTCTTAGAATTGAGGCCAGAGAGCTAATCAAAACAAAAAGGCGGCTTTGAAGAAATGCAAATCGTTCTCAAGACGCTTAGGACTGAATTATGTGCAACCGGGCAGCAAAAAAGCTACGAACCCTCTTAAGGGAACTTCGAAGCGATTTTTTTGAGCAAAAACTGTCTTCAATGGACTACATCAGCGATGCGATCTATTCGTTTCTAAAATGTCCAAAATCGCTTAGACGACAACCCTTTAGACAGATTCGTGTCCGATGTCCTGGTGATGAACTTGCCAAAAATGAAGTAGAGAAGGTTAATGCTTTCAGTACCCATCTAGAGGATTTTAACACTCTTTATGAATTTGCTACGGCAGAGTAGTGCTGGGCAAATCATCGATCGAGCATCGATATATCGATGCTTCCAAAAAATCCGGAAGTATCGATTTTTCCTACTTTAGTCTGCGATATATTGCAATCCGCAGACAATTTTTTCCCATCACTTGGAAAAATAAACACGGGATAAGGTAATTTGCAAGTTTTAGCAATAAAATTAAAATATTTAGTAATACGCCTATTAATTTAGGATTTTGGTGTTGGCAGTGCTGTGGAAATGGCCAAGTTTCTCAAGGACAAGGACAAACCCAAAGGTAAATATTATTTTATATCTTTTTGTTGCCTTACTTGTGAGGCTGCACCTTTTGCATATTTATCAAATGTGATAAACACATTTTCGTATATAGTTGACTACAAGAGGACGAAAAACCACGTAAACGTACAAGATATGGGATGTATGTGGTGTGGGATTTTTTCAAAAAGTCTGCGGATAGCAACTGCGCTGCATGTTTAAAATGTAGCAAAACATACCAAGCCAGCAGTAATACAACAAATTTAACCAATCATTTACAGCGAATGCATCAAAATTTAGGCACCACTGAAATTGTGGGACTGAAGGCAGCTGGCTCTATTTTGAGGCTTTTGGAAATGAAATACGATGCATCATCAGCAAAAAACAGGCACTGGACCGTGCAGTGACTTATTTTATAACTACTGTTCTTCGGCCATATTCTGTGGGGGAGAACAAGGGCTTTCGGCATTTGGTAAGCACACTAGATCCACGCTACCAGCTGCCATAGCGAAAAATACTGCGCGATGTATGTTTGCCAAATATGTTCGCAGAGATGAAGCAGAAATTACGCCCAATCCTTGATCAGATAGATACCGTCGCTATAGCAACTGATGGCAGCCCAACTTCTTTCAAAAAGCAATGTTCCATGCGTTGCGCATACGATAAATTTGTTTGTTCAGGACTGTCTGGCAAATGACAGTTTAAAGACTGTATTGGGAAAATATAAAAAATTTTGGCTTTTTTCAAGAGAAGTTCCATTGCATACGCAAAGAACCCATCGAGCTTGAAACAAGAATGTCCAATGCAATGGAACAGAGCAACGATTTCTGCAAACTAGATATACCATTTGTAAAGTGCTACTCAAGACTCCAAAAGGATTAACGCCATTATCTGCGCATGAAATTTCCATTCTTGAAGACCTAGAAAAGGTTTTGTCTCCGTTTGAGCACGATACTGTTACCACATCATAGAGCAACCTGATGACCGTGTCATTCGTCATTCCTATTTGCTGTGGACTTCTTCAAAATCTGGAAGTTATCAAAGCCAACCAACTACAGAGTGGGGGTAGGCTTGCGTGTTCAGTATATGGAACGAGAGACATACTATTTGTATACAAGACACGTTGTAACACAAGAATCGCCACGCTCCACGATCCTCGATTTAAAAAGGATGGATTCCTATCCCCGTTTTATGTTACTCAAGCTGAACAGTTCTTAGAGGACGAACTATCTGCTGTCAATGCCATGTCCGGACCACGTCTTCCTCCAGCCAGCCAGCACCATTATCAACAGAGCCTACAAAACAACAGCCTCTTTTAAATTTTTAACAAAAAAAAAAAAAAAAAAAACGAAAAAGTCGACTTGACTCGATTTTGGGATTGAGTCAATACTTTAGCATGGAAAATTCAAAAGAAAACATGTGTCCATTGAATTACTGGGAGGTAAGCTGGGTTCATTATAAATGAGAGGAGCTGTTTAAAAGCGCAGCAAGTAGATACGCTGCTTATTATTAATAAGAGCCAATGGATATCAAACCAATAGTTGTTTAAGTTCATAATGTTTAAGCATTTAATTGTATATATGAAAATGATTTTGGGATAAAAAAGTAAGTTTTTTTTTTTTAAATAAGTGTTAATATAAAAACGAGTTTTTGGTTTAAAACTAAATGTATTTTTAGACAAATAAGTGTTATATATGAATATATGATTTTTTGTTTTAATATAAACTAATATTCTAACATTTTTTGTGACCTCATTTATTTTGTTTAAAAGTATCGATGTCGGGACATGCAAAAGATGCTTGCCTACATCGATGCTTGCCTACATCGATCTTTTCCCAGCACTACACTGTACTGATCTTGGTTACCGTTGGTCTGCCGCTTGTCGTACACTTGACGGGCTGAGTGCAAAGGCAACTGAAACAAAAACGCTATCGCGCTCCCTCACACTCATTGCACAGATTATATCTGAGAGTGGAAACCTGAGACGAAATAACTGTAAACTCTTTTCTTAACAATTGTAACATCTTGATATTCCACGGTATTTGCTTCAAGGAACGATGCTTTATTAGCGGTAAAGAAAAAAATTTTTTTTTTATTATCGTGAAAACTTTGTACAACTAAAATTTAATTTCGAACAAAAAAGACTAACATGAGGAATGTAAAAATATAATTAAAGTTTTAGAGAGTTATGAATTCTGAGTGCTTCTCACTTTTTTTTTCTTCACTATTTGAAATCATTAATCCTGCTTCCAAAGCTCTTCAACATGAAAATAATGACTTACAGAAAATTAGTATTCTATTAAGTAATCTTTTGAATACACTGAGCGAATAAAGATATCTAAATTTATTCAATAATATGCTTAATGAGTCCAAAGACTTATTTTGTCGTCTCATTTTTTAATATTGATAGTTCCTTTGTGAACCAAGGTGGTTTATTATCACTTGTAGAACAAGTGAGGGAAAACCTGATATCCAAAAGCGAATTCAAGGTCTTATAAAATATGGCAATGGAAGTTACTGTATGACTATAAGAAAAAAGGTGAGACCAATTAGAACGCTGAGGAAGATCATTCAATTTAGTAAAGTTAGTTTTACGAAAACAACTAGTTTTTAAAAAAATAGTTAGATGCTGAACTATGTGTAAGAATTTCTTCTTCCGGAATTACTAGAGTGGGCACTCTACGAACATTTCAGCAATTTGAGTCCGAAACAAATATTGTACCCAACATTCTACCACCACAGTTATGCACCCTGCTAACTAACGATAGTCCCAATTCCAGAAGGCCATCGATTAAATCATCAGAAGTGACTGGTAATTGGGCCGAAGATGTATTATTCACAGACCATACAACATGTTCCATCCGTCAACGACGATAAAACAAGTTGCAGGGCACTCAGGTGGAATGTGTAGATGTAATATACAGTGAACAGCCGCTAAATAATATTTTAACACATAAAACTCTATGTCTACAAGATCGTGAGGATGAATCTGTTCAGTGGAAATACAATATTCAACAGCAATAAAAACACCCTTCTCGCGAGAGGTACGATCGCATCTGTAAAGTTATATTTATATGGAAAGACGGAATATAATAATACTTGTCAATCATAGGATAAGCTGTTAACATATCAACATATTAAGCAATCATAGAGCTTATGCCTTTTATATTATGATAGGCCAAACTGATTTCTTTTGATTTTTGATGGTCACCAAGGTGAAGACAGCAAGTGGCGGTGACTACTGATCGGCTCCTTCACGACGAGCTGTGGCAGCCAAAACTTTTCAGTCGAAAAAAGCTCAGGCGGAACATTCAACATGAAAGACAACATACTTTATTCCAACTTTTAGACAGTATTTAGTGGAAAATGAATTTTATAGGCTTATATAGGGTTTTAATAGGGCTTGTGAGACCCAGCTGTACCCAAACTAGGATCAATAAACTGAAAAAAATTAATCAAGATTTTCCACCTTGAATTAACACTTTTCGGTCTTGTTTCTCGTGTTAGACCGAAAAATCTTGAACCTAGTATGAAACGTTCTTAACTGTTAAGATCGCGCATTCTTAAATTTAGATAGTTTTAAGACTGAAAAGTACATATCGAGATTGTTAATTCTTGAATTAAGAAACATAATTCTTAGAATTTGACAAACTGTAAATAAAATTGAAGTGAACTTAGAAATAATAATAATTTTAGGATTATATGTTCTTGATTTAAGAACTGACAAATTCACACACATATTTAAAAAAAAACAAGTAAGAAGGCTCTAGTCGGGAGAGCCCGACTAGAAGATACCCTGAACCCAGTTGCAATAAATATGTAAATTAAATTTATAATTGACTTTGGTATACTGACTTAACTTCAATCGATTAAATTTCCTAAATCTCCGGTGTTTCTTAACCGATTTGGACGAATTTTTCAGAAAAGTTCTATTGTTACCCATTATTTCAACCCTCATTTTTAGATTTTCCAAATTCGATATTTTATTGTTATCGATATTATGTGTATATCGGAAACCAGAATAGTTATCGATAATTTGAAGCAAACTTGTTCTGCTCATGGTATAGGAGAACTTAAATACAAAATCAGAAGTCTCTAGCTCTTGTAGTCTCTGAGATCCACGCGTTCATACAGACAGACAGACAGACAGACAGACAGACAGACGGACAGACAGACAGACAGACGGACAGACGGACATGGCTATATCGTCTAGGCTGTTGATGCTGATCAAGAATATATATACTTTATGGGGTCGGAGATGCTTCCTTCTGCCTGTTACATACTTTTGCACAAAACCATTATACCCTTATTTACCCATTTTATAGGTTAAGGGTATAAAAACGGCAAATATCCGAACTGAAACGCAGCCTAGCAGCCCTTGTATAAGTTTGCGTAAGGTTGTCATTTTTTAAACAGATATTCTCACTTCGTCAACATTAAGGTTGAATCGGGTTTAAAATCCAAGAACTTGTATTCTTGATCCAAGTATGACAATAGTTGATTTTATAAACTCCTGAAATTCTAAGATATAGTAGATACATATTTTGCAGAATAGCACTTTTACAGCTGCTAATCAGTCTCATGCTGAAGCTAGAAATGTACGAAATGCGAAAAAAAATTATTAATATTTATCTGTTTTTGCTTTCTGTGACGGGGGTTTGAACTAGAGATGGGCGTCGGGATCGGGATTTTCGGGAATCCCGCGGGTACCGAAAATATGATCGGGATCGGGCGGGATGGAAACGATTTAAAAAAAATTCGAGAAAGTCGGGATAAGTGAACGATCCCGAAATTCCCACGGGTTCCGGTAAACCTGTCGGGACCCAAAAATCAGTCGAGACCCAAACAAAATGTACTCGATAAATGTTCTGTATTTATAGAAATTACCCACCGATTACATTTTCTAGTGACACGATATATCACAAGTGCAATAAATGGGAGCATTTAGATGTATTTTCACTATTACGAAATTCGGTCACTTTCTTCCAATAATTGGGGCTGCTATGGCAACGCGTGTTAAAATTTTGCAATTAATTGCCAAAAAAAAGTGAAGTCTTTTTAAATTCTTCCTCAAAAGCTGATGTGTGGGTAAACTTCAGCATTATTATTTATCACATAGGTTTTCGGAGTTCGTGGTGCGCAATGCTCCCGAAAAGGAAGACAAAATCTATGAAGGAATAAATAATTATATTAAGCATAATAGATTTTAAAAAAATTTCGATGTTTTAACATTTTGGCAACAACGGTATTCACTTTAAGGCGTTACAGATTTATGACAAAGTCAATATACCCTGTTTCACATGTGAAGGGTATAAAAAAAATATTTATCCACACTTATTTGAAAAAAAAAAAACATAGTGCCGCATAGTTAATTTTGGCTATGCCAAGACTATGATACCCTTCACACGTGGATTAATTTGTATTTTTATTTTTTTATTGCGTGAAAATCTCGAAAGACTATAAGGCATTAAATTATTAATATTCGGTGCATCGAATTAACTATGTTAATTTTAAGAATAGATATTCAGCTATTCTGTTAAACTCTTATATAGTCTGGTGGTAAGTATGCCAGACTCTCATCCGGTAGGTGCGGGTTCGAATCCCCGTGTAGTAATTTTGGTATTTTAGTTTTTTAGTCCAATTTTGTTTTTTTAATAGATTTTTTGTATTTATATGGTGGCTATATCGTAGAATGCTCCGATCGGGATGAAATTTAATAGTGAACAAACCCGACATGATCTAAGCAATCTGTGAAAGTTTCATCAAGATCGGTTCAGCAGTTTGGCCGGAAATCGTGTTGATATGGTAAATTTATATGGTGGCTATATCGTAGAATGCTCCGATCGGGATGAAATTTCATAGTGAACAAACCCGACATGATCTAAGCAATCTGTGAAAGTTTCATCAAGATCGGTTCAGCAGTTTGGCCAGAAATCGTGTTGATATGGTAAATTTATATGGTGGCTATATCGTAGAATGCTCCGATCGGGATGAAATTTCATAGTGAACAAACCCGACATGATCTAAGCAATCTGTGAAAGTTTCA
Organism: Scaptomyza flava; assembly: GCA_030179655.1. NCBI lineage: Eukaryota > Metazoa > Arthropoda > Insecta > Diptera > Drosophilidae > Scaptomyza > Scaptomyza flava. Next base: position 38,949 of record JARNME010000199.1, read on the forward strand.
TCAAGATCGGTTCAGCAGTTTGGCCGGAAATCGTGTTGAAACAGACAGACAGACGGACAGACGGACGGACGGACGGACAGACGGAAATCAATTCCTGAGCTCGTCCTGATCATTTTGATACATAGTTTATGGGGTCTCCCATCATTCCTTAAAGGCGTTACAGATTCATGACAAAGTCAATATACCCTGTGAAGGGTATAAAAATTTCGGGAAAATGTCGGGACTCTTGGGATGGACACAAAATTTTTCGGGACAATCGGAATGGGAAAAGCGAATTTGATTTTGTGACGGGATGGGATGGGATGGGAAGCAATTTCTTTCCCGATCCCTTCTCTAGGTCGGGGCCTGTCACTTCCATATTTGCCATTTTACTAAGTTTGAGCAATTTTATTGTGTGTTGTTTTTGGTTTTAACTAGTAAGAAACCTGCTCGAGTTTTTTTTTTTTATGCAAGATTCGACTTCTCCTCCGCATGTGAAGTCTATTGTTTTACTCGTTACCGAAGGTATAGAGTATATTGGTTTTGTGCCATGTCCGTCATGGTGTCTGTCCGTCTGTATGAACGCATATTTTTTCACACCCTTCAAGCTAGAGACTAGAAACTTTCCAATTCTCTTTATCTATGGGATTGTAAATTAAAGTGTCAAGAATGGGGCTCTAAGATATTTGGGGGGCTAGCAAATCGATAAATTCGATTACTCAAAACCGATATATCTACATATTTCGCACATCCTTACAGCTAGAGCTACCAAATTTGGTAAGAAGATAGCTACTAGCAACCCCCATAGAACTGCATAAAAGTTTTGCAGCCACGCCTACCCATTCCGTCCCAGCCCCTCTCATTTTGAAATCCGAACAAACACTATCTCCCAAAGTTTTTGAGCTACAGCCACCAAATTTGGTACCAATATAGGTGATGATGACCCCTCAAAATCTGCATCAAAATTTTGGATGCCACGCCCAAAAATACTGCCCTAGCCGCCCACATCCACCCCAACGCTTCGTCAAAAACGGGAATGCGTGTAACTTCTAGAGTTGTGGAGCTAAAGCCACCAAATTTGATAGGAAGAAAGCTGGCAACGACCTCCAACTATCTGCATCAAAGTTTTGAAGCCAATCCCACCTATTCCACCCCAGCCTCCCGCATTAGGATATCAGAAACCTTATATCTACCACGGTTTTTGAGCTAGAGTCGCCAATTCTTATGCAAATACCATATAGGTGATAACTACCAAACCCAAACTGCATCAAACTTGTATGCCACGCAACCAATATTGCCCAAGCTGCCCCCAGCCTCCCGACGCTTTTTCATTGTTGTTGAACTAGAGCCACCAAATTTGGTAGGAAGATAACTGGAAACGACTCCAAAAAATCAGCATCAAAGTTTTGAAGCCAACCCCACTAATTCCGCCCCCTTTCCCGTCTTTTACAAACTTTGAGCTAGAGTCACCAAACTTGATATGAAGATAGCAGTTGACATTCCACAAAGATCGGCATTAAAATTTGTGATGCCCACCCACCCATACCGCCCCCAGTTCCCTTCACCCACCTTTTTTTAACTTTCGAGCTGAAGTCACCAAATTTGCAAGGAAGATAGCTGTTGGCCTCCTCATCTGCATCGAAGACTCGATAAGGCAGCGTGTACCTCTGCCGTATCCGAACCCCTCTTCAATCAGTCGTTTTTTTATCGGTTTTTATACTGGTAACGAGTATACCGCAGTCGGCTTCGTCCGACTGCAACATTTCCACTTGTTGATTTCGCATGCAACGTCTTTTCTTCACGTTTTAAATCCTTAAAAAAAATTCTAACTGTAAATTAAAAAGTTTTTTCGTCAATATTAATGTTGACGTTTTTTGCAGCCATTACTTACTTTTCTTTTGCATTTATAGTTAAATTAATATTATTTCTTGCGGCAAAAATTGCAGGAAATCACTCTTTTGTTTCCACTTAAGGATTAAATGCTCCGAAAAAAAAAATCGCAGGCACACAACCTTCTGTGTCAACAAACATCATCAACAGCATCACTCCCAGGTACTTGATTGGTCTCTTTGATGTGATGGGCGTATTTCCCACTATAATGGTTGCTGATTCCACTACCTTTCTACTGCTTATGAGTACAGCCTCAGTTTTGTGGGGGGCAATATGGAGCCAACCGAGGAGAGCCACCTGATGACCATTTCGATCGAATGGTTGCATCTGTCCTCGGCGGCCTTGAGCTCCTTAGCCACCACCACCAACGCCACGTCGTCTGCAAAACCGACTATACGGACCTCTTCAGGTGAGTGAGCCGAAAAACGCCGTCGTACATGGCGTTCCAAAGGAGAGGGCCAAGAACTGACCCTTGCGGCACGCCTCCAGATACGTGGTACTCCTCGGTCGACTCGCTGGTATTATACAGCAGTATTCTGTCCTGAAAATAGCTCCTTATCAGCCTTAGTAGATAACTCGGCACTCCAAACGCTACCAGGGCCTCCAAGATGCAGCTCCATTTTGCCGTGTTGAACGCGTTTTTTACATCTAGCGTTGCGATCAGACAGTACTTTTTGGCACCTGTTGTTTTAGGAAAGCTGGGCATTTGCGATCTAGTGGGCTGTGTTTGTAGTCAGCATCTGGGTTATTAATGCAAACTTTTTCCGTTGGTACATGTGTATCTCGTTATTCTCTGTGTGTGTTTTTCCAGAGCAGTTTTTACAGACTTCTTCTCTTGCAGATCGGTGTTAGGTGGCCAAAAGGCAGGCATTTTCATATCCAATATTTCAAAATTCTGGGATGGTGTGCGAGACGAATGTGATTGTTGTAAGTCCGGTTTCTACCAGAATTTGTTCTGGCTTTTTAAGTATTTTGCGGACTTCAACTATATATTGTGGTTTTAATTCGTTTAATATTTCTGTTTCGACCATGTTGCGTAATTTCGATGCTATACATTACGCCTTTAGATTGGTTAAGGGATTTGTGTTCGGAGTAGAGATAGGCGACGGGATCGGGATTTTCGGGAATCCCGCGGGTTCCGAAAAAATTATCGGGATCGGGCGGGATGGGAACGGTTTAAAAAAATCCGGGATAATCGGGAAAAATTGACGATCCCGAAATTCCCACGGGTTCCGGTAAACCTGTCGGGACCCAAAAAGCAGTCGGGACCCAAACAAAATGTACTCGATAAATGTTTTGTATTTATAGAAATTACCCACCGATTGCATTTTTTAGTGACACAATATATCGAAAGTGCAATAAATGGGAGCATTTAGATGTATTTTCACTGTTACGAAATTCTGTCACTCTTTTCCAATAGTTGGTGCAGCTATGGCAACGCGTGTTGAAATATGAAATTAATTGCCAAAAAAAAGTGAAGTCTTTTTAAATTCTTCCTCAAAATCTGATGTGTGGGAAAACTTCAGCATTATTATTTATCACATAGGTTTTCGGAGTTCTGTGCGTGGTGCACAATGCATACATGAATAAGCACCCAAAAAGGAAGACAAAATCGATGAAGAAATAAATAATTATATTAAGCACAATAGATTTAAGAAAAATTTCGATACTTTAACATTTTGGGAACAATGCAATTATTTGCCATTGTTGCAAGTGATCTCCAGGAAAGTGCTCAACGTTCCAACGTCTTCTGCCACCAGCGAAAGGGTTTTTTCTACTTCCAGAAGAATTTTGAAAGAGAGAACTCGAATAATTTGAAAATTTTTGAGAATATTGTTTTTAACAAAAATTTAAATTTTAAGTAAGATTATTTAAAAAAAAATATATGTATACATTTATTTAAAAAAAAAAAAATTCGGGAAAATGTCGGGACCCGTGGGATAGACACAAAATTTTTCGGGATAATCGGGATGGGAAAAGCGAAATTGATTTCGGGACGGGATGGGATGGGAAGCAATTTCTTTCCCGATCCCATCTCTAGTTTAAACCTTAAATCTGTTATTAGTGCGTCGAGTGCCTTAGCTGTTGAGCCAATTCCAAACACATTTTGACTGCAGTTAATGTTGATCCTAAGTGCACTTGATTTAGATCAGTTTAATCGGCATTTTTATACTAATTAATGACTTTTTAAAAAATAAAAACAACTATAAACTATTTTCATATTATTTTTAAGAGCAGAAAAAAATTCGTAAAATGCCGCTGAGATTTGAACACGCGCCTCGTACTTGATTCAAGAATTTTCGTACTTGATGCCATTAGCTCTGAGAATCAACTTGATAAAAGTTGACTCAGTACTTGATGTAAGTAATTCGAGCTAAGATTGCCGGTTTTTAGTATTTGGACTTAAATTACTTAATTGAAGCCCCCTTCCGACAAAATTTGGTTTAAGAAACTACAACTTTTAAAGAAGAATCAAAATTTGTATTCTTGTAATAAGAACGTTTACTACTTATTAATTCGCCAAGTTCGTTTCAGTTTTGTTATAAGACTTTTTAATGTTGTTATATTCTTATTTTAAGAACGTTTAGTACTTAAATAAAATACGAAATTTTCAAGGCCGTTTTAGGCCTGTTTTGAGATTTTCTAAGAAAATGAATTCTTAATTCAGGTACGTTTGGGATCGAATCAAAATTTTTACTCTTAAATTACTCGTTAAGTTCGTTTTAGATTTAATTCTAAATTTCCTAAGTAAGAATCGTACTTAAATATTTCAAGTACGAATCGGGATAATTCTAGATTAAAAATCTTAAATTTAGATCGACATTTTTTTTTCTGTGTAGGCACACAAGATATTGAAGCGGAGTGTTCATGCATAGAACTATTAACCGGTATGTAAGTAATAAGGGTAAGGTTTTTAGTAGGATTTCTTGCCGGCGAGTTCAATGCCATCAATGGGCTAGCAAAAGGACCAGTCGAGGGATTAATGCTAGATGCCAGAAGTTGCTTGGCAAGACAGGTGGGTCAGTTCGCAGATAAGGACCCGAAGTCTGTTAACGCTTCGGAGAGTCGTTAAACATCTTGCCTTTTTATACTCGTTACCGAAGGTAAAGAGTATATTGGCTTTGTGCAATGTCCGTCATGGTGTCTGTCCGTCTGTCTTTATGTCCGTCTGTCTGTCTATTCGTCTGTATGAACGCAACTTTTTTCTACACCCTTCTAGCTTGAAAATTTCCAATTCTCGTTATCTACAGGATAGTAAATTAAAGTGCCAAGATTGGGCTCTACGATAACTGGGTGGCTGGAAAATCGATAAATTCGATAACACAAAACTGATAAATGCACATATTTCGCACATCCTCACAGCTGGAACTATTAAATTTGGTGGGCAAATAGCTACAAGCAACCCCAAAAAAACTGCATCAAAAATTATGAAGCCACAACCACTCATTCCGCCCCCAGCCCACCAGTATTTTGAAATCAAAAAAGCCTATTTCTCCCACAGTTTTTGAGCTAGAGCCACCAAATTTAGTGCCAAGATAGGTGATGATGACCACCTAAAAACTGCATAAAAAGTTTTGAAGCCACGCCTACCCATTCCACCCCCCTTCCCAACCTTTTACAAACTTTGAGCTAGAGTCACCAAATTTGGTACGAGGATAGCAATTAACATCCCGCATAGATCTGCAGCAAAAATTTGGATGCCACGCCCTAAAATATGCCCCACGCCCTCCGCCTCTTTAAAAACAGGCACAAAATGTGTTGGCAATATAACTTGTAAAATCCGTACCTTTTTGTGATTTTTAAGCAGGTATCGGGTTTTAAAACTGGTAACGAGTATGCCGCAGACAGTTGCGTCCGACTGCAAAGCTTCCATTTGTTCGATTTCGCAGCTCTTCATATGTATTTTATTTTAAAGCGGCTCAGCATCTTATTTACAAGCAAGTGGAAGCGGTGCAGTCGAACGCAACTGTCTGTGGCATACTTGTTACCAGTATTAAAACCGGTAAAAAGAGGCCTGATTTCAAAGGGTTACGGATGCGGCAGGGGTGCACGTTGCCTTAAAGATTCTCCGATGGAGATATATGCCACCAGCTGTCTCCTTCCAAATTTGGTGGCTCTAGCTCAATGTTTGTAAAAGGTGAGGAAAGGATGGCTGGGGGCGGATTGGGTGGGCGTGGCATCCAAATTTTTGATGCAGATCTTTGTGGTATGTCAATTCCTATCTTCATACAAAATTTGGTGACTCTAGCTCAAAATTTGTAAGAATTGTGGGAAGGGGGGCGGAATGGGTGGGCATGGCTCCAAAACTTTCATGGAGATATTTGGGGGTAGTTGCCAGCTATCTGCCCACCAAATTTGGTGGAAGATACACGCGTTCCCATTTGTGACGCTGCGATGGGGCAGATGGGTGGATTTGTTGAGCGTGGCGTCCAAACTTTTGATGCAGTTTTTGGGGCGACACAATCACCTATCTTGGCTCGAAATTTGGTGGCTCCAGCTCAAAAGCTGGGAAAAAAATTCGGGTGGCTGGGGGTGGAATTGGTGGGCGTGGCTCGAAAATTTTTAATGCAGGATTGTGGGGGTTGCTTTTAGCTATCTTCTTACCGCATTTGGTAGTTCTAGCTGCAAGGATGTTCGAAATAAACAGTTATGTTCATACAGACGGACAGATATTATGACGGACATTCCACATCTCTAATATAATCTTTAATACCGATAACGAGTATTAAAAATTTTCCAATAACTAACATAACAACCAATAATTTACTTTATTGCTAGCAACGTTGCATTTTGTTTTGTGTTTTTTAATAATTTATTAATTTGAATTATGCCAATTTTATTTCAAGGTTGCGATAAATGTATATTAAAGAAACATGGAAAGTGGTTTTTTGGCTCCAGCTACTACCAGAGTACTTAATGCAGGAGGAATTTCTGTTCGACTGTGAAGCCGAAGCCAAACTTCACACATTTATTGATAGTAAAACCTCCTTCATTTTGTAAGTATAAATTTAAATATGTATGTAAATATAAATATATTTATATATATTGCTATATACCCTTGTGTGTGTCATTATGTTATGATATAAGTACATACACATTTATAAAATGGAAACACTAAACTGGGATGATTGATGCATTCCATTCGGCTTGTGTAAGCCACCACTTCAGATCACCCCTAAATATTTTGTTAATCTTGTGGGTCTTGTTCGCTCTTCACTGCTATTGCTTTTGCTCTGCATTCAGTCGCGGTGCATAATTAAAAACTGTAAACCACACAAATAATCCCTTGATAGTAGCAACGCCAAATAGACAACAGCAACACTATGTCCACGAACAATGGGAATGAAAATGGGGTTGCTCTATCATTATTGAAATGCGAGTCGAAAGCTAGAAACTGTACGATCTTTCATCCGACAATTTTAAGGCTGCATTTAATATAAGACTCTCATATATTGATTGCGCACACAAACGCACTGCAACCTTTATGTCCATAATAGTTGGTCCATCCATGAAGTAATAGGCATGCTCCCTCACTTCGTACAAAGCATTTCAAAAAACCTACCCCAAAAAATTCATAATTATGACTTGATTGTCGTCGTTTAACGTAAATTTTACGTAGGTCTTTAATTGCACGTGTGTGTTTGCGTATTTGATCATTAAAGCCTTGAATATATGTATAAGTACAGATTTTTGTAACAATGCTTGGTAAATACTAGAATCAAGTTCGCTGTAGGGATGAAATATCGTCGCAAAAATACAAAATGGAGTTTTACGTTTCATTATCTCGTAACTTAAGGCCCATTCCCAGAAAAAAATTTCATTTATGGAAAGTGGTAAATTTTTACGTAAGGTTCCACATAAAGTAAGAGTGAACAGCTGTTCCAAATATTTGTATGCAAAATATAAATATTTGTTGGTCACCTTATTTGATTAAATTGTTCAAATTGAGCGCCTTCTCGCATTGCTCGCTTGGGAAAGCAATTTTGGCAGATAGTCTAAATATTTCGCCAGACAACGTTCTCAATGAAGTTGAAACACCATATTTTATTGTTGCAGACGATGCGTTTCCTGTACACAAGAGGATTATGAAGTCATACGGGTCGCGCTCATTTAGCGAACGTGTATTTAATTATAGGCTCAGTCGAGGCCGCCGCTGCATTGAAAATGCATTTGGCATTTTGATCGCCAAATGCATGGCTGTGCAAAATTAGCTAGAAATTACATTAAGGAATATGTAAACTCAGGCGAAGGTTCTGTTCCTTAGCAAAATAATTTGGCTGGTGTTAAAATTAAACAAAACATTGAACTCATTTATAATTAAATTTAATTGTTTTTCTTTTTCATGCTCATTGATTAATGCGATTTTATCTTCTCGAAAAAAGCTTTCAAACCGCTTTCGTTCTACATTTTTTTGTGCGTCCATTTCTAATGCTGCGCGGAATAATTGTAAAGCTATTATTCCGTTTTTAGGAACAGCTGATTTTGGAATCCACAATTGTTCCACTATCGGAACTATCGATTAACTTTTCTGATGGTTGCTGGGAATTTAAAAACGGAACACAGACAAGAAAATTTCTGACAACTGTTTTTTTTATATAGAGTTGCGCATAAAAATTCCGTTTCGCAGCTACTGGGAATGGGCCTTTAAAAATAAAGTTTTCGTGTTTGCTTTTCTTATGTAATTCATATGTTAAAAGAAAATTCATTTGGATTTAAAACACGGATTACCTGATAAGTACACCGGAAATTTTTTAAATCAGAGAAAAATTACCTCTTCTCGAAGTTAAATGCAAGAGACGGAGACCAATCCAAATTTTATGATATCATCGACAGTGTAACATTGCAAAATCAATTTTTACCGGCGGAATGGGTGGGTATGGATCCAAAATTTGTAATGCCGATTATGGGGGATGTCATCTCCCAGCTTAGCATCAAAGTTGGTGGCTCATTTATTTCGGAATTAAGGAGGGCTTGTGGCGAACGGGGTGAGCGTGGCATTCAAACTGTTGATGAAGCACGTAACTAGCTATCTTTTTCTTACCAAATCTGGTAACTTTATCTGTAAGGATGTGGGAAATACTTGGTTATATCGATTTTTAGATATAGAATTTGTTGATTCCTCAGTCCCACAGTAGGCGCAGTAACCTAATCTTTATCTTTAGTAAAATAAATATGGCAAAGTTTCAAGTCACTAGCTTTACGGGTGTTGAAGAAAGATGTGTTCATTCAGACGAACAGACGGACAGACACCGTGACGAACATTGCTCAAAACTTTTTATCTTCGGTTTCGAGTTTAACATCTTAGTAAGGTTTTGTCATTAAAGCTCGACTCAGAGATACCCGGAACCGTAGACATAATGCGTACATGTGTATTATGTAGATGTAATACAGAAAGTGCACGGGTATACAAAAGGTGCATGAAATGCTGCGCTATGAAATCCTTGACTTAATTCTAATCTTCGATATCTCCGTTTTTTTTTTTTAACATAGATGATCCTTAGTTCATCTTAAGCTTTTGGATCAAGTTGAAAAATTTTTAAATTCTACAACTTGTTGATATCGATTGCATGTTTTCGAAATTCGGAAGAGTTATCGATTATTTTGAGCAAACTTGACCTGTGCTGTATGCACGAACTTAAATCTATAACTGCATGTTTCTACCTCGTATTGTCGTCTTTTAATGCTGATCAATAGGCGTCCCATATCAGCCCTGAAGGTTTTAATGAAGAAAACGTAACTCCATCAAATTTTAAAACTACAACAATAGTAGCCCTCTGAGGAATGTCTTTTGTAGAAGTTGAAAGTGGACATATTCTTACTGAAAAGAAGCGGATATGAATGTGTGAATTTTATATGGTCGAAATTGCTTCCTCTGTCTGTTCAGTGCATTTCCAAAAAACTTTTTACAATAAAGAGCTGTGCAAAATAACTTTCCAACTATTTGCAGAACATATTCATAGCTTTTGTGGTTTGAAAACGGAGGTATAAATTTTGGAGATTTTGTTTCAGCAACCGTATGAATGCGCGTTCTTTAAGCACCAATAATGCCGGTGATTTGACACTTTGCAAATATTGTAGTCCAAGTCTACGTCAGACTTAGCGTTAAGATGTGGTGCTAACGGGGTTTGGAAATAATACGCGTATATCTTCCACAGATTTTGAGCAAGTTTCACCAAACTTCGGACGAAAATAGCTGGAGGTGTCCCCCAATGCTTACGCCTCAAACCGCCGCTCAAAGCCCCAACGACTTTAAACGACTTTAAACGACTTTAAACGACTTTAAACGACGAAAATGCTAGTATCTTCTACATCTTACCCCTGTTTGCAATCAAACTATCAAACATGTGTCTTAATACTGGTATCAAATTATTTTGTCTGTTGCGTCCGTCTGCGACACTTTACTTGTTACCCTGAACCTATCAAATGGGTAAAACGTATGAAAGCGCCGATTCTTAAACTTTACATTTTGTTTATTTGTTAATTTACTCCGCGCCGTGCAATTTCAAAAGTTGCAAAGAATGGCCTGTGTAGGCACAGCGGAACGAAACTGACCTGTCCGACATCAGCCCTGAAGGCTCAAATAGAGAACACGCCATTTCATCACATTTTAAAGCTGCAACAAAAGTAACCCTCTGAGGAATGTCTGTTGAAGGAGTTGAAAGTGGACATGTTCTTATGCAAGAAGAGGCACCCATGCTATCTGGTGAGTTTCGCCTACTGACACATTCTGAGGACAAAATGAAAATTGAACACATGTTCGGGCAAAAGTTTCAAGTTCACCTATGTGACAGAGAGAAGGGGACATCTCTCCAAGAGGCTGACTCCATGAAACCACACACCATGAAATATTTCCCCAATGAATGAATCGAAATAAGGTCAAAAATAGTTTGCATTACTCGATTGCGAACAAAGCAAGACAATTGGTATCTCACAATAGGCATTACCCTAAAGGGGTCCCGGGCTATGTTGATTTAGCTGAGAGATACGGCAGGACTTCATCTTTCCATAATAATAATAAATACTACGAGCAGTTGAACTTAAGTTGAATTTATCGATAACTCTTCTCGTTTTTATACCCTTCACAGGGTATATTGACTTTGTCATGAATCTGTAACGCCTTAAAGGAATGATGGGAGACCCCATAAACTATATATCAAAATGATCAGGACGAGCTCAGGAATTGATTTCCGTCTGTCCGTTCGTCCGTCTGTCCGTCTGTCTCGTTCAACACGATTTCTGGCCAAACTGCTGAACCGATCTTGATGAAACTTTCACAGATTGCTTAGATCATGTCGGGTTTGTTCACTATGAAATTGCATCCCGATCAGAGCATTCTACGATATAGTCACTATATAAATTTTCCATATCAACACGATTTCCGGCCAAACTGCTGAACCGATCTTGATGAAACTTTCACAGATTGCTTAGATCATGTCGGGTTTGTTCACTATGAAATTTCATCCCGATCGGAGCATTCTACGATATAGCCACTATATAAATTTACTATATCTTACTATCAATTGTTGTCTCTGTCGTGCACTTTCAAGTACCTACATGTCAAATTGTTGTTTTTGTCGCACACAAACAAGTAAGGCTGATGTCAGAGTGCGCGCGAGAAGCGAAGCGAAGCGAAGCAAAGCGAAGCGAGAAGCGAAGAGCAAAGCGAGAAGATGTCAGAGTGAGAGCGAAGCGAGAAGCGAGCTGCTTTGCTCTCTTTTATTGTTAATGTGAACGTGATGGATTCGGACGAGGAGTTTTTTGCTTCAAATGCAACAATTAACTTTGTGTTAAACAAAAAAACAGGCGTCCACCCAATTAATTGCAATAGAAATGAAAAAGGAGAATTCAATAATTTGTATAATGATTTACGGAACCACCCAGAAAAGTTTTTTAATTATGCGCGGATGTCTGTTTCGACTTTTGATTACATATTAAATAAAATTAGCACTCGGTTGGAGAAGCGTTGGTCAAATTTATAATAACGTTATGATTCAGTAATATCGTTATTGGAACATTTGTCAAAAGAAAAATTAAAAATGATTTTCTGTATTTCCATTCTACATAATAATTTTTTCATCGGATCCATTTTCCGCATATATGGTAGTAGGCTATCAAAAAATGCCTCATCATCGTCTTTCTCTTTCTCCTTATTGCTTTTAATTTTCTTTTCAAGCAACATAAGTTTTTGTTGCTCAATAGCAACTAATTCCTCTGATGCATTCAACCTCTTTTGCTTTTTCTTCGGTTGATGAATTGGTTCATCATCAGTTAGCTCGCGAATTTCTTCAGAGATGATTTCATCTAGAGAGAATTGTGAAGAAAATCCTGGAGAAGATGGCTCCAAGCAAAATTGTGATGAAGTATTGAGTGCTTAAAAATTACCAACCAATTTACGGGGTTTCATTTGGTCTTTTAAAAAAAGAAGACTATTAAAATGAGGCCAAGAAGTATAATGGCTGTAAGCCTCCTCTGAAACTCCAGAGTCTCCAGATTTTGGAACAGGAATTTTTTTCCACTCGTTGCGAAATTGGTCACGGATGTTCTTCAATTTTTTTTTTAAACAGTCTTCTAAAATAAAAATTTAATTAATTAATTACACTGATGTCGAAAATTATCCGTAATTACAGATTTTTAGCTACTGGAGCATCTTTCTCATCATTGTCATATTCATTTAAAATTGGAAGGACTACTGTTTCAGTTGTAGTCAAAGAGACTGTCATAGCTCTTTGGGAGGAGCTACAACCGCTACATATGCCTCAGCCCACGAAGCAAATAATAAGCCAGACAGCAGACAAATTTTGGAAGCTGTGGAACTTCCCTAATTGCGCTGGAGCAATTGATGGAAAACACATTCGTATTAAGTGTCCAGCGCATTCCGGGTCTATGTCTTATAATTATAAAAAGTACTTTTCGATAGTACTGCAAGGGGTCGCAGATGCGAATTGCAAATTTATTGCCATAGAAGTTGGAAGCTATGGCAAACAAAGTGATGGTGGCATATTTAATGCATCACAGCTCTATATGCAGCTAAGGGCTCGACAATTCTTTCCGCCAGATTCTTGCTTGCCTGGAACAAACACTACGATGCCATATGTTTTTGTGGGTGATGAGGCTTATCCACTTCTCGAAAATCTTTTAAGGCCATACTCAAGAAGAGATATAAATGCAAGCAACGAATACTTTAACAGTAGACTTTCCAGAGCTCGAAGATGCATTGAATGTGCTTTTGGTATCATGACATCCAAATGGCGTCTGCTCTGGAAGCCTATTGAGACAGATCCCAATTTTGTTGATGTTATTCTAAAGAGTATATGCATTTTGCATAATACAATCATAGACCTTGAAGGGCCTTATGATATTAATATTGAATCACAACATTCTCATATTGGCAACGGAACTCATAGCTATGCCGAAACTTTCAATCATGTTAATTTAAAAACAGGACAAATAATTAGAAACGCCTTTCGCGACTTTGTTTGCACACACGGACACACCAAATAAAACAATGTAAATACAAATAATTTGCAGCTATTAATAAATCGTTACTTACTCTGTGTTTCTAATTTGTTTTCAATTTCTGTCCAATTTTTTTCCACCAAAATTCTATTATGATAGTAGGTGCTCCTTTGGTCCCATAGTGCTGGGCGTAAAAAGACTTCATTAATTAAATTTTCCACGTTTATCTCCATTTCGTGCCGGCGTTCTCTCACAAATAAAACACAAAAGACAGCAAAATTACCGTATGAGCTTTCAAAACCGCGCGCTTTCAAAATAAACGGTACATAAAGCACAGAATGCAACAAAAAAACTCAAGTTCTGAGCGAGTTCAAGCGATAAAGCAGGTTGCAAACTGCTTTCTCGCTTTGCTCTCGCTTTGCTCTCGCTTTATCGCTTGAGCTCGCAACTCGCTTCGCTCTCACTCTGACAGGTTTCAAGCGATTGCCTGTAAAACAGCTTGCAGAGCTTTATCGCGCGTTGTCGCCCAATATTATCGCATCGCTTCTCGCGCGCACTCTGACATCAGCCTAAATGTAGTCAGGCATGCAGAAGAAAGTGTGTTCACACACTCACATACATACGTGCAAACCAGTACTGTACGCGTAAAGTCTAGGGTTTTGGGTACATTCTTGTCGGACTTATAAAGTATAAAGAAAAATATTTATCGATATATTAGAAATGCAAAAAGCTACAGATAATTTGATACAAACTTTTCCTGGTATAAGAGAGTTTATATTCCATATCTAGATCCAAAATTCTTTTACAGTGAACGATAAGCGCTTTCATTTATCCGGACAGACGGACGCACATGGTTAAATGCGCTCGGCTGCTGTTGCTGATCAACAAAATATGCTTTCTTCTGTCTGTTACTCTTTTTTCCATAACATTGGTTCAGGGTGTACAAAAACTTCAGCCAAGAATAAAGGCGCGTTTACAATGTCAGCGTGAGATTGGAAAATGTTTTGTTTCTGTCTGACACACATATTTTTCACATAAGTTCATCTCGCTCACTGTCAATCTGAAACCGCTTTCGCTTGCATCTCAGCTTGGAGTGAAAACAAGCTATTCGAAAATTTAGTTTTAAAAGGTGTTAATAGGTGTCGTATTTTTGAAATTAGTAACATGTGCTTGAAAGCTCTAAAGTTTTTGGCTCTATTTTTCTCAGTACTGAGGTAAATGATAATAGAATTCACTATTTGATATTTATTTGGTACATATTAACGAATATATAACAATAAAATAATTTTTAAATAAAAAAAAAATCGTTAATTCTTGCGTCACTTCACGTGTGTTAGCTGAGTTTGAATCAGCTGATTGCAATGCTCCCGCTGCAACAAATGCTCTCGCGCCCAACACCGTCTAGCACTTCTCTGCGACTTCTCCTCTTCAACTACAGCAGCAGGAGCAAGAACTGCCTGCGTCATCATTGAATTCTAGGCTAATAAAATTGCTTGATTTGTCTGCATTTTGATTCACTTTATAAATTCTTGACACAAACATAAAACACACAAACAATTGACAATTTCGAAAATTCGCACATGTTGGTCATGCTGACATTGTAAACTATAAGCGTACATTTCAGATTTTAAAAGCTTTAATCCAATCCAAGCTAACATTGTAAACCCTCTTTAACACGCAGACTTTGAATTCAGCGGCCTAAAATACATTGAACACATTTCTCACTTTCCCAGATTGAAGAGTTGACCAAAATGTGTGCTAGTCTATCAAAAAAAAAAAAAAAAAAAAAAAAAAATTAATAAATTTACTTACTTAATTACATATAAAACAAAATTTGGAAAAAGTACATATAAATACGGTTCATCCCTGTGTGTAAGCAAACTTAATCGCTATCAGTTTCAACGAATAGACTTTTTTTAACAAAATGGTATAATATCTGACTGGATAAAATCATCGCATTAAGTTCTGCTTCTAAAATTGTTGCCTTGTTTTTAGCCATAGTTTGAAGGGATCTTTCCTTAGAAAGATATTCTGAAATCCGATTTTGTTGCTTATTTATGTTAGTCATATCTTTGTAGACTGCTTCATATTATTTTAATATTTCAATTTAATCTTCTGCATTTAATTCCTGATCTTGCATTAGTTCATTAATATCTGCTTGAGTTATATCGAAAAAGACTTCTCCACTCCATTCTTGACCCAACTCAATTATCTGAGAAAACTCTGTTTCCAAAGATTTGTTATAACTCTGACCATTAAATATATCAGGCCATAAAGCATTGATTTGTTAATTTCGATACACGACCTGCTTATGTGTTTGATAAAATCCAACATTGTAAATTTTTTCAAAGCATCAAAGAGTTCCTTCATTTTCCACATGCATTAAAAGGGAAATCCCCTCATTTTTGGGAAATCCCTTCTTTATTGTGTTTTGTCAAAGTATTACAGAATAGCATGTAGAATGACAGTAGCATGAAGCGTTACCAGACTTAAAATTTACTAAAATAATAAGTATTGCCAGATTAAAAGCAAAGTTAAAATAAATTAAATAAAAATAAGTTTCAATTATTTTTAATTTTTATTTTAAAAACCGCGTAAATTCGAATCCACGTAAGCCGAGTACCGCATAAACCGAAGTACAGGTGTAAACGTATATTAATATACATATAGGAATATTCCTTTACATACAGGAATATACATATAGGAATATTCCTCGGCAAGTGCTCGCTTGGTAATGTAATTACTTCTCTCGTATCCCTTAATGTTACACTTTGAAAAACACTTATTAACTTTTCGAAAAAATTACAATTTTAAATATGTTTTGTTTGCCAAAAACTATGTGCAATCTTACTTGCATATGCTGAGCAATCATTTATAAATTTGGCCGCGATTACAGCTCAGGTTTGCTTAAAAATGTTAGTCACTAATGTGGCAATTCTAATAAGCTGCACCTGTTAAGTATAGTTCAGTATTGCGATACATGAAGTTTCACCTTTGTTATGAACCGGCCTATGATTAGGAAATCTAAGTTAATAACAATGGCTAAATGCTGATAATGCCAAAGCTTGAGATAATTTAAATGGTAAGAGCTAAAGGCTTTTCGCTGTTAAAAGTGCAGACAGAATTCGAAGCTAAAGATGAGAAGTAAGGGGGTGACAAGAAAACGTTACAAAGTTTGCAAGCAAATTAATAAAAATTTCCTTTGGGGAATTCATTAGCAGATGGGAAGAGACAACCGACAGCGACAACAATACAAGCAACAACAAGGACAACGTTAACAACGAGTACGAAACAAAAACAACAAGGACAAAAGGGTATACATCTTTTATGTTATTCTATGACCGTGCTGCTCGCTGCATCTAATTTGGCCATATTATGAACTTAACCTTTTCGTGTTTACTGGATATTTTAACAACTGTTTGCACAAAAGTTTAGCCGGAAGGTCGACCAAATTAAAGCTTCAGAGTGTGCTCATAATTTCTCCACCTTCGAATTTTATTCCCTGTCATGCGTACACACCCCAGTCTCCGCAAAACTCCCCGAAGACCGCAACCCATCTGCCAATTGCCGCCGCTTAGACGCCTTGTTTACGATGTCAGACAAAGTCTAGCAATGGGCTGGAATGCTTAAAAGTAAACTTTGCTCTGCTCATATTGCTGGGATGCTAACTGGCCAGGTCTTGGTCCTGTTCCTAGCTTTGCAGTCGTCTTAGTGCTGGCCTAGTCAGTTGTTGCATTATATAATCAGTGACCCATTACAGTGGGGAATAAAAGCAGTATTTACACTTCGATACCGAATGTAAAGAGTATAATAGTCGTGGTTCCTGTCAGTCATTTCGCCTGTCCTTCCGTTTGTATGAACGCGCGTTTCTCTGACACCCTTAATTATCTTGGTCCATTTGTCTGTCAGACAAACTGTCAACATAGGGGTGCCACACCCACTGGGAGGCTGGAAAATCGATATCAAGTCCGTACACTTCTAAGTGCAAATCAATAAAACACACATCACCTAACTTAGTGGGAAGAAAGCTGGGAACTTTTCCCTAAGATCTGCATCAAAAATTTCGTTGGCACGTCCACTCCACTAAAATGTCTGTATCATGGGCTTTTGGTGGCAATATAGCTGGTGACTTTCCCAAAAGTCTGCATCAAACCATTTTTGAACACCGATCTCACTACTGCCGCCCCCGTACTCGTTCTTCGCAGGCAGAATCTTTACCACTAGTTTTAATTCTGGTATCAGAGTATTCCGCAGTCGGTTGCGTCAGACTGCACCTTTTTCACATGTCTTTTATTTACTCTCAACGCGAAGTCTTCTTTGTTCTCAAAAACAGTCATTCAAGCTAAAATTCTGGCTGTTTCTTACGGCTTTCAAGTGAACACTCCGCCATGATTTGCACTGTAGGCTGCGAATCGCGACTTCTGCCTGGCGACTGCTTATGATGCTTTTCCAGCTATTTAATTGTTAAACAATAAAAACGCTTTTGATTACAAGTAAAACAACCGTCGAACTGCCACATTGCTGTTGTTGGAGGTTATGGTGCGGACCCCCTCGAAACTCCATCGGCGTCTATAAAGCATTCTGCTCTGCCTTTTTATACCCTTAACCCATAAAATGGGTAAAAATGGTATAATGGTTTTGTGCAAAAGTATGTAACAGGCAGAAGGAAGAATATCCGACGCCATTAAGTATATATATTCTTGATCAGTAACAGCAGCCGAGACGATAAAGCCATGTTCGTCTGTCCGTCTGTATGAACGCGTGGATCTCAGAGACTACAACAGCTAGAGACTTCAGGTTTTGGATGTAAGTTCTCCTATACCATAAGCAGAACAAGTTTGCTTTAAATTATCGATAGCTTTTCTGGTTTCCGATATACACATGCAATCGATAACAAAAAAATAAAACAATGTAAATATATGGGTTGAAATAATGGGTAACGATAAAACTTTTCTGAAAATTTCGTTCAAATCGGTTAAGAAACACCGGAGATATCGAATTTAATCGATTGAAGTTAAGTCAGTATACCAAAGTCTTACGTAATTTATCTTTTGCAACTGGGTTCAGGGTATCTGCTAGTCGGGCTCTCCCGACTAGAGCCTTCTTACTTGTTTGTTTTTGTTTCGTTATTTCCTATGCTGGCTGCCACTTTTTGCTTTCTGCGACAGTTTCAGTCCTCCTTCAACGTCTGTTGAAAAAGTTCGGACGGAAGGATTTTTATTAATTTTTACCTGAGGTTATCTATTTGTCGCGCTATGTTTTTATTTAGCCCTTTTTACGGGGTTGAACTGCTGTGCAGATGCTGCTGTCCTTTAAGGTTTTTTTTTAGCTGCTCCGCAATTTTCATGCTCATTAAATAATTCAGCGTATGAAAGTTTTCAAAAATTACCTCATCCTTCCAATAACAGAAACAGAAGACACAGCGTTCAGCATCTGCCGAGCTGGAGAAGGCAGGTTGAGGACTAGACCTCTGAGAGGCGGGCGCTTGAAAGTTGTTTTTGAAAGTTGTAATTTAAATTTATAAGGCTTCACATTTTAATTAATGCGCACTTTCCTTAGCGCGTTGAGTTTTCCTATTTGTTGAAAATTTACTCGCTTGGCTTGACCTTAAAATAAGGTTGCCAATACTTAAGGCAACTGCAGCTCTTAAACAGTGGGAGACACAGACTTTGTTGATTTTGGAAGTGGAAGTGGGTGTGACCGTCGATTTGTTTTGCTCTTAACAATACGTTATGAGTGGCAATGAAACTTTTGATACAGATCTTATTGGTATAACAACAGCAACTTATCCCACAAATTCATACAAAATTTTGTGAAATATTTGAGTTTAATCAATTTCCTAGCACCTAGAGGGCGAAACTGTCCCAATAAATGGATTAAGGGTTTTTCGTTTTTTTTTTTTTTTTTTTTTTTTTGTGCCTATATTTGAGGAACAAACATCTAAGAATACGCCCTCAAGTCGATATGATCCAAATTGACTGGGAAATGAGCGTTGAAAAAGAAGAATTTGTTGCGTTCACTTACTAAATAACCCCGAACCCAATTGATATAAATATGTTAAATTTATGCAAGACTGTGGTATACTGACTTAGATTCAATCGATTAAATTCAATATATCCGGTGTTTCCTAACCAATTTGGACGAAATTTTCAGAAAAGTTATGTTGTTACCCGTTACTTCAACCCTAATGTTTACATTATCCAAATTCGATCTTAATATGTTATCGATTCCTTGTGTATATCGGAAACCAGAATAAATATCGATAATTTGAAGCAAACTTGTTCTGCTCATGGTATAGGAGAACTTATATACAAAATGTGTAGTCTCTAGCTCATGTAGTCTCTGAGATCCACGCGTTCATACAGACGGACAGACGGACATGGCTATATCGCCTCGGCTGTTGTTGCTGATCAAGAATATATACTTAATGGGGTCGGAGATGCTTCCTTCTGCCTGTTACATACTTTTGCACAAAATAATAATGCACTTTTTACCCATTTAATGGGTTCAGGGTATAAAAAAACACGTGAAATACACTGCTTTGAAAAAAGTTTTTTTTTGAGGTTTGATTTCGTTTTTGTTCCGTTTTATTTAAATCGGCAATAACGGCAACACTAAGAGGCACGCAAAAGGCTTGCAAAAATTGCTTTTGCAAATATTAGTTTACCTTATTTCAAAATAAAACAAGAAAGAAGGCGCTATTCGGGAGAGCCCGACTATAAGATACCCTGAACCCAGTCGCAATAAATAAATTAAATTTATAATTGATTTCGGTGTACTGACTTAGCTTCAATCGATTAAGTTCGATATCTTTGGTGTTTCTTAAACGATTTGGACGAAATTTTCAGTAAATTTCTATAGTTGCCCATAACTTCAACCCTCAATTTTACATTTTCCAAATTCGATATTTTTTGTTATCGACTCCATGAGTATATCGGAAACCAGAATAGTTATCGATAATTTGAAGCAAAATTGTTCTGATCATGGTATAGGAGAACTTGTATTCAAAATCTGAAGTCTCTAGCTATTGTAGTCTCTGAGATCCACGCGTTCATACAGACGGACCAACAAAATAATATTATAAACAATGAAAATAGAAGATCCGAAGGTTTATTTAGCGTAAACAATAAAAAGCAGGGGTATCAATATCAATTTCAGTCGAATATAAACTCAGCCTCTTACTCTGCTCGAGCGTCGACAAATAGCAGAAATATGCAAACCTCAGTGCTAAGCAAATTTATTACTTCTGAGCCAATGGATCTTAACCAGGCTGACGTAAATTTTCAGATAGAGGGGCAAGACGATTACCATTTACAAAAATTCAAGGAAAAAAGAGAACACTATTGTTTATTATTGACACTAGAGCAGAATTCAGTGTTATTAACGAAAATATGTGCCACCCAAAAAGGAAAACAGATATTGACCTAGAAGTTATATGTAGCAATGGGCAACAAAATAAATATACATAAATTATGCAGGTTTCCATGCTTTCAAGAATTTAAATCTGAGGGTTATATTTGCGAATTCTTAGAATATAATTTTCACAACGTTTTCGATGGGTTAATAGGCTGTAACGTGCTTAATAATATGAATGCAGTCATCGATTACCCTAACAAAAAGCTGAAAGTAAATGATGTCTACTTAGATCTTTTTATTCAGAGAAATCAAGTAGAACTAGACATAAACAACCTAGTTTCCCTGAACCATATTGACCCACAAGCAAAACTCTTAGTAGATAACCTCTTAGAAAAATTCGAACATATTTTTTATAAAGAAGGCCAAGACCTACATAAGTTGCACGAGCGAAATTGGGCACAGAGTAATTACAAAGAATGAAATACCAATTTATTCAAAAACATACAAATACAAGAAATGCTAAAGCAAGGCATCATTAAACATTCAAAAAGCCCATACAATAGCCCTTTATGGGCTATTTTTCTTATTTTCTACATAAAAGACAACTCAAAAATTGCACAGCCCTTAATAAAATATTTAAAGAAAAATGCTTAAATAAAAACACATGATCAAGACTGCATAGAAGCTTGTCAATAACTTAAAATC
Source organism: Scaptomyza flava (assembly GCA_030179655.1). Lineage (NCBI taxonomy): Eukaryota > Metazoa > Arthropoda > Insecta > Diptera > Drosophilidae > Scaptomyza > Scaptomyza flava. The sequence goes on from JARNME010000199.1 coordinate 60,336, forward strand.
CTAATAACAAGTAATTCGATTGTCGTATACCCAGATTTTAATAAGGAATTTACGATAGTCACAGATGCAATCAACTATGCTTTAGGTGCCGTGCTCATGCAAGGCAATAAAGTAATTTCTTATGCTAGCCGGTCGCTTAAAAGTCATGAACTTAACTATAGCACAATTGAGAAAAAACTTCTTGCCATTTATTGGTCAACAAAACACTTTAAATATAACATTAACGGGAGAAAATTTATAATTAAAACCGACCAAAGGCCCCTTGTCTGGCTTAACAATCTAAAAGAACCGAACCTTAAGCTACAAAGATGGAAAGTGCAATTAAACGAGTTCGATTTCGACATAAAATTTATAATAGGCAAAGAAAACGCTTTGGCAGACGGACTTAGTAAAATTGTCGAAACATCAACAGAAGAATTTGACCAAAATGTCCGAACGGAATTAGATATAGATATAGGCTGCATCGGCCCCTTCAAAACGAGTTATATTTATTATATTTATAGTTTAAAGTCGCAAAGGAGCGCATTGTTGATTTAATTCATATTCATTATCTTTCATAGTTTCAAGTCGCAAGGGGCGCATCAATGATTTTATTTACATTTTTGTATTACATTTGTAAGTCGCAAGAAGCGCATCGGTTGTTTAAGTTACCTGCATTATATTTATAATTTTTAAGTCGCAAGAAGCGCATCGTTTGTTTAAGCTATAGTTATAATTTTTGTTAGGCGCAAGGAGCACGCGGTAGTTACATATATTAATAAACGCTCCAAAACGCAGGGTCGCAAAAGGCAGCGCGCCAGTTGCGATCATCAAATCCACCACGGTCATGAGCAAGTGTGGGGAGTGGCAAAACTGCAACTTGGGCCGAAGCCGAAGCGTGGGGAGGAGTTGCGATTTACCTCCGAAAGCGAGCAGACGCGTACGCGATAGAGATAGAAGAGAAAATTTAGCAAAGTTTAAGAACGGAAGAGACAGACAGCGTGTTCGCAAGAAGGGCATAGCATTTTATAGAAATAAGGTAAGAGGGGATAGTTCATCGTAGTTCATATATATATATAGCTAGGTTTAGGTTTTTTTTGTATATACGATCTTTCATAGAAGTGAAATAAATTGGTCGCCGGTAAGTCCGTGACCCAGTGAAATTGAGTTGCTGGGTTTTCTTTTTATACCCTTAACCCATAAAATGGGTAAATAAGGGTTTAATGGTTTTGTGCAAAAGTATGTAACAGGCAGAAGGAAGCATCTCCGACCCCATAAAGTGTATATATTCTTGAGCAGCATCAACAGCCGAGACGATATAGACATGTCCGTCTGTCCGTCCGTCTGTCCGTCTGTATGAACGCGTGGATCTCAGAGACTACAAGAGCTGGAGACTTCAGATTTTGGATATAAGTTCTCCTATACCATAAACAGAACAAGTTTGCTTCAAATTATCGATAACTATTCTGGTTTCCGATATACACATGGAATCGATAGCAAAAAACATCGAATTTGGAAAATGTAAAGATGAGGGTTGAAGTAAAATAAATAAATAAATAAATAACAAGTAAGAAGGCTCTGGTCGGGAGAGCCCGACTAGAACATACCCTGAACCCAGTTGCAATAAATATATTTAATTTATATAAGACTTTGGTATACTGGCTTAGCTTCCATCGATTAAGTTCAATATCTCCAGTGTTTCTCAACCGATTTGGACGAAATTTTCAGAAAAGTTCTATCATTATCCATTACTTCAACCCTCATTTTTAGATTTTCCAAATTCGATATTTTATTGTTATCGATACTATGTGTATTTCGGAAACCAGAATAGTTATCGATAATTTGAAGCAAACTTGTTCTGCTCATGGTATAGGAGAACTTAAATACAAAATCAGAAGTCTCTAGCTCTTGTAGTCTCTGAGATCCACGCGTTCATACTGACAGACAGACGGACAGACGGACAGAGAATCAACTAAACTTCTTTATTTAAATTGGTTTACATGAAAGCTTAATTCTATCTTAAAATAATTGTTGATACAAATTTCTGGTTATTGACCTACTCATTGGCGTGTGCAGGTAAATTTCCTGTTATTGCCAAATATGCAATGCTTGCATTTCCTGTTATTGTTCTGATTGGACTTATGACTTATTAGGAATTTAAAGAGTACAATAACTCTTGCACTTTCATACTTATGTTCTTATTTTCGACATTTTTACTGGTGGGATCATACATAACTTCTCCCCCTTTTAGATAAGAATTCTCCTGAATTCTACTGTTATTTAAATGAATTTTAATTTTCTTGTGTTTCAATACAATAATTGCAATCAATATAATTGTTAGTATTAAAATAGCTGCATTGCAAAAACATTTTATGTCTTTATGTGTATTTAAATTTTTTATGTTAAGCCAGTTAATTTTGTTATTCTCAAGTATTTTTTCGAATGTAATTTGTTTCGTAAAGTTTTGCATTTGTTTTCTTTTTTCATATAATGTTATTTCATTTTCTTTTTCGTAAATGTTCGTAAAATAATTATTTTCTATATTGATTGTACAATTTGCAAATTGTATTAACATATTGTTTTCAATTTTAATTTCTTTACTATTACAGTTTTGATGTAGTGTTTCGTTATTTGCGTTCTTAATAACTAAAGTTTCTTCATCTAGTTCTATTATTTCCATTTCTTGTTTTTTAATTAATTTTCAGTTATTCTAGAATATACAATGTGTACTTATTTTCATTTCTTTTAATTATACTCGATACCGAAGGTAAAGAGTATATTGGTTTTGTGCAATGTCCGTCATGGTGTCTGTCCGTCTGTTCGTCTGTCCGTCCGTATGTATGCAAGTTTTTTCCACACCCTTCAAGCTAGAGACTTGAAACTTTCCAATTCTCTTTATCTATGGGATAGTAAATTAAAGTGTCAAGATGGGGGTTCTACGATAATTGGGGGGCTGGCAAATCGATAAATTCGATAACTCAAAACCGATAAATCCACATATTTCGCACATCCTTACAGCTAGAACTATCAAATTTGGTAAGAAGATAGCTACTAGCAACCCCCAAAAAACTGCATCAAAAATTTTGGAGCCACGCCCCCCCATTCCGCCCCCAGACCCCCCGAATTTTAAAGTCAAATAAGCCTATATCTCCCACAGTTTTTGAGCTAGAGCCACCAAATTTGGTGCCAATTTAGCTGATGATGACCCCCCAAAAACTGCACCAAAAGTTTGGATGCCACGCCCACCAATACCGCCGTAGCCGCTCCCAGATGCCCCAACGCTTCGTAAAAAACGGGAATGCGTGTATCTTCCAGAGTTGTAGAGCTAGAGCCTCCAAATTTGGTAGGAAGCTAGCTGGTAACGACCCCCAAAAAACTGCATAAAAGTTTTGGAGCCACGCCCTCCCATTCCGCCCCCAGCCCCCCTGCATTTTGAAATCAGAAATGGCTATATCTCCCACAGTTTTTGAGCTAGAGCCACCAAATTTGGTGCCAATTTAGCTGATGATGACCCCCAAAAAACTGCATCATAAGTTTGGATGCCACGCCCACCAATACCGCCCTAGCCACCCCCATCTGCCCCAACGCTTCGTCAAAAACGGGAATGCGTGTATATTCCAGAGTAGTGGAGCTAGAGCCACCAAATTTGGTAGGAAGATAGCTGGCAACGACCCCCAACAATATGCATCAAAGTTTTGGAGCCTAGCCCATCCATTCCGCCCCCCTTTCCCCACCTTATACAAACTTTGAGCTAGAGTCACCAAATTTGGTATGAAGGTAGCATTTGACATTCCACAAGGATCTGCAGCAAAAATTTGGATGCCACGCCCAAACATACCGCCCCCAGCCCCCATTTCCCCACTTTATACAAACTTTGAGCTAGAGTCACCAAATTTGGTATGAAGGTAGCATTTGACATTCCACAAGGATCTGCAGCAAAAATTTGGCCCCCAGCCCCCCTTTCCCCACTTTATACAAACTTCGAGCTACAGTCACCAAATTTGGTATGAAGATAGCAATTGACATCCCACATAGATCTGCACCAAAAATTTAGATGCCACGCCCAAACATACCGCCCCCAGCCCCCATTTCCCCACTTTATACAAACTTTGAGCTAGAGTCACCAAATTTGGTATGAAGGTAGCATTTGACATTCCACAAGGATCTGCAGCAAAAATTTGGATGCCACGCCCAACCATACCGCTCCCAGCCCCCCTTTCCCCACTTTATACAAACTTCGAGCTAGAGTCACCAAATTTGGTATGAAGATAGCAATTGACATCCCACATAGATATGCATCAAAAATTTGGATGCAATTCCACCCATACCGCCCCCAGCCCACCTTTCCCCACTTTATACAAATTTTGAGCTAGAGTCACCAAATTTGGTATGAAGATAGCAATTGACATCCCACATGGATGGGCATCAAAATTTTTAATACTGGTATCGAGTATACCGCAGTCGGTTGCGTCCGACTGCAACGTTTCCACTTGTTTTTTATTCTTTTCGTATGTATATGTTATGTTTTTGTGGGTGAATATTACTTCTGATTTCTGCTCTATTTCAAATTTTTCTTTATTCGGTATTGGTATTATTTGTAATATTTTAGTTGTTAAAAAATTCTTAGGAATTTCTATTGCAAAAATTAAACAAGTGGAAACGTTGCAGTCGGACGCAACCGACTGCGGTATACTCGATACCAGTATTAAAAATTTTGATGCCCATCCATGTGGGATGTCAATTGCTATCTTCATACCAAATTTGGTGACTCTAGCTCAAAGTTTGTAAAAGTGGGGAGAGGGGGACTGGTGCGGTATGGTTGGGCGTGGCATCCAAATTTTTGCTGCAGATCCTTGTGGAATGTCAAATGCTACCTTCATACCAAATTTGGTGACTCTAGCTCGAAGTTTGTATAAAGTGGGGAAAGGGGGGCTGGGGGCGGTATGGTTGGGCGTGGCATCCAACTTTTTGCTGCAGGTCCTTGTGGAATGTCAAATGCTACCTTCATACCAAATTTGGTGACTCTAGCTCAAAGTTTGTATAAGGTGGGGAAAGGGGGGCGGAATGGATGGGCTAGGCTCCAAAACTTTGATGCAGATTGTTGGGGGTCGTTGCCAGCTATCTTCCTACCAAATTTGGTGGCTCTAGCTCCACTACTCTGGAATATACACGCATTCCCGTTTCTGACGAAGCGTTGGGGCAGATGGGGGTGGCTAGGGCGTTATTGGTGGGCGTGGCATCCAAACTTTTGATGCAGTTTTTGGGGGGTCATCATCATCTATCTTGGCACCAAATTTGGTGACTCTAGCTAAAAAACTGTGGGAGATATAGGCTTTTCTGATTTCTAAATGCGGGGGGCTGGGGGCGGGATGGGTGGGCGTGGCTCCAAAACTTTGATGCAGTTCTTTTGGGGTCGTTACCAGCTATCTTCCTACCAAATTTGGTGGCTCTAGCTCCACTACTCTGGAAGATACACGCATTCCCGTTTTTTACGAAGCGTTGGGGCATCTGGGGGCGGCTAGGGCGGTATTGGTGGGCGTGGCATCCAAACTTTTGGTGCAGTTTTTGGGGGGTCATCATCAGCTAAATTGGCACCAAATTTGGTGGCTCTAGCTCAAAAACTGTGGGAGATATAGGCTTTTTTGACTTTAAAATGCGGGGGGTCTGGGGATGGAATGGGGGGGCGTGGCTCCAAAATTTTTGATGCAGTTTTTTGGGGGTTGCTAGTAGCTATCTTCTTACCAAATTTGGTAGTTCTAGCTGTAAGGGTGTTTTTGAGTTATCGAATTTATCGATTTGCCAGCACCCCAGTAATCGTAGAACCCCAATCATGACACTTTAATTTACTTTCCCATAGAAAAAGAGAATTGGAAAGTTTCAAGTCCTTAGCTTGAAGGGTGTGGAAAAAACTTGCACACATACGGACGGACAGACGGACAGACGGACGGACGGACAGACGGACAGACACCATGACAGACATTGCAAAAAAACCAATATACTCTTTACCTTCGGTATCGAGTATAAAAATTATTCTTAAACATTGCTGTAGCTAATTTTATATGATTTAGTTTGTTGAAATTTATATTATACTTTGTAATTTCGTTATTCGTTAATATGCTTGGATGTTAAATGTTATATTTAGCTGCGACAACATTGTCCTGTAAGTGTTCTATTTTATCTTTTATCATTTGAATTTTTATCTGTTGATCGTAATATAAATTTTCTTGGTATCTGCTGTTCTCGTATTTGTCAATTGCATTTAATTGATTTTCGATTGCTATTCTATCTGACTTAATTATGTGTTCCATATATCTAATTGTGTCATTAAAATAAGTGTTTATGTAAACCTGTTTATTTAGTGATTCGTCCGTTTCTGGTATTTTTTCTTTAAAAGTTGATAGATGTGTTTCTATAATTTTTCTGTCTTCTCCGTCCATTGTTCCGAACAGCCATTTTGCTGCGCTACCTAGTGCATTAACCAGTCCTCTTTTTGTACGAGTCCGATTGCCGTATAATGTGTTTAATTTATGTCTGGCCTCTGTTACTTGTAATTGTAGTATATGTTTGTTATCGTTGTTAATCATTTCTATGTTTTTCTCTATATTGTTCAAAATATTGTCAATGTCTTTTAAGTTTATTATATGTATTATTATGTCTGTTGCTATAACTATGTCTTGTTGTTTCATCGGTGCGTAACCGTCTTCGTCAAGTATTTGTTGCGTCGTCAGTGTTCCTGATATTGTTGTCGTCATCATTAGTATTAGCATCGTCATCATTAGTGTTTTCTGTAAATTTATAGGCTCGTTTTATATTTGAGGGGTCAACATCTTTAAGTTTTGCTTTTTTAAATTTCGCCATTTCCTTGTGTCTGACTGCTTTAGCTGCATTAACTAACAAACTTTCTACATTGCTTAAATCTATAAAATGATCATTTTTATGGTATACAATAAGCTCGTCTGTCTTATATTTAATATTTTGCAGTTCTACTGCTAGCTCGCTTACCGAGTTAACCTTCAGATCGCATATTCTCCTGTATATGTGGTGTGGTTCTGTGTCCGGCCGGTACCGTAGTTTTAACGTTGCTTTTATTAATTCCAAATTGTCCGGTTCCGGTACGTTGATGATGACATCCTTGGCTTGTCCTTGGATGGTTTTGTAGAATATCGTCCGGGTTGCCTCTCGCTTCAATTGTAGATACTGTACTCCTTGGAGAAGGTACTCCACGCAGCTGAAGAATGAGTTGATTGATATATCTCCTGTCCCCGTAAACGTTGCTAGGTGGTTCACATTTTTAAGTATGCGCTCTTGCTGGGCCATGTTATTACTGGTGCCTTGCAACTGTAGATATGCTTGTCGCAATTGTTCTAGTTGACTTTCTCTAAGGGCCAGTTGCTCTAAAATGTCCGCCTGTGGCATATTTTGGTTTTCTTGTGCCATCCTGTTTTCGTCGTAGTAAGCAGATCTTTTCTGCTTTCTAGAGGCCAGTTTGAGTTGTTCTGTTTTTAATCGATTTGCGCTCGACTTATTGTTTTTGATACACTTTATTAACTGATTTTAAGTTAATCTTTTAAAGTTTTGAATACAAATAATTAATTGATTTTTAGTTAATCCTTTAAAGTTTTTAATACAAGTTATTAACTGATTTTTAGTTAAGTCTTGGTTTGTATTTTTACTTTTGTATTTGCACATTATTAGTCTTGTGTTGTATTTGCACTTTACACTTTGTAAAACTGGAAACTGATTTTTAGTTCCTCTGTTTGTTCGTGCTTACTTTTTTCTACCGTTGTCCTTTGCCTCAATTTATTTATTTGGTTCGGATTATCACTGGATCTTATTTAAAAACAAGATCCTACCGGCTGCGCCAATTTTGTACAAAGGAAGGCGTTTTATATAAAAAAGACCTCGCGAATAAAAACACGACTGTATGTTCTGTGTATCGAGAATCAACTAAACTTCTTTATTTAAATTGGTTTACATGAAAGCTTAATTCTATCTTAAAATAATTGTTGATACAAATGTCTGGCTATTGACCTACTCATTGGCGTGTGCAGGTACATTTCCTGTTATTGCCAAATATGCAATGCTTGCATTTCCTGTCATTGTTCTGATTGGACTTATGACTTATTAGGAATTTAAAGAGTTCAATAACTCTTGCACTTTCATACTTATGTTCTTATTTTCGACATTTGTACTGATGGGATCATACATAGCTCGCGCGTTATAGTCCCACCAAAATATACAAATATTCTTTTGTGGTGGATCTGGCCGGACTGAGTTTATACCCTGGCTAAACTACTCCTTTACAAAAGATAACTCAGATATATTTGTGATGGATATCAATAACGATTTACCAGACGTGACACCTAACACAGAAATTGACGATGGAGACTTCTCGAAAGATTTAATTCAAATATTTAGTAGCGAAACTGACGATTCGGCAACAGTTCATAGTGTGGATTCTGACGATCGTAATTTTATTTATATAACTGAAAAAAGTCTAAACGTCTTCAAAATCCAAGTAATAATTGAAGAGACAAAAAGCGAAACAAATACATTCAAAATTATATATAGAAACAAAATAAAGACATATTTTTAAAACAAGCGGCAATGAGAAAAATATGCTAAAGTTCATGCAAGAAAAATTGCCTGAAAAAGGCCTAGTTGCAATATTTTGCGTAAACTTAAGTTATATATAAAATTTCTAGAAATTTATAGACAGCTTTTTTCAAATAATAAAAATTTAAGAATACTTAAATTATTAGAAGGTAAATATGATAAAAAAACTCTTGAAGGTAATTGAAAACGAATACATAAAAAATAATCACTGAGGCATTAACGAAATTTTTGTATCTACTTATAAGAGAAAAGTACTATTACCCAAACATGCAAAGTGTTATACAAAGCTATATTATAATAATTGTAATGTATGCAACTTAGCTAAATACGATCGGCAACCGATAAAAAATAATTTCAATATGACAGAAACGCCAGACAAAATTAACGAAATAATTCACATAGACATTTGGTACCCTAAAAGAAATATCATGTATCTCACGTCAATTAACAAAATGTCTAAACACGCAACAGCTCAATACATCAAAGATAGATCCTGGATCTCCCTGCTTAACGCAATAAAGTTAAGGATTCAGTACTTGGGAAAGCCAAAGAAGATAATAACTGATAATGAATTTAATACAGTTGTAGTTAAGCAATTTTTATTGGAAAACAGCATAGATGTACATTTTACAACTCCTCATAAGAAAACAGGAAACTTGGACGTGGAAAGATTACGTTTAACACTAAATGAACATATAAGATTGTGTAACGCCGATCCAAACAATACTGACACTGTTCAAGAAAATGTTTATAGAGCAATTATTTGTTACAATAATACAATACATTCAAGCACGAATACTAGACCAAAAGATTTATTGAATAACATACATACATACTTTGTCATGAAGATATTGTAAAATTATCTGAAAAACTAGTGGGAAGTAAGCAGATCTTAAATGCAAAACAAAATAACATAAACTATCCAAATTTCGCAAATGTATTTGTTAAGAATAATCAAGTGGGAAAATCAAATCCAAAAAGAAAATTGTGAAAATTAAGAGTAGTTTGTATACACCTGTTTATCTTTAATCTAATTAAATTTCAACCACATTGTCGAAACTTACGCTGGGGGAGCCATGTACACCCACACATACCCTCACTTATTAGATTTAGATCATTATGTATGTATGCACATGGCAGCTAAGCTTTCACTTGGAGCTTTTAACACCAAGCTTAAGCTTAGCTCTTTAATCATAAGTTCAGTAGATAAGACGACTTTAATCTGAACACACGTACAAATAAACCATTAACTAAAACTAAGCTTGAGTATTTCGTTTTAAACTTATCAAAGCGATAAAGAAGTCAAAAGAGGTGTTTAACACTGGCTAAGGGCATCGATTTACCAACTACATAATCTGGACGGAGAAGTCTCGATTCGAAAGGCAACATAGAAGTAAAGTATATTATTCTTCTGATTCTACTTCAAAATCCAGGGAAATTAGGTAAAATAGGTTTGCTACTTGCTTTGGTAACGAGGTTTTTTTTTATTTTGAGCCAATCTTTTGTTGATATTAAGCTTGAAAGTAAAGGGTCCGATGAATCAATTGAGCGGTGATACGAGAATTTCGTCTCGCATATGATTGCTTTTATTTAGTTTATTTCTCGCTTCAGATGCGTTTTAATTCCCAAACGCAAAAGTGCAGTGATATAGAAGCTTATAAAATATATATTTTATGCGAAAAGACGCTAAGTGCAATGTATCTGCACAAATTGCTTTTTAAAAAATCTGTAATTCAAACAAAACAATTGACTTTTAACAAATAATAACATATAAAACAAAAGGCACTAACAAATTCTTCACCTCGCTTAAGATAATGAGTCAACGCGAGAATTGTGGCCAGCGACAACGCGAGCAAGACGAGCGTCGTCGGCAGAGCAACGCTTACTTTTCCGTAGTTTCAGAGCAGCCCGATTGGTCAATTACCCCCAACCCGCAAATCGAACTCTCTTACACAGCGCGTGCCAGAGAACGTTCTTGCTCACCGTCTCCGTCCCTGTTATCTATCGAGTCAACGCAATACGACCGCGCGCGGTCGGCAACACCCAATCCGACAAATGAAGTATTGCACACAGCACGCGACCGAAAGTTTTCGTGCTCCCCGTCTCTCTTAGCAACGACTGCAAGTGCCGCGGCCTCTCTAGGTACCGCAACAGCGACTACAACCACAACTGCACCGATACCTTCTTCCCGTTCAACAAGCACAACGACTGCTGCGCCGTCAGCAAATCAAACTGCAAACAGCAAAAATGTTAAGCCGGCTACACAGACTGGTATGGATCGCTACATTTATATCAAAAGAAAGCTAAGTCCGCAAAATTCTACGAATAAACCAAAAATGACCCGTAGCAATTTAAATAGACCCTCGAATGATACTACATACAATAGCAATAGATTTCACATCTTGGCAGAAAACACAGATGATCTGCCTTCTGAAGCCGTTAGGGTTGTCACGAAAAAGCCGAAGCCACCCCCAATATATATACGCGAGAAAAGCTCCAGTGCTTTTGTTAACAAAGTTATCGAGCTCATAGGCAAAGATAGTTTCTACATAGTCCCTCTCGTACAGGGTAAAATTCAAGAAATTAAAGTCCAGACAAAGTCGGAAGATAATTACAGAGTTCTCATAAATTATCTAAACGAAAAAAAAATGAATTATTATACGTATCAATTAAAAAGCTGCAAGGGCCTGCAGGTCGTAATAAAAGGCATAGAACCTGATGTAACACCAGAAGAAATAAAACAGGCGCTGCAGGAAAAAGGATTTCGAGCAAAAACCGTCATAAACATCTTAAACAGGAATAGGATGCCGCAACCACTTTTTAAAATAGAACTTGAACCAGAAACGAAGATGCTTAAAAAAAACGAGGTGCACTCAATATACAAACTTCAGCTTTTACTTCACCGAAGAATCACCGTAGAAGAACCGCACAAACGAAACGGTCCGGTACAATGTATGAACTGCCAAGAGTACGGCCATACAAAAGCCTACTGTACACTGCGCTCGGTATGCGTATACTGTGGGGAACTGCACAGCTCCGCAAGTTGCCCAGTAAGCAAAGAAGACTCTAGCAAAAAATTCTGTAACAACTGCGAAGGCAAGCATACAGCCAACTACAGAGGCTGCCAAGTCTACAAGGAACTTAAAAATCGTATCCATCAGCGCTGTACCACTGCACGCTCGCAACACGCACCGACTACCTTCACTCCATCGAAACACAACCCAGACGTCTTCTTTTCATCTGCAGCCAGATCCTCACTTGGCCCCGAGTTCTCAACCAATAACGCAACTTATGCAAGCGCCCTAAGATCCGGACTGGCTCTTCCTGCCTCAAACACACCTTACTTACAACCAAAACAAGTGAGCACAAACGCTGCACAGGAGCAGCAACAAAGTAACCTCGAAGCACTCGTATGTACCCTGCAGCAGAGCATGAACGAGTTTATGTCATTCATGAAAACAACTATGCAGGAACTAATGCGTAATCAAAATCTCTTGATACAAATGCTTGTATCACAACAGTCAAAATAATCAATGGCTGAGATACGAATATCTACGTGGAACGCTAATGGCGTCTCACAGCATAAACTTGAATTAGCTCAATTCCTACTCGATAAGCACATCGACGTAATGCTACTTTCCGAAACACACCTTACAAACAAATATAACTTTAACATAAGTGGATACTTATTCTATGGTACAAATCATCCCGATGGTAAAGCACACGGTGGAACTGGTATTTTGATCAGAAGCCGCCTCAAGCACCACTACTATAAAGAGTTTGCTGAAAACTTTCTACAGGCCACATCTCTAAAAATACATTTAAACAGTGGGAACCAACTTACTCTTGCCGCTGTATACTGCCCTCCGCGTTATACCATATCTGAAGACCAATTTATGGAATTTTTTAACTCACTAGGAGAATGCTTTATAGCGGCAGGAGACTACAATGCCAAGCACACACACTGGGGATCTCGTCTAGTGAATCCAAAAGGAAAGCAGCTCTACAATGCAATTATAAAAGCTAACAACAAGCTCGACTACGTTTCTCCTGGCAGACCAACATACTGGCCGACAGATCCCAAAAAACTACCCGATTTGATTGACTTTGCAGTTACCAAAAACATTTCGCGTAGACTGATAAGTGCAGAGTGCCTTTCGGATCTATCATCCGATCACTCCCCAGTCCTAATAAATCTGCAACGACACCCTGAATACATAAATCGACCCAGTAAGTTAACTTCACATAAAACTAACTGGCTCAGATACAAAAAATTTATAAGCTCACACATTGAGCTTAAGCCACGTCTCGTTGATGTAGCTGACATTGACAGTTTTGTTAACACTCTGGAGACTGTCTTCGTCGCCGCAGCTCGCGCCGCTACGCCTCAAATACCAAAAACAATACACAACCAAAGGACAACAAATCTACAAATTGAACAGCTCGTTCTTGAAAAGCGGCGCTTACGACGTGATTGGCAATCGAACAGATCGCCATCGGCAAAGCAAAAACTAAAAGACGCCACACGTAAACTCACCAAAGCGTTAAAAATCGAGGACGAGCGCGCTCAACGCCGTTACATCGAGCAATTATCAACCACCAGTACGAAAAACTCATTGTGGAGAGCTCACCCAACTCTAAGCTCACCAACAGAAACAGTAATGCCTATAAGAAACTTCGCAGGCGGCTGGGCTCGCAGCGATGAAGAAAGAGCTAACACATTTGCTACTCATCTCCAAAAAGTGTTCCAACCTAACGCTGCAACAAATACGTTTGCACTACCGACTTCTTCAAACGGCTCTCAGCTTCAAGATGATCCAATCAAGTTTCGCCCGAATGAAATCGTTAGAATCATTAAAGAGCAACTGAACCCAAAAAAATCTCCAGGAGGTGACCAAATAACCCAAAGATGATTATTGAGCTTCCTTACTGTGCAATCTGCATAATTGACCAGCTCTTCAATGCTATCACCAAACTTGGCCACTATCCAGACAGATGGAAAAAGTCAATTATCATTATGATACCAAAGCCTGGAAAAGATCACACAGTTCCCACGTCGTATAGACCTATAAGCTTATTACCGTGTCTATCAAAACTTTTTGAAAAATGTTTGCTGTCCCGGATAAATCCATTCCTGAATCTTCATAACATAATCCCGTCACACCAATTTGGCTTTCGTGAAAAGCATGGAACAATTGAGCAGGTTAACAGAATAACATCAGAGATACGAAGCGCGTTCGAAAATAGAGAATACTGCACTGCAATATTTCTGGATGTTTCTCAGGCATTCGACAAAGTTTGGTTGGAAGGTCTAATGCATAAGATCAAAGCAATGCTCCCAAACAACACACATAAGCTGCTTAAGTCGTACCTATACGACAGGAAGTTCGCAGTAAGATGTAACACTGCAATGTCTGACGAACACAGTATCGAAGCTGGTGTTCCACAGGGCAGCGTACTGGGACCAACACTGTACGTGCTTTTCACAGCAGACATCCCAATAAGCAGCCGATTGACAACATCTACCTTTGCTGATGATACAGCTATTCTCAGCCGCTCCAGATGCCCAATACAAGCAACAGCGCAACTAGCCCTTCATCTGGTCAACGTGGAAAAATGGTTATCAGATTGGCGAATTAAGGTAAACGAACAAAAATGTAAGCAAGTAACTTTCACCCTTAACAGGCAAGATTGTCCACCGCTCACGTTAAACAACACCACACTTCCAAAAACAAACGATGTAACGTATCTGGGCGTACACTTAGACCGAAGACTAACATGGCGGCGACACATTGAAGCTAAAAGAACACATCTCAAACTGAAAGCCAATAGCCTCCACTGGCTCATCAATGCTCGCTCTTCCATTAGTTTGGACTACAAGGTCCTGCTTTACAACTCTGTTCTAAAACCAATCTGGACCTATGGTTCCCAGTTATGGGGGAACGCTAGCAACAGCAGCATTGACATTGTCCAGAGAGCCCAGTCAAAAATATTGAGAACCATTACCGGGGCACCGTGGTATGTTCGAAACGAAAACATTCATAAAGACTTAAACATCTCAACAGTCAAGGAGGAAATAGAGGAACAAAAAGTAAAATATCTTATCAAGCTCTCATCGCACACAAATCATCTCGTGAGAGGTCTCACAAGGCTGCGCAGCCGATCCCGTCTTCGTCGTAACGACTTACCAACCCAGCGATGATTTTTAGGGACGCGCACTCAGAATACAGTCAAAAACAAAAATGAACTGTTAGCTAAGATTTATTTATAAGATTTGTATACTTATTGCTAGTTTTCTAATTCACTAGAAAAGATTCAATAAATAAAACCAGCAATTTAAAAAAAAAAAAAAAGATGCGTTTTCTCCAAAGCAACCGATTGGTAATACCGAGTATGCTATTATCTGCGAACATTGCTGACATTGGATACCAAGAATACTTTTCCATATAATTTGACGCAGTTGCTTGGCAGAAATGTTTACGGGGAATTCACAGGAAAGAGTTATTAAAATAATAAAAAACTTGAGCAGAGTTTCATAATCAAATCCTATTATTTAGGAAAGCTGCGATGTGTTTTGAAATGCCTTCAAATTTGTATCTATCAAACTGTTGGAGATACAGGCTTTTTTGGCTTTAAAATGCGAGGGGGGGGGGGGGCTCAGACGGAATGGGTGGGCGTAGCTCCAAAATTTTTGATGCAGTTTTCTGGGGGTTGCTTGTAGCTATGTGCTCACCAAATTTGTTGTTCTAGCTGTAAACATGTGCTAAATATGTGGACTTATCGGTTTTGAGTTATCGAATTTATCGATTTGCCAGCCGCCCAGTTATCGTAGAACCCCAATCTTGACACTTTAATTTACTAACCAGATAAAGAGAATTGGAAAGTTTTAAGTCTCTAGCTTGAATGGTGTTTAAAAAAGTTGCGTTCATACAGACGGACAGACACCTTTCTTAACGAGTATAAAAAAGTAATGATTTTTGCACAGATTTTTTGCTTGGCAAAAGTATATAAAATTTGAATGTTGGAATGTTTGTTTAACTCATCTTAACTTGTATTCCAAAAAATTAGCGCAATTGATGAATTTAAAGTCTTCGAAATGCAGCAAAAATATGCACAAATTTGGTTCCATTTTTATACCTTTAACCCATGAAATGGGTAAAAAGGGTATAATGGTTTTGTGCAAAAGTATGTAACAGGCAGAAGGAAGAATATCCGACGCCATAAAGTATATATATTCTTGATCTCAGAGGATCTCAGAGGCTACAAGAGCTAGAGACTTCACAATTTGTTTATAAGTTCTCCTATACCATGAGCAGAACAAGTATGCTTCAAATTATCGATAACTATTCTGGTTTCCGATATACACATGGAATTGATAACAAAAAATATCGAATTTGGAAAATGTAAAAATAAGGGTTAAAGTAAAGGGTAACGATAGAACTTTTCTGAAAACTTCACCCAAATCGGTTAAGAAACACCGGAGATATCGAATTTAATCGATTGAAGTTAAGTCAGTATACCAAAGTCTTACATAAATTTAACATATATATTGCAACTGGGTTCAGGGTATCTTCTAGACGGGCTCTCCCGACTAGAGCCTTCTTATTTGTTTTAATAGAAAATGTAATCAATACATATTTACATACACTCATATACTTGCGGTTTAATATATTTTGTGTTTCATATATTCTGCGTCTACTAACACCAAACAGCACCTCTCCCGCTTTGTCCACTCTTATCCGACGGTGGTATTTATCTGCACGCTCTTTCACTCAACCGCTCTCTTGATTTTAACCGTTGTATTGTGCTCATCATACTTACATACCTGCACTCTACCTTGTTTTGTTCTAGCATATCTATTTTCTTAATAAATTTATTTAAACCTTTTATAACGCTTGTTTGCAGCAGCAAAAATATTTTATTTGGTGTGGATTGTGCGACAACATGATCCACATGAAATGTGTTGGCTTTACTGCCAAAATCAGAGACTGCTTGATTGCAGACACAGGCCTTAAATGGTATTGTGAGTCCTGTAGTGAGGTGTTGAAAGATATTTGATATTGCATTTAATGCACTGCAAAAGTCTTTTACAGAGCTTGAGTCAAATTTCAAAAATAGCAAGGTTACGACTGAATCTCCGAAGCGTTAAAAGACTTCGGGTTCTTATCCGCCTACTGTCCCACCTATCATCCCCACAAAGCCCCTTCTGGTGCCCAGCAACCTACGGCTAGCCCATTAATGTTATTCAATTCGCCGGCAAGAACCATCACTCATGACCTTTCTTCAGATCCTGTGCATGAAATCGGTTCAACAGCCTGTGCGCTTATTGATCCAAATGCAGGTACAACTGGGGCTCACAAGCCTCTTGGTGACATCCCACAATGATCTGTCGCAAAAATATTGATGCCGCGCTCCCAAGCGATGCCCCACGCCCCACCACCTCTTTAAAAGCTGCAATGCGTATATCTACCTAACATTTCTTTGAAGCAGCATAAACTAGGTTTCGAATTTTAATAACAAGGTAACTAACTAATTAGACCACCCACTTGATTCCTTTACTCCCATGTCAGATTTTTGTTTGGAATATGCTCCTCGCAACATTGTTGCAAGTCTTGTAGCCTGGTGAACATCCTGAACATAGAGCACCATCGAGTCGGCTTGTCTCCAACTGCAATAGCCATTGACATGCAAGATAACATCTTAGATGAAACAAATATTTGACTTTATGATTAGATTTGTTTGTTTTTTTATTTATTCTAAATCAAAATCTTTCACGATGTCCTCGATCTTTTTGCATAAATTAACGGCAATATGATGCTCATACAAAGAGTAAAGGAGGGTTGACAATGTCAGCTTGACTTGGATAGAAGCTTTTAAAAAGCTGAAATGTGCGCCGATAGTTTACAATGTCAGCATGAACTACATGTTCGAATTTTCGAAATTGTAAAACAGCTCTCTATGAGCTATGAACAGCTGATGTTTGTTTTATGTTTGTATCAAGAATTTATGAGGGAATCACAATGGAGAAAAAACAAGCAATTTTTTTATCTAATAATTCCATGGCGACGCAGGCAGTTCTTGCTGCTGGTGCTATAGTAGAAGAGGAGAAGCCGCAGAGAAGTGCTCGACGGTGTTGGGCGCGAGAGCATTTGTTGCAGCGGGAACGATGCAATCAGCTGATCCGAACTAAGCTAACACATGTGAAATGACGCAAAAATTTGTTTTTATACTCGTTACCGAAGGTAAAGACACACAGTTTTTGAGCTATAGCCACCAAATTTGGTGCCAAGATAAATGATGATGACCCCCCATATATAAAAAATGAAAGTCTGATTGAATTTACTTTATATAACCGTAAACTATGCATATGATCATGTGATGATCTTTAGCAAAGTTGTTGTGCATGAGCCCACAAAAGTTTCTGAGTTGGTACGACCAATTTTCGCAGTTGCATTTGTGCTTTTAATTTTGAGGTGAAGTATTTTTGAATAATGCAGTAGGCTATTCAAAAAATTTACTTGCTACGGAAACGAAGCTAGAAATTCTCACAGTCAGTCTAGCCAGTTATTTGGGAGAAGTCAAAATAAAATTCTAAAATTTTCGAATTCTTTTTTTTTCCATCGGTTTTTTGCTCTTTTATTTATTTTTTTTGTGTATTTTATTGTGAGTAGGCAATTCAAAAAGAACAAAAAGTGTACGGTCGAACAAGAACCGCTCGATCAAGAAGAACCCTGAACGCTAATTTAAATTTTGGTGCATTCCATAATGACTGTGATTATGATTACAGTCTTCATATACAGAAATTGATTCTGAACGGGATGCTACGGCTGAAATTTTGCAGAACAATTAATGGATATTGGAAATAAGCAAATGCATATTTATGAAACCAAGAAATGTATCACCTTAGCAGCAAACTTTTGTAAGATCACAGAAAGCAAAGACGAATTGGTGCAAAACATTTTCTCAATCATTGCACAGAACTACAAAAGGTTCTTACATTGAAACAAGTGGAAACGTTGCAGTTGGACGCAGCCAACTGCGGTATACTCGTTACCAGTTTTAAAAACGATAAAAAGAGGCGCGATTGCAAAGCGATAGGGATGCAGCCGGGGTGTACGCTGCCTTAAAGATTCTCCGATGCAGATGGGGATGCCACCAGCTGTCTTCCTTCCAAATTTGGTGACTCTAGCTCAAAGTTTGTTAAATGTGGAGAAAGGGGGGGCTGGGTGCGGATTGGGTGGGCGTGACATCTAAGTTTTTGCTGCAGATTTTTGTGGAATGTCAATTACTAGGTTAGGTTGGGTTAGGTTAGAGCGGTAGTGAAAGGTTTAGATAGCCCCCCAGTCACATAAGCCACGTGTTGGCCTGTTGTGGTGCCGCGTCTTGGACTTAACTCAAATACCGTCTACCCAGACAATGATCGTGTCGCATTGCCTTTGAGGGCGTTGTGCCAGTCCGAGGTTTGAATGAAAAACAGAATATTTTTCGGCTTAATATCCACAAGTTGAGTGAGATCCGATAGAAAGAAGGACCCTAAATAGCGATTTCTGTTTTTGCAGAGTATCGGACAGTCGCAGAAAAGGTGGGAAACTGTTTTCTCCTCCTCGTCACGACAGCTTCTGCAGAAATCATTAGAAAGGGCAATAAGTCTCGCTGCGTGAGACCCCATCAGCCAGTGTCAGTGATTACGGCGGCAACCCAACCCCAACCCTCAGCTCCGACAAAGCCTCGGTGATTGCGCCTGGTACGACGTTGTTAGAAGCGCCCTCAATGTCTAGAAAGGCTAAAAGGCAGTACTCCTTGTGGTGGAGTGCTTTTTCTACTGTGGATATAACCGCATGGAGCGCTGTTTCAGTAGATTTGCCTTTTTGGTAAACATGTTGTGCTTGAGAGAAGTGATCGGTATTGATCGAGTCTCTGATATGAATACTCAGCACCCTTTCTAGTGTCTTTAGTATAAATGATGTAAGACTGATTGGACGAGAGTCCTTTGGGATTGTATGTGAGGCTTTGTCGGCCTTCGGAATGAAGATGACCTTGGATTCGAGCCATGACTTGGCGATCGAGCCGGTCGTCAGGATATCTGAAAAGATTTTCTGAAGCCAGTTAATGGCAGTATCCCCTGCATATTGCAGTTGGGCTGGAATGATTCCATCTAGCCCAGTTGATTTGTAGGGCGAGAAGCTACTTATGGCCCAAGAGATGATATCCCTGGAGAAAAGGTCGGTGGAGACTTGTTCCAGAATTCCTCTGTGGATAGGGGGTCGAAAACCTACGACTGAGCATCTGGAAAAGTGGGTTTCCACCAAAAGTTCCAGTGACTCAAGACTGGTCGTTGTCCACGAGTCATTGCGTCCTTTGAGGCAGCCCACGGGTGCTTGTGTGCTGGAGAGAACTTTCCTGAGCCTAGCGGCTTCTGTGGTACTCTCGATTGTGGAGCAGAAATTCTGCCAAGCGGAGCGTTTAGCTTGTCTAAGTGTCTTCTTGTATTAGGTTAGGCTGGCTTTATAGAGACTCCATGATTGGTCGTGTCCCCTGAACCTTGCTTTGTTAAAAAGCTTTCGAGACATTTTCCGAAGCTCGCTTATTTGTGGGGACCACCATGGTGGTTTTGCCATCCCTTTTGTTTTTCTCAGGAGGCATGACATGTTAAGGGTGGACTTGCATGCCTCCGTGAGCTTTTTTGGGAGCAGCTCTGTGTGCTCGGGGGAAGGGGGTCCCGTTCAAGGACGCTCTGGAATAAGTCTTGTGAGACATTCTTTGCAAGTGGTCCAGTTCGTACGTCTAACGTTTCTGCACCATTTAGGCTTTGGGATATCGAGAGAGCACACTATATCGATATACCTGTGATTAGAGAAGGAGTGCTCATCTAGCACTCTCCATCTTGTAAGTCTCTGGTGAAGGGAGGCTGTGGCTAGTGTTAAGTCTAGGACTTCTTATCTATTCTTGGTAATAAAGTTTGGGTCGTTTCCTATATTACAAATATTCAGACTCATCGTGAGGATATAATTAAAGAGTAACTCACCCCGTTCATTTATATCCGAGCTGCCCCACTGATGGTGGGGCATATTATTATATTCTCTATTATAAGCTCGGTGTTTGTCGCTTTGCAGTCGGCGATCAGCGCACGTAGCAGTTGATGAGGGGGTGGCCCTTGATGGTCGTGGGCCATGTAGGTTGAGCTGAGCCTGATGTGTCCTGACTCCAGCTCGAGGCACGCAGCAGTGTTGTCACCATTGCTGAAATTAGGGAGCAGAAAAGTGTCTAGATGTTTCCTGGCAAGTATGCAGGTACGAACTTCACCTTCGTTGCGGGCTACAAGCAGTTTCAAGTCTATAGTCTCCAGTCCAGAAACATTGCTACAGCAGGCCCAAGGTTCCTGAATGAGGAAAACGTCTACTCCGCGTGGGCTTGTGCGGAGCAGCAGACCGGCTGCAGCCGCCTTACAGTGGTGGAGGTTTATCTGAAGAAGTTTCAGAGACATCTTCAAGCTTCGACTCCACCACTGTCAGATTAGCCTTTTCGTCCGTGTCTTCGTCGAGGTTGGTCATGTTGGCCATGTCTTCGGCGAGGTCAGAGCCTTCTGACTGGTGGGCGTCACCTGCCTTAGCTTCAGCCACCACGTCACTTTCGGTGACAGGGTCAATCGCACAATGGGCTTAAGTGCCGCCTAGAGTGGCCTCCGCCGTTTGCTGCTCTTTTGGAGCTTCTACATCGCAGGTGTGACATCTTGAGCCACAGGCTTGCTAGCCGCGTCCAAACGGTAGACCCGTATTACTATCGGCTTAGAGCCATAGTGGGCCGATCCGTTGGTTGCGGCTAGGGCCTCGGCTGACTCGTCGTTGACGGATTACCTTCCGATTGTTGCCTTCTGGCTCCTCGACCTTAGCGATCCTCCAGTCATGCTTAACCAGGTCGGGGTTACTCAGTTGGAAGAGTTTGAGGATTGTTTCGGGATCCTCGTGCTTGGCGGAAGCCTAGACTCTTGCTCGTGGTCGACTGGGCACGTCTTTCCAGTCTACTGCCTCCAGCTTTGCGCCGGTATAGAATTCTCCTAGAAGGCCAACAGGTTTTTTGTATAGCTCTGCGGATTTGTCGTCTTCACAGGCTATAGCTTTAATACTACCCTGATACCATCCGGCATCAGAGCAACGGGAGACGGTCTGTCAGACAGCAGTATCAGATCGACTACCTTCTCCTGCAGCTCATTTTCAATGGCCCCCCACCTGTTCCGCGGGATATGGCCCTCTTTGTGGCCCATGTCGAGGACCCCAATGAGAACCTTCTCTTTAGCGGCTTCGGTGAAGGACCGATTGAGCGGCTGTGGCCGCGGGGGTGGCCTGATCCGGAGCATTGGCGCTTCTGCTTTGTGGGATATCACCAGCTATTTAGCAACCAAATTTTTAAACACTTGTTTTCCAACTGTCAAAGAAATGCCGATTCCTATTAAAAATTGCGGCGAACAGTTGCCGGTTTCGCAGATTTGGCTTGTCAATAATCGTAACTTTGAACGAGAAAAGATATTTTCTGAGTTGGTACGACCAATTTTTGCCGTGGCATTTGTGCATTTAATTTTGAGGTGAAGTATTTTTGAATAATGCAGTAGGCTCTTCAAATATTTACTTGCTACGAAACAAAGCTAGAAATTCTCACAATCAGTCTAGCCAGATATTTGGGAGAAGTCGAAATACATTTCTAAAATTTTCGAATTCTGATTTTTTCCATCGGTTTTTTGTTCTTCTCAGAAATTGATTCTGCTACGGCTGAAATTTAGCAGAACAATTAATGGATATTGGAAATAAGCAAATGCATATTGATGAAACCAAGAAATGTATCACCTTAGCAGCAAACTTTTGTAAGATCACAGAAAGCAAAGACGAATTGGTGCAAAAAATTTTCTCAATCATTGCACAGAACTACAAAAGGTTCTTACATTAAATTGATTGCAAATATATTTGCAAAATTTTTTCAAACGACTTATAGTTGCTGTCGGGAGCAGCAGCCAAATCAGCACAAATAGCCACTCGGCATCGCTGTTAAATTCTTGTACGCGCATCTCTTATTATCATACTAAGCTCTTATGCGCGCATCTCTTATCTTATGTACAAAGGCTTTGATTGCGCTCTTAATGCACGCATGTCAGCGATCGGCTGCATATGCGTCTGGCTGTCGGCCTTAGCTAATCAGTCGTTGATAATCTATTGTCATAAACGGTTGCGCGATTCTGTATTCGTGCGAAGCTGACACTTGGTCCAGCCACAGCCACTCTCTCTTGGTTACATATTTGCATGTGTGCCAATACATAATATAGTACATAATAAAGTGAACAATTTATTTGAATCTGTTGCCTTTTATTTAGACATTTATAGTTGCCAAAAAAGCTTGGTAACTCAACATTTGGAGGCCCCGACGAGATAATTCTAACTCGCATTCGCGTTGTTGCTTATTAAAGTGCCTTTTAATAAGCAAACTGACTATTGTGAAGGAGCATTAATTGACTATTGAGAAAAATAGAAAGGTGCATAAACATATAAAATAAAATTATAATTTGCATGCGCGGGCTGCAAGCTGTGATTGCGCGGTCTCTTGTGCCTAATTCGTTTGCATGTGCGCGCTCACAGTCGCCGCTGAGTCTTTGTGCTTGGTGCGTTCACTTTGATTCTTCTTTGTGCTTGGTGCGTTCACTTTGATTCTTCTTTGTGCTTGGTGCGTTCGCTTATTCTATTTCGTTAATTGCTTGAAGGTGCCGGCTTGAATTCATTGCCCACATAAAGACAGCTGCATTCGCAAACTTTTTGGTCTTTTCAAATTCGTGAACAGCACTGATTGTTTTCTCATACATACACGTGCGTGTGTATTATATGAGTGAGCGTATACACAAGGAAATATACCTCAGCGTCGCGTATTAACTTGAACAGTTTAATCTTAAATTAAAGGGGCTCTAACATGGAGTCATCTGCGAGCTCTAATCAAGTGACAAAAATCGAAAGTCGCGTTCAGTTTCTTAGGCGTAAACTGGCTGCTATTTTTGAGAGCTTGCGAAGGCTTGACGCAACTCTTGACGCTGACAAAATTATAAGTTTCAACTCAGCTGAACTTCTTGTTCGATTGGAGTTACTTGATCAGACTCAGGCAACATTTAATATTAAGCACGGTGCGCTAGAGGAGCTACAGTTTGATGAAATAGAAAGATGTGCGCGTTAATTTTGATGAACTGTTCGAGTGCAATTAGGCATTTGCAAATCGCATACACAGCGCTCATCTACATTGCTGCCCGATGATACGGCAGTTACTTACGGCGCTGAACGGGCTCATAGAATTCGTTTACCTGAATTCAAGCTGCCAACTTTCACTGGAGGATTTACAGAATATGCCAGCTTTTTCTCAGTATTTGATTCGGTGATCAACAGGGATCCCGATTTAAATGATATTGAAAAGCTGCATCATCTGCGCTCATGTTTGGATGGAGCTGCTCTGGAGTCAATTCGATCGTTGGACATATCAAGTTGCAATTATCGAGTAGCATTAGACACATTAAATAAGCGGTATAGTAATAAAAGACTTGTATTCCAGGCACATGTAAAGAAGAAGATGTTGGGT
The DNA here is from genome assembly GCA_030179655.1 of Scaptomyza flava. Lineage (NCBI taxonomy): Eukaryota > Metazoa > Arthropoda > Insecta > Diptera > Drosophilidae > Scaptomyza > Scaptomyza flava. The sequence goes on from JARNME010000199.1 coordinate 84,531, forward strand.
CTCAAGAAGGTGGAGGCAACGTCAGCTGTACAACTGCTCTCACATGCGAGCTTTGCAGTCTTTGGGCAATTCGGATCAGATTTCTGACAGCATCATGATAAATATGCTGTTGCAGAAACTGGATGTTGGAACACAGTCGTCGTGGGAAGAGTACGCATCGCTAGAGAAATTGCCGACCGCAGCGGAATTCTTCAATTTCCTCGACAAGCGATGCCAAAAATTGGAGAGCTTGCAGTATGCTATGGCGCAGCACATGCCTAGTTCGCAAGCGCACAAATCGAATGGTAGTAGCAGTGGCAATAGAAAGGCATTTGTCGTTGCCGAAGGCAACTAAAGCAAGTGTCTGTTTTGCAACATGTCTGGTCATGGAATTTATTCCTGCAGCAGATTTGCCAATCTGTCACCTACACTACGTCGTAAGGAAGTTCAGAAGCTTGCGTTGTGTTACAATTGCCTTAAAAGGGGTCATCAATCGCGAACGTGCAGTTCCGGCAATAGTCGTGCCTGTAATGGCAAGCACCATACGCTGCTGCATATTGCCGAGTCACAGGCCGCACTACCAACTGATGCTGCTAGCGTCTCCTTGCCCAGTTCGACTGTTGCCGTTGCCTCACAGCCTTCCACCTCTCTTGCTGCCCAATGTCTTCGTTCTGATACTGTGCTCTTGGATACCGCCATAATCTTAATCAAAAATCGTGCCGGATCATACATACCCTGCCGGGCTATGCTAGATTCAGGTTCACAACTTCATCTTGTAACGTCTCAGCTGGCCCAACAGTTACAGCTGAAAAGGACCCGATCTGCAGCTACGGTATCTGGACTTGGGGATACGAGCGTCTCTACAGATGGGTTCATAGCCAGCATATGTCTACGATCTCAAGACGAAAAGTATACCACTACTCTTACGGCGCTTACCGCTCCTACCATTACGGACTGTCAACCCTGCGTGGCCATTGATACAACCGATTGGAGAATCCCAAAAAATGTCAGGTTAGCTGATCCCGCTTTTAACAGACCACAGAGGGTGGATCTGCTGCTTGGAGCCAGCGTTTTCTTTGAGCTTCTATGCGTCGGACAAATAAAGCTCGGCCCGAATCTGCCTCTAGTACAGAAGACTCGTCTTGGTTGGGTAGTTTTAGGTGGTGGTTCAGGATCACAAAACACGTCGCTGCTGGCAAGCCGTAGTGCATTCGCCGATGGTGTTGCTCAGAGTGATGTGTCTCTGGACGAGTTGGTGAGACGATTTTGGGAAATTGAAGGTATGGATGAAGCTGTCGCAAAGTTAAGCAAGGAGGAAGCGCTATGCGAAGATCACTTTGTAAACACCTTCTCACGGCTTCCAACTGGTGAATATTCTGTTCGTCTGCCCTTTAAATTGACCGCTGATTTGTTGGGTGAGTCCTACACACAAGCGTATCGACGCTTTCTCAATTTAGAGCGTAAGTTGGCAAGGCATCCTGATCTCAAGGCACAATACGCTGACTTTATTCATGAATATCTTCAGCTTAATCATATGTCTCGTGTTGATCATCAACTTATTTCACACTGCAAGTATTTAAAGGTCTGTTCAGTTCGTCTGGCAGGCAACATCAAATATTTTCTCAAAAAATAATTTTAGAAACAAATACAGGCAACATCAGAAATAAAATAAATAAATTTGTCAAAACTGAACATTACTCGTTGCTGTGCACAATTCACAGACTTTGGACGCTGTTGCGTGCAGTGTCGGCAAAAGCTATACAACCACGAACATTAGGAAAAAGTGTTTAAACAGTATATCCAGCCCAACGGGCACATCGGGCACCCAGCCGTATTAATCGACTGTGCAGTGTCTGAAGCTATCAAGTATGGATGATAAAACTCTTACGCGCTCAGAATCTAGTCAGTCTAAAAAAGCGATGATGTCGGTAGCTGGCATATCTCAAAAGGACCTTAGGGCTCAGTTGTTAAATGATATCACAATGAAGATAGGATCCAACAGCAAGACTTCCAACGCAGAGAGCAATGTGCCTGCATCTACTGCACACCCATCTGCCAAGCAACTGACGTCAACAGCCGATGTGTCATCGAGGGCTGAGTTAGTCAGCAAATTGACGACAGTTACCAATAAGTACTCTGGGCTTAAGACAGGGATAAGTAGCTCAATAGCTACGAACATTAAAAGCTCCCACGAACACGATGATGATGATGACCAGACAGCTGCTGCAGCGGCCCGCATGCATGTCTCGCAAGCGAAGAAGATCGGTAAACGGAAAGGAACCTACACAACCTCTCCCCCAGCATCACGCCGCAAACATAACATTGCTGACGTAGTACTAAACACGACCAATAAATTTTCTCTTTTGGCCGAAAAAGATGACGACGGTATGGACGTCGAGAACGCTACTGAGATACATGAATCTTCAGAAGATGAGTCACCAAATCAGGCGGACCCCTTGGATTTGGGAGCATCAACATCTGCGCAGCCTATAGCCACCGCTGTTGGTAAGAAGCCACCCCCTATTGTAGTCAATAACATTGATAATATCTATGACGTGTGGCAACTTCTGATGAATGTTGTGGATGAAAATAGATTGGTTATTAAATCCAATATGGGTAAAACCATGCGACTTCTTGCCAGCGATGTGCCCACCTATAGAGCTATAGTGAACAAGCTTAACGAGCACAAAATTGAATTTCACTCATACCAACTCCATGAGGAGAAGCCTTATCGCATTGTCATTAAGGGACTGCATCACTCTACGCTTAATCGAGAGATTATTGATGAGCTTAAGAGCAAAGGTCACACAGTTCTCCACTTACATAACCCAAAAAAGAAGGACTCTAATGAGCCTATGAACCTACACTTTCTTAATATAGAACCAGCGCCTAATAACAAGGGGGTTCTTGCTATTAGGAAAATGTGCAAACAGGTGGTTAAAATTGAGACTGCTCGTAGAAGTCATGAAGTTGTGCAATGCCACAGATGTCAGGAGTATGGACACACAGCCAAATACTGCACAAAGCAGCCTAGGTGTGTAAAATGCGGCGATAACCATCGGTCTACTGAATGCACCAGGTCACCTGACGTGCCAGCTACATGCGTACACTGCTCTTGCAGCCACCCGGCAAATTATAAGGGGTGCACGGTTTTCATCGAGTACATAAGGCGAGCGGGAGCTCCTAAGGCCATTAAAAACGCCAACCTAACCCCAAAATTGCCAAACCAGATCCGGAGAATCAGAACACATGAACCAGAGCCAGTAAACGTTCCAAGTTCATTCATTAAGGAACAAGTTGGAGGGCAATCATATGCTGCTGTGGCTAGACGCGGCCTGAAGCAGCAGCAAGAACAGAGTAGAACCCGACAACAAGTTGAGCAACAGATGCCAGTCAACGGAGATGAGATCTCTTCTGCCATCAAGGATATGACTCGAGCTATTGAGAGAATGGCAGATATGCAGCAGCAAGTTTTGGGGATGCAACAGCAAATCCTCACGCTTATGACCGCGTTGCTGTCAAAATGAATTCACCTCTAAAGGTTCTTATCTGGAATGCCAACGGCATTTCAGGTAAAGTACTAGAGCTTGAAGCTCTAGTACGAAAACATGACATCAAGGTCATCCTCCTGTCAGAAACCAGGACGAATGGCTTATCATTTCCAAGAATATTTGGCTTCGAGGTGTACCCAGTACATTGGGTTGATAATCGTACAGCTGCAGGGGGCTGCGCTGTACTCGTTCGGAGCAATCTGATACATTTCCCTCAGTTGACTTTAGTTAATCGGGCTTACCAGTATTCAACGGTTAGAGTTTCGACAGATGCTGGAGATGTGGTTTTTGGAGCTATCTATTGCAGGCCAAATGAGAGGATATTGATTAATGATTTTAATAATATTCTTAACTCGGCTGGTAACAAGTACTTGGTGGGTGGAGATTGGAACGCTCATCATTGGCTGTGGGGTGGACGAAGCAGCAATGCACGAGGCATACAGCTTGCTGGGAGCCTGTCTCGTAGACAAGCAAAGATCCTTGCAACGGGATCACCAACAAGGTACCCTTATGGAGCAAGAGGTACTCCTTCCTGCATTGACTTTGCCATATACCAGGGGATTCCAGACCAGATTCTTTCCATATCTGATGATTGGGACCTCCCTAGTGACCACCTTGCCCTGATAGTTACTTTGGATAGCAGTGCAAGAATGGTCAGTGGACCACCAAGGCTCATCAACGCACGTACCAACATTGAGGAGTTTCAGAGACGGATTGGCGAAAGTATCGAGCTTAACACTACCATCAACACTGGATTGGATGTTGAAATATCCATTGATTTGCTAATCGCCAAGATCCGGTCGGCTGCAGCTGAAACCACCCCGCCCCCTATGGTAAGACGCCAGGATAATTCTGGAAACAGACTCCCAGCGGATATAGCAAACTTGCTCAGAATCAAGAGGCAAAACAGACACAGATACCAGACAACGCATAGCCCTCAGGAAAAGGCAGTATGGCGAAGATCTGAGAGGGAGCTTAAGGAGGCACTACGCAGGCTTAAAAGTGAAACTTTTACTAGAAGGTTAGAGAGTATGGATTACACATGTGATGCTGGTTACTCTCTGTGGCGTGCCACACGTAGCCTAAAGCGCCAACCTTGGAGAACTGTACCGCTTCGCTGTCCTGGAAACGGGCACTGCCAAACTGACGACGAGCAAGCTGAGACGTTTGCAAGTCACCTTGAAGAACGCTTTACGCCGCTTGACCTAGCTGATCAGAATAGCCTTAATGAGACCGCCCAAGCACTGGAGACTCCTCTGCAGATGTCTTTGCCCATCAACCCCATCAGAGTGGAGGAGGTCAAGGAAGCTATTAATATCCTTCCTAGTTCTAAGGCTCCTGGCCATGACGGTATTTGCCACACCACCCTGAGGGCCCTGCCAATTCGAGCGCTTCTCTTTATAACGTTGATTTTCAACGCTATACTAAGAACCCCGCACTTTCCTGCCCAGTGGAAGTTAGCAAGGATCCACATGATTCATAAGTCGGGTAAGCCGGAGGATGACCCTGAGTCATATCGACCGATCAGCCTCTTGCCATCTCTGTCTAAGGTTTGGGAGAGGCTTATTGCTGCACGGCTTGTTAGGCTTATGGATAATATGAACATTCTTCCTGACCACCAATTTGGGTTCAGGAGAGGGCATGGTGCAATTGAACAGGTTCACAGAGTGGTTAACCACATACTTAAGGCATTCGATGACAAGAGCTATTGCTATGGTATCTTTGTGGATGTCCAGCAGGCGTTCGACCGCGTCTGGACTAGAGGTCTGCTTCAAAAAATAAAAACGCGCCTCCCAGCTCCCTATTTCATGCTAATGCGTTCATACCTAACGGAACGCAGGTTTGAAGTCAAGGTGAGGGCTGCGATCTCTACCACGCGGGAAATGAAGGCGGGCGTTCCGCAAGGCAGCGTACTGGGCCCTTTTCTATACAACCTGTACACGGCGGACATACCCACTCCTGATGATCTTGAAGACCTCGCCTCACCAGGTAATTTTCTCATTGCCACATTTGCTGACGACGTGGCAGTATTCCACTCTGCCTCTTGCGAGTACGAGGCTGCTGACGGAGCCCAGGAGTATATCCACATCCTTGAGAGCTGGGCTCGCAGGTGGAACATCAAGCTCAACGCCTCGAAGAGCCAAGCTGTCAACTTTACACTGAGACGTGGAGAAGCACCGGCAGTCTGGCTTGATGGGAGTCCCTTGCAGCCTGAAAATCATGCTCGATACCTGGGGATCACATTGGACAAAGGCTCTGTTTTCGCTCTCACTTTGATGGGCTCCTTAAGCAATGTCGGTGCAAGCTGTCAAAAGTTAATTGGATGATAAACGCCAATAGCGCCTTGCCGCTGCGCTGCAAACGGGCAGTGTACAACACTTTGGTTGCTCCGACTTGGAGATATGGTATACAGATTTGGGGCATTGCGTGTCGGACAAGTCGACGACGTATCCAGACACTCCAGAATTTGGCTTTGCGTCGAATAACTGGTGCTGCCTGGTACGTACGAAATTCAACCTTGCACAATGACCTCAGATTGACTACCATAGACAGCCAAGTTGGAGCTTATTCCATCAGATACAACGCACGTTTGCAGCGGCACCGAAGCCGGCTGGCTAGAGAGCTTGCGGGGAGAAGAGTCGTTAGAAGACTTAAACGCAGGTCATTTGGAAACCTAATACAATAGCCTGGTGACGATCCAAAGGAAGTCAACCTAATCCACAAGACCTACAACTACGCCTGAAGTCAACCAGGCTTGCCGAATTTACTAATGAAGATCACTGTGTTGTAATAAAAACTAACTGTGTTTTTGGTCCAATACAATAAATTTACCCCCCCAAAAAAAAACTGCAAGTATTTTCTACCGCACCATTGCGTGATAAAGGAGAGCAGCACAACTACGAAACTTCGTGTTGTATTTGATGGTTCAGCTTCCACTTCTTCTGGATATTCACTCAATGAAGTAATGATGGCAGGTCCTGTCATACAAGCTAAGTTGCTTCACATAATGCTTCGCTTTCGTACGTATTTGGTTGCCTTGACAGGCAACATATGTAAAATGTACCGGTGCGTCAGAATCTCCACACCTGACAGCTACTATCAGTGCATTTTATGGCGTGACACACCTGATAAGGAACTGGAAGTTTATAAACTAAACACTGTCACATATGGCACCAAAGCTGCTTCGTAATAAATAATAATCCTACCTCGGCGTCATACAGTCACGAACGCGCTAATTGACCACGCTCATAGGAAGAATCTTCACACTGGATCTCGAGCCCTGTTAGCCAAAATCCGCCTTGAGTACTGGCCAATTGGTGGGTTGAGAACAGTTTCCAAGGCTGTCAGCAAATGCGTGATCTGTTTTAGAGCCAAGCCAAGGTTTCTGGAGCCAATCATGGCTCAGATGCCAAGTGAGCGTCTACATGGAGTTCGGCCGTTTGCTGTCACGGGGATCGATTATTGCGGACCATTCTTTTACAAATCCGAAGTGCGTAATCGACCGCCTGCCAAGGCCTATATCAGTGTTTTCATTTGCTTCACCAGCAAGGCTATACATATGGAGCTTGTAAAGGATTTGTCTACGGCAACGTTTTTCAGTGCGCTTAAGCGTTTTATTTCACTTCGTGGGAAGCCCAGCCAAATTTGGTCCGATAACGCAACCAATTTCGTCGGTGCGAAGAACGAGCTTGAGGATTTAAAGCAGCTCAACACATGGAAACTGTTCGCCGATGGTGCTTAACGGATAGCATCGAGTGGAAGTTCATCCCACCACGATCACCTCACTTTGGCGGATTATGGGAGGCCGCAGTTGAAACAGCAAAGCATCACCTGTATAGATCGATTGGAAATTCCCTCTTGAACCATGATGAACTGCGCACGCTCATTTGCCAAATCTCGGCAATAGTTAATTCTCGTCCTCTGCTCTTAATTTCAGAAAATCCAGAAGATTTAGATGTTCTGACGCTGGCCCATCTGTTACTCGGTGGCCCTCCAACGACCATCATCGAGCCAGACTTGACGAAACTCAATTATGATCGTTTAGATGGCTGGCAGCGCGTCACGCAGCTGCAGCAAATGTTTTGGAGTCGCTGGCAAGAAGAGTACCTCACGCTCCTTCAGCAAAGGTCGAAATGGCGCAGTCCTTCGCAATCCTTGCGGATCAACGACGTGGTCCTCGTGAAGAACGAGAACATGCCCCCAATGCGTTGGCCGTTAGCGAGAGTGGTCGCACTTTTTCCGAGCAACGACGGAGTACCTCGTGTTGCAGACTTGAAGACCAAAGCTGGCATCATCAGAAGGGCTGTGAATAAACTCTGCCTGCTGCCCCTTTCTGATGTAGTTGAAAGACAGGCTTCCAACGGGGGGAGTATGTCGGGAGCAGCAGCCAAATCAGCACAAATAGCCACTCGGCATCGCTGTTAAATTCTTGTACGCGCATCTCTTATTATCATACTAAGCTTTATGCGCGCATCTCTTATCTTATGTACAAAGGCTTTGATTGCGCTCTTAATGCACGCATGTCAGCGATCGGCTGCACATGCGTCTGGCTGTCGGCCTTAGCTAATCAGTCGTTGATAATCTATTGTCATAAACGGTTGCGCGATTCTGTATTCGTGCGAAGCTGACACTTGGTCCAGCCACAGCCACTCTCTCTTGGTTACATATTTGCATGTGTGCCAATACATAATATAGTACATAATAAAGTGAACAATTTATTTGAATCTGTTGCCTTTTATTTAGACATTTATAGTTGCCAAAAAAGCTTGGTAACTCAACAGTTGCCTTACCCTTATCAGGTAAATGGCTCGAATCGCATCTTTGGACTGAAAATCACTGAAAACTCACTTTTAAATAATCTAAATGTTTTGAAACCTATATTTTCCCCAGGACCTGAAGGAGTGCCAAGCTGTGGGCTTAGACACTGCGCTCATGGTCTTTTAAAGCCGTTGCTTAAAATGTTTAACTTGTGCCTGGAGTTAGGCTCCTTTCCAAAAATTTGGAAAGAGTCATTTATTATTCCTCTCCATAAAAAAGGAAACAAATCTAATGTTCAAAATTATAGGGGTGTCTCCAGGTTGTCTGCTAAGATTTTTGAAAAATTAATAGCCTCCCATCTTCAACACCTTTGCAAATCTATTATTTCACCGTGGCAGCACGGATTTATACAACAAAGATCTACTACCACTAACTTGTTGGAATTTACTTCGTTTGTTATCAAGGGTTTTCAGGACAAATTGCAGACTGATGTTATTTATACTGATTTTAGTAAGGCTTTCGACTGTGTAGATCATCATCTCCTAATACATAAACTAGAACTCTTGGCTTTTCAAATATTCTAGTTCTTTGGATAAAAGACTACCTAACTCTTAGAACTCAGACGGTTTTATTTAAAGGGTCCGTTTCCAAGAAGGTTCAGGTCTTTTCTGGCGTTCCACAGGGTAGTCATAAGGGTCCTTTATTATTTGTTTTGTTTATAAACGATCTTCCATCGGTTATAAAGTTCTTTCGGGTTTGGATGTACGCTGATGATGTAAAATTATGCACGTTAGCTGCAACTCCCCTAGCTGCTCAACAGCTTCAAAGAAATTTAGATAACTTTCAAATGTGGTGTAAAGTAAATTTTTTAAATCTTAATTGTAGTATATGTAAAGTATTTTCATTTATTAGATGTTTGTCCTTTTTTAATATATATTTTCTTGACAACAAACCACTAGATAGAATTGAATGGGTTGACGATTTGGGCCTCGTTATGGACCCAAAACTTAAGTTTGACAAGCATATTTCTTCAATTTCTAATCGAGCATCTGGTGTCTTGGGCTTCATTAAGCGCTGGTCAAAGGAGTTCAAAGATCCCTACTTAACAAAAACTCTGTATACTTCCCTTGTACGACCGATTCTGGAATATGGATCTTGTATATGGTTTCCCATATACGAAATTCATCAGAATAAAATAGAATTGGTACAAAATAATTTCTGCTTTTCGCACTTAGAGGTCTTAACTGGGACACTAACAATAATTTGCCATCTTATCGTAGTAGACTTTTACTAATAGATCTTCCTTCTCTTAACGATCGTAGAATAATGCTAGCATTTTCCTCTTTTCACAAATTAATTAATGGTGAAATTGATTCTTCTGAATTAATCAACCAGATTAACTTTGCTGTTCCTATTAGAAATACTAGAAATTTTGTACCTATAGCTCTTAAAACTTGTAATTCTAATTATGCTCTTCATAACCCTTTTCGTATATTGTGTTCTATTTATAACGATCTTTCCCACTCAATACACAGTGCCACTCCTACTTGCTCTATTAAAAAGTTAGTTTTGTGTCATTTGTCTGCATGTTCGCGATCATCGTAAACGCACGATAAGCGGAGCGCCCCTCGGTTGGATGGGCGGGAGGTGGGTCGCGTTGTGCGTGGGTCCGCGCGTTAACAAGCAGGTGCTTGGTATCGTTGGGCCACTTGACTGTACTGATCGCCAGTACATCTACGTCCAATAATGAAGCAAGTGGAAACGTTGCAGTCGGACGCAGCCAACTGCGGTATACTCGTTACCAGTTTTAAAAACAAAAATAAGTGGCCTGATTGCATAGGGGGACGGATGCGGCCGGGGTGTACGCTGCCTTAAAGATTCGCCGATGCAGATGGGGATGCCACCAGCTGTCTTCCTTCCAACTTTGGTGTCTCTAGCTCAAAGTTTGTAAAAGGTAGGGAAAAGGGGGGGGGGGGGGGCTGTGGGCGGATTGGATGGGCGTAACATATAAGTTTTTGCTTCAGATCTTTGTGGAATGTCAAGTGCTAGGTTAGGTTAGGTTAGGTTAGAGCGGTAGTGAAAGCTTTAGATAGCCCCCCACTCACATAAGCCACGTGTTGGCCCGTTGTGGTGCCGCGTCTTGGACTTATTCCAAAAACCGTATAAAAAATCGTAAGCTTTTATACGTAATTAATTTTTTTGTCGAAAAACGCGACTTCTATTTAGAGGGTTAGCTGTGGCCAAAAGAAACGCACGCGGACGTCAATGCCAAATTTTAATGCGCTGGTGCAACCAGCGACTACAAACGAAAAAGAGCGACTTACATTTCAGTGATTATACGAGCAGTGCGAAGCTTATGAACTGAGAAAGAGTGGCTTAACTATGTTACTTATATGTTAAGCTTATCAATAGAAGAGTAACTATGTAAATAATTTGAGTGAGAATGTGACTACACTCAAGGCTGTTACTTCATTGAACAATTTCATTTTCTCTTACAAACGAAGTAAGACTACTGTGCTAGCATTCCGGCCCCGTTAAAGGCCTCCGGCACTTTAACTTCTTCCTCCTTGCTGTTTATTGGCAGCAAAGCCAACTTGCGTATTGCGCTTGGTGGTGCCTCCTGGTATCTTAACTTCAGCCACACGCACTTTACCATCGTCGCCTGGTATTGTTGACACCACGCGACCTGTTAGCCATCGCTGCGGCGGCAGATTGTCCTCGTGAACGAGAACTAGACGACCTGTCGTTAGATCGGGGCCTTCGATGTTCCACGCGTTGCGCTGCTGCAGACTGGCAAGGTAGTCCTTGCACCAGCTCTGCCAAAATTGCTGCTTGAGTGTTGACAGCATTCGCCACCGCTTAAAATATCCGTAGCTGGCCTTGCTGCAGCTTCCGCCGATTCCGAATTCTGTGGGCAGCGAAAGAAGAAGCTGCCCGATTAGCAAGTGGCCTGGCGTGAGAGCCTCTCCATCGCTGGGATCGTTGCCTGGCGATGCAATTGGGCGAGAGTTGAGCAGAGCCTCGACTTCCACCAGGTGAATGTTCAACTCGTCTGCGCTGAGCTTGGCGTTGCCGACCCCTCGCAGCAACCGATGCTTCGCGGCTCTGACGGCTGCCTCCCATAACCCGCCGAAGTGTGGTGACCGCGGAGGGATGAATGACCACTCGACTCCTTTCTGAGCCGCGTACGCTCTCAGGGGATGCTTGCTGCGGTGGAACGCCTCGTTCAACTCCTCAAGGACCCTGCTCGCTCCTACGAAGTTGGTGGCGTTGTCGCTGTAGATTTTCTCCGGCAGACCCCTCCTTCTGATGAACCTTTTAAAAACAGATAAAAAGCTGTCAGTAGAGAGATCAACAACAAGCTCAAGGTGAACAGCCTTTGACGTAAAACACACGAAGACTGCCACATAAGTTTTTATAGGTGGCTTCCCACGTAGCCTTAACGACACATAAAATGGACCGCAAAAATCTACTCCACAAATCAAAAACGGGCGAGCTTGCCTAACTCGATCGGCGGGAAAATTTCCCATTATTTGACCAAGTAGTACAGGCTTGTACCGAAAACAGTGGACGCAATTCCTCACAATCTTCGTGCACGCCTCTCGAGCATTAATTACTCAAATCTGCTGCCTTAGCAGTGACACCATAACCTTGGCACCTGTGTGATAATGTGCTTGATGCAAATTACGAAGAAACAACTTAACGAATTCAGATTCAATTTTTGAAGCACATGTATAAATTTAAAAAACGACAATTTAAGCTCTTTTACTGATGTTACTGCCTCGCGGCTACGGTTTTTTCCTTGAATAAAACGATGCACGTAGGCCATGATACGAAGTAGTTTGTTATACAACGAAAATCTTTCAACAAGATCGACAATTACATTTGCTTCGATGTTTGCTACTGGACATGACACCGCGCTTTTTTTTGTTTTCGGACAGCTGTAGGTCACGAGAGATTTCAAATTGGTGGAGACAAGGCCATTTATCAGCACTTGTAAGCAAAAAGTCCGGCCCGTTTTCCCACAGCGAACAATTTATTTATTTATTTAGTTATTTGTGTGTTTTGTTCCTAACGCTACAAGTTTAACAACTTATAATTTAGTGCGCTAGTCATTACAATCTTAAAATTCTTTTGTTCGCATTTTTCTATAATTATTAATACTTACTATTATTACTATCATTATTATTATAATTATTATTATTAATATAATTATTATTATTATTATTATTATTATTATTATTATTATTATTATTATTATTATTATTATTATTATTATTATTATTATTATTATTATTATTATTATTATTATTATTATTATTATTATTATTGTTATAATTATTATTATTTTTACTAATATTATTATTATTATTGTTATTATTATTTCTAACATTTCCTTTAATATTATTATAGTTTAAATATATTATTATACATTACTTCGCTATTATTATTATTATTATTATTACTTACATTTCCATTAATATTATTATATTTTAAATATATTATTTTTACATTACTTCTCTATAGTGTGCTTTTAACTTATTACTAAATTGAGATGCGTCTCTAATGGTCTTTAATTGAGTAGGTAACTGGTTCCAAAGGCGAACAGCCCAGATGTAAAACTGCATTTCAGAACAGGCAAGTTTTGTTCTTAAGCAAACTATATTATTGGTTCTCTGGGACGTGCTAAATCTAAGATTGCTAAAAATATATTCAGGCTGCTTGGTATATATAATCTTATGGACATGGTTAAAGACAAGTCAAATAATTTATTTGCGTGGCTGGTGATGTGTTCGTTTCTTTTTAAATTAAATACATAGCGAGCTATGTTATTTAGCGCCACTTTTAATTTATTTTGGCTAGCTAAACTTCCATTGCCAAAAATTTCAATACCATACATTAGTATGGGTGCAACCATTGCTTTTGCTATGGTTGTCTTAATGCTGACTGGCAAGAAGCTTTGGGTTAAGGAAAGTTGCCTAAGGGTACCGTAGACTTTACCAACAGTTTTATTTACATGATCGGTCCAAGAAAGTGTTTTGTTCAATGTTACTCCTAAATTGTCTGTTTTGTCTACATAATTTATTTCAACTCCATCTATATTAAGCTTGTTTAAATTGTTTGTGCTCAAAGTTTTCTTATATATTACAAGGCATTTCGATTTTGTCGGATTTAAGGCCAGCCCGTTTTCTCGTGCCCATTTACTAACAGATATTAAACCATTATTACACATATTTATTCATTCATTAAGTTGACATAATGGACGACTCACATACATTTGAACATCATCAGCATACATATGGACTTCACATCTAGTCAGGACATCAGGCAAATCATTAACATATATTGTAAAAAGTAGTGGCCCCAGAACCGATCCCTGCGGAACACCCCGAGCAGCAAATCTATGGTCCGATTTATTTTCAGCTACAACAACGGCTTGCCTTCTGTTAGTGAGGTATGGACGTAATAGTTTTGTTGCTGTTGAGGAAAAATTGTACATCTTGTGCAACTTTGTCAATAGTATCTCGTGGTTGACCGTGTCAAAAGCTTTACTAAAATCAAGAAGTGTCAAAAACGTTACTTTACTATTATCCAAGTGTTTTCTTATATCTTCAATTATTTTCATAAGTGCTGTAGTACAGCTTCTGTTTGATCTGAACCCCGATTGATTTTGGCTTAAAAGTAAATTTAGCTCAAGGAACTTTTTAATTTGTTGTGCAATTAGCTGCTAAAAACTTTTGACAGGAAGGGCAGTATTCAGATTGGTCTGTATTCATGACCTCCCTTAGGGATTGGGATAACTTTAGCTGCTTTCCACTGGTCGGGAATAGAACTTGTTGTAATTGCCGTATTTATTATGTGCGTAATATGACTAGTTATATGCGGTTATGTTATTTTAAGGAATTTTGGGTTGACGTCATCCAAGCCTATTGCACTAGATTTAAATAATGACATAGCTGACAACACCTCACATGGACTGACACATATAAAATCAAAAACGTTACTGCAATTATTGAACGACACAGAACTTAGATATGTATTACAGTTAGTCACTGGTACATTTAAATCGACAAATTTGTTATTTAACTCATTTACATCCACCTCACTACACATATCTACTTTCGCTCCTATCCCTAATTTTTTTATATTTTTCCATTTCTGTACATTTGATATTGCACTTCCAAACCCACTACTAAAATATGCTCGCTTAGCATTATCAATCATTTTACTTACTCTACTTCTACTACTTCTGAAAATATTATATAGATTGTCAGTTTTATATCGTTTCCACTTGTCATAATCCTTATTTCTGATTCCTATTGCTCGCTTAATATCACAGTTAAATCAAGATTTTTTTGACGAGTTGATAATTTGGGTCCGCACTGGTATAAACTTGTAGTATAAAACTCGAATATTGCTTTGCAATTTACCTAATTGAATATCAACGTTGGGTGTTGAGTAAATAATATCCCAGTTGAGTTTACTGCATTCCTCATACAACCGAAGTAAATCTATATTTTTAAAATCTCTAAATTTTATACTCTGATTATTATAGTTAAGTTGAAGATCATATATTAGAAAAATTAAGTCATGCTTTGAAAAAGCTGGTGCTGAGATCTGGTCATATAGGAGTATGTTCTCTAGGTTTTGCACAAAAAACACGTCCAGTAGAGTAGCAGCAGTTCGAGTAAAGTGGGTTGGTGTTCTTGAATTGACAAGTTTTAAACCTATTGATTCCATTTCGTCCGTTAAGTGATGTTCTGTTAACATGTTACTGTTTAGGTCACTAGTCAGGATTACATCATTACATTACAGATTTGAGTATTCTATATTCTTGTGTGGTCTGCATATACAGCCAATTAGCACTCTGCTGTCAAGATTTAAATTAATCATTACAATAAAAATAAATTCAATTGAACTGCCACTGGGTTGCTTAAGCTGCCTTCACACGATCGGTTTTTCATCGGTTTTTTTTTTAAAGCCAGCGCTCTCGTGTGAACACACAAAAATTTTTAGGTCCGGTCAAAAACCGACTCAAAATGATAAAAATAGAACGTGTTCTATTTCTGCTCTTTTTGAGTCGGTTAAATTTGTGCCACGAACATGTTTACGTAAAAAAGGCGTTTTTGGTATTTTTTTAGTAATTGTTGGCAAAAAATAATGTAAACAGACTTATATATATAGGGAAGTGTGACCAGATCGTGTAACAACAAATAGTGATGGGATTTTGGATTTAACCGATGCGAATAATGTGAATGTCAACCTTTTTGGTCGGTTAAAAAAAGCTACAGAAAAACCCACCGTGTGAAGGCAGCTTTAGAAATAACTTTACAAGTCAATTTCTTTGAGACAAAAATGGCAACTCCGCCAGCATGACCTAAACGATCTGAGCAAAAAACATTAAAGTCTTCACATATAATAGACAGATCACTAAATTCAGAGACAAACCATGTTTCAGTCACGCATACAACATCAACCTTAGAATCTACGAACATATAGCGAAACTCTTCTATCTTATTAGCCAAGCTTTGGGCATTTAAATTACACATCCTAAGACCATTCTTTTGTTTGCTTAAGATCCGAACCGTTGTTTGGCTTTTCACTTTAGAGTTGTTAATATGGAGTGGCAGACGCAGAAACGCATCTTATATATTATAACTTAAAATTAAAGAGCACACACAAATACTAAGGATTACATTTAAGAGAATTAGATAATAAACAGAATTTAACAAGGTTGCAGTAGTGAGATAAGAATTAAGACCGAAAGAGATTATCTGGGGCTCGGTCGTGTTCGCACTCATTAACTTCTCTCTGCACGCTTATCTGAGAGAGCTTTTGCAAGCTCGTCATGCAGATAACTTTGCCGCTTTCAATCGTCTTAATGTAAACGAGCGCGCGCCGACAGAAAACAGCAGCAACTTGGTTTTGTTTTTTTTAGCTTCATTGCTGCTTTGAACACCTCATAATTCTCTCTCGACAGCTGTTCATTAAGATAAATTGGCACTGCTGAGCACGTGTCGAAGCCTAGCAATTGAAGGTTTAGTTGCGTTTTTGTGGTTCGCCGGTAGTTTGCAGCAGCGCGCAGTATGCTGACCTTATCATTATAGTTTTAAAAACTTATTAAAATTATGGTGTCAGCAACTGAATTATGTGACCTGGACTGCCGTAATCGTTTGACCTCACTCAGTCTCGGTGCGGGCGCGACTCCGAGCGAGAAACATAGCGTGTTAAAAGTTGATTTGAGCTGCTCACCATCTGCATACGGGACTCCATGCAGTCTCAAGTAATTGGCCACATTTGCACTCGCCTGCACAGTCAGCTTATCCTCTAGTTCCGAAACTTGAGCCTTTAAAGCCTGAACATCTACAGACTCCAGTTCAAGCTTCTCTACCCGCTGCAGCAATCCCTTCAGATCCGCGTTCATGCTATCCAGCCTCTCGTGGAGCACATGTAAGATGCGTTCCTCGGTCTCACCCTTCTTGGCTGTGATCATGTTAGCCTGCTCCTGAAAGCGCTCATTTATGAGCTGGATGATTGCTGCCGAATCCTTAAGCTTGCCGGTCTTCAGCTCTGCCGCTGAATTTTCACGTTGTCGCTTTGCGATCGATGCCATTTGAGTATTTATACTCGATACCGAAGGTAAAGAGTATATTGGGTTTGTGCAATGTCCATCATGGTGTCCGTCCGTCCGTCCGTCTGTCCGTCTGTCCGTCTGTATGAACGCAACTTTTTTCCACACCCTTCAAGCTAGAGACTTGAAACTTTCCAATTCTCTTTATCTATGGGAAAGTAAATTAAAGTGTCAAGATGGGGGTTATACGATGACTGGGTGGCTGGCAAATCGATAAGTTCGATAACTCAAAACCGATAAATCTTCATATTTCGCACATCCTTACAGCTAGAACTACCAAATTTGGTGGGCAGATAGCTACTAGCAACCCCAAAAAAACTGCATAAAATTTTGGAGCCACGCCCACCCATTCCGCCCCCAGCCCCCCGCAATTTAAAGTCAAAAAAGCTTATATATCCCACAGTTTTTGAGCTAGAGCCACCAAATTTGGTGCCAAGATAAGCGATGATGACCCCCCAAAAACTGCATCAATAGTTTGGATGCCACTTCTACCAATACCGCCCTAGCCGCCCCCAGCTGCCCCAACTCTTCGTAAAAAACGGGAATGCGTGAATCTTCCAGTTTTGTGAGACTAGAGCCACCAAATTTGGCAGGAAGATAGCTTGCAACGACCCCCAAAAAGCTGCATCAAAGTTTTGGAACCACGCTCACTTATCCCACCCCCCTTAACCAACTTTTTGCAAACTTTGAGCTAGATGCACCAAATTTGGAAGGAAGGTAGCAATTGGCATTCCACATAGATCTGCAGCAAAACTTTGGATGCCACGCCCACCCATACCGCCCTCAGCCCCCCTTTCCCCACTTTTTACAAACTTCGAGCTAGAGTCAGCAAATTTGGAAGGAAGGTAGCAATTGACATTTCACAAAGATCTGCAGCGAAAATTTGGATGCCACGCCCACCCATACCGCCCCTAGCCACCCTTTCCCCACCTTTTAAAAACTTTGAGCTAGAGTCACCAAATTTGGAAGAACGATAGCTGGTGGCATCCTCATCTGCATCGGAGAATCTTTAAGGCAGCGTACACCCCTGCCCAGTCCGTACCCCTTTGCAATCAGGCCTCTTTTTACTGGTTTTAATACTGGTATCGGTCGGCTGCGTCCGATTGCAACGTTTCCACTTGTTTTTGTTAAAGTTTAAGTGAATGTTTTGTCGTTGGTGTTGTGATACTCTCTCTCTCTCTTTTCTTTTGTTGGACGCTTGCTTGATTTGCAATTTCCCACTAATAACTTATAAAATTTGATTTTGTTCGATTAAATTGTTTATTTTGGGAAGATTGGTAAAAAGTTGGCGCGTTTATTGATAATTTTTACAAATGGCTCGCGATTTAGCGATTTACTGATTGTTTTGGTGTATTGTTCTGTTGTTAATTAAATTATTTTCAAGACCGTTGTGTTGGCATGTCCGCTTGCTTGTTGTACTCTTTTGTTTTATTTTTAGACCATCAACATCTGTATCACGCGACACTAAATCAGCTGGATTCTGTTCCGTAGGCACATGACGCCATACAACATTTTTTTGGAAAGCTCTTGGGTTTCAGAAACTCTATTTGCAACGAACGTCGCTAGTGTGGATGGATCTCTTTTCAACCAGTAAAGTACGAAATAGATTTTCAAGCAATGGGGCTACTTGAACCCACAACGTAGGTAGAAGATGAGCTGCACACAACTCGAGCCTTGGGATTGACTTTGTTTTAAGGGGAGACACACGTGACTTGGCGGTTAAAAATCTTGCCAAACTGTTTTTCCCACCAATGGTTCGAACAAATATGCAACAACCATAGGCTTCTCTTGAAGCGTCTGCAAAGCCGTTGATTTGGACTGTTGTGTACGTGGACAGGCAAACGTATCGAGGAATCGATATCTTATTTAGCTCTAGTAAATTCTGCTTGAACCTGTTCCAACTGGTATGTAGACTCATTGGAACTCACACGCCCAATCCAACTTTCGTCGCCACAGCTCCTGAAGCAGAATTTTTGCTCTGGTGATCAATGGACACAATAAACCCAAAGGGTCAAACAAGCGGGCCGTCACTGACAGGATATTGCGTTTTGTTGGTGGTAATGAACGAGTCTTCTAAGCTGTGATGAAACACAACAATCTGAGGATTCCACTTCATGCCAAACATAAGAGATTTATCTGGCCCTCTATTGGCCAGCAGTCGAGAATGATTAGAGGTCCATTTGGCTAGATCGAAGCCCCCAAATTTCAACACCTCTGTCACTTCTTTGCGAGTATCTTCCAGCTCATTTAACGTATTTGCTCCAGTTAGCATATCGTCAATGTAGAAATCGCTTGAAATCACCCTTGACGCTAACGGATGCGTCTCAGAATAAATCTTTGACAGCTCAAAAAGGCAACGGATAGCCAAAACGGAGCAGAGGCTGTCCCATTAGTGACAGTGTTCAAACGATAAGTTTGGAGAACATCAGTTGATTTCTCCCTCCACAAGATCAGTTGAAAATTCCGATCCTCATTGGCAATATTAATTTGCCTATGCATCTTCGAGATGTCAGCCGTTAAGGCATATTTATTCAATCTGAATCTTGCAAGGGTAGAATATAGCTCCCTCTCAATAGTTGCACCCACAATTAATGTGTCGTTCAAGGAAATCGAGGTCGACGTTTTACTGGATGCACCAAAAACAACTCGTAATTTGCTGGTGATACTATCAGGTCTCAGGACACATTGATGTGGAATATAGTAATGGTGTCCTGCAGGAGGAGTAAGAAGCAATGACATGTGACCAAGGCTGAGATACTCTCTCATAAATTCTTGATGCATGTTATTTAACTCGGTATTGCTTGCAACCTTGCGCTCTAACGCAAAAAACCGTCGCTTGGCCGTTTCGAAGGATAATCCTAATACCGTTGGATTTATCTTAAAAGGCAGCTTGACTTCGAAACGACCTGACGCAAGCCTCTTTACGGTCTGTATATACAGCCTTCGATCTCTCTGGAGCTTGTTCCATTTCCCAAAACCGTTCCACCAGAGAGTCGAGAGAGCAGTTGTTTTCGGCGACGGTGATGCTGCATACATGAGCTCTATCCGATAGACTTCTTGTGTACTTCAGAACACAATACATCCAAACAAGGTTTTTTGGATTAGTGGATGCTGGGAATTAACTTTTATTTGGCCTACACTCAATAAATCAAAAAATATATCTGCGCCAAGCAGTAAGTCAACCTTTGCGGGCTTGTAGAACTGAGGATCTGCCAGCTCAATGTTTGCTGGGATACTCAATGGGACAAAATTTACCTCATGATCTGCTTGATATGTAGATATTGACTTTAAAACACAGAAATCTGTGGCAAAACTATGAGAATTGACCCGAGAATGGATTGACGTGTGCACTTTATGGCGTACTACATTGTAAAGTATTTG
Organism: Scaptomyza flava; assembly: GCA_030179655.1. Lineage (NCBI taxonomy): Eukaryota > Metazoa > Arthropoda > Insecta > Diptera > Drosophilidae > Scaptomyza > Scaptomyza flava. The sequence goes on from JARNME010000199.1 coordinate 104,832, forward strand.
TTGTATAAAGTATTCATATGTAATTTCAATCGATTGTTTTTGTTATGTTATGTTCGTGTTTAGCGTTATATTGTAAGCCAGTATTTAGGTATCGATGTTAGTATTAAGATTTATCAGAAAGTGTGGTTCGGCCTCACTGATCTTGCCTCTAACTCTTTTCCGGTTACCCTGACGCCCAACACACGCATATGCAAAATGCCGATAAAGAATCGATTAAACTATCGCCCATCGAAAATATTTAAGTAAATAATTAAGCTTATTACAACTCAGAAGTGGGATACGCCCAACGTCAACCTGTTTTTAACGCCCAATCAAAAAAGATGGGCTTGAATAAGGAAGAGATGTTAAATTTGCTGAAGGCAAATAACCTGCTGTCTCAGCGGTGACCCCGCTGCCCACTGCACCTGCGGCTGCCGCTAAATCTGCTGCCCAAGTGTCAACGCTGCCGTCGACGCATTCTGCTGCCGCCAAGATGTTTGCTGTTACAGCGTCAATTATGCCGTCAACCTCGTCCGCTGCCGCCCCATTGTCTGTTGTGCAATCAGCAACACTGCCTTCAACCGTTCTTGCTGCCGCCCCGCTGTCTGCTGTGCCATCAGCAACACCGCCGTCAACCGATCCTGCTGCCGTTCCGCTGTCTTCCGTTTTAGCGCCAATTCTGCCGTGGAATTCTTCCGTTGCTGCACTTGTGTCTGCTGTGCCACCAGCAACCCTGCCGTCAACTGTCGTGGCTGCTGATTCGATGTCTGCCGTTCCAACAGCACCCCCGCTTACAACCGCTGCTGCTGCCGCCTCGCTGTCTGCTGTTGCAGAACCACTTTTGCTGTCAATGGTTCCGGCTGCCACCACGCTGTCTGCTGGCCAAGCAGTAACCCCACTGCCCACGGATCCTGTTGCTGCGCCTCTGCCTGCCGTCACAGCGCTAGCCCTGCCGTCATCGAGCCTAGATGAGCAATTAGCCAAGCTACGTAAACAGAAGGAAGTTTTGGAACTGCAGCAGCAGATTGCAAGTTTGCAGCAGCAACTCGGTGTCTCTCCAGGCTTGCCCAGCCAGCGTATCACAGACATATCCGTTAACGAGTCCATGGTTCCGCGGTTCTCAGCAGATAGCGCATACGAGATAAAAAAGTGGGTAGGCGACTTGGAGGACGCTTGCGATACATTGCAATTGGATGCCCGTCTGAGATTGGTCGCTTGTCGTCGGCTGTTGGTCCTCATGCGCACAGTAACTGTGCGCAGTTATGAGCAACTGAAGGAGATACTAATTCATGAGTTTGGACGATCCAGGAGCACTGAAGAACTGTACGCAGCCCTGCGGAACCGACGTCTTAAGCCAGGGGAGGGGTACCTGCGGTATGCTATTGAGATGAAAGAGATTGCAATGAGTGCCACCATCCCGGAGGCTGAGTTGGTGGATCTCTTCATTGATAGACTCCGAGATAGCTCGCCAGCAGTGGGCATGCTATATGCAGCCCAACGATCTGAAGACGCTTCTGGAGAGATACGAGAGACGACGAGTCCAATCCAATGCGAGTAAATAAGTGGTCGCCGTGAACCATCCTCTGCCTCGACAACCTGCCGTTACAAGTGTTTCCCTTCCGTCCACGAATGCCGTCCCTGCTGTAAGAGAGGTGCGGTGTTACACCTACAACACTACACTACAAGTCCCAGTGCCCGAATCCTACGAGACCAGCGAATTCGTGTTTCAAGGGCAGGAAAAAGGATCATATGTATAGGAACTGCCCATCCAAGATTGGGAATGCCATTGCCACCAATTCCGCAGCTGCCGAAGCCGTTGCCGACTCCTGTTGCGGAGACACCTTAGTAGATAAAGTAGAACATCTACTGATGGTGAGTGTTGCCTTTGTGTCAAATCAAGTGAAAAGCAGTGAGTTTACAAATATTTTTTCCCTCCTTGATTCGGGTGGTCCTAGAAGTTTTATTCGGCAATCTCAAGTGCCTTTTACCTGTAGCCTGAAGTCAACCCCGTTAAACTGCCGTGGTCTGGGGAACCATCAACTTATGTCATTAGGAAAAGTCCAATGTGCCATCCGTATCTTTAGTCAAATAGTATAACACACATTTGATGTACTGCCGAACAGTGCCACAAATTTGCCAATGATATTGGGTAGAGCTTTCTTTTGTAAAACGAATATAAAATTATGTAAATTTAAAATCAAATATACCAAAAGTCATTTGTTGTCCTTAAGCAAATCTCAAATAGGTTGTAATGTGAAACTCACTGCTGTCCTTAATTGACTTGATTTGTTTAGAACAGATATCAAACGCACAATGACAAAATAAAAATCAACCCGGTCGTTTGGTGAAAATGAGTTTATGCCTGCCGAGTCACAATCGTGTACCACTGAAAGAGAGTGTTCCGTCATGTCTGAGCATTCGCTGGGTGATGCCCTAGCAGCCATTAATGCAATCGAGTTACCTGCTGATAGTGAAAATGAGTTTAATATAGAGCCTGCTCTGCCGTTAGAACAATCTACAAAATTGCAGTCTGTTATTTCCGCCTCTTATGTTGATGTCCCTTCCGAACTGATTAAACCAACCAATTACGAAATGAAAATCGAATTGACAAGTCAGACCCCTATTTTCTGCCGTCCCCGCCGATTATTCCATCACGAGCGCAAGGAAGTGCGCCAGATATGTGATGACTTATAAAATGCCAGCATTATCCGTCAAAGTATTTCCCCTTACGCTTCCGCTATAGTGCCCGTAGAAAAAAAGATAATACCTTAAGAAAATGTGTTGATTATCGCCCGCTGAACAAAATTACTGTACGTGACCACTTCCCGATTCCCCTGTTAGAGGATTGTGTCGAACATCTGGGTGGTAAATCGTTCTTTACTGAACTAGATTTAGAAAGTGGATTTCACCATGTCAAGATGCATCCTGATTCAATTAAGAACACTGCCTTTGTAACACCTGATGGCCAATTTGAGTACGTACGCATTCCGTTCGGATTATGCAATGGTCCCCCAGTTTTCGCTAGATTTGTATACTTTTATTGCAGGACTTGATCAACAGAGGTCAATTAGTGATTTATATGGATGACATATTAATCGCGTCGAGTTATTTTGAAACCCATCTGCAAGTGTTGAAAGAGGCACTTTATACCTAACGAGTGCATGGGTTACGCCTTAAATTGTCTAAGTGTCGTTTTGCTCACAAGGAGTTGGAGTATTTGGGGTATTTAGCGAACTCTTCCGGTATCACCCCGAAACCAGGTCACCTTCAAGCCATAAAAAGTCTGCCGGAACCTCGGGATAGGAAAGAACTGGAACGCTGTTTGGGTCTGTTTTCTTACTTACGCCGTTTTGTACCCGACTTTGCCAAAATTGCTTATCCGATGTCGCGCCCTCTGAAAAAAGATGCCCCTTACGTTTTTTCTGATGAGTGTCTTAAATCATTCCGAACACTGCAGTCAAAACTGATCGAGTCACCTGTGCTGTCTGTTTATAATCCGAAGTCTGAAACTGAATAACATTGTGATGCTAGTTCCGCCGGTTTTGGAGCAATGCTCCTGCAGAAACAAACTGATGATAAATTTCATCCGGTGTGCTATTTTTCGAAGACCGCTGCCATCCCAATTTGCATAGCTATGAATTAGAAACCCTGGCTATCGTGTACGCCTTAAAGCGTTTTGAGACATACCTGAAGTTCATTCCGTTTAAGATAATTACAGATTGTAATTCATTAGCGTTAACCCTTAAGAATGGTGGATCTTCCGCGAAAATTTTCCGCTGGGCATTGCTTTTAGAAAATGATAACTATACCATTGTACATCGGTCTGGTATTTGTATGCCTCACGTTGATGCACTTAGTAGACTAGAAACTTCTGCATATGTGGACAATGTGAACCTGGATTTCCTACTACAACTGACGCAAAACCGTGATCCAGAAATTTTCAAACTCCGGAGTGTCCTGGAGAACCAAGAGATTCCTGGTTTTGAATTGCAAGATGGTGTCGTGTATCGCCGATCACCGACTGACGTACTTCAGCTTTATTTTTCCTGCCGAAATGCTTAAGAGTGTCATACGAACAGTGCATGAGAAGTTAGGCCATCTGGCCACTGAAAAGTGTTGTACACAGATTAAAAAACATTATTGGTTTCCGTTTATGAAATCTTACGTTAACAACTTCATTAAAAACTGCCTCAAATGTATTTACTATTCCCCTTCCGCTAATAATAGTAATGCTACCCTGCATAGTGTTCCGAAAACCCCTCTGCCATTTGATACTCTTCATGTTGACCACTTGGGACCCCTTCCGATCACACCGTCTAGGAAAAAATATCTTCCTGTCGTCATTGATGCCTTTATGAAATTTGTCAAATTGTACCCTGCCGCTACAACTAATTCCCGAGAAGTATGTCACACTTTAGAGACGCAGTATTTCCCCAACTATAGCCGACCTCGCCAAATCGTTAGCGATCGAGGTACGTGCTTCGCTTCCGCCGAATTCGCTGATTTTATGCAGACCCATTATATAATCCATGTCCAGAATGCCACTGCCTCCCCTCGTGCTAATGGGCAATTGGAACGTGTCAACCTTGTCTTAAGTCCCATGATTGCTAAAATGGCCGAACCATTGGATCATGCCGATTGGGTGAAACAACTTCCGAAAATTGAGTTCGCCTTGAATAATTCAATCCACTCTACAACTAAATTTGCACAATCCGTCCTCCTTTTTGGTGTCGAACAGTGCGGTGCTGTTGTAGATGAGTACACTGAGCGTTTGGATGATAGGCTTATTGGTGAAGTGTCCCTAGGGGACACCCGTAAAATTGCCCTTCAGAACATTGTCAAGTCTCAAGAGTATAAAACAGAGTACTTTAGCAAATATCATCGCCCTGCCGTTAATTTTGAAGAAGGTGATTTCGTCGTCATCAAGAATGTTGATACGACGGCTGGCATAAACAAAAAACTCATTGAGCGATACCGCGGTCCCTATGTCATCCACAAGAAACTTCCGAATGATTGTTATGTCATTCGAGATGTTGAAGGCTCCCAGCTCACACAGCTTCCGTATGATGGTGTGCTGGAGTCATCTAAAGTAAAATTGTGGCTCACGTCTGATTTAATTGTGCTTTTGATGTCCGACCGCAGGCAACACCCGCCGTTTGGTATGGCTTTAAGCCTTCTATGATCCATAGTAGGTGGAATCGAGGTCGATTCCTTGTCAGGACGGCCGAGTTGCAAAGTATTTGTTGTATAAAATAATCATATGTAATTTCTATCGATTGTTTATGTTATTTATGTTATGTTCGTGTATACCGATATATCTTAAGCTAGTATTAAGATTTATCAGAAAGTGTGGTTCGGCCACACTGATCTTGCCTCTGTCTCTTTTCCGGTTACCCTGACGCTTAACACACGCATATGCGAAATTCCGAAAAAGAATCGATTAAACTATTGACCATCGTAAATATTTAAATAAATAAATAAGCTTATTACAACAGAGTCATTTTTTGCAGCAGTGCATGATTGTGATTACAATTGTTGTCACTGCATTTGAGGTAGTGAGCCGGAAACAGTTGACTAGTGCTTTCCCCCATATCTATTAAGAAGTGTGTTATGGGATTTTGAGCATACCCGACATCTAGTGGCCTTGCAATTCTTAACTGTGTGTCCTTGGTTAAAAGAACTTATGCACAAATGATTCTGTTTTGTAAACTCATAACGTTGAATTACAGGAAGAGCGGTGAAAGCTTGACAATTACCCTATGTATGATTCGTCGCTGAACAATAACGACAGTTTGACTCAGATCGCCGATCTGTTTTGGCACACGAAAACGATGATTTTGTATAACCTTTATTCGATGATTGGGTAGGCTTGCTTTTGTTTTTAGTTGCTTCTTCAGCAGCTAAATGCTGGTACCGTCGGTTTAACTGAGCTGCACACTCTGACCACGTCGGCAGAGTATTATAGTCTAGCTGTTCTTCAAACCGAGATTTTGTTGAGCTATCTACTTTGGACATTGCTATGTGAATTAGAATGACATTATTTTTTTTCCTTTTCACTTCCCAATGACTGTAACGATGCATTAAGAGCCGATATTTCAACAATCAAAGACCTTAATCCTGAAGCACAAGGTTTTGATAGATGGGGAATATCAAGTAATTGCGAGATTGTGTCGAAGAAAATTAAACATTTGTTATCATAAACACTTTTTAAACTAGCTAACGCTTTTTCATAGTTACAATCCGATATTTGAAACGCCTTGACAGTTCCCAAAGCATCATCCTTCAAACAAGACAGGAAAGGATTGAATTTTTCAACATTTGTTAAAGATGAGTCTGTATGCACCAAACTCTCAAAACGACTTATAAAATTTTTAAACTCGGCATGCTTTCCACTAAACTTCGGAAGATTCATTTTTGGCAGCTGTGAGTAATGAGGACGAGCACTACTATCCCCGTAAATTACCTTCGGAGATTCATTTGCTTTTATTGCGGATTGGTATAAGGCCTTTGATATAACACACATATCCTTGAAAGACGCTCTTAAATCATTGTTTGGGTTAAGTGCATCAATGTCTGCCTGGATATCTATCTTGGGATCGGTTAATTATACCCTTAACCCATAAAATGGGTAAAGAGGGTATAATGGTTTCGTGCACAAGTATGTAACAAGTAGAAAGAAGCATCTCCAACCCCACAAAGTATATGTATTCTTGATCAGCATCAACAATCGAGCCGATGTCCATGTCCGTCCGTCCGTATGTCCGTCTATCTGTCTGTCCGTCTGTATGAACGCGTGAATCTGAGAGACTACAAATGCTAGAGACTTCAGAATTTGGATATAAGTTTTCCTTTACCATGAGCAGAACAAGTTTGCTTCAAATTATCGAAAGATAGATATTACACATTATTGAGTTATTTCATTGATTTTTTTCAATTGTGACTTTGTTGCGTTTCGTATCAATTCGATATTTATGGAAGTGCTGTGTTTCTTATTTTTCCATCTGTTGCGTAAACGAAGAAATGGGAAGGTTTTTCATGGCGTGATAAGGCCACAAAGAACTGCGAATGTGAGAAGCGTGGATTCTTCAAACTGAGTCCACACAATTGCAATGATTGTCCTTGTGCTTTGTTAAAAGTCATTCCGAAGCAAGTCTTACCGGGAACTGTAAACGTTTGATTTCGAATGGCATATCTGTCGGGATCATTGGGATACATGGCACCACTAAATTTTCCTGTCGAAATTGTTGCATCGATAACCTTGATAATCTTTTTCTTGAAAAGTCGAAGAAGAATGATGGGTTCGCCTTTTTATACTCGTTACCGAAGATAAAGAGTATATTGGTTTTGTGCAATATCCGTCATAGTTTCTGTCCGTCTGTCTGTTTGTCCGTCTGTTTGAACGCAACTTTCTTCAACATTTGTAATAAAGGAAACGACCCAACCTTTATTACCAAGAATAGATAAGAAGTCCTAGACTTAACGCTAGCCACAGCCTCCTTTCACCAGAGACTTACAAGATGGAGAGTGCTAGATGAGCACTCCTTCTCTGATCATTGGTATATCAATATAGTGTGCTCTCTCGATATCCCAAAGTCTAAATGGTGCAGAAACGTTAGACGTACGAACTGGACCACTTTCAAAAAATGTCTCACAAGACTCATTCCAGAGCATCCCTCAACGGGACCCCCTTCCTCCGAGCACACAGAGCTGCTCACAAAAAAGCTTACGGAGGCATGCAAGTCCGCCCTTAACATGTCATGCCTCCAGAGCAAACCAAGAGGGAAAGCAAAACCACCATGGTGGTCCCCACAAATAAGCGAGCTTCGGAAAATGTCTCGAAAGCTTTTTAACAAAGCAAGGTTCAGGGGAGACGACCAATCATGGAGTCTCTATAAAGCCAGCCTAACCTAATACAAGAAGACACTTAGACAAGCTAAACGCTCCGCTTGGCAGAATTTCTGCTATACAATCGAGAGTACCACAGAAGCCGCTAGGCTCAGGAAAGTTCTCTCCAGCACACAAGCACTCGTGGGTTTCCTCAAAGGAACCAATGACTCGTGGACAACGACCAGTCTTGAGTCACTGGAACTTTTGGTGGAAACCCACTTTCCCAGATGCTCAGTCGTAGGTTTTCGACCCCCTATCCACAGAGGAATTCTGGAACAAGTCTCCGCCGACCTTTTCTTCAGGGATATCATCTCTTGGGCCATAAGTAGCTTCTCGCCCTACAAATCATCTGGGCTAGATGGAATCATTCCAGTCCAACTGAAATAAACAGTGGAAACTGCCATTAACTGGCTTCAGAAAATCTTTTCAGATATCCTGACGACCGGCTCGATCGCCAAACCATGGTTCGAATCCAAGCTCGTCTTCATTTCGAAGGCCGCCAAAGCCTCACATACAATCCCAAAGGACTCTCATCTATATCCATTGTAGAAAAGGCGCTCCACTACAAGGAGAACTGCCTTTTAGCCTTTCTAGACATTGAGGCCGCTTTTAACAACGTCATACCAGGCGCAATCACCGAGGCTTTGTCGGAGCTGGGGTTTGGATACCGCATTGTGGAACTGATTGATCAACTGCTTAAATGCAGGATTGTAAGGGCTACACTGGGGTCTTGACCATTTCCAGGGCCGTCAAGAGAGCCCCACAAGGAGGTGTTCTCTCCCTTCTCCTTTGGAATGTGGCTGTTAACAGCTTGCTGCGCTCCTCATAGGGAGGGGGCTGTCGGGTGATAGCGTACGCGGATGACGTCGTTATAGCCTTCTAGGGTAAATTCCATGGGCCACTTCAAAGGGACTTGGGCTTTTCCTAGCCAAAACTGACTTAGTTCTCTTCACTAGGAAGTATTAGATACCACCCCTCAAACCACCAACCCTAAATAGGGTGGAACTCGCCTTCAGTAAATCCGCCAAATGCTTAGAGCTCACTCTAGATAGCAAACTAGACTGGAATCTTAACACCGAGGAACGGGTTAAGAAGGCCTCAGTCGCTTTGTACACATGCAAGAAGAAGAAGGGCCCCTCAGAACGACCCCAACTGAGGCTCTGCACAATATAGTAAATCTCCTACTTAGTAGCTACTCTCTCTACCATACGCATGAAGGAAACTAAGCAGTGGTCCGAGCAAAATTTCGGACACTCTAATATTCTTGTGGGTAACCTGCTTATCCCCTCTAACACGGACTATTGTTGTCCTCAGGAATTCCCCATTACCCCTTTCCACACACTATTCCCCCCAGGGGAAGATTGGTGCTCAGGCACGCTAGGGCCGACCGACTCAGTAAAAATTTACACCGATGGCTCAAAGCTAGACGACCGGGTAGGGGGAGGTGTCTGTTGCGAAGAGCTACCCATCAGTAAATCTTTCAGCCTTCCTGATCATTGCAGTGTGTTTCAAGCCGAGATCACTGTAATACAGGAGGCACTCTCCTGCATTTCCAAAACTAAATGCTCCGCTGCTAGGATTTGCATATTTTCCGATAGCCAGGCGGCTATCAAATCTCTAAAAGCGATATCATCCAACTCGATATCCGTCACAAACTGCCACAGATCTCTACACGGGATGGCAGAAAAGTTCGAAATACACCTCATTTGGGTGCCCGGAAACAAAGGCATCGAGGGCAACTGCAAAGCAGACGATCTGGCAAGGCATGGCACTACCATGCCTCTCCTCACAGACAAGGAGGGCTGGGGTATCCCAATGGCTAGCTGCAAGCTCAGAGTTCGATCGCACTTCGAACTCGAAGCAAACAAGGGGTGACAGATAACCACCGCCTCAGGTGGGATTGCTAGCTAAACCTGGCCAACGCGCTTGACTTCTGCAGAAGCTGTCGTGACGAGGAAGAGGAAAAAACAGTTTCCCACCTTTTCTGCGACTATCCGGCACTCTGCAAAAACAGAAATCGCTATCTACGGTCCTTCTTTCTATCGGACCTCACTCAACTTGCGGATATTAAGCCGAATATTATTATGTTTTTCATTCAAACCTCGGACTGGCACAACGCCCTCAAAGGCAATGCGACACGATCATTGTCTGGGTAGACGGTATTTGAGTTAAGTCCAAGACGCGGCACCACAACGGGCCAACACGTGGCTTATGTGAGTTGGGGGCTATCTAAAGCTTTCACTACCGCTCTAACCTTACCTAACCTAACCCAGCAATTGACATTCCACAAAGATCTGAAGCAAAAACTTATATGTTACGCCCATCCAATCCGCCCACAGCCCCCCCCCCCCCCCCCCCTTTTTCCCTACCTTTTACAAACTTTGAGCTAGAGACACCAAAGTTGGAAGGAAGACAGCTGGTGGCATCCCCATCTGCATCGGCGAATCTTTAAGGCAGCGTACACCCCGGCCGCATCCGTCCCCCTATGCAATCAGGCCACTTATTTTTGTTTTTAAAACTGGTAACGAGTATACCGCAGTTGGCTGCGTCCGACTGCAACGTTTCCACTTGCTTCATTATTGGACGTAGATGTACTGGCGATCAGTACAGTCAAGTGGCCCAACGATACCAAGCACCGGCTTGTTAACGCGCGGACCCACACACAAAGCGATCCACCTCCCGCCCATCCAACCGAGGGGCGCTCCGCTTATCGTGCGTTTACGATGATTGTGAACATGCAGACAAATGAAACAAAACTAACTATTAGGTGGGAAAGATCGTTATAAATAGAACACAGAATACGAAAAGGGTTATGAAGAGCATAATTAGAATTACAAGTTTGAAGAGATATAGGTACAAAATTTCTAGTATTTCTGATAGGAACAACAAAGTTAATTTGGTTTATTAATTCAGAAGAATCAATTTCACCATTAATTAATTTGTGAAAAGAGGAAAACGCTAGCATTATTCTACGATCGTTAAGAGAAGGAAGATCTATTAGTAAAAGTCTACTACGATAAGATGGCAAATTATTGTTAGTGTCCCAGTTAAGACCTCTAAGTGCGAAAAGCAGAAATTGTTTTTGTACCAATTCTATTTTATTCTGATGAATTTCGCATTTGGGAAACCATATACAAGATTCATATTCCAGAATCGGTCGTACAAGAGAAGTATACAGAGTTTTTGTTAAGTAGGGATCTTTGAACTCCTTCGACCAGCGCTTAATGAAGCCCAAGACACCAGATGCCCGATTAGAAATTGAAGAAATATGCTTGTCAAACTTAAGCTTTGGGTCCATAACGAAGCCCAAATCGTCAACCCATTCAATTCTATCTAGTGGTTTGTTGTCAAGAAAATATATATTAAAAAAGGACAAACATCTAAAAAATGAAATTACTTTACATTTACTACAATTAAGATTTAAAAAATTTACTTTACACCACATTTGAAAGTTATCTAAATTTCTTTGATACTGTTGAGCAGCTAGGGGAGTTGCAGCTAACGTGCATAATTTTACATCATCAGCGTACATCTTTCCAAATTTTTGGAAAGGAGCCTAACTCCAGGCACAAGTTAAACATTTTAAGCAACGGCTTTAAAAGACCATGAGCGTAGTGTCTAAGCACACAGCTTGGCACTCCGTCAGGTCCTGGGGAAAATATAGGTTTCAATACATTTAGATTATTTAAATGTGAGTTTTCAGTGATTTTCAGTCCAAAGATGCGATTCGAGCCATTTACCTGATATGGGTAAGTCAAACCGACTTGAGATTGAAATGCACTATTAGTCTTTTGAAAAATTGGGCAAATATATTTGCAATCAAAATAATGTAAGAACCTTTTGTAGTTCTGTGCAATGACTGAGAAAATTTTTTGCACCAATTCGACTTTGCTTTCTGTCATCTTACAAAAGTTTGCTGCTAAGGTGATACATTTCTTGGTTTCATAAATATGCATTTGCTTATTTCCAATATCCATTAATTGTTCTGCAAAATTTCAGCCGTAGCATCCCGTTCAGAATCAATTTCTGTATATGAAGACTGTAATCAAAATCACAGTCATTATGGAATGCACCAAAATTTAAATCAGCGTGTAGGGTTCTTCTTGATCGAGCGGTTCTTGTTCGATCGTACACTTTTTGTTCTTTTTGAATTGCCTACTCACAATAAAATACACAAAAAAAAAGAAGTGTGGCACTGCGGGACTGCCGCGGTGAAGCTATTGCATAGCATTTTTATTTGAACTGATGCAAGTTTTTCTCTGATATTAATTCAAGTTACGCTCTTTAAGCGTGGTGATCGATAAGTAAACAAATTTTTTTCTTCTTTTGAAAGTTTTGTTTTCTATTGAATAAATAAGAAGTTAATATCGTTTAAAATATTTGTATTACTTGTTACTCAAGAAATTTTATCGTTGAACCTCTAGGTTTATGGTAACTGAAATATGAAACATAAGTTTGAGACTTGATATCCTCCAAATATCTGGAAAATATCCCGTCAAATGTGGTCCCATATTTTACTGTAGATTCTTGGGGATCATTATTCATTTTCAAATTAAATTTTTCCGAAAGAAAAGTTGTCAACCGCTATGATTTTTTATCAGCAAAGTTGATGTTGAAATAGCCAGCCAAGATAAGTGGAAATTTATTACTATTTGTATCTTCTTCAGTGTACTCCAGCAAAGTGCGACGAATAAACTGCTCTACCTCATCCAATTTTGGATTCGGAGAAATGTAGATTGCTACTATGACTATGTGTAGGCCATTTCTTAGTTTGTACAAGCACGCACAAATATCTCCAACATTTGATCGCCTTACATTAACATCGCTTATGTCAAGGTTCGGAGTCATAAAGTTAACAACATTATTATTATTTTGGTAAATAGCTACCCCACCTTTTGGAACAGTATCTCGTTTGAACTGAACAATACAACTGAAATTAGGTATTTCAATCGGATTATCATGCCCCAAGCAAGTTTCGGTAAGAAGTAACACATTTGTTTGTCTCATAACTGAATTTTGTAAATCGTATTTGTGACAATTTAGACTTTGGCAATTGAAAGTCATTATTGAAATGCTTTTTCTGTATATAACACGTGAATGTGTGTTTGTGTGTTACTAGTTTTATACATCCGGACGCCTCTAACGCTGACACAGACACTAATTCGTCGATCAATTTAATAATTTTAGGATCATTGCGTGATAAATGATGGTAGATAAATCCAGTTTTGTGTATCATTCGCTTTTAAATGACAAAAGATAGTGTCTTGATTATTTATAGTTATGTTGTAAAAACAATAATGTACACAAACATTTTCATTGCACATTTTTGAAAACAAGTACAAACAATACAGATCTCCGTAATCATTAGTGCTTGATAGAATGTTATATGCTTCTTGCGGATTGTGGCATAAGTTTAAATAGGGTAAATCGCGTAACTGATTTCTCAAGGCACAAGTCTCAATTTGAAGTTGCAAAACACTCATGAGCGAGTCGAATAGACAATTACCATCGCCAGGAATTCTTGTGTTCCTGTGTATAATAACTTCGGGAGTAATGCATTCAACACGCTGTTCCTGAATTTGCTTGTTTGCTGTGAAATTGATTTTTTAGTAGCATTACATTTTCTATATTTTCAACAAACCTACATTGCTCGATATTCTCTTCATAACTGTCCAATTTTTGTCTTTTCCTATTTAAAAAATGAGAGAATCGTAAAGTTAAATAGCTTAATAATATTGAGGCATATATTACAATTTGTTTTTAAATATTATTAAATATTATTATATCAAATAACTTATCCAAGTAAGATTTTTCTGCGTTACGTTGGCGAAATTTCCTTTGACGTTTAGCATTTGATAATGGTACTGTTTTTATTTATTTATTTTTTTTTTTCAAATCATTGTGACGCTGATTATATAACCTCTGACGTTCACAATTTCTTTTACTTCTTAGCTCTTTGAGTTTTTCTACTCTATAAAACGAAATATAAATAATAGGTATATCATATCGCTCATTTTAATATCAAAACTTTAGGTTATGTTTATATCAGTATTATATATAAACATTGAATGCAATATTTTAAGAATACTGCTTTTTTTATGTGTATATATGTAAGGGAGAAGCCCTAGTAACGGTCATAGCCCCTAAATAGGTCAACCGGAATATTTTGGCGAGTTTTGATGCTAGCGGGGTCTAATCACTGTGATTGATAGCTCTTAGTGCCGGCTTGCTTTTTATGTAGTCTACTGGTGTTTATACTAAGTTTTGGATGCACCAGAGACTAAAATTAAAATACCGATATTTCGACGTAAGCTTTGTAACTTTTCAACGCGTTGGAATTGTATTATTTCAAGTTTCAGCAAAGGGTAATAAATAATTTTCTTAATCGTTTTTTCTTGCCCTTTCATAATCTGTAATCCAAAATTTTTCTGTTCAATATTTTGGGTTTAACATTAATAAAATGTAAAAATTATGTTCTGCGTGTTCTGGTCAAATACGATGTGATACACTTTAACACTTATCGATATTTGTATCGACTATCGTATCACTTTGCGTCTCTCGCGTTGCTCTTAATTGCGTGTGGGCGCCAAAATGATTTCGCCACGAAAATTACTCGGTGCTGTTAAAATGGTCATAATAAATAAAGAATCAAAAATAAAAGTTGCTAGTTTATTTGAAATGCCACGTACAAATTTGGTACGATATGTTGGCAAAGTTGTGAGCGCAATAAATAACGTAGAAGCCGCAAGTGATGATGAAATTTTGAAAGTGCTGAAGACATGCACAACTAGGGGACCGCAAGCTGTAAGTGTGTGCGATTTGCTTTGAGTTTATTTTTCTAATGAATTTTGCGCCGTTATACAGATTTTTCGCCAAAGCAGGAGAAGGCATTGATGCTTTATATTTTAAAGTGCAATGACCTTTACCATGGACTTAGCATAGTGGAGGTTAAAAGATTGGCGTTCCAATTTGCCCAAAAAATTGGAATTTCTTATCCACAGATATGGAATGAAAAATGTATGGCCGGGCGCAGGTGGTTCGACTTATTTATTATGCGTCACCCATCCATGTCGTTGCGGACGCCGCAGCAAATAAGCCTAAATCGGATCCGCGGTTTTAATAGGGAGAGCGTTGCGTCCTTTTTTTCAAACTTGCATCGGGTTACGGATAAGGTAAACTATGAGCCGCACTGTATCTGGAATATGGATGAATCTGGATGCTCAACCGTCCCAACAAAAATTGGAAAAGTATTATCGCGCAAAGGGGCGAAACATGTTGGGCAGTCGGTGGCGCAGGAGCGTGGCACTCTAATAATGATGGCGGCGTGCGTCAGCGCAGGAGGAATTGTGATACCGCCTTTTTTTATATTTCCGCGGAAAAGAATGCAGTCACACTTCCTAGACCATGCCATGCCTGGCAGCATTGGAGCGTGCAACGGCTCGGGCTGGATGCAGCAGCAGGAGTTTCTGATTTTTATGAAGCATTTCATTAAATTTAGTGGAGCATCCACTCTGCGTCCACAGCTTCTACTGCTGGACAACCACGTTTCGCACCTATCAATAGAGGCAATAGATTTGGCAAAGGAAAATGGAGTTACAATGCTCTCGTTCCCACCACACTGTAGCCACCGCCTACAGCCGCTGGATGTGTCGGTATTTGGGCCCCTGAAGGCTTGTTATAAAAGGAAGTGCATGGAGTGGAGCAAAAATAACGCCAACAGGCCTATTGAAATACAGCACATCCCCGGGCTTATGAGTGACTGCATTGACCAAGCATTTACGCCTTTAAATATAAAAGCCGGATTTCGAAGCACAGGTAATTGCAATTATTTTCGTTTTTTTATTATTTTCCTAATTTGGACTTACATTCAAACTTATTTTCAGGAATATATCCCATTGATTCGCACGTGTTCACCGATTCTGATTTCACGGTTGCTATGATGGAAGGCGATGCCCATCATGGAGAGGAGGTTTTCAATGAAGAGACAGAGCGCATCATTGCATTTGATGAAGAGGCTGATGCTGATGATGATATCGCAACATTGAAAATATCCCCGACTGAGTCAGTTTTGGGGACGGTTGTCGAAGACGTTAAACCGCTGCGTTATAAAAGTCCAAAACAAAAATCAAACCGCGGTCGCAAAACAATGCAGAGCACAGTCTTAACGGCTGAAGCGGAAATCTCTCTGTTGCGAGTCCAAGCGGAGAAAAGAAAGGCTAACGAGGAACGGAAAAAATCGAAAACGCCAGTAAAAAATGTAAAACCGGCTAAGAGGCAAAGAAAAAGCGTTTACGAGACCGACATAGACTTCTGTATTATTTGCAAAATAGATATGCCCTTGAAGTGCACAAAACGAAATTCCGTTGCGTGCAACGTTTGCAAGCGTGAGGTGCACATGAAATGTGCGAACATTACAAGAAGTTATTTTACTTGTGCCAATTGTGATTCCGATGAGGATTCGAATTAAGCAACAATAAATTAACACGCATCTGTTCCTTGTGTGAATTTGACACAATTTTGATATTCGGCTTTTGCGGCTTTTCTACTTATCAAATGTGAATTTTGGAACAAATTTTGAAGAATTTTCAGAAAATCATAATTTCAAAATATCTGAAAATTCTTCAAAATTTGTTCAGTGAACCAAAATTCACATTTGATAAGTAGAAAAGCCGCAAAAGCCGAATATCAAAATTGTTTCAAATTCACACAAGGAACAGATGCGTGTTGACTTAAGAAGAATAGAAAAATTTTATTATTATTTAGTTAAAACACTGTTAAATGAATTTGTTATGATTTGCAAGAAGAGCAAGAAAAAGTTTTATTAAGAAAAATGAAGAAAAATTAATAAAATGAATTTATTATGAGTTGGCATAAAACTTGACTTAATTTTTTGTAGATTTGCTTAAAAGTTTGCGCCCTTTTTAATAGCAACATGACACAATTAAGACAGATAACGCATTGCGCAGATGACGTCACATATGATGCATATTACCAAGGCAAATATTCAACACATGCATTGTGACGTCATCTGCGCACAACATAAACAAGTTTCTGGGCAATCTAAAAATTTATTGTTCTTGTGTGTGCGATGTTGAGCGTGCGATGCATAAGTCGATACTTTAATCGATACATCGCTGCATCGCTGGCGATACTGTTTTTTACGAGTAATAAATTTTAATAAATTATTAAATTCGGTTGTTTTTGAGTGTTTAATTGCATAAAATACAAAAGCATAAATAAAAACAATAATTTGGCATTTTATTTCATTTTATTGGCTCTATTTTGACAAGATTAAGGGGAGTGACTACTACAGGGGCACTTTATCGAAAATCGTGATTTTGACTTTTTTCATTAAATCCTATATATCTTTCAAAAAACGAATGAAATGTGTATAATGCCTTACACTGATCGATGGGCAAGTGAACCAGCTTTCCTACGATACCAACAGCTAAGCTTTACGTTGATTTCTGACAATTTAATATCCCAAAAACCTTAGGGGTGTTCACTACTAGGGCTTCTCCCTTATATATATACAGAGTACTCACTCATTTTCTTTCCCCTTTTTTCACCACTTTATTTATTACCAAATGCACTTTGCTTTTTATTCATGCTTTAAAACACTTTATACACAAATTATTGCAGTACAGTTATTCACCAGCAACTGAAATTAATTGTTGTATGTTGTGACAGTCTGACACTGACATACAGATGTTTACGTATTCGAAGTAGCGAGCTTCGTACAGTCAGTGTAAGGTTTGTAGCATCGAGCTTTCTTTCAAGGTATTGTTATATTTTTCGTTAGGATAAAAAATATACAATAGCTTAAAAAATAAAAGAACAAAACACCGATGCAAAAATATCAGAACTCGAAAATTTTAGAAATTTATTTCGACTTCTCCCAAATATCTGGCTAGACTGATTGTGAGAATTTCTAGCTTTGTTTCGTAGCAAGTAAATATTTGAAGAGCCTACTGCATTATTCAAAAATACTTCACCTCAAAATTAAATGCACAAATGCCACGGCAAAAATTGGTCGTACCAACTCAGAAAATATCTTTTCTCGTTCAAAATTACGATTATTGACAAGCCAAATCTGCGAATCCGGCAACTGTTCGCCGCAATTTTTAATAGGAATCGGCATTTCTTTGACAGTTGGAAAACAAGTGTTTAAAAATTTGGTTGCTAAATAGCTGGTGATATCCCACAAAGCAGAAGCGCCAATGCTCCGGATCAGGCCACCCCCGCGGCCACAGCCGCTCAATCGGTCCTTCACCGAAGCCGCTAAAGAGAAGGTTCTCATTGGGGTCCTCGACATGGGCCACAAAGAGGGCCATATCCCGCGGAACAGGTGGGGGGCCATTGAAAATGAGCTGCAGGAGAAGGTAGTCGACCTGATACTGCTGTCTGACAGACCGTCTCCCGTTGCTCTGATGCCGGATGGTATCAGGGTAGTATTAAAGCTATAGCCTGTGAAGACGACAAATCCGCAGAGCTATACAAAAAACCTTCTAGGAAAATTCTATACCGGCGCAAAGCTGGAGGCAGTAGACTGGAAAGACGTGCCCAGTCGACCACGAGCAAGAGTCTAGGCTTCCGCCAAGCACGAGGATCCCGAAACAATCCTCAAAACTCTTCCAACTGAGTAACCCCGACCTGGTTAAGCATGACTGGAGGATCGCTAAGGTCGAGGAGCCAGAAGGCAACAATCGGAAGGTAATCCGTCAACGACGAGTCAGCCGAGGCCCTAGCCGCAACCAACGGATCGGCCCACTATGGCTCTAAGCCGATAGTAATACGGGTCTACCGTTTGGACGCGGCTAGCAAGCCTGTGGCTCAAGATGTCACACCTGCGATGCAGAAGCTCCAAAAGAGCAGCAAACGGCGGAGGCCACTGCAGGTGGAATAACAGGCCCGTTGTGCGAACGACCCTGTAACCGAAAGTGAAGCGGTGGCTGAAGCCAAGGCAGGTGACGCCCACCAGTCAGAAGACTCTGACCTCGCCGAAGACATGGCCAACATGATCAACATCGACGAAGACACGGACGAAGAGGCTAATCTGACAGTGGTGAAGTCGAAGCTTGAAGATGTCTCTGAGACTTCTTCAGATAAACCCCCACCACTGTAAGGCGGCTGTTTCTGAACTGGGGATTAAGGACTACAAGCTGCTTGTAGCCCGAAACGAAGGTGAAGTTCGTATCTGCATACTTGCCAGGAAACATCTAGACATTTTTCTGCTCCCTAATTTCAGCCATGGCGACAACTCTGATGCGTGCCTCGAGCCGGAGTCAGGACACATCAGGCTCAGCTCAACCTACATGGCCCACGACCATCAAGGGCCACCCCCTCATCAACTGCTACGTGCTCTGATCGCCGACTGCAAAGCGACAAACACCGAGCTTATAATAGAGAATATAATAATATGCCCCACCATCAGTGGGGCAGCTCGGATATAAATGAACGGGGTGAGTTACTCTTTAATTATATCCTCACGACAAGTCTGAATATTTGTAATATAAGAAACGACCCAAACTTTATTACCAAGAATAGATAAGAAGTCCTAGACTTAACGCTAGCCACAGCCTCCTTTCACCAGAGACTTACAAGATGGAGAGTGCTAGATGAGCACTCCTTCTCTGATCATTGGTATATCGATATAGTGTGCTCTCTCGATATCTCAATGCCTAAATGGTGCAGAAACGTTAGACGTACGAACTGGACCACTTGCAAAAAATGTCTCACAAGACTCATTCCAGAGCATCCCTCAACGGGACCCCCTTCCCCCGAGCACACAGAGCTGCTCACAAAAAAGCTTACGGAGGCATGCAAGTCCACTCTTTAACATGACATGCCTCCTGAGAAAAACAAAAGGGATAGCAAAACCACCATGGTGGTCCCCACAAATAAGCGAGCTTCGGAAAATGTCTCGAAAGCTTTTTAACAAAGCAAGGTTCAGGGGAGACGACCAATCATGGAGTCTCTATAAAGCCAGCCTAACCTAATACAAGAAGACACTTAGACAAGCTAAACGCTCCGCTTGGCAGAATTTCTGCTCCCCAATCGAGAGTACCACAGAAGCCGCTAGGCTCAGGAAAGTTCTCTCCAGCACACAAGCACCCGTGAGCTTCCTCAAAGGAGCCAATGACTCGTGGACAACGACCAGTCTTGAGTCACTGGAACTTTTGGGGGAAACCCACTTTCCCAGATGCTCAGTCGCAGGTTTTCGACCCCCTATCCACAGAGGAATTCTGGAACAAGTCTCCACCGACCTTTTCTCCAGGGATATCATCTCTTGGGCCATAAGTAGCTTCTCGCCCTACAAATCAACTGGGCTAGATGGAATCCTTCCAGCCCAACTGCAATATGCAGGGGATACTGCCATTAACTGGCTTCAGAAAATCTATTCAGATATCCTGACGACCGGCTCGATCGCCAAACCATGGTTCGAATCCAAGCTCGTCTTCATTTCGAAGGCCGGCAAAGCCTCACATACAATCCCAAAGGACTCTCATCCAATCAGTCTTACATCCGTTCTACTAAAGACACTAGAAAGGGAGCTGAGTATTCATATCAGAGACTCGATCAAAACCGATCACTTCTCTCAAGCACAACATGCTTATCAGAAAGGCAAATCTACTGAAACAGCGCTCCATGCGGTTATATCCATTGTAGAAAAGGCGCTCCACTACAAGGAGAACTGCCTTTTAGCCTTTCTAGACATTGAGGCCGCTTTTAACAACGTCGTACCAGGCGCAATCACCGAGGCTTTGTCGGAGCTGGGGTTTGGATACCGCATTGTGGAACTGATTGACCAACTGCTTAAATGCAGGATTGTAAGGGCTACACTGGGGTCTTGACCATTTCCAGGGCCGTCAAGAGAGCCCCACAAGGAGGTGTTCTCTCCCTTCTCCTTTGGAATGTGGCTGTTAACAGCTTGCTGCGCTCCTCATAGGGAGGGGGCTGTCGGGTGATAGCGTACGCGGATGACGTCGTTATAGCCTTCTAGGGTAAATTCCATGGGCCACTTCAAAGGGACTTGGGCTTTTCCTAGCCAAAACTGACTTAGTTCTCTTCACTAGGAAGTATTAGATACCACCCCTCAAACCACCAACCCTAAATAGGGTGGAACTCGCCTTCAGTAAATCCGCCAAATGCTTAGGGCTCACTCTAGATAGCAAACTAGACTGGAATCTTAACACCGAGGAACGGGTTAAGAAGGCCTCAGTCGCTTTGTACACATGCAAGAAGAAGAAGGGGCTTCTCCCTTATATATATACAGAGTACTCACTCATTTTCTTTCCCCTTTTTTCACCACTTTATTTATTACCAAATGCACTTTGCTTTTTATTCATGCTTTAAAACACTTTATACACAAATTATTGCAGTACAGTTATTCACCAGCAACTGAAATTAATTGTTGTATGTTGTGACAGTCTGACACTGACATACAGATGTTTACGTATTCGAAGTAGCGAGCTTCGTACAGTCAGTGTAAGGTTTGTAGCATCGAGCTTTCTTTCAAGGTATTGTTATATTTTTCGTTAGGATAAAAAATATACAATAGCTTAAAAAATAAAAGAACAAAACACCGATGCAAAAATATCAGAACTCGAAAATTTTAGAAATTTATTTCGACTTCTCCCAAATATCTGGCTAGACTGATTGTGAGAATTTCTAGCTTTGTTTCGTAGCAAGTAAATATTTGAAGAGCCTACTGCATTATTCAAAAATACTTCACCTCAAAATTAAATGCACAAATGCCACGGCAAAAATTGGTCGTACCAACTCAGAAAATATCTTTTCTCGTTCAAAGTTACGATTATTGACAAGCCAAATCTGCGAATCCGGCAACTGTTCGCCGCAATTTTTAATAGGAATCGGCATTTCTTTGACAGTTGGAAAACAAGTGTTTAAAAATTTGGTTGCTAAATAGCTGGTGATATCCCACAAAGCAGAAGCGCCAATGCTCCGGATCAGGCCACCCCCGCGGCCACAGCCGCTCAATCGGTCCTTCACCGAAGCCGCTAAAGAGAAGGTTCTCATTGGGGTCCTCGACGTGGGCCACAAAGAGGGCCATATCCCGCGGAACAGGTGGGGGGCCATTGAAAATGAGCTGCAGGAGAAGGTAGTCGACCTGATACTGCTGTCTGACAGACCGTCTCCCGTTGCTCTGATGCCGGATGGTATCAGGGTAGTATTAAAGCTATAGCCTGTGAAGACGACAAATCCGCAGAGCTATACAAAAAACCTTCTAGGAAAATTCTATACCGGCGCAAAGCTGGAGGCAGTAGACTGGAAAGACGTGCCCAGTCGACCACGAGCAAGAGTCTAGGCTTCCGCCAAGCACGAGGATCCCGAAACAATCCTCAAACTCTTCCAACTGAGTAACCCCGACCTGGTTAAGCATGACTGGAGGATCGCTAAGGTCGAGGAGCCAGAAGGCAACAATCGGAAGGTAATCCGTCAACGACGAGTCAGCCGAGGCCCTAGCCGCAACCAACGGATCGGCCCACTATGGCTCTAAGCCGATAGTAATACGGGTCTACCGTTTGGACGCGGCTAGCAAGCCTGTGGCTCAAGATGTCACACCTGCGATGCAGAAGCTCCAAAAGAGCAGCAAACGGCGGAGGCCACTGCAGGTGGAATAACAGGCCCGTTGTGCGAACGACCCTGTAACCGAAAGTGAAGCGGTGGCTGAAGCCAAGGCAGGTGACGCCCACCAGTCAGAAGACTCTGACCTCGCCGAAGACATGGCCAACATGATCAACATCGACGAAGACACGGACGAAGAGGCTAATCTGACAGTGGTGAAGTCGAAGCTTGAAGATGTCTCTGAGACTTCTTCAGATAAACCCCCACCACTGTAAGGCGGCTGTTTCTGAACTGGGGATTAAGGACTACAAGCTGCTTGTAGCCCGAAACGAAGGTGAAGTTCGTATCTGCATACTTGCCAGGAAACATCTAGACATTTTTCTGCTCCCTAATTTCAGCCATGGCGACAACTCTGATGCGTGCCTCGAGCCGGAGTCAGGACACATCAGGCTCAGCTCAACCTACATGGCCCACGACCATCAAGGGCCACCCCTCATCAACTGCTACGTGCTCTGATCGCCGACTGCAAAGCGACAAACACCGAGCTTATAATAGAGAATATAATAATATGCCCCACCATCAGTGGGGCAGCTCGGATATAAATGAACGGGGTGAGTTACTCTTTAATTATATCCTCACGACAAGTCTGAATATTTGTAATATAAGAAACGACCCAAACTTTATTACCAAGAATAGATAAGAAGTCCTAGACTTAACGCTAGCCACAGCCTCCTTTCACCAGAGACTTACAAGATGGAGAGTGCTAGATGAGCACTCCTTCTCTGATCATTGGTATATCGATATAGTGTGCTCTCTCGATATCTCAATGCCTAAATGGTGCAGAAACGTTAGACGTACGAACTGGACCACTTTCAAAAAATGTCTCACAAGACTCATTCCAGAGCATCCCTCAACGGGACCCCCTTCCCCCGAGCACACAGAGCTGCTCACAAAAAAGCTTACGGAGGCATGCAAGTCCACTCTTAACATGACATGCCTCCTGAGAAAAACAAAAGGGATAGCAAAACCACCATGGTGGTCCCCACAAATAAGCGAGCTTCGGAAAATGTCTCGAAAGCTTTTTAACAAAGCAAGGTTCAGGGGAGACGACCAATCATGGAGTCTCTATAAAGCCAGCCTAACCTAATACAAGAAGACACTTAGACAAGCTAAACGCTCCGCTTGGCAGAATTTCTGCTCCCCAATCGAGAGTACCACAGAAGCCGCTAGGCTCAGGAAAGTTCTCTCCAGCACACAAGCACCCGTGAGCTTCCTCAAAGGAGCCAATGACTCGTGGACAACGACCAGTCTTGAGTCACTGGAACTTTTGGGGGAAACCCACTTTCCCAGATGCTCAGTCGCAGGTTTTCGACCCCCTATCCACAGAGGAATTCTGGAACAAGTCTCCACCGACCTTTTCTCCAGGGATATCATCTCTTGGGCCATAAGTAGCTTCTCGCCCTACAAATCAACTGGGCTAGATGGAATCATTCCAGCCCAACTGCAATATGCAGGGGATACTGCCATTAACTGGCTTCAGAAAATCTATTCAGATATCCTGACGACCGGCTCGATCGCCAAACCATGGTTCGAATCCAAGCTCGTCTTCATTTCGAAGGCCGGCAAAGCCTCACATACAATCCCAAAGGACTCTCATCCAATCAGTCTTACATCCGTTCTACTAAAGACACTAGAAAGGGAGCTGAGTATTCATATCAGAGACTCGATCAAAACCGATCACTTCTCTCAAGCACAACATGCTTATCAGAAAGGCAAATCTACTGAAACAGCGCTCCATGCGGTTATATCCATTGTAGAAAAGGCGCTCCACTACAAGGAGAACTGCCTTTTAGCCTTTCTAGACATTGAGGCCGCTTTTAACAACGTCGTACCAGGCGCAATCACCGAGGCTTTGTCGGAGCTGGGGTTTGGATACCGCATTGTGGAACTGATTGACCAACTGCTTAAATGCAGGATTGTAAGGGCTACACTGGGGTCTTGACCATTTCCAGGGCCGTCAAGAGAGCCCCACAAGGAGGTGTTCTCTCCCTTCTCCTTTGGAATGTGGCTGTTAACAGCTTGCTGCGCTCCTCATAGGGAGGGGGCTGTCGGGTGATAGCGTACGCGGATGACGTCGTTATAGCCTTCTAGGGTAAATTCCATGGGCCACTTCAAAGGGACTTGGGCTTTTCCTAGCCAAAACTGACTTAGTTCTCTTCACTAGGAAGTATTAGATACCACCCCTCAAACCACCAACCCTAAATAGGGTGGAACTCGCCTTCAGTAAATCCGCCAAATGCTTAGGGCTCACTCTAGATAGCAAACTAGACTGGAATCTTAACACCGAGGAACGGGTTAAGAAGGCCTCAGTCGCTTTGTACACATGCAAGAAGAAGAAGGGTCCCTCAGAACGACCCCAACTGAGGCTCTGGACAATATAGTAAATCTCCTACCAATAGACATGATGGGGAAATTAGTAGCTACTCTCTCTACCATACGCATGATGGAAACTAAGCAGTGTTCCGAGCAGAATTTCGGACACTCTAATATTCTTGTGGGTTACCTGCTTATCCCCTCTAACACGGACTATTATTGTCCTCAGGAATTCCCCATAACCCCTTTCCACACACTATTCCCCCCAGGGGAAGATTGGTGCTCAGGCACGCTAGGGCCGACCGACTCAGTAAAAATTTACACCGATGGCTCAAAGCTAGACGACCGGGTAGTGGGAGGTGTCTGTTGCGAAGAGCTACCCATCAGTAAATCTTTCAGCCTTCCTGATCATTGCAGTGTGTTTCAAGCCGAGATCGCTGTAATACAGAGCAGTTCGAAATACACCTCTTTGGGGTGCCCGGAAACAAAGGCATCGAGGGAAACTGCAAAGCAGACGAGCTGGCAAGGAATGGCACTACCATGCCTCTCCTCACAGACAAGGAGGGCTGGGGTATCCCCATGACTAGCTGCAAACTTAGAGTTCGATCGCACTTCGAACTCGAAGCAAACAAGGAGTGGCAGCTTATCACCGCCTCAGGTAGGATTGCTAGGCAAACCTGGCCAACGCGCTGCAAAAAGCGCCCCACAGACCTAATCCACCTAAGCAGATTAGGCTGTGCCGCCGTAATCAGGGTCAGCAAGACTTATTGCCCCTTCTAATGATTTCTGCAGAAGCTGTCGTGACGAGGAAGAGGAGAAAACAGTTTTCCACCTTTTCTGCGACTGTCCGGAACTCTGCAAAAACAGAAATCGCTATCAACGGTCCTTCTTTCTATCGGACCTCACTCAACTTGCGGATATTAAACCGAAAAATATCCTGTCTTTCATTCAAACCTCGGACTGGGACCACGCTCTCAAAGGCAGTGCGACACGCTCATTGTCTGGGTAGTGGTGTTAGCACAGTAGTTTGGGTTCGCTTGTAAGAGAAAATTAAATTGTTCAATGAAGTAATAGCCTTGAGTGTAGTCACATTCTCACTCAAATTATTTACATAGTTACTCTTCTATTGATAAGCTTAACATATAAGTAACATAGTTAAGTCACTCTTTCTCAGTTCATAAGCTTCGCACTGTGCGTATAATCGCTGCAATGTTAGTCGCTCTTTTTCGTTTGTAGTCGCTGGTTGCGCCAGGGCATTGAAATTTGGAATTGACGTCTGAGTGCGTTTATTTTGGCCAAAGCTCACCCTCTAAATCGAAGTCGCGTTTTTCGACAAAAAAATTAATTTCGTAAAAAAGCTTACGGTTTTTTATGGCGCCCGAGCAGGGACTTCAGCTTTAGGATTTGGCAAACTCGCCCGAAATATAAAATTAGTGCATTTGCGTCGTCTCGGCACTTATTAATTTTCGGTACGAGCGTAACTAGCTGTTGGAGCCATCGCACATTAGAACTATTTCGCACACTTGGAGGCCTAAAGGAAAGTTGAAATACCATGCTAAATAACCAAGTATTTTTTTTAATAAATACATATAAATTTAAATGAACCACTTTAACAAAATAAATGTGTGTGAAATTGATATTGAGCTTCGTCAACGGTAATTGTACAAAGGCACAACTGCAAGAACAGTTATGAAAAGCGACAAGGTGCCGCTAAGTTTTTAATTCCCTTTTGTTGAGTGCAAATCGTCAAATTGCAAAACAGTTATCAAAAGCGACAAGGTGTCTCTAAGTTCATTCCCTTTTGTTCAGTGCAAAGCGCCAAACGGCAAGAACAGCTGCCAAGCGACAAGGTGCCGCTAAGTTCATTCCCTTTTGTTCAGTGCACAGCGCCAAACTGCAGAAATGTTCATCTCTCTTTGTAAAGCTCATACTGATAGCTGCGCCAAGTGGAGTGTAATCACAGTTGCCGTAAAACTATGCGAGGTTCAGTTGCTCTTATTCACTGCAGTGAAAGTTGTCATAAAACCGTACAGAGGTTACATACAGTGTCTTTTAAACTGTGCGTGCACCCGCAAGCCATCAGCAGTGTAGAGTTGCGTTGAAATCTGGCTATTCCTTTCAATCTCAACTTATTTCTTAAATATTAATTGCTTATATGTTCGGCTGAACATTGAAAATTAGTGCGTTGTGGTTCTGTTGGCGTTATAGGCACGTAAATAATTTTTGAGCGCCTTAATATTTGTATAATTATTTATTTAAATCGGCTTTAAAAACAAAATTAAAAAATAGATTTGCAAAATGAGTAAGGAATATAAGGAACCAGTCCCCAAGGACGGAAGTTCAAAAAGTAATACAAAATTATTATTGGCAATGCAAAAACATAGTGGCGCATAGTTAATTTTGGCTATGCCAAGACTATGATACCCTTCACAAAGCCAAATCAATGCTCCCCCCTCTTATTTATGTTTCTGTGCAGTTGTTGGTAATTTTTCGCAAATATTTTTACTCTTGAGCGTCATTTACTTGTTCGTGTGCGACAACAACAACAATTTGACATGTAGGTACTTGAAAGTGCACGACAGAGACATCAAATGATAGTACGATATGGTAAATTTGTATGGTGGCTATGTCGTAGAATGCTCCGATTGGGATGAAATTTCATAGTGAACAAACCCGACATGATCTAAGCAATCTGTGAAAGTTTCGTCAAGATCGGTTTTGCAGTTTGGCCGAAAATCGTGTTGAAACAGACAGACGGACAGACGGACTGATAGACAGAAGAACAGACGGACAGATGGACGGATGGTCGGAAATCAATTCCTGAGCTCGACCTGATCATTTTGATTCATAGTTTATGGGGTCTCCCATCATTCCTTTAAGGCGTTACAGATTCATGACAAAGTCAGATTCATGATAAGGCGTTGACTAGTTTAAAAAGTGTTTGTGATAACAAATGTTTAATTTTCTTCGACACAATCTCGCAATTACTTGATATTCCCCATCTATCAAAACCTTCTGCATCAGGATTAAGGTCTTTGATTGATGAAATATCGGCTCTTTGTGCATCGTTACAGTCATTGGGAAGTGAAAAGGAAATAAATAATGCCATTCTAATTCACATAGCAATGTCCAAAGTAGATAGCTCAACAAAAACTCGGTTTGAAGAACAGCAAGACTATAATACTCTGCCGACGTGGTCAGAGTGTGCAGCTTAGTTAAACCGACGGTACCAGCATTTAGCTGCTGAAGAAGCAACTAAAAACAAAAGCAAGCCTACCCAATCATCCAATAAAGGTTATACAAAAACATATTGGCGCGTAGTTAATTTGGGCTATGCCAAGACTATGATACCCGTTTTCGACAAAAACAACATATTGACATGTAGGTACTTGAAAGTGCACGACAAAGACAACAATTGATAGTACGATATGGTAAATTTGTATGATGGCTATGTCGTAGAATGCTCCGATCGAAATGAAATTTCATAGTGAACAAACCCGACAGGATCTAAGCAATCTGTGAAAGTTTCATCAAGATCGGTTCAGCAGTTTGGCCGGAAATCGTGTTGATATGGTAAATTTTTATGGTGGCTGTATCGTAGAATGCTCTGATCGGGTTGAAATTTCATAGCGAACAAACCCGACATGATCAAAGCAATCTGTGAAAGTTTCATCAAGATCAGTTCAGCAGTTTGGCCGGAAATCGTGTTGATATAGTAAATTAATATGGTGGCTTTATCGTAGAATGCTCCGATCGGGATGAAATTTCATAGTGAACAAACCCGACATGATCTAAGCAATCTGTGAAAGTTTCACCAAGATCGGTTCAGCAGTTTGGCCGGAAATCGTGTTAATATGGTAAATTTATATGGTGGCTATATCGTAGAATGCTGCGATCGGGATGAAATTTCATAGTGAACAAACCCGACATGATCTAATCAATCTGTGAAAGTTTCATCAAGATCGGTTCAGCAGTTTGGCCGGAAATCGTGTTGAAACAGACAGACGGGCAGACGGACAGACGGACGGACAGACGGAAATCAATTCCTGAGCTCGTCCTGATGATTTTGATACATAGTTAATGGGGTCTCCCATCATTCCTTTAAGGCGTTACAGATTCATAACAAAGTCAATATACCCTGTGAAGGGTATAATCATCGTTTTCGTGTGCCAAAACAGATTGGCGACGTAAGTCAAACTTTCGTTATTGTTCAGCGACGAATCATACATAGGGTAATTGTCAAGCTTTCACCGCTCTTCCTGTAATTCAACGTTTTGAGTTTACAAAACAGAATCATTTGTGCATAAATTCTTTTAACCAAGGACACACAGTTAAGAATTGCAAGGCCACTAGATGTCGGGTATGCTCAAAATCCCATAACACACTTCTTAATAGATATGGGGGAGAGCACCAGTCAACTGTTTCCGGCTCACTACCTCATATGCAGTCACAACAAATACAATCACAATCATGCTTTGGAGTTTCTGACCCTCCGGTAGCTTACACCAGTCATGTTGCTAGTAGCGATCAAGTAATTCTTGCTACTGCGTTGGTAAAGGTGCGCGATAGATTTGGACAGTTTCAAATAGCACGTGCATTTTCGGATTCCGGGTCGCAAATAAGTTTCATTACAGAAGACTTAGCACAGCGTTTACGCTTGCATAGAAATGAGTCTTGCACTGTTGGAAAAAATGACTCTGTAGTACGCCATAAAGTGCACACGTCAATCCATTCTCGGGTCAATTCTCATAGTATTGCCACAGATTTCTGGGTTTTAAAGTCAATATATACATATCAACCAGATCATCAGGTAAGTTTTGAGTATCCCAGCAAACGTTGAGCTGGCAGATCCTCAGTTCTACAAGCCCGCAAAGGTTGACTTACTGCTTGGCACAGATATATTTTTTTGATTTATTGAGTGTAGGCCAAATAAAAGTTAATTCCCAGCATCCACTAATCCAAAAAACCTTGTTTGGATGTATTGTGTTCTGAAGTACACAAGAAGTCTATCGGATAGAGCTCATGTATGCAGCATCACCGTCGCCGAAAACAACTGCTCTCTCGACTCTCTGGTGGAACGATTTTGGGAAATAGAACAAGCTCCAGAGAGATCGAAGGCTGTATATACAGACCGTAAAGAGGCTTGCGTCAGGTCGTTTCGAAGTCAAGCTGCCTTTTAAGATAAATCCAACGGTATTAGGATTATCCTTCGAAACGGCCAAGCGACGGTTTTTTGCGTTAGAGCGCAAGGTTGCAAGCAATACCGAGTTAAATAACATGTATCAAGAATTTATGAGAGAGTATCTCAGCCTTGGTCACATGTCATTGCTTCTTACTCCTCCTGCAGGACACCATTACTATGTTCCACATCAATGTGTCCTGAGACCTGATAGTATCACCAGCAAATTACGAGTTGTTTTTGGTGCATCCAGTAAAACGTCGACCTCGATTTCCTTGAACGACACATTAATGGTGGGTGCAACTATTGAGAGGGAGCTATATTCTACCCTTGCAAGATTCAGATTGAATAAATATGCCTTAACGGCTGACATCTCGAAGATGCATAGGCAAATTAATATTGCCAATGAGGATCGGAATTTTCAACTGATCTTGTGGAGGGAGAAATCAACTGATGTTCTCCAAACTTATCGTTTGAACACTGTCACTAATGGGACAGCCTCTGCTCCGTTTTGGCTATCCGTTGCCTTTTTGAGCTGTCAAAGATTTATTCTGAGACGCATCCGTTAGCGTCAAGGGTGATTTCAAGCGATTTCTACATTGACGATATGCTAACTGGAGCAAATACGTTAAATGAGCTGGAAGATACTCGCAAAGAAGTGACAGAGGTGTTGAAATTTGGGGGCTTCGATCTAGCCAAATGGACCTCTAATCATTCTCGACTGCTGGCCAATAGAGGGCCAGATAAATCTCTTATGTTTGGCATGAAGTGGAATCCTCAGATTGTTGTGTTTCATCACAGCTTAGAAGACTCGTTCATTACCACCAACAAAACGCAATATCCTGTCAGTGACGGCCCGCTTGTTTGACCCTTTGGGTTTATTGTGTCCATTGATCACCAGAGCAAAAATTCTGCTTCAGGAGCTGTGGCGACGAAAGTTGGATTGGGCGTGTGAGTTCCAATGAGTCTACATACCAGTTGGAACAGGTTCAAGCAGAATTTACTAGAGCTGTCCAAGTACACAGCAGTCCAAATCAACGGCTTTGCAGACGCTTCAAGAGAAGCCTATGGTTGTTGCATATTTGTTCGAACCATTGGTGGGAAAAACAGTTTGGCAAGATTTTTAACCGCCAAGTCACGTGTGTCTCCCCTTAAAACAAAGTCAATCCCAAGGCTCGAGTTGTGTGCAGCTCATCTTCTAGCTACCTTGTGGGTTCAAGTAGCCCCATTGCTTGAAAATCTAAAACTTTGTAAAGGAGTTATTTAGCCAGGGTATAAACTCAGTCCGGCCAGATCTACCACACAAGAATATTTATATATTTTGGTGGGACTATAACGCGTGCGGCTTACAAGTTGGAAGGGGGAACGCCGGCGTCGGCACCAACGCGACGACCGGCACACTTAGCAGCCAGGGTATAAAACGACTCAGCTTAACTCGAGTGCGCGCGTGTACAAAACCAAAAAACAAGAGAGAAAATACAGCAACTCAATTTCACTGGGTCACGGACTTACCGGCGACCAATTTATTTCACTTCTCTAAAAGATCGTATATGCAAGAAAAACCTAAACCTAGCTATATATATGTATGTGAACTGCGATGAACCTCGAGGTAAATCGCAACTACCTCGACCACGCTTCGGCTTCGGCCCAAGTTGTAGTTTTGCCACTCCCTACGCTTGCTCGTGACCGTGGTGGGTTTGATGATCGCAGCTGGCGCGCTGCATCTTGCGACTCTGCGTTTTGGGCGGCTATATTTAAATTCTTATTTTGAGACTTGGGACGTTAGGCGTCAATCAAAAATATGTTAATTTAAAATATATAAATACCTTACGCTCCTTGCCTTTACTAAATACAAATATCTTACGCTCCTCGCGTTTTCTAAATATAACTGCAGGTACGCTCCTTGCGTTTATTAAATATAAATACTGCGCACTCCTTGCGTCTAACAAAAACTATACCTACAGCTTAAACAACCGATGCGCTTCTTGCGACTTAACAATTATAAATATAATACAGGTAACTCAAACAACCGATGCGCTTCTTGCGACTTAAAATTATACATATAATACAAAATGTAAATTAAATCATTGAAGCGCCCCTTTGCGACTTAAAACTATGAAAAATAATGAATATAAATTAAACCAACAATGCGCTCCTTTGCGACTTAAACCATAAACCTAATAAATATAACTCTTTGTTACGTGTCCGTACGCGTTCCTCGTCACTCCGTGTAGCTCCCCGCCCACCTCCACCTTGAACCTTGAACGGCGGGCTCTCGACGTACAATTTTCCAACGCCTCTGATATGGCCGCGACCGCGGCGTTGGTCAGCTCGTCCTCGTCCGGGAAGACAGCCCAATTGGCGGGGCGTATCACCCACATTTTCGGCGGTAATACCTGCTCCTGGGTTGGCGGCTCTGTCATCCTTGCCGACTCGTAATCGGCCACTAAAGATTCCAGGCCCTCCTCCCACAAATCGTTGACATCCTTGGGCGGAACGATTGCGTCCTCCACTCTTCGCCCCTCCTCGCTCGTTCCTGCTATGTCTTCTACACCCCTTCCAGCTGCGGGTGCTCCTTTAAAGGGTATGCAGCCACGCTGTGGGTGTCCGGTCGGTCGTTGGGCGTCTGGGATGTGAAGCGGGCTCTTCGGCGTCCGGACGCGGTGCTCGGAAGCTTGGTAATTTCACGAATACCGCGAAAGTCTCCACCGTCGTAAAAATGATCCCACCCTCCACGACGCAGGCGGTATCTTTCCGGTGTTGGCGCAGCGTGTGCCTGTACGTCGAAGTAGCCGGGTTGCGCTGCTCTCGTTCGAGACCCTCGGTGGTGCCCTCGCTATCCTCCTCGTCACCGCTGCTGATCACGTATGGGAGTTGTCCGCTCATCTTGGGTATTCTGTGGGTTTATAAACACAATCGGTTAGTCTTAATTTATGAATTCAAATTTGGTAAGTGTTAATAAAAAAAAGAAAAAAGAGATTAATTAAAACTGTAACAATTCTGCTCTTTGTCAGGCGCTCGGTCGGGTTGGTCATCTTCTCCATGCTCCTCTCCCTCGTGATAGAATGGCTTCAGTTGCGCAATGCTGGCGAGTTTGCTCTTTCTTTGTCCTTCCTTTACCAATCGCACGATATTCGGTGATACGAGCTTTTTCACGAGGAATGGACCATTGAACTTGGGAGCGAGTTTCGCCGCGAACCCTTCACTGGCTTAAGAGAGTTGGTGTGCTCTTAGTAACACCAACGTACTGAGTCCTGGTCGCCATTCTCTTCTCCTTAGGTAATAGTTCCTCCCTTGGTCCTTCGACGCTCGCTGTGAATTTGTCTGAACGATAATGAAAACTTCCTTTAATCTTCTTTCCTGGTCTTCTGGCGCTTGCGGCATGCTCCCGGATCCGGGTGTCTTCTCGTCGTACAAGGAAGCTGGTAAGCGGGGTTCTCACCCCTGCATCAGAAAAGCCGGTGAAAATCCTGTAGAATCCGCCACACTGGAGTTAACCGCCATCGAAATTTCCGGTAACAATTCGTCCCACGAACTTTGGTGTCCCGCTTTAAGCTGCGCGATCATCGTCTTTACAGTACGGTTGGTTCTTTCTGTCGGGTTTTCTTGTGGACAATATGGGGCAGTATGCTGCAATTCTATGCCCAACGAGTTCAAAAATTACTTAAAATTCCGGCTCGTAAACTGTTCACCGTTGTCGCATACAAACTTTCTGGGTATGCCAAATCGAAATAACACACGCTCACGGAGCGCCTTCTGCAGTTGGGCCGCTGTCGCTCGCTTCAAGGGGACCAGCTCCACCCATTTTAAAAAAGGCGTCGTGGAATACCAGGAGCACCGTGTTCCCCTGTTTCGAGCGCGGTAAGGGCCCTACAAAGTCGGCGCATAGTACAGCCATGGCCTTGGCCACCTGCCGCGTCAACATCTGTCCAGCCGGCTTTACCTGTTCCGTCTTAAACCTCTGGCAGGATTCGGAGTACTTAACGTACTTCGCTGCGTCTCGGAACATTCCAAGCCAGTAGTAGCGTTGTGCCAGACGCATTATCGTCTTCCGTACTCCTTGAGGCCCGGCCGTCGGTGCGTCGTGGCATACCAACAACACTCGTTTCCTCTTCTCCTCATCGATGCATAGCTTCCAGGTTATGTAGTCGTCGTCATCCGCACGGTGTCCGAGGTGCCTATAGAATTGACCATTCTCTTCCATATAGTCAGCGTATATCACTGGGTTTTTGGCAATTTTTTCTTTCATCCTTTCGACCCACTTGCTGGCCGATTTTTCCTGTACTGCTTGTTGAAAGTTCTCCACGGGTTTCTGGGATAAGGCGTCCGCTACTACGTTGAGCTTCCCTTGTCTGTACCGTACGTCGAATTGGTACTGCTGCAGCTCTAATGCCCAGCGCGCTATCCTCCCCGACGGACTCTCGATCGAATTCAACCATTTCAAAGCCATATGGTCGGTTACTACCTCGAACCGATATCCTTCCACGTAGCATCTCATCTTCCGAATTGACCATACGATAGCCAGATACTCCTTTTCGGTCGCTGAATAATTTCTTCAGCCTTATTCAGCTTCCGACTCGTGTAAGTTATCACGCGTTCCTGTTGATCGTCTGTAGTACCGCTCCGAGACCGAAATCGCTGGCGTCCGTCTGCAGGACAAATTTTTCCGCAAAATTCGGACATGCCAGGACCGGTGCGGTTGTCAATCTATATTTGAGGGTCTCTAGCGCTGCCTGTTGTTCCTCTCCCCATGACCATTTCCTAGATTTTTTTAACAAAGCAGTGATCGGTTGCACTACTGTAGCGAAATTTGGCACGAATCGTCGATTCCAGGAGGCCATGCCCAGGCAACGTCGCAACTCCTTACAATTGGTTGGGGCCTTCAAGTTCCGGATCGCTTCTTCTTTGGCGGGGTGGGTTTTGATCCCGTCGCCGCTCACTAGGTGTCCCAGTTATATCAGCTCCTTCTAAAAAAATTAACTCTTCTTTCGATTCAGCTACAAGTTGACCGCTTTTAAACGCTTCATATCTGTTCCGATGACCGTATCCAAAGCCCGTTGGAATGTCGCACACGCCGAGTGCAAGCCGAAAGGCATTACGTGCCACTGGAATAAACCTCTACAGGGTACCGTAAACGCTGTACACTCCCGGCTATCCGCAGCCAGGGGAATTTGCCCGTAACCGTGCTTGAGGTCGAGCGTGGAGATGTACCGCGCGTGTCTTAATCGCTCCAAAATATGATTAATCCTGGGTACGGGGTATGCATCTGGCAAGGAGTGAGCGTTGAGTTGCCTATAATCGATGCACATTCGCCACTCGCCTGTTTTCTTTTTAACTAGCAACATCTGTCCAGCCGGCTTTACCTGTTCCGTCTTAAACCTCTGGCAGGATTCGGAGTACTTAACGTACTTCGCTGCGTCTCGGAACATTCCAAGCCAGTAGTAGCGTTGTGCCAGACGCATTATCGTCTTCCGTACTCCTTGAGGCCCGGCCGTCGGTGCGTCGTGGCATACCAACAACACTCGTTTCCTCTTCTCCTCATCGATGCATAGCTTCCAGGTTATGTAGTCGTCGTCATCCGCACGGTGTCCGAGGTGCCTATAGAATTGACCATTCTCTTCCATATAGTCAGCGTATATCACTGGGTCTTTGGCAATTTTTTCTTTCATCCTTTCGACCCACTTGCTGGCCGATTTTTCCTGTACTGCTTGTTGAAAGTTCTCCACGGGTTTCTGGGATAAGGCGTCCGCTACTACGTTGAGCTTCCCTTGTCTGTACCGTACGTCGAATTGGTACTGCTGCAGCTCTAATGCCCAGCGCGCTATCCTCCCCGACGGACTCTCGATCGAATTCAACCATTTCAAAGCCATATGGTCGGTTACTACCTCGAACCGATATCCTTCCACGTAGCATCTCATCTTCCGAATTGACCATACGATAGCCAGATACTCCTTTTCGGTCGCTGAATAATTTTCTTCAGCCTTATTCAGCTTCCGACTCGTGTAAGTTATCACGCGTTCCTGTTGATCGTCTGTAGTACCGCTCCGAGACCGAAATCGCTGGTTTCCGTCTGCAGGACAAATTTTTCCGCAAAATTCGGACATGCCAGGACCGGTGCGGTTGTCAATCTATATTTGAGGGTCTCTAGCGCTGCCTGTTGTTCCTCTCCCCATGACCATTTCCTAGATTTTTTTAACAAAGCAGTGATCGGTTGCACTACTGTAGCGAAATTTGGCACGAATCGTCGATTCCAGGAGGCCATGCCCAGGCAACGTCGCAACTCCTTACAATTGGTTGGGGCCTTCAAGTTCCGGATCGCTTCTTCTTTGGCGGGGTGGGTTTTGATCCCGTCGCCGCTCACTAGGTGTCCCAGTTATATCAGCTCCTTCTAAAAAATTAACTCTTCTTTCGATTCAGCTACAAGTTGACCGCTTTTAAACGCTTCATATCTGTTCCGATGACCGTATCCAAAGCCCGTTGGAATGTCGCACACGCCGAGTGCAAGCCGAAAGGCATTACGTGCCACTGGAATAAACCTCTACAGGGTACCGTAAACGCTGTACACTCCCGGCTATCCGCAGCCAGGGGAATTTGCCCGTAACCGTGCTTGAGGTCGAGCGTGGAGATGTACCGCGCGTGTCTTAATCGCTCCAAAATATGATTAATCCTGGGTACGGGGTATGCATCTGGCAAGGAGTGAGCGTTGAGTTGCCTATAATCGATGCACATTCGCCACTCGCCTGTTTTCTTTTTAACTAGCACGATCGGGGCGCTGTGGGGGCTGCGGGAGGGCTCTATCGCGCCGGCTCGCAGCAGCTCGTCTACCTGCTCGTTGATCACCTGTTGCATCGCAGGGTTTTTAGGGTAGTACCTCTGCTTAATCGGCTTGTCGTCCTTCATGATGGTCCGGTGCTCAGCTACGTCGGACACCCTTTGCAGCTTGTCAAAGAGAGCCAATTCCGCTTTCAATATTTCCTTTATCTTTGGTTCCAAATCCTCTGGCCACTCAATTTCCCTGGTTTCGACGCTTTCCACCGGTGTTATTGCAGGGCCGGGTATGACGCACCTTCCTACCTCGCCGAACCGTTGTACTCCCGCCGTTGTCGCGTCCACGCTGTCTCCTCGAACTGTTCCCACGGCGATGCTGGGCTGAGGTGCCCCAGGGGCATCCTTCTCCTGCTTTGATATGCCGTCCTCCTCCGGTTTGCTCACAACTGGCTCACGTTCCATTAGGACCTGCTCCTCCTCTATATCTGGTACTTCCACAGCTTCCAAAATTAACCTAGCCTTGCCACACTCGATGGTCGTCCCCACCCGGCACAAAAAGTCTATCCCTAGTATAATGTTGTCTAGCATCGAGGGCGTCACGAGCATACTCACCGTGACCTCTGTCCCCGCTAGACCAACTTTTACCCTCAATAGCTTCTTTACCTCCAAGGTGGACCCATCGGCTAGGCGAATTTTCGCGTAGGCTTCCAGCATCTCGCCCCCGCTGGTCACCTTGCGGGAAAACTCCTCACTAATAAAACTCCTAGTCGCCCCTGTATCTACTGTCACAGTCGCTACTTGGTCCCCGACTCTTACAGTAGCAACTATCCGCCCGTCTTCCACTCTTAAAGGGTACTCTAGGTTCGGGAGTGGTTCACGTCGGCCCCCATCGGGTCCCGTCCCGGATGGTGCCGCATATCGTTTCCCGCCCATGACTGCTGACAACACTGGCTGGTATTGACCCCCTTGGCCCCACACTGCCGACAAAACTGTACCCGTGGATTGGGGCACTAATTGGCAAAATGTTCCTCTTGCGAACAGCTGTAGCATAGCCTCTTCCCGCCTAGAGCCCTCGACTGCTCTTGGCTGATCATTCCGTTTGAAATTACTCCCGTATGCCCGTGCGGCGGCGTATTCCACACGTTACCGCTTGACCCTGGCTGTGGTTGCGTCCGGAAAGGATTAAAATGTTTAGCGGGGGCTACCTCACCGGCTAATCCGTCCAAATACCTACTACCCCCGGTCCTACCCCGTTCTTCACGCTCGCGACTTTGTTGACTCACGTTCTCGTACTCGGCTGCCATCTGAGCTAGCTGCGCCAGAGAGTAGAAGTCCCCTCTACGAATGTACAAACGGTACTCTGGCACCAAATTCTCGTATACCCTTTGCAATTCTTGCTCTACCCCGTACCCCGCGTGGTACATCATGCCTCGCAGCTCGAGCAAGTAGTCCTTTAACGGCTCTTTATCATGTTGCCGACGTGCCCGGATACTGTCTTCTAACCTGTCGAAATACTGGGGCGGTAGAAAGAACTCCAAGAACTCGGCTTTAAACGCCGCCCAAGTCACGTCCCTTAGCCTACTTATAGTTAGCCACCGTGCTGCCTTACCCGTTAGAGCCTCGCTCATTGCCTTCTGCAACCGGTCTAAGCCTATGTCGTATGACAACGCCCTGTCCTCAATTGCCTCCAGGAAAACTAAAGGGTCGGTGCACCCATCGAACCGGATACCCCACTTCCAGACTAGTTCGGGGACGACCATCCCGTTCCGATGGGTACTATATCTATTGCTAGAATTAAGATGGTGGTTTGCCTGTCTCACCGGGGTATCTTCCCCGGATGCTAGAGGTGACCCTACTTGTATATCGGGGATACATGCCGTATTTTGTCGGTAAAATTCATTATAATTCGCACTGTTGGAGGGCGGAAGCAAGTGTTCCGTGCCACCGGTCCGTATTGACGGAATTGCCACATCTGATGCTGATTTCTGCCTGGGTCGTATTCCTTTAGCAGAAGCGGCAGTCTGGGTAGCCGACACTGGGATCGTTGCGAACCGCAACTCCCATTCCGCTAACCGGGCCCATATATCATATATGACCACCTTGTCTTATGACAGTACATACCAGCTTCCGGTAGTCAGTTACCGTGGCACACTTTTCTAATCCAAACTCCGGGACGATTTCCTCTAGATCCTTCTTATGGCAGTGGCAGACCCATTGCAAACCCACGCCCTGGTTGCTGGTTTCTCCGACCTCCAGTCCTGCGGGTTCGATCATCTTAGGTTTCTCCATCTTGTCGTTTTTCCCTTCTTTTTTGTTTATAATAATAAAAAAAAAAAATATTAACAAAAAAAAAAAAATAAGTCCGTTTCGCACAAAATTTTCCTGGAACCTTAATACAGTTTATCGCGATGAAAAATTTTTTTTTTCTTCGCCGTCACACGAATTGTTCCACATTGCAAAAATTTTCCCTATTAATCTGGCGCTGTTTGTCGCGGTTATTTTATTACGAAATTAAAAAAAAAAAACTTTATTTATATCACGAACTTTTTTCTCAGTGTAAAAAAAATATTTCCTGTTAATTGGTCAATGTTTATCGCGGTTATTCTATTTTATTTCGAAACTAAAATTTTTTTTCGATCCACGGTATAACAATTTTTTTTTTTATACCCTTCACAGGGTATATTGACTTTGTCATGAATCTGTAACGCCTTAAAGGAATGATGGGAGACCCCATTAACTATGTATCAAAATGATCAGGACGAGCTCAGAAATTGATTTCCGTCTGTCCATCCGTCCGTCCGTCTGTCCGTCTGCCCGTTTGTCTGTTGCAACACGATTTCCGGCCAAACTGCAGAATCGATCTTGATGAAAATTTCACAGATTGCTTTGATCATGTCGGGTTTGTTCAATATGAAATTTCATTTCGATCGGAGCATTCTACGATATAGCCACCATACAAATTTACCATATCGTACTATCAATTGTTGTCTCTGTCGTGCACTTTCAAGTACCTACATGTCAATATGTTGTTTTTGTCGAAAACGAACAAGTTAATGACGCTCAAGAGTAAAAATTGTATTCGGCACGTGCCTTGCGCCGTCACTTTCGTTGTAAAGCAGGTTATCGCCGGGTATACCCGCACTTCACTTTTATACACTTTTCCTTCCACTCTTGTTGGTGATACTTCTGGGGCTCAAATACCAGACTACACCACACCTTTGCACTTTAGAGTCCCTGCTCGGGCGAAACTTGTAAAGGAGTAATTTAGCCAGGGTATAAACTCATTCCGGCCAGATCCACCACACAAGAATATTTGTATATTTCGGTGGGACTATAGCGCGCGCGGCTTACAAGTTGGAAGGGGGAACGCCGCTACTCTAGCGGACCGATGCTATTCATTTTAATGATGAAAGCACGAATATTCAACAATATATCACTGAATATAAAATTAATACCGAAAGAATCATTACCTTTATCGCTGTAATTATCGTTGCTATAAACAATTGACACCACATTCACTTTTCACTGCACTTGATACTCGATCAAAACATGTAAATGTACTAAAGTATAGCAGCTGTCCATGCAGACGCATCGCTCACTCAAGTAGGAGAGAGACGGAGTTCGAACGCTGCCGAACGCAAAGGCTGATTGTGCTTCTTTGTCGCTCGTTCCGCGCTCTCTCATTTCAGACACTTAATTTTGTCAAATATAGCATAACCTACAATCGCTACACTAGCAGACGATAACCTACAATCGCTACACTAGCGGACCGATGCTATTCATTTTAATGATGAAAGCACAAATATTCGACAATATATCACTTAATATAAAATTAATATCGAAAATAGAAGTCTGATATGTTGGTCTGTTAGTGTGTGCGTGTGTGTGTGAAGCAAAACATAGTTGGACTTGACGAATGATGAAGTTGGATACCCTAACCAGCTTATTTTCCATATTAATAAATTAATTATTTTATATTATTAAACTATTTTAGTAATTTCCCAACTTATAAATATCAAAATATGCAACTATTTCAAATATATTATGGAACTACATATCCACAATAGCACTTATATTTTAATAGGGTGTTCAACATCATCATTCTTGTTGTTAAACAGCAGAGCTGTGTGGCTCGACCGTCCGCTTCTCTGCCACTGCACCAATACTCATTTGCAGGCAGAGATATTGTTGAACAACAACAACATATTATTTCAATATAAGAACAAAACACTTGCACCAATACGCTCCCATATAGCTCACAACAATAGCGTATTGCTCTGCAATCATTTGCACCAATACCTTCTCATAGAGCTCACACCGAGCTCTCGCTTGCACTTCAGAGCGAGGTAACGACACATACGTCATGTCAGAGAGGAAAACGACACATGAGCGAGGTAACGGCAAATGAGTCATGTTTTTTCGTGCGTGCAGCCGGCTCTATCGATTTATAAGACGTTGTCACGTCAAAAAAAAGAG
Source organism: Scaptomyza flava (assembly GCA_030179655.1). NCBI lineage: Eukaryota > Metazoa > Arthropoda > Insecta > Diptera > Drosophilidae > Scaptomyza > Scaptomyza flava. The sequence goes on from JARNME010000199.1 coordinate 146,083, forward strand.
AAAACACAGCAACTCAATTTCACTGGGCCACGGACTTACCGGCGACCAATTTATTTCACTTCTCTAAAAGATCGTATATACAAGAAAAATCTAAGCCTAGCTATATTTATGTATGTGAACTGCGATGAACTATCCCCTCTTACCTAATCTCTATAAAATCCTATACCTTTGCTGCGATCACGCTGTCTCTCTTTTCCGTTCTTATACTTTGCTTACCTTTCAATTCTTTCTCTGTCGCGTACGCGTCTGCTCACTTGCGGAGGTAATTCGCAACTACCTCGCCCACGCTTCGGCTTCGGCCCAAGTTGCAGTTTTGCCACTCCCTACGCTTGCTCGTGACCGTGGTGGATTTGATGATCGCAGCTGCCGCGCTGCATCTTGCGACTCTGCGTTTTGGGCGGCTATATTTAAATTCTTATTTCGAGACTTGGGACGTTAGGCGTCAATCAAAAATATGTAAATCTAATAAATATAAATACTTTACGCTCCTTGTCTTTACTAAATACAAATATCTTACGCTCCTCGCGTTTTCTAAATATAACTGCAGGTATGCTCCTTGCGTTTATTAAATATAAATACTGTGCACTCCTTGCGTCTAACGAAAACTATACCTACAGCTTAAACAACCGATGCGCTTCTTGCGACTTAACAATTATAAATATAATACAGGTAACTCAAACAACCGATGCGCTTCTTGCGACTTAAAATTATACATATAATACAAAATGTAAATTAAATCATTGATGCGCCCCTTTGCGACTTAAAACTATGAAAAATAATGAATATAAATTAAACCAACAATGCGCTCCTTTGCGACTTAAACTATAAATCTAATAAATATAACTCTTTGTGAAGGGGCCGATGCGGCTTACTTCACAACTTGAAAGCATCAATTTCTGGTCGGATTCTCAAGTCACACTTTACTGGTTGAAAAGAAATCCATCCACACTAGCGACGTTCGTTGCAAATAGAGTTTCTGAAATCCAAGAGCTTTCAGAAAATGTTGTATAGCGTCATGTGCCTACGGAACAGAATCCAGCTGATTTAGTGTCGCGTGGTACAGATGTAGATGGTCTAAATTGTGCGCTGAGGGAAAACGGGCCGGACTTTTTGCTTACAATTGCTGATAAATGGCCTTGTCTCCACCAATTCGAAATCTCTCGTGACCTACAGCTGTCCGAAAACAAAAAAAAAAGCGCGGTGTCATGTTCAGTAGCAAAAATCGAAGCAAATGTAATTGTCGATCTCGTTGAAAGATTTTCGTCGTTTAACAAACTACTTCGTATCATGGCCTACGTGCATCGTTTTATTCAAGGAAAAAACCGTAGCCGCGAGGCAGTTATATCAGTAAAAGAGCTTAAATTGTCGTTTTTTAAATTTATACATGTGCTTCAAAAATTCGAAGTTTTGGATCCAAATCTTCAACGCTTGAATCCCTTTAAACACTCCATGGAGCTGGATGGTGTGAATTTTCGTTTAATTCGCGTTGGAGGCAGGCTTTAAATGCTCAAATTCCATTTGACGCAAAATTTCCATTGTTGTTGCCTCGAAACTCTGAATTCGTTAAGTTGTTTCTTCGTAATTTGCATCAAACACATTATCACGCAGGTGCCAAGGTTATGGTGTTACTGCTAAGGCAGCAGATTTGGGTAATTAATGCTCTAGAGGCGTGCACAAAGATTGTGAGGAATTGTGTCCACTGTTTTCGGTATAAGCCCGTACTACTTGGTCAAAAAATGGGCAATTTTCCCGCCGATCGAGTTAGGCAAGCTCGCCCGTTTTTGATTTGTGGAGTAGATTTTTGCGGTCCATTTTATGTTTCGTTTAGGCTACGTGGGAAGCCACCTATAAAAACTTTTGTGGCAGTCATTTCGATCGGAACATTCTACGACATAGCCACCATACAAATTTACCATATCGTACTATCAATTGTTGTCTCTGTCGTGCACTTTTAAGTACCTACATGTCAATATGTTGTTTTTGTCGGAAACGATTAAGTAAATGACGCTCAAGAGTAAAAATTTTTATCGTCACGTGCCTTGCGCCGTCACTTTCGTTGTGCCGCGACGATTGCACAAAACTACGCTCGAAAACGGTTTTCGCTAGCCACTTGTAAAGCAGGGTATCGCCGGGTATACCCGCACTTCACTTTTATACACTTTTCCTTCCACACTTGGTGATATTTCTGGGGCTTAAATACCAGATTATACCAAACCTTTGCACTTAAGAGTCCCTGCTCGGGCGAAACTTGTAAAGGAGTAATTTAGCCAGGGTATAAACTCATTCCGGCCAGATCCACCACACAAGAATATTTGTATATTTCGGTGGGACTATAGCGCGCGCGGCTTACAAGTTGGAAGGGGGAACGCCGCTACTCTAGCGGACCGATGCTATTCATTTTAATGATGAAAGCACGAATATTCAACAATATATCACTGAATATAAAATTAATACCGAAAGAATCATTACCTTTATCGCTGTAATTATCGTTGCTATAAACAATTGACACCACATTCACTTTTCACTGCACTTGATACTCGATCAAAACATGTAAATGTACTAAAGTATAGCAGCTGTCCATGCAGACGCATCGCTCACTCAAGTAGGAGAGAGACGGAGTTCGAACGCTGCCGAACGCAAAGGCTGATTGTGCTTCTTTGTCGCTCGTTCCGCGCTCTCTCATTTCAGACACTTAATTTTGTCAAATATAGCATAACCTACAATCGCTACACTAGCAGACGATAACCTACAATCGCTACACTAGCGGACCGATGCTATTCATTTTAATGATGAAAGCACAAATATTCGACAATATATCACTTAATATAAAATTAATATCGAAAATAGAAGTCTGATATGTTGGTCTGTTAGTGTGTGCGTGTGTGTGTGAAGCAAAACATAGTTGGACTTGACGAATGATGAAGTTGGATACCCTAACCAGCTTATTTTCCATATTAATAAATTAATTATTTTATATTATTAAACTATTTTAGTAATTTCCCAACTTATAAATATCAAAATATGCAACTATTTCAAATATATTATGGAACTACATATCCACAATAGCACTTATATTTTAATAGGGTGTTCAACATCATCATTCTTGTTGTTAAACAGCAGAGCTGTGTGGCTCGACCGTCCGCTTCTCTGCCACTGCACCAATACTCATTTGCAGGCAGAGATATTGTTGTACAACAACAACATATTATTTCAATATAAGAACAAAACACTTGCACCAATACGCTCCCATATAGCTCACACCAATAGCGTATTGCTCTGCAAGCATTTGCACCAATACCTTCTCATAGAGCTCACACCGAGCTCTCGCTTGCACTTCAGAGCGAGGTTACGACACATACGTCATGTCAGAGAGAGGTAACGACACATGAGCGAGGTAACAGCTAATGAGTCATGTTTTTTCGTGCGTGCAGCCGGCTCTATCGATTTATAAGACGTTGTCACGTCAAAAAAAAAGATAAAACACAGCAACTCAATTTCACTGGGCCACGGACTTACCGGCGACCAATTTATTTCACTTCTCTAAAAGATCGTATATACAAGAAAAATCTAAGCCTAGCTATATTTATGTATGTGAACTGCGATGAACTATCCCCTCTTACCTAATCTCTATAAAATCCTATACCTTTGCTGCGATCACGCTGTCTCTCTTTTCCGTTCTTATACTTTGCTAACCTTTCAATTCATTCTCTGTCGCGTACGCGTCTGCTCACTTACGGAGGTAATTCGCAACTACCTCGCCAACGCTTCGGCTTCGGCCCAAGTTGCAGTTTTGCCACTCCCTACGCTTGCTCGTGACCGTAGTGGGTTTGATGATCGCAGCTGCCGCGCTGCATCTTGCGACTCTGCGTTTTGGGCGGCTATATTTAAATTCTTATTTCGAGACTTGGGACGTTAGGCGTCAATCAAAAATATGTAAATCTAATAAATATAAATACTTTACGCTCCTTGTCTTTACTAAATACAAATATCTTACGCTCCTCGCGTTTTCTAAATATAACTGCAGGTATGCTCCTTGCGTTTATTAAATATAAATACTGTGCACTCCTTGCGTCTAACGAAAACTATACCTACAGCTTAAACAACCGATGCGCTTCTTGCGACTTAACAATTATAAATATAATACAGGTAACTCAAACAACCGATGCGCTTCTTGCGACTTAAAATTATACATATAATACAAAATGTAAATTAAATCATTGATGCGCCCCTTTGCGACTTAAAACTATGAAAAATAATGAATATAAATTAAACCAACAATGCGCTCCTTTGCGACTTAAACTATAAATCTAATAAATATAACTCTTTGTGAAGGGGCCGATGCGGCTTACTTCACAACTTGAAAGCATCAATTTCTGGTCGGATTCTCAAGTCACACTTTACTGGTTGAAAAGAAATCCATCCACACTAGCGACGTTCGTTGCAAATAGAGTTTCTGAAATCCAAGAGCTTTCAGAAAATGTTGTATAGCGTCATGTGCCTACGGAACAGAATCCAGCTGATTTAGTGTCGCGTGGTACAGATGTAGATGGTCTAAATTGTGCGCTGAGGGAAAACGGGCCGGACTTTTTGCTTACAATTGCTGATAAATGGCCTTGTCTCCACCAATTCGAAATATCTCGTGACCTACAGCTGTCCGAAAACAAAAAAAAAGCGCGGTGTCATGTTCAGTAGCAAAAATCGAAGCAAATGTAATTGTCGATCTCGTTGAAAGATTTTCGTCGTTTAACAAACTACTTCGTATCATGGCCTACGTGCATCGTTTTATTCAAGGAAAAAACCGTAGCCGCGAGGCAGTTATATCAGTAAAAGAGCTTAAATTGTCGTTTTTTAAATTTATACATGTGCTTCAAAAATTCGAGTTGGGCACAGAATACGTCAAATTAGAAAGGTTGGAAGTTTTGGATCCAAATCTTCAACGTTTAAATCCCTTTATACACTCCATGGAGCTGGATGGTGTGAATTTTCGTTTAATTCGCGTTGGAGGCAGGCTTTAAATGCTCAAATTCCATTTGACGCAAAATTTCCATTGTTGTTGCCTCGAAACTCTGAATTCGTTAAGTTGTTTCTTCGTAATTTGCATCAAACACATTATCACGCAGGTGCCAAGGTTATGGTGTTACTGCTAAGGCAGCAGATTTGGGTAATTAATGCTCTAGAGGCGTGCACAAAGATTGTAAGGAATTGCGTCCACTGTTTTCGGTATAAGCCCGTACTACTTGGTCAAAAAATGGTCAATTTTCCCGCCGATCGAGTTAGGCAAGCTCGCCCGTTTTTGATTTGTGGAGTAGATTTTATGTTTCGTTAAGGCTACGTGGGAAGCCACCCATAAAAACTTATGTGGCAGTCTTCGTGTGTTTTACGTCAAAGGCCGTTCACCTTGAGCTGGTTGTTGATCTCTCTACTGACAGCTTTTTATCTGTTTTTAAAAGGTTCATCAGAAGGAGGGGTCTGCCGGAGAAAATCTACAGCGACAACGCCACCAACTTCGTAGGAGCGAGCAGGGTCCTTGAGGAGTTGAACGAGGCGTTCCACCGCAGCAAGCATCCCCTGAGAGCGTACGCGGCTCAGAAAGGAGTCGAGTGGTCATTCATCCCTCCGCGGTCACCACACTTCGGCGGGTTATGGGAGGCAGCCGTCAGAGCCGCGAAGCATCGGTTGCTGCGAGGGGTCGGCAACGCCAAGCTCAGCGCAGACGAGTTGAACATTCACCTGGTGGAAGTCGAGGCTCTGCTCAACTCTCGCCCAATTGCATCGCCAGGCAACGATCCCAGCGATGGAGAGGCTCTCACGCCAGGCCACTTGCTAATCGGGCAGCTTCTTCTTTCGCTGCCCACAGAATTTGGAATCGGCGGAAGCTGCAGCAAGGCCAGCTACGGATATTTTAAGCGGTGGCGAATGCTGTCAACACTCAAGCAGCAATTTTGGCAGAGCTGGTGCAAGGACTACCTTGCCAGTCTGCAGCAGCGCAACGCGTGGAACATCGAAGGCCCCGATCTAACGACAGGTCGTCTAGTTCTCGTTCACGAGGACAATCTGCCGCCGCAGCGATGGCTAACAGGTCGCGTTGTGTCAACAATACCAGGCGACGATGGTAAAGTGCGTGTGGCTGAAGTTAAGATACCAGGAGGCACCACCAAGCGCAATACGCAAGTTGGCTTTGCTGCCAATAAACAGCAAGGAGGAAGAAGTTAAAGTGCCGGAGGCCTTTAACGGGGCCGGAATGCTAGCACAGTAGTCTTACTTCGTTTGTAAGAGAAAATGAAATTGTTCAATGAAGTAACAGCCTTGAGTGTAGTCACATTCTCACTCAAATTATTTACATAGTTACTCTTAGTAGTTAAGCCACTTTTTTTTAAATCATAAGCTTCGCACTGTTCGTATAATGGCTGTTATGTGAGTCGCTCTTTTTCGTTTGTAGTCGCTGGTTGCGCCAGCGCATTAAAATTTGGAATTGACGTCTGAGTGCGTTTCTTTTGGCCACAGCTAACCCTCTAAATCGAAGTCGCGTTTTTCGACAAAAAAATTAATTTCGTAAAAAAGCTTACGTTGTTTTAGGCAGCTATATGTGTCCTGCTCACGCGCTGAAAAACCTTCCCACTTATTCGTTTACGCAACAGATGGAAAAATAAGAAATATTGCGTATCCCACAGCACTTCAATAAATATCGAATTGATACGAAACGCAACAAAGTCAAAATTGAACAAAATCAATAAAATAACTCAATAATGTGTAATATCTTTCTTTCGAGTTTAGTAGTTTAGTTGTTGGCGTAGCAACGCGCGCATTGCTCTGCTAGTATTTGTATATAAATGGCCGTCGTACCAAACTTTATGGGTGACTTTAGCTCAAAAACTGTGGAAGGTATGTGAATTTTGGACTAAGAAGGCGGGTGGAATGGGTGGTCGTGGCATCTAAATTTTGGATGTAAAGCTTTGAGGGATATCACAAGCTGTATAACAACAAAATTTCGTAAGTCGAGCTGAAAAACTGTGGAACATAAGGGGATTTTGGATTTAAAATGGCGGGCGGTATGGGTGGGCGCGAAAAAATTTTTGATACAGATCTTTGTGGCATGTCACCAGCTATTAAGCAACCAAATTTTTAAACACTAGTTTTCAAACTGTCAAAGATATAGCGATTCTTATTAAACATTGCGGAGAGCAGTTGCCGGTTTCGCAGATTTGGCATATCAATAATCGTTACTTTGAACGGGAAAAGATATTTGAAAATTGGACGAAGTGAGGCTTAAATGAGCCTTGAAGGTAAACATGGGGACTCAGGGTCGGCTGCCAAAGTGCAAAGGTAAATACACTGAAAAAGTTGTATTTAAATTAAAAAGGGTTTTTTAAAATAATGTTGAAAACTAACTAAAATAACAAAATTTATTAAAATAAAATTGTTTATTTCCAAAACTATTTATACTCGATACCGAAGAGTATATTGGTTTTGTGCAATGTCCGTCATGGTGTCTGTCCGTCTGTACGTCCGTATGGTTGCAAGTTTTTTCCACACCCTTCAAGCTAGAGACTTGAAACTTTCCCATTCTCTTTATCTATTGGAAAGTAAATTAAAGTGTCAAGATCGATAAATTCAATAACTTAAAACCGATGAATCCTCATATTTCGCACATCCTTACAGCTAGAACTACCAAATTTGGTAAGAAGATAGCTACTAGCAACTCCCAAAAAACTGCATCAAAAAGATTGGAGCCACGCCCACCCATTCCGCCCCCAGCCACCCGCTTTTTAAAGTCAACAAAACCTATATCTCCCACAGTTTTTGAGCTATAGCCACCAAATTTAATGCAAAGATAGGTGCTGATGACCCCCCAAAAAATGCATCAAGTGTTTGGATGCCACGCCCACCAATACTGTTCTAGCGGCCCCAACCTCCCCAACGCTTCGTCAAAAACGGGAATGCTTGTATATTCCAAAGTAGTGGAGCTAGAGCAACCAAATTTGGTCGAAAGAAAGCTGGCAACGATCCCCAAAAAAACTGCATCAAGTGCCACGACCACCCATTCGCCCCCAGCCCCCCGCATTTTGAAATCAGAAAAGCCCATATCTCCCACATTTTTTGAGCTATAGCCACCAAATTTGGTGCCAAAATAGGTGATGATGATACCCCAAAAACTGCATCAAAAGTTTGGATGCCACGCCCACCAATACCGCCCTAGCCGCCCCTAACTTCCCAACGGTTTTTCAAAAACGAGAATGCGTTGGTCTTCCAGAGTTGTGAAGCTAGAGCCACCAAATTTGGTAGGAGGATAGCTGGCAACGACCCCCATAAATCTACATCAAAGTTTTGATGCCATGCTGTTCCTTCCCAGCCCCCCACCGGACCGCCTCCCCGTTGCTCTGATGCCGGATGGTATCAGGGTAATATTAAATCTATAGCCTGTGAAGACGAAAAATCCGCAGAGCTATACAAAAAACCTGTTGGCTTTCTAGGAGAGGTCGATCGCGGCGCAAAGCTGGAGGCAGTAGACTGGAAATACGTGCCCAGTCGACCACGAGCAAGAGTCTGGGCTACCGCCCGAGGATCCCAAAAGAATCCTTAAACTCTTCCAACTGAGTTACCCCGACCTGGTTACGCATGACTGAAGGATCGCCAAGGTCGAGGCGCCAGAAGGCAACAATCGCCAGGTGATCCTGGTCATCAACGACGAGTCAGCCGAGGCCCTAGCCGCAACCAACGGATCGGCCCACTACGGCTTTAAGCCGATAGTAATACGGGTCTACCGTTAGGACGCGGCTAGCAAGCCTGTGGCTCAAGGTGACGCACCTACGGCGCTAGAAGCTCCAAGTGAGCAGCAAACGGCGGAGGCCCGGCAGGCGGCACTACAGCCCATTGTGCGAATGTTCCTGTCACCGAAAGTGACACGGGGGCTGAAGCTAAGGCAGGTGACACCCACCAGTCAGAAGACTCTGACCTCGCCGAAGACATGGCCAACATGACCAACCTCGACGAAGACACGGACGAAGAGGCTAATCTGACAGTGGTGGAGTCGAAGCTTGAAGATGTCTCTGAAACTTCTTCAGATAAACCTCCACCACTGTAAGGCGGCTGCAGCCGGTCTGCTGCTCCGCACAAGCCCATGCGGAGCAGACGTTGTCCTCATTCAGGAACCTTGGGTCTGCTGTGGCAAGGTTTCTGGACTGGAGATTAAGGACTACAAGCTGCTTGTAGCCCGCAACTAAGGTAAAGTTCGTACCTGCATACTTGCCAGGAAACATCTACACATTTTTCTGCTCCCTAATTTCAGCAATGTTGAAAACACTGCTGCGTGCCTCGAGCTGGAGTCAGGACACATCAGGCTCAGCTCAACCTACATGGCCCACGACCATCAAGGGCTACCCCCTCATCAACTGCTACGTGCGCTGATCGCCAAATGCAAAACGACAAACACCGAGCTTATCATAGGCTGCGACGCCAACGCTCACCGCCATCAGTGGGGCAGCTCTGATATAAACGAACGGGGTGAGTTTCTCTTTAATTATATCCTCACGACATTTGTAATATAGGAAACAACCCAACCTTTATTACAAAAAATAGGGAAGAAGTCCTAAACTTAACACTAGCCACAGCCTCCCTTGACCAGAGACTTACAATATGATGAGTGCTAGATGAGCACTCCTTCTCTGATCATAGGTATCCAGAGCATCCCCCCAGCGGGACCCCCTTCTTCCGAGCACACAGGGCTACTCACAAACAAGCTGATGCAGCTTTTGGGGTTTCCAGTAGCTATTTGTTCACCAAATTTGGTAGTTCCAGCTGTAAGGATGTGCGAAGTATGTGTATTTATCGGTTTTGAATTATCGAATTTATCGATTTTCCAGCCCCCCAGTTATCGTAGAGCCCCAATCTTGACACTTTAACTTACTTTCCCGTAGATAAAAAAATTTGGAAAGTTTCAAGTCTCTTGCTAGAAGGGTGTGGAAAAAAGTTGCGTTCATAATGACGGACAGACACCAAGTCGGACATTTGACAAAACCAATATGATACTCTTTACCTTCGGTAACGAGCATAAAAACCCCAATACATGCAGTATGAAATAAATCGTCATCACATTCGTGACCGTGAAAGGCCTGCAAAGCAAATTGGAAGACTGAGGGGTTTGAGTGTCCAAACTGGCAGCAGCCATGTGTTAAATGGCAGGGGGTCGCGCTGATGAGGAGAGCCGGCAGTAATAACAAACAATTGTGCTAGGGAAATCCGCGATTATAATCCGAAATTTTTACGGCTTTTATCGGCTGTGGCCACAGCCAGGACCGTAGTTGCTCGGGGATGTCTCAGCCTCACTTCTATACTATTCGTCGGCAGTCCCCAACACCATTTTTATGGCAAGCTGAAAAACATACGCAATCTGGCGAAAACAAAAACAATAAGAATTCAAATGAAAAGGCTGCTGTAGTGTATACATATATAAACAAGCATACAATTAGAATAACTTGCAATACTTTGTTGCAAGTATAGACAAATGCCTAATGCGCATAAACATATATGCATGTGGTCTGCGCATGCTGTAATATGAATCCACTTGAACAGGCCAGGCAAGTGCGAGACCGTTGCCCTTCGGGAAACGCTGAGCTTGCACTTAAGCCGCTCTCGACATATATATATGTACACTCGCTCTCCCACTCTTTGTAGCTGTTAAACCATAACAGCATAAGTTTTACCACTGTTAAACTTAAAATAAAACTCAACATATATTGAATAAATCATATTAACTTAAAACATACAAGACAGCACTGACGTGCTTCGTCTACAATATTAATGGGCCTAAGGACTTCAAAAAGCTGTTTAGCTTTGTCCAAGATTTCTGTTTTGAGAAAACAAGAGGACATATATCCATACATTGGCGTTCTTATACGAGCTAAAACCACTATTAATTCGTACCACAAGTTTTTTGAGGTATACGCAATGTTTTATGTATGGTCAGAGTATGAAATCAATGGAAAGGTCATTAAATTTCTGTTTGAATGATACAGTATTGTTCTCAACCCATTGAAAGTTTTCAATTCTTGTATAAGTTAACTTTTTAAACATTTTTCCCCTGGCTTAAACAAAAAATATTTTGATGCAAAAAGTTACTTCAAGCAATTCCAACAGTGTCTGAAACAGAAAATTTTCAAAATTTTTTATTTTGTTTTTTTTTTTTGTTTTTTTGAAGAAATCACATTTCCTAAGCACACTGCTAAAAGTGTAAAGAAAAATATATATATATATATATTTATATCACATTTCCTAAGGAAATATGATTTATTCATACCGTCATATGTCTAAGACCGCCACTTTATGTACATGTTTATAAGGGCGGATCAATTTGTTCGGATAAGAAAAACAAAGAAAGAATTGTAAACAAAATACACACGCAAATACAGAAACTTACTTGCATTTAAATTGCCAAGAATAGGAAAATAAACCAGTTTGATTCCTTGTCACAAAGGCTCCGACCACTCAGTGCTGTAAAAGTTTTTAAGCCCCAAGAAATTATTTCATATGAATACTTAAAAAAATGTATGCTTACGGTTTTGTTTCTGCTTATACGATTAGCGACCCATAAAAATTGACCACCCTGCCGCATTTTAGCAGATGATTGTTTAATAGCGTTTCTGAGGATATATAATATAAAGCCGAAGAATCTTATTTTTTTAACAAGTAACATGTTTTTCTGTTTTTGGGCCCTACATCATTTTGTAGACTAGCAGCTTTTTTCACACACTGCAGCATCTAGTGCTGGCGTTATACAATTGCCAATGTGCTTCCCTTTTCGCATGACCAAATACCGTGGAATATCAAGATGTTGCAAAAATATGAAAAATAGCAAAATTCAAGACAAGCAGGCCCAGAAAAAAGGGAAACACACGCACACATCCAGTAACAAATTCTTACCGTTTCTGGTTGCCGCTGGCCTGTCGCTTGTCGTACACTTGACGGGCCGCTGAGTGCTCGGGCAACTGAAACAAAGACGGCTGCACATGCTATCCGCTATCGCGCTCCGTCACACTTATGGCTTAATGCTTTTGTTCTTATGTATACCATTTGAAATATTTCTGAGGCAAGCCCCTGAGACAAAGCTTTGCTTAGTAATTGCAACATCTTGATATTCCATGGTCTTTTGCCTGGGTCAATAAACTAAAGAGGCTCTGCGCTTTTGGCTTTATGTTTGTTATTGTATGCAACAATGTGTCGCATAATAATAAAAATAATAATATTGGGGAGATCTCCCGACAGAGATTGAGGCACTGCGACCAAAACGATCTTTTGTGCCTATGTGACTCCCTACTGAGACAGGAGCTGCTCAACCTCTCTTAGGAAGGCTAGTAGGTCTCCCGTTGAGGCTTTCCTAATCTGCATAGCTGTCAAGAACTCACTATGCAGGTGCCTCCTTCTAGACCAAGTAATGGCTGGACATTCACAAAGAATGTGTTTGGTCGTCTCGTCGTCTTCTTTACAGAGCCTACACTCCGTGTCCGGGGACAGACGCATTTTATGAAGATGGTATTTTAAGACATGGTGGCCGGTGAGGTAGGCTACCAATAGTCTTTGGTCCATCCTGGAACACCCAACAGTGTTCCTGCCTATTAGCGGAGGCATCAGCTCTTTAGCTTGGTGACATCCTTGACTGGATGTCCAATATCTGGATTTCGCTCCTTTAACCCATCTTCCAACCATATCTTTGGCAGCAGCCCACCCTAAGCCACAAAAAGGCTTCGGGCCAAGTAAAGGAGTCGCTGAGCCGGCTCTTGCCAGCTCGTCTGCGTTTTCGTTACCGGGAATTCCGGCATGACCAGGAACCCAACACAAAGTTACCCGGTTCCCGGTGGAGAGTTGCTGGAGGCTGGCCCAGCAATCTGCGACGAGTTTGGAGCATATCCTCCAAGCGGATAAAGCCTTGATCGCCGCTAGACTATCTGAAAAGATGTATATATTAGCTCCTCTCAACCTCTTGTCCAGGATGAGTTTAGAGCAGGCCTCTATGGCATGAATCTCTGATTGAAAGACACTTGGCCATTTGCCTAGTGCAATCGAGACTCTGGTGTTAGGTCCAAAAATCCCCGCACCCACCCCTTGATCAGTTTTGGACCCATCAGTGAACCACTGCAGGCCCCTGGGTTCACTACAAGGGTTGCCATTATCCCATGCCCTACGGTCTGGGATGAGAGTCCTAAATTTCGCCCCAAAGTAGAGCTTCGTGGTCATGAGATCTGTCCGGCTGCAGATCTCTAAGCCAGAAACATTATTTAAAATACTGACATGACCAGCATCATTAGTCAGTAACCCAGATATGAGTTTGATTCTAAAAAGGCTTTTAGCGGCTCCCTCTTGTATGTGAATGTGTAGCGGAGTCAATCCAATAATTTTCTCCATAGCCGCAGTTGGGCATGTGCGTAAAGCTCTCAACAGAGATACGCACACAAGCCGTTGCAGCTTGCTACACTTCTGAATGGTCGTGATCTGCTGCACCTTGGGCCACCACACAAGAGCAGCATAGGTCACAATAGGCCTGACCATCATGCAGTAAAGCCACAGGATGGATTTGGAGTCAAGGCCCCACGTTTTACCATACAGTCTACGACATGACCACAAAGCATGTGAAGCCTTGGTAATCGTTTTATTTAGGTTCGAGTTCCAGTTAAGTCGCTTATCTAGAACAACTCCCGGATTTGACCTCACCGGAGAGCTCTACGGGAGTCCCCCCAATGACGAGGAGGCCAATGTCATTGGTGTACCGTTTGGTGAAAGGTACAACAACCGCCTTGTGCGGCTTAATGTTGAGACCCACGTTTATGCACCAATCGAGAACCAAATTGAGTGCCCTTTGCATCAGTTCGGTGACAGTGTAGCCGAACTGCCCTGTTACTACGATGGCCAAGTCATCTGCATACCCAATGGCATCGATTCCCTGGCTGTGTAGTTTTTCTAGAAGTTCGTCTACAACGAGTGACCATAACAAGGGAGACAACACTCCACCTTGTGGACACCCACTGACCGCGGTAATACGAACCGTCGTCGCGTCTAACGTGGATGAGTTTCTCGTTGACGTAGCATAGCTTCTATCCAGGCTACGGAAGCTGCGTCAATGTTCCTATGAGATAGAGCTCTGGAGACAGATAGCCAGTGTTGTCGAAAGCGCCTTCCACGTCCAGGAAGGAGCACAAAGCAATTTCCTTTGATTTGAAAGATTGTTCGATTTTGCTGACTAAATGGTGAAGAGCGACCTCATTCGATCCGCCTTTAATGTAGGCAAATTGTGTTTTGTGTAGAGACGAAGAGGCTAATCTGACAGTGGTGGAGTCGAAGCTTGAAGATGTCTCTGAAACTTCTTCAGATAAACCTCCACCACTGTAAGGCGGCTGCAGCCGGTCTGCTGCTCCGCACAAGCCCATGCGGAGCAGACGTTGTCCTCATTCAGGAACCTTGGGTCTGCTGTGGCAAGGTTTCTGGACTGGAGATTAAGGACTACAAGCTGCTTGTAGCCCGCAACTAAGGTAAAGTTCGTACCTGCATACTTGCCAGGAAACATCTACACATTTTTCTGCTCCCTAATTTCAGCAATGTTGAAAACACTGCTGCGTGCCTCGAGCTGGAGTCAGGACACATCAGGCTCAGCTCAACCTACATGGCCCACGACCATCAAGGGCTACCCCCTCATCAACTGCTACGTGCGCTGATCGCCAAATGCAAAACGACAAACACCGAGCTTATCATAGGCTGCGACGCCAACGCTCACCGCCATCAGTGGGGCAGCTCTGATATAAACGAACGGGGTGAGTTTCTCTTTAATTATATCCTCACGACATTTGTAATATAGGAAACAACCCAACCTTTATTACAAAAAATAGGGAAGAAGTCCTAAACTTAACACTAGCCACAGCCTCCCTTGACCAGAGACTTACAATATGATGAGTGCTAGATGAGCACTCCTTCTCTGATCATAGGTATCCAGAGCATCCCCCCAGCGGGACCCCCTTCTTCCGAGCACACAGGGCTACTCACAAACAAGCTGATGCAGCTTTTTGGGGTTTCCAGTAGCTATTTGTTCACCAAATTTGGTAGTTCCAGCTGTAAGGATGTGCGAAGTATGTGTATTTATCGGTTTTGAATTATCGAATTTATCGATTTTCCAGCCCCCCAGTTATCGTAGAGCCCCAATCTTGACACTTTAACTTACTTTCCCGTAGATAAAAAAATTTGGAAAGTTTCAAGTCTCTTGCTAGAAGGGTGTGGAAAAAAGTTGCGTTCATAATGACGGACAGACACCAAGTCGGACATTTGACAAAACCAATATGATACTCTTTACCTTCGGTAACGAGCATAAAAACCCCAATACATGCAGTATGAAATAAATCGTCATCACATTCGTGACCGTGAAAGGCCTGCAAAGCAAATTGGAAGACTGAGGGGTTTGAGTGTCCAAACTGGCAGCAGCCATGTGTTAAATGGCAGGGGGTCGCGCTGATGAGGAGAGCCGGCAGTAATAACAAACAATTGTGCTAGGGAAATCCGCGATTATAATCCGAAATTTTTACGGCTTTTATCGGCTGTGGCCACAGCCAGGACCGTAGTTGCTCGGGGATGTCTCAGCCTCACTTCTATACTATTCGTCGGCAGTCCCCAACACCATTTTTATGGCAAGCTGAAAAACATACGCAATCTGGCGAAAACAAAAACAATAAGAATTCAAATGAAAAGGCTGCTGTAGTGTATACATATATAAACAAGCATACAATTAGAATAACTTGCAATACTTTGTTGCAAGTATAGACAAATGCCTAATGCGCATAAACATATATGCATGTGGTCTGCGCATGCTGTAATATGAATCCACTTGAACAGGCCAGGCAAGTGCGAGACCGTTGCCCTTCGGGAAACGCTGAGCTTGCACTTAAGCCGCTCTCGACATATATATATGTACACTCGCTCTCCCACTCTTTGTAGCTGTTAAACCATAACAGCATAAGTTTTACCACTGTTAAACTTAAAATAAAAACTCAACATATATTGAATAAATCATATTAACTTAAAACATACAAGACAGCACTGACGTGCTTCGTCTACAATATTAATGGGCCTAAGGACTTCAAAAAGCTGTTTAGCTTTGTCCAAGATTTCTGTTTTGAGAAAACAAGAGGACATATATCCATACATTGGCGTTCTTATACGAGCTAAAACCACTATTAATTCGTACCACAAGTTTTTTGAGGTATACGCAATGTTTTATGTATGGTCAGAGTATGAAATCAATGGAAAGGTCATTAAATTTCTGTTTGAATGATACAGTATTGTTCTCAACCCATTGAAAGTTTTCAATTCTTGTATAAGTTAACTTTTTAAACATTTTTCCCCTGGCTTAAACAAAAAATATTTTGATGCAAAAAGTTACTTCAAGCAATTCCAACAGTGTCTGAAACAGAAAATTTTCAAAATTTTTTATTTTGTTTTTTTTTTTTGTTTTTTTGAAGAAATCACATTTCCTAAGCACACTGCTAAAAGTGTAAAGAAAAATATATATATATATATTTATATCACATTTCCTAAGGAAATATGATTTATTCATACCGTCATATGTCTAAGACCGCCACTTTATGTACATGTTTATAAGGGCGGATCAATTTGTTCGGATAAGAAAAACAAAGAAAGAATTGTAAACAAAATACACACGCAAATACAGAAACTTACTTGCATTTAAATTGCCAAGAATAGGAAAATAAACCAGTTTGATTCCTTGTCACAAAGGCTCCGACCACTCAGTGCTGTAAAAGTTTTTAAGCCCCAAGAAATTATTTCATATGAATACTTAAAAAAATGTATGCTTACGGTTTTGTTTCTGCTTATACGATTAGCGACCCATAAAAATTGACCACCCTGCCGCATTTTAGCAGATGATTGTTTAATAGCGTTTCTGAGGATATATAATATAAAGCCGAAGAATCTTATTTTTTTAACAAGTAACATGTTTTTCTGTTTTTGGGCCCTACATCATTTTGTAGACTAGCAGCTTTTTTCACACACTGCAGCATCTAGTGCTGGCGTTATACAATTGCCAATGTGCTTCCCTTTCGCATGACCAAATACCGTGGAATATCAAGATGTTGCAAAAATATGAAAAATAGCAAAATTCAAGACAAGCAGGCCCAGAAAAAAGGGAAACACACGCACACATCCAGTAACAAATTCTTACCGTTTCTGGTTGCCGCTGGCCTGTCGCTTGTCGTACACTTGACGGGCCGCTGAGTGCTCGGGCAACTGAAACAAGACGGCTGCACATGCTATCCGCTATCGCGCTCCGTCACACTTATGGCTTAATGCTTTTGTTCTTATGTATACCATTTGAAATATTTCTGAGGCAAGCCCCTGAGACAAGCTTTGCTTAGTAATTGCAACATCTTGATATTCCATGGTCTTTTGCCTGGGTCAATAAACTAAAGAGGCTCTGCGCTTTTGGCTTTATGTTTGTTATTGTATGCAACAATGTGTCGCATAATAATAAAAATAATAATATTGGGGAGATCTCCCGACAGAGATTGAGGCACTGCGACCAAAACGATCTTTTGTGCCTATGTGACTCCCTACTGAGACAGGAGCTGCTCAACCTCTCTTAGGAAGGCTAGTAGGTCTCCCGTTGAGGCTTTCCTAATCTGCATAGCTGTCAAGAACTCACTATGCAGGTGCCTCCTTCTAGACCAAGTAATGGCTGGACATTCACAAAGAATGTGTTTGGTCGTCTCGTCGTCTTCTTTACAGAGCCTACACTCCGTGTCCGGGGACAGACGCATTTTATGAAGATGGTATTTTAAGACATGGTGGCCGGTGAGGTAGGCTACCAATAGTCTTTGGTCCATCCTGGAACACCCAACAGTGTTCCTGCCTATTAGCGGAGGCATCAGCTCTTTAGCTTGGTGACATCCTTGACTGGATGTCCAATATCTGGATTTCGCTCCTTTAACCCATCTTCCAACCATATCTTTGGCAGCAGCCCACCCTAAGCCACAAAAAGGCTTCGGGCCAAGTAAAGGAGTCGCTGAGCCGGCTCTTGCCAGCTCGTCTGCGTTTTCGTTACCGGGAATTCCGGCATGACCAGGAACCCAACACAAAGTTACCCGGTTCCCGGTGGAGAGTTGCTGGAGGCTGGCCCAGCAATCTGCGACGAGTTTGGAGCATATCCTCCAAGCGGATAAAGCCTTGATCGCCGCTAGACTATCTGAAAAGATGTATATATTAGCTCCTCTCAACCTCTTGTCCAGGATGAGTTTAGAGCAGGCCTCTATGGCATGAATCTCTGATTGAAAGACACTTGGCCATTTGCCTAGTGCAATCGAGACTCTGGTGTTAGGTCCAAAAATCCCCGCACCCACCCCTTGATCAGTTTTGGACCCATCAGTGAACCACTGCAGGCCCCTGGGTTCACTACAAGGGTTGCCATTATCCCATGCCCTACGGTCTGGGATGAGAGTCCTAAATTTCGCCCCAAAGTAGAGCTTCGTGGTCATGAGATCTGTCCGGCTGCAGATCTCTAAGCCAGAAACATTATTTAAAATACTGACATGACCAGCATCATTAGTCAGTAACCCAGATATGAGTTTGATTCTAAAAAGGCTTTTAGCGGCTCCCTCTTGTATGTGAATGTGTAGCGGAGTCAATCCAATAATTTTCTCCATAGCCGCAGTTGGGCATGTGCGTAAAGCTCTCAACAGAGATACGCACACAAGCCGTTGCAGCTTGCTACACTTCTGAATGGTCGTGATCTGCTGCACCTTGGGCCACCACACAAGAGCAGCATAGGTCACAATAGGCCTGACCATCATGCAGTAAAGCCACAGGATGGATTTGGAGTCAAGGCCCCACGTTTTACCATACAGTCTACGACATGACCACAAAGCATGTGAAGCCTTGGTAATCGTTTTATTTAGGTTCGAGTTCCAGTTAAGTCGCTTATCTAGAACAACTCCCGGATTTGACCTCACCGGAGAGCTCTACGGGAGTCCCCCCAATGACGAGGAGGCCAATGTCATTGGTGTACCGTTTGGTGAAAGGTACAACAACCGCCTTGTGCGGCTTAATGTTGAGACCCACGTTTATGCACCAATCGAGAACCAAATTGAGTGCCCTTTGCATCAGTTCGGTGACAGTGTAGCCGAACTGCCCTGTTACTACGATGGCCAAGTCATCTGCATACCCAATGGCATCGATTCCCTGGCTGTGTAGTTTTTCTAGAAGTTCGTCTACAACGAGTGACCATAACAAGGGAGACAACACTCCACCTTGTGGACACCCACTGACCGCGGTAATACGAACCGTCGTCGCGTCTAACGTGGATGAGTTTCTCGTTGACGTAGCATAGCTTCTATCCAGGCTACGGAAGCTGCGTCAATGTTCCTATGAGATAGAGCTCTGGAGACAGATAGCCAGTGTTGTCGAAAGCGCCTTCCACGTCCAGGAAGGAGCACAAAGCAATTTCCTTTGATTTGAAAGATTGTTCGATTTTGCTGACTAAATGGTGAAGAGCGACCTCATTCGATCCGCCTTTAATGTAGGCAAATTGTGTTTTGTGTAGTGTGCAAGTCCACAAGCCGCTCCGCAGTCTTGAGAATGAAAGACGAAAGACTAATCGGTCTGTATGATTTGGGTTGATCTAGAGCCCGGTTGCCTTGTTTAGGAATAAGTACCACGTTGACTCTCCTCCAAGATTGTGGTATATATCCCCATGCAAAGCTGGCTCTAAGCAGACCGACAAGTGGTGTGATAATTATTTCAATGCTATGTTGTAGCAAGGCTGGAAAAATCTGATCGCCCCCCGGGGCTTTATAAGGACTAACAGATTTGACTGCCCACCTGACCTTGTCAGGATCGAAGATAATACCGGACAGACTGTGATCACGCCTGATCGGTGAAGTAGTAAACTCATCTGGTTCACTGTGCGTGTTAAACCGACAAAAGCTCTAGCGTTTCCTTTCGGTCTTGAGTGAAAGAACCATCTTTTCTTTTTAGAAGCCCCACCCCATTAGTCGAGCCCTTAGCGAAGACCTTTTGCAGTCTAGCTGCTTTTGGTAGTGCCTGCACACTTTCGCAGTAGTTGCGCCAGTTCTCCCGCTTAGCCCTTCTAATATTCTTATTATACTTCGTGAGGGCACTCCTATAAGTGTCCCAGGAGTCCCGATTCGCTTTGGCTCTATTGAAAAGCCTGCGAACTTCCTGTCTTTGACCTGCAAGTCTATCGCTCCACCAGGGGGGTGATTCCGCACTTTGGGCGTCACTGCTCTTATCCTTCGGAGCGGAAGTCTTCAGGATAAGTCTGGTTCTGCCAAAGCAGTACCAAATTTTGCCGCCACTTTTGGTAAGCGACTGCAGCGATGCCTGGTCCACCATTATGGCGAGGTGCAGCATCTCACCTTGTGTGGTCCGCTGCACAACTCTCCACCGGGTGGTGTCATGGTCGTTTTGCTTACCAACATCAGCAAGAACATTCTCGTTTGACAATTTTAAGCTGTTGGCGAAGTTGCCTCGTTCAAGGCTCGCCCGGGGGAATTGGCCCTCCTCGAACAGCTCCACGTTAAGCGAACTATTTGCCTTGATGAGGCTAAAGTTACGCCTGACCCACTCGGCTGCATTATTGTCATAGCAGACGAGCAACAGCCACCCAGTTCTCGGAACACATCCCTTGAACCGTGGCCTCAGACCACCCGCCTCCGAGGAGAGAGTCGTCCTCAGGATCGCCACCTTTAACGTAGCCATCTGATCCGCTGTTAAGGTCAACGCCCTGTCAGTCGAGATAAAGCCGAGCTTGACACCACTCGCCATCCGACTGTATGATGGCGCTGTCGACTCTGCGTGGGCACATTTCGGCTTCTTAGACAAGCCGGACTCCGGGATCGTATCATACGACCGGTCTCGCTTGGCCGTGGCTTGAGCGGGAGGAGCCTCAGCTCTCGGGAGCCCTTTTGCGATAGCTGCCTTAAACAGCTTCTTTTCGCGGCTTGTCATTTTAACAAAGGCGACCTCGGAAACTAGCTTCAGCCGCCGGATCCGATTGCCTGCATCCACCAGATCCAACCCCAGAGAGGCTGAGTCAGATGCGTCGCCAGACGGTACCAAAGTGACGTCTTCGGAGTCTGAGGCCAACACCTCAGGTTCCCCTAGAGTCACCGGTTCCGATGACGAAGAGGAGGCAGTTTCTAACCGTCCTGTGATGGTTGGTGGCTTATCCGAGACCCCAATCACAGCGGGACCAACATCCGCGCATATGGGGGTGGGCGCCGGCAGCACATCAGCTGCAGTGCCTCGTGTGGCCGTTACCGTGGAGGTTGAGGCCTGGGGTGATGCTGTCTGAGTCGCATCGCACTCATTCTTTGAAGAAGTTGTGTTCATTCAAATCCCACGAGTAGACGGGAAAGGAGGTCACCCGCGGCATAGCCCGTGTACCGCGGGAAGTCCACAATTAAAACTGGAAGAGGACAGGTATCCAGAGTCCGCATATTAGCGACCGAGCACCCCCTCGGCCATGAATCCCTCGGCATATGCTGTTCCACCTTGGATTGGGGAATTTTATATCTTATTTTATATCTTATCTTCTCTTAGCCCGACTACCATTAGTCCGCACCCTTAGTCGAGACATGACCAACACAAGAGTCTGTTTCCAGCCGCCCTCGCGTGGAGAGTGTAGTCGCACTTCCGACAGTGCGTGCAAATACGGCGCGTACTACCAGCGTAGTTACACGTGATTCCCCCTACACACCTTTCGGCTGACGGCCATGTGTCGCATACTAATGTATTTAAATACAGGGTGTTATTTAATGCATATAAATTACAAAGGATTCTTTTATTATTTGATCAGATTGGCACTTGTGGCTTCGTTTATTAATGAATTCAAGCTGATTTTCTAATTACAAATTGATCTTATAAATACGCTAGCCCTGTCATGATAACTGCAGACCTAGCGTTTCGCACGATTCGGCCCCAGCGGCAGTTCCAAGAATTTTCGGTTTCCGTGAGAGCGATATTCGGCTGACGCTGCACGATGTCTTGGAGCGTTGACCCGTTATGTGTTAACTCGACGCTGCACCATATTAAGGGTGTTGACCCGTTACGTGTTACCTTATACACACTACACCTTCCCTTTTAGAAGAACAGCACAGCGTATGTGCAGTTATTCTAATATTAAACGGTAGTATAATATAATTTTTGGATAAAGTTTTTATAAATATTGTAATTAACATTTATTGCAAAACTAGCAAATTATTATGTTCTCATTATATCATATATTATATAATCATATCTATTTATACAAAAACAATTTTTTTTTTTTTTTTTTTGAATGGTTAATCAGACCTATTTTAAGCACTAACAAAGTCATGACGATGTATTGCTTTAATAATAATGTAAAGCAATTTATATACGTCTGCATATGATAATTATTATTATTTACATTTTATATATATGTTAATCATAGATATTATTTTATTTTGTTTTTTTGTTATGCACATATTTTATTATTTGTTTTGACGTAGAATACGTCTTTCCTTTGTTTTTAATAATTACTTTGTTGTAATAAGAGAGTTTCACAAAGTCGCTTAATTCTCATGAACTAATAAATCAATTTTCCTCAAATTAATTTCATTTTAAAGCCAAGGCTTCAAACTTTCAATAAATGTATATTTATATATGCATTGATCACATTTTCTATTGAAAATTTGAAACCAAAAATATGTATGTTTCTGCAACATTTTGAAGACTTTAAATTCCTCTAGCAATCTCAATAATTCATCAATTACTTTGATGTTTGGAATATAAGTTGAGATGAGTTAGACAAACATTCCTACATTCAAATTTTATATACTTTTGCCAAATTTATAACTTTTTAAGGCAAAAAACAAGTGCAAAAATCAATACTTTTTTTTTAATTGCAAATTGCTTAAAAACTACCTGATGAATTTGTTTTATTTTTTCTCAATATAAAATAGACTCGATTTCCTTTCGTTTGATATACATGCGGTCATGATTGAAATCTGTTAAGTGGTGAAATTTCATTAGGAAGTTAGGTCATAATTAGATTTTTTCAAATGTGTGTTTCTTGTGTATATTAGTATTAGTGATGTAAGCAATGAGTGTGAGCGAGTGCGATAGCCGATAACATATGCATATGGGTATGTTTCACTTGCACTATGCGTCTCAGCAAACAATCGATGGAACTATCAAACAATACTATCGCTGGCACTAATGAGGGCAGCAGTGCCTATCATATAAAATCTTATAAGCTAACGGAAATTAAACTATCGATAGTGTTGACTATAAGAAAGTTCGTCTCCACGGTAGCAGTTTTGATTTTTGCAAACTCGTGTGTAAACTTACTTCAGAAAATAAATTTTAAACAATGCCGGCTGCGAAAAAAATACTTTTGCGCAGCGTAACAGAATGTACAATTTACGGAATAGAAGATCAGGTTAAGACGTATTCTACGGTTAACCTATGCGCCCGTGTGATCTAACACAGGCTGAACATTTTTTTTAATTAATTTTTTTAGTTTTACTTAAAGACAAGGCTTTAGTCTATCCTTATGTACTATTTATTTCTTTTCTTTATTGTTCTAAATGGTTATATTGTCTTTATCTTCTATTTTTTCTACTATATAAGGACCTTAATTGTTTTTCCTTATTAATGACCTGTTTCGTTTTTATTTAAAACCTGGTCTCCTATATGTATGTCAAAATTTTTGACATTTTTGTCATAGCTAATTTTTGTAAAAGCTTTAGCTTTTTCTTACATATGCATAGCTCTTCTATACGCTACGTCTAATTTAAATTTAACTTCCTTAGAATAGTCATTGATCATTGATATTGTAGATAGGATCTATTCGGTCTATTTTGTTGAAATCTATGAAATGTGTCGGCAATCTGCCGAATACGAGTTCATATGGGCAATAGCCGTGTATAACTGACAGTGTTGTGTTGAAACAATTAGGGTATTCAGTAGCTATGCTATGTGCGTAAAGTGTTATATATAATACAGTGTAGCTAGTGAGTGCACTTTTTACGTTTCTTTTGTCGTATAAGTGCTAAGTCGCTGTTTGCCAGTTCGATGACAATAAAATCGATAGTTAAATTGAATTGAGCAATTGTTAAGCATCTTCGCTCCAGCGTTTTATTTCATTCTCCTGCACTCTTTTTGCTTTTGTCGCTTCTGCCACTGTTAAAAACATCAGTTTAGTCTTTTAAATTAATAATTAATAAAATTTTCTTACTTTTACAACCAAAACTCGCCTAGTTTGACCTAATTTCACTAATTCAATAATCTCGAAAGCAGCTGTTTTTATAAATAGTCTGGCAACCACTCAATAACACATATAGAACAATAGTAGCAAACATACCCAGAGGCATGTTTGCTGTGTTAAAAATGCTTCTGTGTGTTTGTTGTAAAGCTTTTATATAACACTTTAGTACTTTACGCACATAGCGTAGCTACTGAATACCCTAAATATGTAAAATATTGAATCCACACATCTCAATCGTTATTATCAACAGAAATATATGAACGATTATAATAATTAAGTGTTTTGTGACTACGTTCTATTGTCCCTAAAGTGTGGTGATGATGTGCCGTAAATGTAACATTAGTAATGTTTATGTATTTGCACAAGTCTGTTACAAGTTGATTTTTATACTCAGTCCCCATGTCTGTAATGAATTTTTCATTTGACCATACTTAAGTATGAAAGTATTGCTTTAGCAACTGTTTTTGCACTAAACGGTTATGTTAAACAATGAAAATGTTAAAATAGTATGTTAAAATGTTACGGCAGTAAATAGCTTTAAATAGCTGAACGGCTCGAAATTCAAATGGTACTTGAGGTACCTTAAGCAGGGACTACCCCCTGCTGAGGCACTGCGCATGGCAACGGCTGGAAAAGACTCGGTTATGCAGGTACGGAGACTAGCCCCCAAACACCTGAGCAGTACTTTGACGCCACCCACTGGCACCCCCAAGAGGGCGTGCCCAGAGGAGCTTCCCAGCACGTCGGCAGCCACCGTAGCAACAGCAGTGAAGTCTTCCTCTCCATTGTCCACCGAGACTCACTTATCGTATGCAGCGTTTGCAAAAAAAGTCAAGGTGGACGTTTTACCTGTGGAATATTCATAAGTAATGCTCAGCCATGAGGACTTGTCCGCATTGGCGGAGGCCATCCTGGACGAGGTTATCCTCACAGGATGGGACACCGCGGTCACGTTCGCGGGCATTCATTTGCGGGTTGGCTACCTGGTCATTGAATGTTCCGACGATCACTCAGCGGAGTAGCTGAGGACCGTGGCGCCAAATCTGCAGTCATGGAAAGGGGCTGCATTGTACTGCAAGGTGGGTGATGATATTCCATCACCCCACAATATCACCATCTTCTGCCCAAAAGCGCGAATCGGTTAGCCAAATCCTTGTTGGTTCTGCTGAGGTACCATAGCAAGATCAAGATTGTCTAGTGGAATGTGTTGTCAAGGAGGACGGAAGGCGGAGGTGCGCTATTGGTGATAGGCATTGATGAGGCATCCAAGGACGCGATAGTGGCGAGAAGCCATCAAGTTTCATTCCGCTACGGGACCATCCCCTTTAGCGGTCTGAAGAAAAAGAGTGTTGGCGCGAGGACTGCTCCCACCCAAACGACACCCCCGGGAGCTGCAGGCTTGGCCCCCACACGTCCCACCGCCACTGTTCCGAGTGCTTATCTGGCAGGTGTCTCTGATTTATCAGACGATCTGGCCGAGGATGAGGACCTGGCCGAGATGACGCTCGGTCCAGCAGAGCTGGAAGGGATGGATAATGAGGTGCCAATGTCCTCGCAAGAGCTCAATGAGGAGCTTCAAACGGCAGAAGCTGACGTCACCATGACTGGCAGCTGTGATGTGAGTAGCTTCCAACCTTCATCACCAGGAGCTGGAGTGGCGGATGAATGATGGTGATGTCGAACGTCACCGTCACTGGGCTAGCCCAGATAAACCTCCATCGAGCTAAGGCAGCGTCTGCTGTCTTGGCCAGGATGTTCATCACCCAACATCTTGGGCTAGCCCTGGTA
Organism: Scaptomyza flava; assembly: GCA_030179655.1. NCBI lineage: Eukaryota > Metazoa > Arthropoda > Insecta > Diptera > Drosophilidae > Scaptomyza > Scaptomyza flava. Next base: position 172,163 of record JARNME010000199.1, read on the forward strand.
CAGGAGCCATGGGTAAACAAGGGCATAAAAGGCCTGTACACCGCTGACTCAAAGGAAATCTGAGATCAAAGAGATCCTACATCAGAGCTTGCATTATGGTAAGGAAATGTATTAATTTTACTATGCTTTCAGAATTCCTCACTAGGGACTGCGTACCTATGCCGTAAGGGCAATTGGAAACGCTCCCACTATTGTGGTGGCATCTGCATATTTTTCTGGTGATGTGGACTGCATGAAACTGGAAATAGAAGAGCTTATGGACCACTGCAGGAGAGAGAAGCTGCCGGTTATAATCGGCTGCGATGCCAATGCGCACCACTCCATATGGGGCAGCACGGACATCAACAAGAGGGGTGAGTGTCTTACAAACTTTATATTCAAGTATAACTTAGAAATTGGTAATGTCGGATCGACACCGACATTTGTAACTAGAGTTAGAGAAGAGGTATTAGACATTACTCTGATTAGTCGGTCTCTTAGGCCATATTTCAGAGAATGGCATGTCTCTTCAGAAGAATCCATGTCCGATCACAGGATTATCCTATTCAAACTTAAGGTTGATACGAATAGTTGTATGCCAACTCGCAACCCCAGGGAATTGAACTAGGAAAAATAAAGGTCTACCCTAGAACTTAACCTAGCCACTGAAAACTCTGGAATACTCAGATTAGGAAGGCCAAGCGCAGGAACTATAGGGACTTCTGCGAAAGCATAACAAGCACGAGTGAAGGTGCCCGGCTCCATAGAGCATTATTAAAGCGGGCAGCGGAGGCTAATTTAGCCTTGAAGCGCAAAGATATTACATATTCGAGCACCAATATGTTTGAGGCGCACTCCCCGGGAAGTATCCCCTGGCAACCGTGCGAATCGCTTGAAACAGAGGGTCAACACAGACCAACGGCCATTGACTGGGCATGTGCCTAGTCGGTGTTCACAGAGGAGAAAATAAGAAGGACTATTGTAACCTTCCAGCCTTAAAAATCTCCTGGTCTGAATTGCATATCACCGGTATTCCTTCAGCAGGGACAGGGAACACTCCTACCCACTCTAAGGAAATACTGGTCAGTAGCCGAGCACTTGGACATATATCAAGCACTTGGAGTAGAGCTAGGGTGGTCTTCATCCCCAAGGTAGGGAAGACAGATACCATCATTCCAAAATCCTTCATACCAATCAGTTTAACATCGTTTTTGTTGAAAACGTTGGAAAAGCTGGTGGATTATAACATAAGGAGTACTCTGCTCACATAGATTCCACTGCAGGCAACGCAGCACGCATACAGAACAGGCAGGTCTACGGACACTGCCCTGAATGAGCTGCACCGTACTCTGCGGGTGGCAGTAGTAAACAAAAAAGTAGAAGCTTGTGCAGTTTTAGTTATTGAAGGTGCTTTCGACAACACATCACATGATGCTGTAAAAGCTACCCTGAATAGAAGAGGGCTGGACAGTACATCAAGTAGATGGATTTCATCCTTACCAGGGTCCAGACAGGCTACGGCATCTATACAAGATAGTACCGTAACAGTATTAACCACAAGAAGCTGTCCTCAAGGGGTGGGGTGGGGGGCGGTAGGGTTATCACCTCTCTTATGGAGTATTATTATTATTATTATTACTAGGGCCTTGTTGCACTGCGACCAGATGTTAGATCTTTTGTGCCGGCCTGTAGGAATTAGGGAAGAGCCTCTATACCGAGGCTTCTAATAAAAGAGAGCACTTTGGTAGGGTCTATCTGATCCCAAATCCTTTAGGGGGGGGATAAGTTCATCTTCTAGTTGTAGAAGGCGACGTTTGCTTAGCGAGGGGCATTCACATAGAACATGTTCTGATGTTTCGGGCTCCAGCTCACAGAATCTGCATGTGTCGATTTCCGAGAGTTTTAATTTCTTAAGGTGATACCTTAGGTTGCAATGGCCCGTAAGGTAGCCGGTTAAAGTGCGAATTTCGTTCTTTTTTAAGTTGATGATGCGTTTTGATCGCGTCATCTGGGGAAAGAGAAATTTTTTGGCTTGTCTCAGCCCTGCACTGTCAGTCCAGTGGCGACTTATCTCCTTTTCCTCCCATTTCCTGACCAGTTCTCTTTTGTGTCCTTGTGAAAGTCCACGGAACGGTTCAGGGCCGATTAGTGGTGTCATCGCCCCGCGTTTTGCTAGGGAGTCTGCTACCTCGTTTCCTATATGGCCTTCATGCCCTGGCACCCAGCCCACCGTTGAGATGTTTTTGGAGGCAAGGGCGTTCAGCTGTTGGAAACGGTACAAGTCTGGAGAAGATCGTAAAGGATCTCAGCGCTATGAGCGCCGCCTGACTGTCAGAGAAGATGTAAATCCGTGCACCGTGCATTTTCCTGCGAAGGCATTCACGAGCACAGATTTCTATGGCATCCGATACTTCATCGGATGATGTTTCAGCTTATGTTAAAAGTAAAATTGATTCTCCTCTTATTATTGTTGAGAAGTTTAAATTTAAACACGCCCGAAGTTTATCTTCTTTCAAGTTGAGCGTGCCGCCTGAACTCTTTTCGACAATTTGTTCAGAAAAATTCTGGCCGCACCAGCTTGTTGTAAAGGAGTATGTGAATAGGCGAAGTAATAATAATAAGGGCATTAGGATTAGCAGTGCACAGCCTGTTAGCCACCCAGTTGCCTCCACCTCGGTGGCAAAAAACTAACAACACAAAAAACTTATAACACTAAACTTTTTAAATTATATGTTAACAGCTTATCATTTGATTCACATATAGTAGCACTCACGGAAACCTGGTTAAAACCCGATATTTCTGATTATTCCGTTTTTCCTTCAAAATATAGCTTGTACAGATGCGATCGCACTTCCCGCAAGGGGGGTGGTGTTCTAATTGCTGTTGATTCTTGTTTTTCCTCTGAACAGATTCATTCTCATGATCTTCCGGAAATATAGTTTTTATGTGATGAAATATTACTAAACGGCCGTTCACTTTATGTTACTTGTTCTTATATTCCTCCTCATTCTGATAATAACATTTACTCATCCCATCTTAGTGCCCTGCAACTTGTTTCGTCATTGTTGAAAGATATGGATAGTCTGATAGTGGTTGGTGATTTTAATCTGCCACATGTTGTATGGTCTGTGAATGACACATCTTCGGCGATATTACCAGTCACTTCTGATGATTTTATCGATGGCCTACTGGAGTTAGGCCTATCGCAAGTTAACAGGGTGCATAACTGTAGTGGTATAATGTTGGACTTAATATTTGTTTCGGACTCAGATTGCAGTAATTCTTGTAGAATACCCCCTCTAGTGCTCCTGGAAGACACCTACCATCCAACCTTCGAACTATCCATCGAAATTTTTAACCCTAGTGCAGTATCTTATAATACTTTAAAAACCCGTTGCTTTCGTAAAACTAACTTTACTAAATTTAATTATCTTATTCAACATACTAATTGGTCTCGTCTTTATTCTTGTAGTGATACAGAAACAGCCATTGCCATATTTTATGGGACTTTGAATTCGCTTTTGGATATTTGCGTTCCCCTCACTTGTTCTTCAAGTGACAATAAACCACATTGGTTTACGAGAGAACTATCGAAATTGAAAAACGCAAAGACAAGATCATATAAAAAATTTAAAAAATCGGGAGCTACTTTAGATTTTTCTTCGTATTTAGTAGCAAAATCTAGTTTTATTTCCGTTTACACACCTTGTCATGATAATTATCTTAATCGTTGTAGACTAAACTTTTCACGTGACCCTAAACAGTTTTATAAATTTATTAACTCTAAACGTAAGACTTCTTGCTTGCCATCCTCAGTATACCTAGATGATACAAAGGCAACTTCTGATCAGGCAGTAGCCGATCTATTTGCTGAGTATTTTCAATCAGTAATTTCAATGAATTTACAAAAAACTAGCAATTCATATCCTTTTCAAGTTCAATCGTTTAATTGCATATATTTCCCAGTTATAACTGAGTGTACGCTTCTAAGTGACCTTAACTCTATCAAACCAGGCTATCTGCCTGGTCCTGATGGAGTGCCAGGTTGTATTCTTAGATACTGTGCGGATTCACTTTGTAAACCATTACATAAATTATTTAACTTGTTGGTTGACACAACAGTGTTTCCTGCTATATGGAAGGAATCTTTTATCATTCCACTCCATAAAAATTCTTCTAAGTCTAACGTTAAAAATTATAGGGGCATATCCAAGTTGTCCGCCATTCCTAAAGTCTTTGAAAAAATTATATGTTCTCAATTGCAACACACATGTAGTTCAATTATATCGCCTTATCAACACGGTTTTGTTAGGCGTAGATCCACTACAACTAACCTTCTTGAATTCACTTCTATTGTTATCAAAGGGTTACAGGAAAAAATGCAAACTGACGTTGTTTACACCGATTTTAGTAAGGCATTTGATTCTGTTAGTCATTCTCTGTTGCTTCAAAAACTGAATATTATTGGATTTCCATCAAAACTCGTATTGTGGCTTTCGGAGTACTTGTGGGGTTGAACACAAAAAGTAGTTTTTAAATCGTCGGTATCTAAACCTTTTTTTTGTTACCTCTGGTGTTCCCCAGGGTAGTCACCTTGGACTTTTGCTATTTAATCTGTTTATTAACGATCTTCCAACTGTTATTACTAACTCCTATGTATATATGTTTGCTGATGATGTGAAGCTATGTTTCACCTATAATGACGCTTCCCTGTGTAATGTACTACAGTCGGATTTGGGTGCATTGTCGGCCTGGTGTCGTTTTAACTTACTCAATTTAAATTGTTCAAAATGTAAAGTCATGTCTTTTTGTAGAAGTACCCCTCATACTGCTCACTACTTGCTTGATGCTTCACCACTTGACCGCGTGTTTGAAATTAAAGATTTAGACATTATTCTTGATCCTAAATAAAAGTTTGACGCTCATATTTCGTATATGGTCAATAAGGCCATTAATGTCCTTGGCTTCATCAAGCGGTGGTCGAAAGAGTTTAATGATCCCTGCACCACTAAAACGCTTTATACATCCTTAGTTCGTCCCATCCTGGAGTATGGATCTTGTGTGTGGTCTCCACAATACTCGATTCACAAGAATATAATTGAATCTGTGCAGAAGAAATTTCTTCTATTTGCCCTTAGAAGTTTTAACTGGGTTCCTGGAGTTGACTTACCCCCATATTCAAGTAGACTCCTTTTGATATATCTTCCCTCCCTGTTAAACCGTAATACTATGCATGGAGTATTATTTATTACTAACCTACTTAATGGTGAAATCGACTCATCAGTTCTGCCCCAACGCTTCGTCAAAAACGAGAATGCATGTATCTTCCAGATTTAAGGAGCAAGAGCCACCAAATTTGGTAGGAAGATAGTTGGTGGCATCCCTATCTGCATCGGAGAATCTTTAAGGCAGCGTACCCCTGCCCCATCCGTACCCCTTTGCAATCAGGCCTCTTTTTACCTGTTTTAATACTGGTATCGAGTATGCCGCAGTTGGTTGCGTCCGACTGCAACGTTTCCACTTGTTTAATTTAAATTAATTTTGATTTCTTTTTAATGTCAGCTGCTCTTAGCTGACAATAAATAAATAAATAAATAAGAATATCTCTGCTTGAAAAATGGTTGGAGACTTTCCCATGGATTTGGATTTGTTGAACCTTGGTCCGAAAATACCAGCCCCGGTGTTGCCATTTTCCAGTTTCGACCCATCAGTGTACAATCTTTGTGATCCACTGGGCAGAGATATTGATTTTGTTTTCCAATCATGTCTGGTGTGCAAGACTACAGAGAAGTTTCTGTGGAAAACAAGTTTTGGTTTCTGTTCGTCAGTTACGCGCAGAATGGGCTCATTTATTAGGGATTCGAGAACCCGAAGATGCCCGGTAAGATCACCGCTTTTTATTCTGGTGATGTTTTGAAGGCGAAGTGCCCCCAGGCAGGCCTCCTTTTTCAGGGTGATGGGTAGATGGGGTATGCCAGTTATGACTCCAAGTGCTGCAGTGGGACATGTTCGGATGGCTCCAGTGATGCCTATGCAGACCAGTCGTTGTAGTTTAGTAAGTGCAGCCGCAGCTGTCTTCTGGGTGTATTTCGTCCACCAAGCAAGAGATGCATAGGTTAGGATCGGTTTTACCACAGTGTTAAAGGACCAGTAGATCATTTTGGGACTTAGGCCCCATGTTCTACCGAAAAGCCTGTTACAAGCGAAGTACGCTCGAGTGGCTTTATTTATGGTCTGTTCAAGGTGTACATTCCAGTTGAGCTTGGAGTCGATTGTAACTCCTAAGTAGTTGGCTTCAACCGAAAAGTGAATGGTGGATTCATTTAAGGATGGTCTTGTTAGAGACAGAGACCTTTTCCTGGTAAAAGGAACTTAAACAGTTTAAGACGGGTTTATGGACAATCCTTTGTCTTGACACCATCTGCTGGCTATGTTGAGAGCTTGCTGCATGCGGTCCGAGTTGGTTTGCTCATGCCAGCCCACCATATAGATGACTAGATCATCAGCGTACCCTTGAGTGCAGAACCCTTAGCTGTTGAGCTTATAGAGTAGCTCATCGACGACCAGAGTCCACAAGAGAGGAGAGAGTACTTCTCCTTGAGGGCACCCCCTTGTGGCTGTGATTGAGGTCATGGTTCCTCCGAGGTCTACAGTTATGATTCTGGATTTAAGCATTTCCAGAATCCACCTAATTATGGGTGTGGGGACATTTTTATGTACAAGAGCGGCACGGATAGCCTCATATGACGTGTTTTCAAAAGCTCCTGAGATGTCAAAGAAGGCACAAAGTGCAATTTGTTGAGCGCCAATGGCCTTTTCAATGGTTGTTGTAAGGCAATGAATGGCAGTCTCAGTTGACTTGCCAGCTTGGTACGCGCATTGGTACTTATGTAAGGGAAGATGATTGAGAAACACCTCCCTGATGTGCTGGTCAAATATCTTCTCCATAGTTTTAAGGAAGAAGGAGCTAAGACTAATCGGTCTATAGGGCTTATGCAATTGGGAATCTTTCTTCCCTACCTTAGGAATAAACACAACTTTCACTTTAGCCCATTTGCTTGGTATGTGTCCAATTACGAGGCTAGCTCGGAATAAACGGACCAGAGGGATGGCGATTTGTTGCAGTCCCGGCTGCAACAGACACGGATATATTCCATCTGGTCCAGGGGATTTGAATGGACTGAAACTCTGTATAGCCCATTGTACGCTATTTTGATGAAACAGTCTATAGGGCAAGTTTCCAACACGTTCTGAGTGATGGGCGGTTCCCTTCTCTCAGCCCCATTGGAGTCTGCCACCATAGCCACGTGAAGGTGTGGGCACTATCCAATCCCAGAGAGGTAGGTTGGTGCCTCTTTTTCTGAGATGGGCTGCTCCACGCACCCAGGAAAGTGAGTAGCGAGTAGTAAGCTGCTCGTTTCCTTTGGGTCGTTTGTGTGTGTTCCATCTGGTTTTTTTAACGTACAGATGCCGATTGAGTGGTCCTTGGAGAGGGCTTTTTGTAACCTGACAGCTTCCGGGAGATTTGAAATCTGCCCGCATTGTTGGCGCCACGTAGCCCGTTTTGACCTTCTCAGCTCTTTATTATAGAGCGTTAAAGCGGATTTGTAGGAATATCATGTGGTTTTCCCACTTTTCGCTTTATTGAGGAGCTTTCGCGCAGCCTTTTTAAGATCGTCAAGGCTCTTGTTCCACCAGAGAACAGCCCTTCTGATCTGACGAACTTTTTGTTCACAGCTAGCGTGATATGCCTATTCAGTGTTCGTATGAAGCACAGTAGCCTCACGCTCTAGCTCGTCAATAGATATAATCAGACGCGTGGAGCAGTCTCTGGATTGCTCAAGTTCAAAACAGAAAAGATCCCAGTTGGTGTTTTTGGGATTTCTAGTAACTAGGCTACATTGCAAGGCGCATCCTATTTCAAATCTAATGTGCTGGTGATCTGACATAGTGATTTCACTCGCAACGCGCCAGTTTGAGACAATGGACAACATGTTAAGAGTACAGAGAGTTTAGTCGAGGACTTCCTTTCTGATTTCATTGATAAATGTGGGCTCGCTACCTCGATCTAGTAAGCCTATGTTGTTACTAGTGATATACTCAAGAAGGTACTCACCTCTTTTGTTGATGTCACTGCTCCCCCAGACCATGATGCGCATTAGAATCGCATCCACCGGAGCCGAATCCTCTGGCAGTGCTCTATCAGGGCACAGGTAGCCACCGAAGGCACATTGTCTGAGTCGCCGGGCAGATAGGCGGAGGCCAGCACTGCCTCCTGCTCGCCATGGGCAGTGGGTATTTTAATCTAAACTGCCACCAGGTCCTCAGTAATGAACTGCGATAAGGGAACATATGTTAAATTTTTGTTAATTAACAACGCCGCTCTAGGGCGAGGTAGGTTGTTTGCATATAGCAGTTTACCGGATGTGGTGCTTAGCCCCAGGAATGTCCAGCATTTATCCATGGCTCCTGGATAAATGCTATGTCCAATGTAGGAAACCTCTCACAAAGTACGTCTGATGCGGCCTTTGCGTGATGGAGGTTTGCTTGGAGTCATCTGAGGTGGTTCCGGGTGCTGGAGAGAGTTGGGGGAGGAGGACAAGACATTAGTCCGCCCTCTTGCGGCCCCTGGCCGCCATCTTCCGGCCTCGGTTGGTGCGCAGAAGGGCCTCTTCATCAGGTGTGCGCCTCACACCCTTGTTCGCGCGCCCAGTTCCGCGCGTGATGCGCTCGTGAAGGGGTGGGCGCAGGATTTTCTTTGGTGCAGTGGGTACTTGGGCAGCTGCGGTACCACTAGCCCCATTTCCGCTGGATGTCCGGATGCTGTCGGCCGCAGGCAGCTAAGGGGTTGCATGAGCGGCACCCTGTGGTGTTTTTGTAGCCGTGTCCGGTATGATGGCCTTGGAGCAGGTGGGCTTCTCCGCTGCCAGAGCAGGAGCCACCACCTGTTCCTTCGGCTGCGTGCTGGCCTTAGGCTTAAGAGTAGCCGTGCCCAACGCGAAATTGAGCTGGTACCCCATCAACCTTAGCCGGTGGCCGAGACTGGGTGCAGCGCTATGGTGATGATGGCCATATTTTGCTTCATCTCGCGGTGAAAGACACGCCAGTCTCCCACGCGCAGGCCGCTGTTCTGGCCCTCGACTAGCTTCAAAATCTCGTCCGTCTTCATATCCGCTTTTTGAAGCGGAAAGTAGCCAATGAAGACGGCGGCACGTGGAGCCTCCGCCTCCGGGACTAACTTAATGTGGGCGTCCTTCCACAACCGGAGTTTGGGCACCTCTGTGTTCAGCCACTCGACCGTCTATGCATTTCCACACGAATTAGCCATCCACCCTGGTCGGAAGCTGCAGCTAGAGAACAGTGGCTTCACCGAGCCGTGTCTAAGAGCCATGACCCTCGACAATATGGTGGATTGAATGGCGCTGAGCTGCTATCTCGTGAGAAGATTTTGGGGATAGTCGGCAGGGAGTATTGCCATCTTCGCCGAGCTGGCAACGTCCCTTTAGGAGGCCATGATACCGACTTGGGGTGGCTGCTCCCGTGTTGCCTCCCCAGCCGCAGCTGCGGGTTTAATCATTGCCCTCTTTGACGACACCTCTTCTGGGGTCGTGTTGGCCGATCTACCTCGCTTGTTTGTGGCGCCACTAATGCTGGGCACTGCCCTAGGAGGGGGGTGGGGATGGGGGAGGGGGGTATTTACTATTGTATGGTCCATATATGGTCCCACGAGTAGTGAGGAAGGAAGTATCCCTCGGGGCAGAGCCTCATACCCCGGATCGGGCACTTATGCGACCGGAGGTGCAAGGTAACCGGAAACCACCGTTAAAAGACACACTAACGTAGTGCCATTCATCACAGGGGCACGGTATGGTAACACCGGTGATTGCGGGTTTTTTTTCAAGTTGTCCTCTCTATATCCGCATATATAGTCTAGAACAGGGGCACCTCGAGCAGGATGTGGCTATTCACCACGTATGGTCGGTCTTCAGAAGTCGGCATGTGACTGCCAACTCCCACCGGCTGAGTCAGCTTGGCGCGGCGGCAGGCACACACGCTTCACTAACAAAGCCTTAGCCCCCTAAGCCCCCCCTTAGCCCTCTTATGGAGTATACTAGTAGACGAACTATTAAGTAGACTTGCGAACAGGGGTATTCAATGTGAAGACTATGCAGACGTCATTGTGATAAAAGCTCGGGGCAAGTATGAAGAAACTCTTTGTGATAATGTTCAACTGGGACTAAGGATTACGCTTGATTGGTGTAAAGATGTTGGTCTCAACTTAAACCATACTAAAACAATAATCTTTCCGTTCACCAGAAGATACAAGCTACAAAGGATGAGGAAGATTAGGTTCGCAGGGAGTCCAATAGAAACAAGCAAGGAAGTTAAGTACCTTGACAGCAAATTAAACTTTGGCACCCATGTTAAGAATACGATCGCAAAGTGCTGCAGATCGCTGTATACGTGTCGTAGCATAGCCGGGAAGTCATGGGAAACATCGCCAAAGATAATAAGATGTTCTATTGGAGATAACACCACTCATCACACAATTAGGCTGCAACAAAAGGCAACCCTCTTAAGAATGTCCGTTGAAGGAGTTGGGAGAGGACACATTCTTAGTCGAGCAGAGGCAGATATGCTATCGGGTGAACTTCCCCTACTGGCACAGCCAAAGGACGAAATGAAAGCCGGACACATATTCGGTCAAAAGCTTCAAGTTCATCTCTGTAACAAAAAGGAGTGGACATCTCTGGAATAGGTCCACAACATGAAGCAACACAACATAAAATAGTACACCCATGGATCGCTAAAGCAACAAGGCGCCGGATTTGGTAGGCCCTCGGCTAATGTACCACGTGCCCCTAGGTATGCACACCAGCATATTCCAAGCTGAGGTATGTGAAATCGGGAGGTGTGTGGACTTTAATCTAAAGCGTAACTATCAGAATAGGGATATAGCCATCCTATCCGATAGTCAAGCAGCAATAATGGCACTTTGTAAGACCGAAATCAGGTCAAAGGTAGTTCGTGAGGTACGAACCTAGCTAGACACTCTGGGATCACAAAATAGGCTTGCCCTAAGATGGGTCCCGTTACATGTCGACATAGCGGGGAACGAAGAGGCACATAGGCAAGCAAGACTAAATCATCGCTTTGCATCGAAACGGACGTGTTATTTTATGCGCTTAACTTTTTTTTACTATTGTGCGTTTTATTTCTGCTATTAATTTCGCGTCTTTGTGCAAACTATTAGTTTTGTGAATTTGTGTTTTGTCGGTTTGCCTAAACCCAAATTGTACAGTAAATCAACAATTTAATTTGCATTTATTTTAAAGAGTCTCCAAGCACAACAACAAACTTTTGGAAAACAAACAAAAATTTTGGAAAGTTTCCAAAATGGGGAAGAGCCTTTGTCTAAAGCTGAAATAGCGATATTCCAGGATTTATTACGAAATTCTAGCATCGCTTCGGCTATTAGCTTATTAAGCCATTTGAAAAGAATAAGATCAGCCGGATGTCTATGCCTTAGCCAGATGCGCCGTCGGATATTTCTGCTTTTAATGAGTGACTTTGTGGAAAATTTCATTTGTTTTTTTTTAAGGAATACTAACATCTTTGGCTTTACGAAATACCTCAATAAAGACATTTATCATACCATCAATATCCCCTGGGTGGCATACCGTATTTGGGTCTATATGCGGAAGCAAATTGTTGAATGAACGCGTAAATATTACCCAATTTGCTCTTTTTGCATCGAAGCGAAAAAATTGCTCTGCAGGGACAAGATCGTCAGTGACTTCGATTAGCACTGGAAGGTGATCTGAGCTTAGTGCGGTTAATACTCGCGGGCTTGCTACAAGCTGCGGACGATTTTTAAGGAATATGTCAAGGGTTGAAGATTGTCCATGCCTTCCTGAAGGAATATAGGTGTTCTCTGAAGGATGCATCAAGTAAAAGTTACTACAGTCTACTTTTGATTTTAGTATGTTTCCCCTCACGTTAGCTCTGGAGCAGCCCCACGACTGATGCCGACAATTGAAGTCACCTCCCAGTATATAAATTCCGTTGAAACTAGTTCGCTTGCGGATATCTGCCTGGAAAATCTGATTCTTACTGGGATTTGTACAGCCTCCCGGGAAGTAACATGAGAAAATAGCTGTTTGCGTGCCATCTCTACTGATAATTTGAACGCCACTTGTTTCAACAAGTTAAGTGTCTGGTAGGGGTTGCATGGAATGGCGAATGTCTTTTCTGATGAATATTGCTACTCCTCCCCTCTGTTAACCGTTCTGTCGTTTCTATAACAGATATAGTTATATATATTTATAGAAGTGGCATTTTTTAACCAGGTTTCAGAGACCAGGCAAATTCCAATATCATTATCTACAAGGAAGTGACGGAATTCCTCTTTTTTGCTATGAATACCCCTGGCATTCCACGCAGTGATTTTTAGTTTATTTAACATTTAGAATGAAATTTAATTGCATTCCACGCAATGATTTTTAGTTTATTTAACATTTAGAAAGAAATTTAATTGCAAGTGAGGTTATCACCTCAAATTGTTCTGTCTTAGTTTTACAATTTCTTATGCTGTTAATAAGCTCAAAAGTAAAGGATTTTAATTCACCTAGTGAGAAAAGATCAGTGTTATCTGAATCCAGTGGCCAAGGCCAGATTAACTTTGGCGGGCCAACTGACTGCCCATTGAGATTTGAGAAGGCTGTGAGGCAACCCAACCGTGGCCTTTGTAATTTGTTCCTGACCATCCTTGTTTTGGGCCTACCACTTTCCCGAAACTTTACATATTTGTTCTTCCCGGGCACTCCAGTGAATTGGCTTTGTGTGTGCCATGACAATTTGCACATCTGACAAGCAAGTTATCTTGACAGTTGATTGTTTTATGGTTGCCTGCGCAGTTCATACAATACGATTTGACTGCACAGTTGGTCGAACCATGCCCAAACATCTGGCAATTGTAGCACTGGGTGATAGCATTTGGCCTTCGCCTTTGGTAGTCCCGTCTGACCCTGATATGGTCGATGACAGAGTAGTTTTTCTTCAGTTCGTTGAGACTTATGGACTTGTTGTCAAAGAAAACCACATACAGCGAGTAGATACTATTGTTATGTGTTTTCCTTTGGATAAGCTTGACATCTGTGCATTTAAGACCCATGCTGACAAGCTGGCTTTTAACAGTCTCTGCCTGCGTATCCAGGTGGGCGCAGACTAGTGAAAAATCATTCTCATACACGCAGTGCAGTTTGACCCCAATATAAATTTTTCTAATGGAGTAGTCTTTGATTTTTAATTTTGTGCACATGGAATGCAGTTGTTCTGTGCTAATTTTAATTACAGTTATTGGAGGCACGTATGTTTTGGTTTTTTTGACAATAACTTCTGCATTATTGTCGTCGTTATCAGTTGGATCATCTATCGTTTGCAGCGGAGAGTAATAGTTGTTGTTGCTCTGCCGCTGCCCAGTGTCTATTTTTGGCACTTTTCTAGTCTGCTTTGGCGACATAGTGTCTTCGGCTCTGCTCTTTGTTCTCTTAATTATGCTTCGTTTACAGTCTAATGCTTTGAAATAATTTACACTTTCGCGATGCGGTCGCACGTGCTTACGGTTTGACGAACTACAACAGACATTAATGCCTCGATGCAACTATTCGTGTCTAGGCTAAGTGCGCGATGCAAATGAACACATTTAGTGAAAACGTCTATCTGCACTATCACATATTCTTTGATGTAATTTTTACCACTCAACTTGCCGCTAATGTCAATATGGACTGTATGCCACGGTATAGAGACTTTTGGTATGGAGTGTAGTTCAATTTGTGGTTTTCCCGAAGTTGTTTTAGATAGTTTGAACGTGATGCAATTCACAAATTTTCGCACATATTTTGACATGCTCGGAAACCAATAGTGAGTGTATACCTTGTCCAAAGTCTTCTCCCACCCCAAGTGCATGATAGCTTCATGGACATGATTTATTATGGGCCATCTGAATGTTCGCGGTATAACTGGTAAGCATCTGTTTCTACCATTTCTCTGTATGCGTCTGTATAACATGCCACATCTTATTTCATATGTTTTTGCGACTTTATTGTGCAATTCATTATTTTGCAATTAAATAACTAGATCAGAAGTTTCTGCATCTCTATGCTGCTCTGCAAGCAACCAGTTATCCGTAATCTCTTCTAATTCTACTCGAATTTCAGTTACCTTAGTCACATTTGTATGTTTAATAATTGAAAGTGGGTTGCGCGAAAGTAAACCTACATGCGCCATACTATTTCCTTTCCTATATTCTACCCCGAACTTATTAGACTGCAAATATGCCCACCAGCGATGAACTCTTGGTGTCAAATCTTTCTTATGGCGTGTAGCCTTGAGCGAGTTGCAGTCTGTGTCTACCACAAATAGGCGGACATGTAGATAACGGCGGAAATGTATAATTGCATTGTATACAGCCAACGTTTCCAGCTTATATGAGTGATATCGGGATTCTGCACCCGCGGTGCACTTGCTGTAATACTCAATGACTTTTGTTTTTTCATCAACCCTGTGCATCAATATGGCACCATAGCCATCTGCACTAGCGTCGGTGTGCAGTTCGACCGGGTATTGCGGATCATAAATGATTAGTACGGCATCACTTACTAAGGTGGTTATAACCTCTTGACGCACCTGCTCATGTCTATCACGCCACTCAAACTTGCTATTTTTTAGACGTGAGTAAATATAAAGGTTTCATTAGCTCGCCAAATCGAGGAACAAACTGTCGAAAATACTTCGCCAAGCCGATAGACTGCCTCAATTGCGTAAGTGTCTGTGGTGGCGGCAATGCGGCCAATGCCTGAATCCTTAGCGGATTGGGTCTTATTTCGCCATTCTCGATACCCATTTATACCCCACGTATTCAACACCTGTTTTTAAGATAGATACTAAATGACCTTTGTAGTACATCTTTAAGTCTGATGAACGCCTATTTTTTTGTGTTATTTACAATTAGCACATCATCTATATAGACAACGGCATATGAGTATGCCACTCCACCCAAAGCTTGCATTATAGCTCGCTGAAATATAGAAGATGCATTTTTTAATCCAAAGGGCATGTCAACATATTGTCCTTCTGTTGTGACGAATGCAGTACGTTCAATTGGATCGGGCTTTATTGGTATTTGGTAGAACCCGCAAGCCATATCCAAGCTTGAGAAATACTTGCTACCACATAATCTATCGATCTGATCAGATATTAAGGGCAGCGGATACTTGTCTGAGATTGTATATGAATTTAGTTCGCGAAAATCAATGGTTAGACGGTCACTACCACCCTTTCTTTTAACAAGCAACATGGGACTTGGAAAACGGGAACTCCTTGGCCGCATGACATTGACAGCCAGCAATTCATGTATTTGCCTATAACTAGCAACTCTTCTTCAACACTTAGTCTATACGGACGTCTCATTACGGTTTTGTTGGGGTCAATAAGACAAAATTCTAATTCACCTGTGTTAACTCGGCTACTTGGTATTCCATTTATGATTTTCAATGCATATGATTTTAATATTTCCGCAAGTTTTGCTCTGTCAGTTTGACTCAAATTACTATCATTATTTATGGAATCCAAAAAATTCACTTTGACAATACAATACTTGACAGTTTATTGACGGCCTTCATCTTAAGCAGAACAATCTCGTTGGCATTTATCGTCACACCAAAACCTTGGCCCAAAATTCACGGCCAATGAGCACATCATACTTTAAGTATTCGTCATGACTATATGAAACAGAATTTTCAGAGAAAAATCACAAATCTTTACTGTAGCTAGAACTTGCATTGTGCATGTCACCGAGCCTTTAAGTATGCCACTTATAAGTAAGGTATTATTAAATCTTTTTCCCATAAACTTATCTGATAATTTCTCTTTCATTAGTGAACACTCGGCACCTGAATCAAAAAAATACTGAACATGCTCACCCAGTTGGTACAATGTTCCTTTTGGATCGACGACCTCACACATATCCAATCGCTTCTCAAACGTATTAGCCTTATTGGACGATGTAGTGCTCACCCAACATCTTGTTGCAATATGGCCCAGCTGGCCGCACTTGTAACATGTCAAGGTTGACATGTCCCTTTTTGCTGTAGAGCTGCTGTGAGTTGAGTTGTTTTTGGGCGCGTTACTCTCTCCATATTTTTTGCTTCGGCACTCTGCAATCTTGTGGGCAGGTTTGTCACAAAAGTGACACTGCAATTGCGAAGAGAATTTCTGCTTCTTCCTTTCCAAGCCACTAGTGTAGTCTGGCGATTTCCGATCATTGCGTTTACCAAACGCAAAAGCACGCAATTGTTGTTCCATTTCGCTCCGTGTCTTGATATTGGTTGTGAAAAACAAACGTTGCAGACGGTCGTCTACTTGCGCAGCATGTACCAGCACAACAGATACCGCAATCTCTTCAATATTCATTTTTTTTTTCCACTTCGCAAGCATTGCCGTTACTTCTCTGCTCGCATACACAGACAAATACTCATTTGCTATAGGGCCACTGCTGAAAATATTTAATAAAATGGATGAATAATTCTCTAAATTCTGGCCACCTTATACCGCTATAGCAGATCTGTGATAACCACTGCGAAGCTCCTCCTTCCAAAGAATTACTGAGGGCCATTACCAGAGCGCTACCTTCCAACATGTTTTCTGCCATAATTACATCGACAGTTTTACACCACGCAGCAGCATCTGCGTTTGCATTGTCGGGGCTGAATTTTGGTAGCGTCACTGTTTGGCTAGGTTGCGCAGGCATTTTGGAAGTTTGCATGGACTTAATTGAATCCATAAAACTTTTACTTTGCGCTTACAACAATGCACGCCACTTCTCATTAGATAAGTCTTGAGACTTCTGATGACGGAGATTCCGGAGAATCGGTGTATTCTTCTTAATTCAGATCCATTTCTTATTATTTACTTCAGCACAGCAAGTCGCCTGCGTGTTGTTTCGATTCTCACAATCGGCACTCGACTGACTGTACCGCCGTCGCGCTTTTGCTCATTCTCTTTTTCCTTTTCTTTCGTATATCGAAACCAAAACCATGCTCCATGCTCATTCGAGTAAAAATCGATAAAAGATTCAATGCCTGGTTAGGGTTGTTCGTGATTAGAACCAACATGAGGCCTGAGTGCCGGCTAAAATTTGTTCTCTCGTTAAGTGCCGATATAAATATCGTGAAATCATCGTTAGGCAAACAGCTGACTGTGGCTGACACTTGCATTTACATATTATTATTCAAGCAAAATGGCATCGCATCAAAGAATGTTTTACATCCACGCAATGGAAACACAATTTGAAGAAATGGAGCAGCGCGTGAATAGTTCTATAAATTTTAGACAAAGGGTGAACTATTTCACTGAGCTGGATGAAACAAAATTTGTGCAAAGATTCAGATTGACAAAATCAACATGCCAAATAATTCTTGAACAAATTAGAGATCAAGTGGCTTCCCAAAGTGGAAGGTAAGCAATCAACTTCTGTTGCGTTTAAAGTATTCTTATCTTACATATTAAACAGGAATCATGCTATGTTGCCGGAGACGCAACTTTTGGTGGCTCTGCGGTTTTATGCAAGCGGCAGCTTCCTTATCCATGCAAGACACAGTCAATGGATTTTTTGAAATTGCGAAATTTCCAAAGGTTGTTGGGGCGATTGACTGCACCCATGTAAAAATACAATCGCCTGTTGGGTAACAAGCCGAAATATTCTGCAACCGCAAGAGATATTTCTCTTTTAACGTCCAAGCGGTGTGCGACGCTATACTATTGTTTACAAACATAGTTGCAAGGTGGCCTGGGTCCTCACAGGACACCACAATTTTCAATAACAGCCGTTTGAGCTTTAGGCTGGCAAACGGTGAATTTAATAACCATTACGTTTTAGGAGATAGTGGATACAAGTCATCCAACTATATGATGACACCACTACAAAACCCTTCGTCCGAAGCTGAACATCTCTATAATGAGTCGCAAATAAGGACACGAAATGTATTTGAACGTTGTTTTGGGGTATGGAAAAGGCGATTTCCAGTGCTGTCAATGGGGATGCGCATATCTCGTGTGACGGCAATGGAAGTTATTGTAGCATGTGGTGTTTTGTACAAAATTGCCATAATGCAAAACGATCCATTGCCGTTCGAATTTGAGTCTTTTGCTGAGTAAGATTGCGAAGGGAACTCCACTCATGGCGCAACAAACATTCATGAAATACGTGGTACAGCAAGGGAAATATTGATAAGCACCTATTTTTCAACGTAAGATATCTTTATTTTTATAAACATTAAACATGTTTCTAATATTATTTTTTTTTAATTTTAGACTTTAATTTTTAACCCTCATCCTGTATTTTGGTCAAATTTTGCCCAAACGCGTTTTTAGCTGTACGTATCTGACGTATATTTAGCGATATCGGCATGAAACTTCTTGACAATTATTTATTTTGGTATATTTAGCAGTGTTGTGAAATTTAACATTGTGGCTCCATTAAGGACTCTCCCACGGAGAAAGTGACAAATCTTGTATTTTTAACAATTTTTACCCAATCTAATTTTCCGGTGTTTTCGCAAGCAACGTATAGACCAATGCTCGTCAAGTCTCATACTATCATACAAATAAACTGATTGACATACCCAGAATTTTTTTTAGTGCAGTCTCGTCTGCAAAAAAAAAAAAAAAACAACATCATACCTACAAATTTCGTTGCCCAACAACAAAAATATCAGAGGTCCGTTACATTCTTGGTTGCGATTAGACGATAAAAAAAAAATACGAAAAATTGTTTGTGTGTATTGCATTGCTTATGGGTAGAGCAGTTCATGTATACATAAACTGCTCGCTATGTATAGCAGTAATTTTCGTGAAAGAGTGAAAACGAATGAGGCAACTGTGCAAATGTTCATACGGCGTTGATGATTACCGATTTAGACTGTGTGTTTTGTTTTTCAAAGTCAAAATAAATAGTTTTGTTTTACCCTAAGTTTACTCAGGAAAAGAAAAAACAATGCCCAAAAGGGTATGTATAAAAATATGTTTATACATTTCCATAAAGTGCCAATATAAATAAATTTCAATTAGTCGGCGGCGCTTAATCGATGCCAAATAGAAGAGCTGCTGAGCGAATCAGACAGTGAGGCTGAAGGGCGTATCCCTGACCATGAAAGCTCTCTTGAAGATTTCGAAATCTCATCAGATGAACGATCAGTGACATGTGTTTCCATTTCCGAGGGAGAAAGTATTTACTCCGATGAACAACAATTTTCTGTTCCAGAGCAAGACCCACCTTCTGGTTTTATTTCTAAGGACAAAAAAAAAACAATGTGGTACGAAAATTGTGGCAGCTCATTGGTTGGTAGGAAAAGGAAAGAAAACATAATTACTACTGCTCCAGGACCAACTCAATATGCCATTGCACGTGTTAGTGATATCAAATCTACATTTGAGTTGTTTATGACAAAGGAGATGCAAATTATTATTATAAAGATGACAAATATTGAAGGTATTCACCATATTTTCGAAAACTTTGCACATTACAAACTTATTTATACATTACTAAATAGGTATAAAAGTGTTTGGAGAAGCTTGGGAGGAAATAAACCATGCTTCCTTGAATGCATATTTTGGATTGCTGCTATTAGCTGGCGTGTATCGCTCTTGTGGTGAAGCAATGGAATGTTTATGGGACGATCTGAAAGGAAGACCCATATTCAAAGCAACAATGTCACTGCGTAGATTCCAAAATATAAGCAGAGCTCTTCGATTTGACGATAAATCAGAAAGAGCGGATCGGCGAGCTCGTGATAAGCTGGCACCTATAAGAGTTTTGTGGGATAATGGGCTCATAATTTGAGGATTATGTATAATCCAAACGAATGCGTGACAGCTAGTGGCATATCGTGGAAAATGTCCATTTAGGCAATATATTCCTTCGAAGCCAGAAAAATATGGAATTAAAATTTGGACACTGTGCGACTCTAACACCAACTATGCCTGGTCTATGCAAGTGCTTATCGGACGAACTCGTATTTGCGCTCCTGAAAAGAACCAAGGCATGCGAGTTGTACTAGAACTTGCAGAAGGACTCAAAAGCCGGAATATAACTTGCGATAACTTTTTCACCTCAAACGATCTTGCTGTTGAAGTGCTGAAAAAGAAAATTACAATAGTTGGGACTGTCCGTAAAAATAAGTTATTTCTACCTCCACGTATTTTGGACATGAGAAAAAAACCTGTCTTTTACTCAGAGTTCCTTTTCATACCCTTAACCCATAAAATGGGTAAATAAGGGTATAATGGTTTTGTGCAAAAGTATGTACCAGGCAGAAGGAAGCATCTCCGACCCCATAAAGTATATATATTCTTGATCAGCATCAATAGCCGAGACGATATAGCCATGTCCGTCTGTCTGTCCGTCTGTCTGTCTGTCTGTCCGTCTGTGTGTCTGTCTCTCTGTATGAACGCGTGGATCTCAGAGACTACAAGAGCTAGAGACTTCAGATTTTGTATTTAAGTTCTCCTATACCATGAGAAGAACAAGTTTGCTTCAAATTATCGATAACTATTCTGGTTTCCGATGTACACATAATATCGATAAAAAAAATATCGAATTTGGAAAATCTAAAAATGAGGGTTGAAGTAATGGGTAATGATAAAACTTTTCTGAAAATTTCGTCCAAATCGGTTGAGAAACACCGGAGATATCGAATTTAATCGATTGAAGCTAAGTCAGTATACCAAAGTCTTACATAAATTTAATTTATTTATTGCAACTGGGTTCAGGGTATCTTCTAGTCGGGCTCTCCCGACTAGAGCCTTCTTACTTGTTGAACATAAATATAATGTAACGTTAGTAGCTTATGTTCCAAAAAAAATATCGGTGCGTATATCTAATAAGCACATTGCACCAAGACGCAAAAATACACGATAACCAGTCAAAGAAACCAGAAATAATAGAGTTTGATAACCATACAAAAGCTGGCGTGGATACACTCGACCAACTGGTTGCCACATATACTTGCAAGCGGAAGACTAATAGATGGCCTGTAACTCTTTTCGCAAACATGATAGATGTTTCTGCATGCAATGCTTTTGTGATTTGGGAAGCAATAAATCCCGAGTGGAACAAATCAAAGCATTTTCGTCGCCGACTCCTTTTGGAAGAACTGGGATTAAAGCTTTTGAAAGAGGAAAAGGAGGAGCGTAAGACACAGCCATATGGCACTGTCGCCAGAAAGCTTACTCACCCGAAAGAAGAGAAAAAAGCAAAGAGAGCCCGTTGTCATTTCTGCGAAAACAAGTCTAACAGTACTAAATACAACACAAAATGCAAGAGCTGTAACTTTTTCGTGTGCAAAAATCATTCTATTACAGAAATTATATGCAATGCCTGCAACAAAATGTAATATAACTAAAAAAATTATATTGGGCAAAATTGGCCCAAAATACAATATTCGTTGCTATTTTTTTTTTTTACAGGATGAGGGTTAAGATAATTTCTCATTTTAATTTCATTTTAATAAAAGTATAAAAATGTGTATTGAATATATTTATGTTTTATTGTTTTTCTTTTCTAATAATTCTGATTTTAAAAGTTCATTTTTAAGACGGATGACATCTATCTCTAGCTGCAACTGCAACTGTTGAACTTTCAATACGTGCAGCTCTGCATCTCGTTCACTCTCCGCCTTTTCTTTTATTTCATTTCTTATATTTTCTTCTCTATAAAAGTCCTGTTGCAGCTTTAAGGCCTGTACGCAGACGCCTGTACAGCTCCCGTACAGCAATAACTTCATTTAATACAAGAAAGAAGGCTCTTGTCGGGAGAGCCCGACTAGAAAATACCCTGAACCCAGTTGCAATAAATAAATTAAATTTATAATCGACTTCGGTTTACTGACTTAGCTTCACTCGATAAAATTCGATATCTCCGGTGTTTCTTAACCGATTTGAACGAAATTTTCAGAAAATTTATATTCTTACCCATTACTTGAAGCCTAATTTTTACATTTTTGAATTACAATATTTTTTGTTATCGATATCATGTGTATATCGGAAACCAGAATAGTTATCGATAATTTGAAGCAAAATTTTTGTGCTTTTAGTATAGAAGAACTTATAATCGAAATCTGAAGTCTCTAGCTCTTGTAGTCTCTGAGATCCACGCGTTCATACAGACGCACAGACGGACAGACAGACGGAAAGACGGACATGGCTATATCGTCTCGGCTGTTGATGCTGATCCAGAATATATATACTTTACGGGGTCGGAGATGCTTCCTTCTGTCTGTTACATACTTTTGCACAAAACCATTATACCCTTTTTTACCCATTTAATGGGTTAAGGGTATAAAAAAGGGGCAAGAACGGGCAGCTGAAATGTTTTGCATTAGATAAAGGAATAATCAAAGAAATAATTTGGAAAATATGGCATATGTAGTATGTGATAATTTTTCTTAATTTTCCATCAAAGTTGAAAAATAGTGAAAAAATGGATGGTTGGTAAATATCGATTTACCTGGCCAACCGCAAAGCAAACATTACAATTTTTTTTAAATTCTTTTTATACCCTTAACCCATAAAATGGGTAAATAAGGGTATAATGGTTTTGTGCAAAAGTATGTAACAGGCAGAAGGAAGCATCTCCGCCCCATAAAGTATATATATTCTTGATCAGCATCAACAGCCGAGACGATATAGCCATGTCCGTCTGTCCGTCCGTCTGTCCGTCTGTCTGTCTGTATGAATGCGTGGATCTCAGAGACAACAAGAGCTAGAGACTTTTGATTTTGTATTTAAGTTCTCCTATACAATAAGCAGAACAAGTTTGCTTCAAATTATCGATAACTATTCTGGTTTCCGATGTACACATAATATCGATAAAAAAAATATCGAATTTGGAAAATCTAAAAATGAGGATTGAAGTAATGGGTAATGATAGAACTTTTCTGAAAATTTCGTCCAAATCGGTTAAGAAACACCGGAGATATCGAATTTAATCGATTGAAGTTAAGTCAGTATACCAAAGTCTTACATAAAATTTATTGCAACTGGGTTCAGGGTATCTTCTAGTCGGGCTCTCCCGACTAGAGCCTTCTTACTTGTTTGAATTGCTGATAAAGTTGATTAGTCCGGTATCTTTCCCATTTGCAGAATGCTTCCTATCTTGAAATGATAGTATTTTTTATATTATTGTTGACTGAAGGATTGGTTCTATGACTTTACTCTTGCAGGGATCGAGTTTGTGGTATAATATAAATATGATTCGAGTATCTCAAATAATTTGCATGCTCGTGAACTGAATTTAAGGATGGAATGTTATTTCAATTTAGGCTAGAGCATTCATAGTTTTAAATAAAGTAGTCGATATTTCTAAAGCTTCCGCATTCAATGGTAATGCTGTTGTTCGTAACAGTTTTATCAAGGTAAGAAATATCGGATCATGTTTAGAAAATATCGGGGCAGAAATTTGATCATACATAATGTGCTGGTTACCGTTATAAAATGCTTGAGCACGCTAGAGTTCACTGGCTTTAATTTCAGGTATTCCATGCCATCAGATAGAAAACGTTCTTTAAATAAATTGCATTCCTTCTTCCCGTCCTATTTTTTTTCGCCACACAAGCTTACAGCTTCAAATCCCGAATATGTAGAACTTCCTTTCGTCGCTAAATTGAAATTTTGAAATTTTATTGAATTTTTTGGCGAAGTTCATTTGTTTGGTTTTGTTGTCATCTGAGATGATATGGGTTGGGGCTGTGGTATGGCTAGCAGGAGTTAGGAATCTTGTTAACATCAAATAAACAATGGATCACAAGTAAATATATTCATACCCGAAACAAAAATTTTACCCAACCGCCAGGAGCTTGCGACTGGAAAATGAATTTTGGCTTTTATTGGATAACGACCCACAACATTGTGCCCACAATTTAAGGGTTTGGTTGCTTTATATTGTTAAAAACCATTTGAATTCGAAATCCTTTATTTTCTTATCTCAATCCAAATGAGCAACTCTTGGACCTCCTGAAGCACAGGATTCGTCTACTCACCATTTCATCTAGGGATAGCTAAAACATGCAATTTTTTTAAGAAATTAGCAAAATAACGGCAAAGGAAATCAATAGATTGGTCCAATCAATGCAAAATCGGTTGGCTGAAGTTATAAAACGTAAAGGGTGCCCAACTTCATACTACATTTTTATACTCGATACCGAAGGTACAGAGTATATTGGTTTTCTGCAATGTCCGTCATGGTGTCTGTCCGTCATGGTGTCTGTCCGTCTGTCCGTCCGTATGGTTGCAAGTTTTTTCCACACCTTTCAAGCTAGGGACTTGAAACTTTCCAATTCTCTTTATCTATGGGAAAGTAAACTAAAGTGTCAAGATGGGGGTTCTACGATAACTGGGGGGCTGGCAAATCGATAAATTCGATAACTCAAAAACGATAAATCCACAAATTTCGCAAGTCCTTACAGCTAGAACTACCAAATTCGGTGAGAAGATGGCTACTAGCGACCCCCAAAAAACAGCATCAACATTTTTGGAGCCACGCCCACCCATTCCGCCCCCAGCCCCCTGCATTTTAAAATCAGAAAAGCCCATATCTCCCAAATTTGATTGCCACACCCACCCCTTAAGCCCCAGCTCCCCTTTCCACACCTTTTACAAACCTTAAGCTAGAGTCACCAAACTTGCAACGAAGACAGCTGGTGGAATCCCCTTCTGCAACATACAATTTCTGAGGCAGCCTAAACCCCTGCCACACCCATACCCCTTTGCAATTAGGCCTGTTTTTACCGGTTTTGATACTGGTATCGAGCATACCGCAGTCGGTTGCGTCCGACTGCAACGTTTCCACTTGTTATGATTTGATTTTTTTCTGAACGCATACCTTTTATACCCGTTACCGACTGTGCTGTACACGTTACCAGCTGGGGGCGGTATGGGTGAGCGTGACATCCAATATTTTGATGCAGATCCTTGGGGGTCGTTACCAGTTATCTTCACTCCAAATTTGGTGGCTTTAGCTATACCATGAATAATACACGAATTCTCGTTTTTAAGGTGCCGGTGGGTCCAAAGGGGGCAGCTAAGGCAGAATGGGTGGGCGTGCTTCCAAAGTTCTTGATGCAGGTCTTAGAGGGTTGACATCATCTATATTGGAATCAAATTGGGTGGCTCTAGCTCAAAAACTATGGAAAATATAGGCTTTTCAGATTTCAAATTGCAGGGGCGCTGGGGCGGAACGTATCGGTGTGGCCCAAAACTTTGATGCAGGTTTTTGGGGGTTGCTAGTAGCTATCTTCTTACAAAATTGGGTAATTATAGCTAAAAGGATGTGCGAAATATGTGGATTTATCTGTTTCGAGTTATCGAATTATCGATTTTCCAGCCCCCCAGTTATCGTAGAATCCCAATCTTAACACTTTATCTGTCCCAGCAATAGTTTACCTGAACCCAGTTGCAATAAATATATTTAATTTATATAAGACTTTGGTATACTGGCTTAGCTTCCATCGATTAAATTCGATATCTCCGGTGTTTCTCAACCGATTTGGACGAAATTTTCAGAAAAGTTTTATCATTACCCATTACTTCAACCCTCATTTTTAGATTTTCCAAATTCGATATTTTTTTTATCGATACCATGTGTATATCGGAAACAAGAATAGTTATCGATAATTTGAAGCAAACTTGTTCTGCTCATGGTATAGGAGAACTTAAATACAAAATCAAAAGTCTCTAGCTCTTGTAGTCTCTGAGATCCACGCGTTCATACAGACGGACAGACGGACAGACCGACGGACAGACGGACATGGCTATATCGTCTCGGCTGTTGATGCTGATCAAGAATATATATACTTTATAGGGTCGGAGATGCTTCCTTCAGCCTGTTACATAATTTTGCACAAAACCATTATACCCTTATTTACCCATTTTATGGGTTAAGGGTATAAAAAATGATAGTAAATTTCCATTAAAAATTTGTTAAAATAACTTTGTATCGATGTATTAAAAATATTATACAGATGAGAAAAAACAACAAGTGGAAACGTTGCAGTCGGACGCAACCGACTGCGGCATACTCGTTTCCAGTATTAAGACCGGTAAAAAGACGCCTGATTGCAAAGGGGTACGGATGCGGCAGGGGTGCACGCTGCCCTAAAGACTCTACTTTGCAGATGGAGATTCCACAAGCAGTCTTCGTTGCAAATTTGTTGATTCTAGCTTAAAGTATGTAAAGGGTGGGGAAAGGGGGGCTGAGAGCGTTATGGGTTGGTGTGGCCTCCAAGTTTTGTATGCAAATCTTTGTGGAATGTCAATTGCTATCTTCATTCCAAAGTTAGTTAATCTAGCTCAAAGTTTGTAAAAGTAAGGAAAGGGGGCTGGGGTTAGTTTGGGTGGGTGTGGCATCCAAATTTTTGATGCAGAATTTTGTGTAATGTCAATTGCTATCTTCATACCAAATTTTGTGAATCTAGCTCAAAATTTGTAAAATGTGGGGAAAGGGGACTGGGGGCGGTACGGGTGGGTGTGGCATCCAAATTTTTGATGAAGATCTTTGTGGAATGTCAATTGCTATCTTCATACCAAATTTGTGGGCTCTTGCTAAAAGTTTGTAAAAGGTAGGAAAGGGGGGCGAAATGGTTGGGTGTGGCTCCAAAACTTTTATGCAGATTTTTAGGGGTCGTTGCAGCTATCTTCCTACCAAATTTGGTGGCTCTAGCTTCAAAACTCTGGAAGATACACGCACTCCCGTTTTTGACGAAGCGTTTGGGCAGATGTGGGTGGCTAGGGCGGTATTCCTGGGCGTGGCGATGCAGTTTTTGGTGTATCATCATCACCTATTTTGGCACCAAATTTGGTTACTCTAGCTCAAAGCTGTGGGTTTTTCTGATATAAAAATGCGGGGGGGGGGGGGGCTTGGGGCGAAATGGCTATCTTCCTACCAAATTTGGAGGCTCTAGCTCCACAACTCTGGAAAATACACGCATTCACGTTTTTGACGAAGCGTTGGGGTGGATGGGGGCCACTAGGGCAGTATTGAAGGGCGTGGCATCCAAACTATTGATGCAGTTTTTGGGGGGTTATCAGCACATATCTTGGCACCAAATTTGGTGGCTATAGCTCAAAAACTGTGGGAGATAAAGGCTTTGTTGACATTAAAATGCGAGGGGCCTGGGGGCGGAATGGGTGGGCGTGGCTCCAAAATGTTTAATGCAGCTTTTGGGCGAAATTTTCAGATTCAACCACCATTTTTACATTACAGATGAGAAAAAAAGATGGCATCCAAATTTTTGATGCAGAATTTTGTGTAATGTCAATTGCTATCTTCATACCAAATTTTGTGAATCTAGCTCAAAATTTGTAAAATGTGGGGAAAGGGGACTGGGGGCGGTACGGGTGGGTGTGGCATCCAAATTTTTGATGAAGATCTTTGTGGAATGTCAATTGCTATCTTCATACCAAATTTGTCGGCTCTTGCTAAAAGTTTGTAAAAGGTAGGAAAGGGGGGCGAAATGGTTGGGTGTGGCTCCAAAACTTTTATGCAGATTTTTAGGGGTCGTTGCAGCTATCTTCCTACCAAATTTGGTGGCTCTAGCTTCAAAACTCTGGAAGATACACGCACTCCCGTTTTTGACGAAGCGTTTGGGCAGATGTGGGTGGCTAGGGCGGTATTCCTGGGCGTGGCGATGCAGTTTTTGGTGTATCATCATCACCTATTTTGGCACCAAATTTGGTTACTCTAGCTCAAAGCTGTGGGTTTTTCTGATATAAAAATGCGGGGGGGGGGGGGGGCTTGGGGCGAAATGGCTATCTTCCTACCAAATTTGGAGGCTCTAGCTCCACAACTCTGGAAAATACACGCATTCACGTTTTTGACGAAGCGTTGGGGTGGATGGGGGCCACTAGGGCAGTATTGAAGGGCGTGGCATCCAAACTATTGATGCAGTTTTTGGGGGGTTATCAGCACATATCTTGGCACCAAATTTGGTGGCTATAGCTCAAAAACTGTGGGAGATAAAGGCTTTGTTGACATTAAAATGCGAGGGGCCTGGGGGCGGAATGGGTGGGCGTGGCTCCAAAATGTTTAATGCAGCTTTTGGGCGAAATTTTCAGATTCAACCCCCATTTTTACATTTTCCAAATTCGATCTTAATTGGTTATCGATTCCTTCGGTATATTGGTAACCAGAATAGTTATCGATAATTTGAAGCAAACTTGTTCTGCATTTAGTATAAAAGAACTTATAATCGAAATCTGAAGTCTCTAGCTTTTATGGTCTCTGAGATCCACGCGTTCATACAGACGTACAGACGGACAGACCGACGGACAGACGGACATGGCTATCGTCTCGGCTGTTGTTGCTGATGAAGAATATATGTATATACCTTATGGGGTCGGAGATGCTTTCTTCTGCCTGTTACATACTTTTGCACAAAACAATAATACACTTTTTACCCAATCAATGGGTTCAGGGTATAAAAAAAAACACGTGAAATACACTGCTTTGAAAAAAGTTTGTTTTAGAGGTTTGATTTCGTTTTTGTTTCGTTATATTTTAATCGGCAATAACGGCAACACTAAGAGGCACGCAAAAGGCTTGCAAAATTTGCTTTCGCAAATTGTAGTTTACCTTATTTCAAAATAAAACAAGAAAGAAGGCTCTAGTCGGGAGAGACCGAATAGAAGATACCCTGTACCCAGTCGCAATAAATAAATTAAATTTATAATTGATTTCGGTTTACTGACTTAGCTTCAATCGATTAAGTTCGATATCTCCGGTGTATCTTAACCGATAATTACGAAATTTTCAGAAAAGTTATATTGTTACCCGTTTCTTGAAGCCTAATTTTTACATGTTCGAAATTCAATATCTTTTGTTATCGATATCATGTGTAAATCGGAAACCAGAATAGTTATCGATAAATTGAAGCAAACTTGTTCTGCTCATGGTATAGGAGAACTTATAGGAGCTTTGCTGAAATTGTATGGCAGTGGGGTTTTCGAACTGCCTGCATTTGGCTCTCATTAAAACAAAAACGAGCTTAAGAAGGTCTTGAGTTAACCTAAGAGTTACAATGTAGTCCATGCTATAGTACTTTTCTGGCAAATGTATGCATAAATGTGTGTAGGTTTCGCAACCAAAATGCCTTTTTGAAACAACAAAATGCTTAAATGTTAACAATAGCCCTTTCATTACTTTTATCAATAAAGTAAAATAAAGTCAAATGGTTATAGTACATGAAACTACTAATTATTTACTTTCCTTTTTTTCGGAGGGTTTTTGCCAAAAAGGTATTTTGTAAAAGCATGAATAAGATCACGCAAAGATAAAACATATAATAAAATAATCGAACTAAATTTTAAAATAATAAATTTTTTTCCATGACGGTTCAGATCTTTTCAGGCATTCTACAGGGAAGCCATCTTGGTCCTTTATTAATTACTTCGGTTTTGATGTACGCTGATGATGTAAAATTATGCACGTCGGCTGCAACTCCCGTTGCTGCTCTACAGACATTTAGATAACTTTCAAATGTGGTGTAAAGTAAATTTTTTAAATCTTAATTGTAGTAAATGTAAAGTAATTTCATTTTTTAGACATTTTTTCTTGACAACAAACCACTAGATAGAATTGAATGGGTTGACGATTTGGGCTTCCTTATGGACACAAAGCTTAAGTTTGACAAGCATATTTCTTCAATATCCAATCGAGCATCTGGTGTCTTCGGGTTCATTAAGTGCTGGTCGAAGGAGTTTAACAATCGAGTTTAATAATACGACCGATTCTGGAACATGGATCGGTATTATATGGTTTCCCAAATACGAAGTTCATCAGAATAACATAGAATAACAATTTCTGCTCTTCGCACTTAGAGGTCGTAACTGGAACACTAACAATAGTTTACCGTCTTATCGCAGTAGACTTTAACTAATAGATCTTCCTTCTCTTAACGATCGTAGAATAATGCTAGCTTCACAAATTATTTGTCATTAAATTACTTGTAATTCTAATAATGCTCTTCATAACCCTTTTCGTATACTGTATTTTATTTATAACGATCTTTCCCACTTAATACATAGTGCTACGCTTCTCAGCGTCGCGGTGCATAAAGTACTTCTTAAGGGCATGGACACCCCGGCAGCGGAACGATGCAACACCGCGTGGGCGACTAGCCTACTTTTGCGTCCTGGATATGGGTGCCATGGCTCTTCGAATGTTGTCTGGGAAAATATAAACTAACCAGGAATCAGACAACAAACTCTTATTGAAATAAATAGTTAGTCACGACTTTGGAGTTTTGGGTTCGGGATAGATTGGAAGAAAGATAAGCTTGGCCACTGGCCTTTACATAATCCCTCGGGTTGTGAGTGCATCGACTACTCGGACCTGGTCATCCTGCCCCGCGTGGGTTTCCTTGTCGCGACCCCATTGCCATTCGAGGGATGGAAGATTATCTTCATTGACAACTACCATGTCGCCTTGTTGCAGGTTCCTCTTGGGTAGTTGCCACTTTGTCCTTTTGTGGAGTTCCTTCAAGTACTCTTCTTTCGAACGCAAACAAAAGTGTTGGGTAAGAGTCTAAAGCCTTTGCCACCTATTTAGAATTGATGCTGTATTTCCCTCGATTTTTGGCTCACTAACGGCGAGGAGTGGGTCTCCTACCAGGAAGTGCCCTGGTGTTAGAGCCAGGAAGTCTTTCAAGTCCCCTGATAATGAGGAAATTGGTCTTCAATTCAGGCAGGCTTCGATCTTTAAAGGGAGGGTAGAAAGCTCTTCAAAAGCATATTTGAAGGTTGAAGTCGAATTGAAAAACAGCGCATTGAAGCTTTTGACACCAGACTCCCACAAGCCGCCCATATGTGGCGAACTTTGTGGATTGAAGTGCCACGATAGACAGTGGTGACTGTACGATGTCTCGACGCGCGTTTTTGTAGCCACCAAGAAGTCAGGAGTGATTACTCTGGAGTAGAGATGGGCATGGACTGTAATTTTTCGGCCCGACCCAACACGACACGAAAGTATAAATTTCCAACACGCACAATCACGCACGCTTGAAAATTTTCAAAACCCGACCCAACACGGTCCAACACGAAATTTTTTACACCTTGTTATACCCTTAACCCATAAAATGGGTAAATAAGGGTATAATGGTTTTGTGCAAAAGTATGTAACAGGCAGAAGGAAGCATCTCCGACCCTATAAAGTATATATATTCTTGATCAGCATCAATAGCCGAGTCGATTTAGCCATGTCCGTCTGTCTGTCCGTCTGTCCGTCTGTATGAACGCGTGGATCTCAGAGACTACAAGAGCTAGAGACTTCAGATTTTGTAGATAAGTTCTCCTATACCATGAGCAGAACAGGTTTGCTTCGAATTATCGATAACTATTCTGGTTTCCGATATACACATAATATCGATAACAAAAAATATCGAATTTGGAAAATCTAAAAATTAGGGTTGAAGTAATGGATAATGATAGAACTTTTCTGAAAATTTCGTCCAAATCGGTAAAGAAACACCGGAGATATCTAATTTTATCGATTGAAGTTAAGTCAGTATACCAAAGACTTATATAAATTTAATATATTTATTGCAACTGGGTTCAGGGTATCTTCTAGTCGGGCTCTCCCGACTAGAGCCTTCTTACTTGTTTTTTTTTTTTAATATTATAAACAAAAAAATCTATATTTATATTTATTTAAACATAATTTTCTTTTATTTTACATATTTTTATATAAAAATAAAATTTTATCAAGATTGGAACTTGATAGTCGAGTACGACGCTCGCTTAATATTAGCCCGGATGTGGAAAACACTCTTTCGCTCGTAGCCGAGCTTGCTGGAGCACTTAATTATTTTCGGGCTAGTAACTGAAGACCTTTCATATTATTTGAATTCCTCCAAAACTCTAGAGCATTTTCAGTGGGCAAACATTCTGTGGCATAGTAACGTTCTAATTCTTTTTCTGCTTCTGATTTTTCTAATTTGATTTTTTTGCTTTGTTGGCTATCTTAAGTTACTTTATGATTTTATATTCTGCATGCACTGGTGTTAGTGCAAGTCCCGTTAAGGCCACGACGCAGTAATAGAAATGCTAATTTTACTATAATGTTAATGTTACTGGTAACTCTATGTATGCACCGCGCTTAGGAAAAATTAATATTATCTATATCTTGGGGGAATAAAGTTAATTTTGTGTTTTTTCGTGCCGATTTTGCGCTGAACGAACACGCACGCCCATTTACAAAATGCTAATTTTCAACACGCACACGCGGGCGCCCATCGTGTCACGATGTGACACGAAAAAAACCCGGCCCATGCCCATCTCTACTCTGGAGGCTCCAACAAACGTTTTCCCATTGTCAAAGTAGACTTTGGACGGACACCCGCGTCTTACTATGAATTGAGCAAACGCTGCCAGGAATTTGTCCGTAGTCAAATCGGAAGTGGCTTCAAGATGGATAGCCTTCAAACTGACCCACACATAAGCACACACATAGCCTTTGATAATGAGGCAAGCACGACCAGTGTAGTTCTTTATTACGAACGGTCCAGCAAAGTCGATGCCAGTATGTGTAAAAGGACGTGCAAAATGTCGATCTTTCCTCCGGTAGGCTACCCATAAGCTGAGTCTGGAGTTTTTTCTTGAACACTACACAGGCTTGACAGGAGTTGGTCACGGATGTGATCAGAGTCTTGAGCTTAGGGATCCAAAACCTTGAACGAATGAGACTAATTGATTTCCAACATGCAGCGAAATCTGATGCGTGAACTTGACAAGGAGACGGCTGAATGAACACGAGTATGGGAGTATCACAGGGTGCCGCTCGTCATTGTTCAGGTTGCTGAATTGCAGATGCGACCGGATGCTCGCAGGATCCCTTTTGGATCAAGAAACGGATTGAAGTTTGGTATGTTGCTAGATGCTGGCAAGCTGCGCTTGTCACGAAGGCAATCGTATTCCTTGGGAAAGGAATTCCGTTGAGTAACGATAACGAGTCGGTCTTGAGCTTCTAGAAGCTCACTATTTTGGAATTGGTGTGTTGGAAACAACAGCGAGGATTGTTGAAATCGCTTAGTGAATCTGAACATGTATGCGGTAACTCTTAAAGCCCCGCCAAACTTGGAGAAACGTTCTAGTGGATCGAACGATGGAACAAGTTCCGCAATGTGGACCTTAACTGGACGCTGCTGTATTTCAGTCTCAAGACTGGAATCCTATAGAAATGGCCAATGTTCTTGAGGGAGTCGTTACCAGTCAGGACCGTTCCACCACAGATGGCAATCCTTGAGCTCTTGTGGTGACACCTCACGACTAGCTAAGTCTGCAGGATTGTCCTCAGACCGCATCACAGAAACCATGGATTTGGATGGTCTCTTTCGGCTGAAAAGATACTCACCTAGAAACCCGAATATCTCCTAGATGGGGATGATTGGCGGCAAAATCTTCCGATCGGAGGCAACGGATCGTTAAAGCCAAGCTCATGACGCCAGTTTTCCTGCATGAAAATCTTTGCGCGAACGATGACGGGAGCTAGCCATCCTGCTGGATCAAAAAGCTAAGCTATCTCGGATAGGACTTCACGTTTGGTGACTGTCTCCTTTATAGGAATCTCGGAAGGTGCGAAGAAGAACTCGTCTGTATCAGCTTGCCATCGGATCCCCAAGGTTTTAGCAACGCTGGCCTCTTCGAATTCAAAGAAATCCTCGCGTAAAAGGTGGTCCTTAGGAATACCGCGGAGGACTTCAATCTCATGTGGAAACCCTGCTAATCCTGATCCTTGTTTCGATAGAGGTCCTTTAGAAAGGAGAGTGTTCTGGCTGCACAAGGATTTGCCTATACATCTTGGTGATGTCAGCTTTGATGCCATATCGGAAAAACCGCTACTTCAAAATGAATAGTCAGATCAGATTGGATAACTGGGCCTGTGTGAAGGACACCATTCAAGCTCTTGCCGTTAGTGGATTGACTGGAAGCGTTAAATACTACGCGAACTTTTGTTTTAGTGCTGTCAGGTTGAAAAACAGCATGATGTGGAAGATAGAAGTTCAAAGTACTGGAAGAAGGGGAGACTTGTCGCATATGACCTAAGTCCAAGTTTTTCTGGATCACGGAGTCGTACTGCTTTTCTAGAAGAAAGTTTCTATTTAAACGAATCTCATTTTTAAGAAACTGAGCTAGTGCGATTGACCTTGAACACTATATTTGCCACATTCATCCCTAGACGTGGTGCGGCTAAAGTTGTCCTCGCATGTGACATCAGACTCCTTCACCGGCTTTACCGGAAGATCCTCCACCTCCCAAAACTTTGTGAGAAAGTTTTCAACCGTTGGTCAGCCTTGACCGTGACACGAGTGGAAAATGCAGAGATAGAGGATGTAGCGCATGTAGTTATTGGGCCGGTAAGGATATAACCGAAAATGGTTTCTTGACCCAATAACGCACCACAGATGGAAGAAGGATATCGGCGCCTAACAGCACATCTATCTGCGAACTCCTATAGAAAGAAGGGTCAGCCAGTGGAATATTGGGCAGGTCTCTCAAGGAACTCTCGGGTATCGGATGTGATGTTAGAGTCCCTGGCACACTTGGAAGTACAAACGCCGACGCTTCAATGCGAACTCGCGGCTTTGTAGGGGATCCTATATTGAAGTGTCATAGCTTCTCACGCGTTTATAGGGAAGATTGATGATTCTAAACATTCACTCTGAAATGAATGTTGCTTCGGAGCCAGAATCAATTAACGCACGAGCCTTATAACACGTGCCTAGGTGGGATATGTTAATTATGGCCGTGCCGAGTAAAACACTTTGCGTGTTGGACGTGAAATGATTGTGGATATTTAAGGATGCTCCGGAAACAACTTGGGAAGGAGGGTTGCCACGATGCAACAGAGTGCTGTGGCGACCTTTGCATTTTTAACAGTTAAAGCTACTTGTGCAGTTTATAAGCTGGTGCCCTCTGGCGAAGCAATTTAAGCAAAGTTGGAGCTGCCATATGTAGGAGGCCCTATCGTTGACTGCCATTTCCAGAAACTTTGGACATGAACGAATGAAGTGGTTCTCTTTGGAACACAGCTTGCAGGTCAAAGTTTGCTTGGAAGATTGCGCATTCACTTTGACCTTTGCTTCGAAAGAGTTAATTTTTTTCTGGGCTGCCTCTTTACGATGGATTTGAGCTTGGACTCCCGTGTTAGGCCTCATGTCTTCTATCGCCTCCAGCGTGCGATGGCGCTCGCTAAGGAAACTGTCGAATTCGACCCAAATCGGGATCCCGGATTTATTGTGGAGTGACTGTTCCCATAAGGATAGGGTAAGTTTCGGCAGTCTGGACGAGCAGAGGAAAACGAGTGAACAATCCCAGTTTTCAATGCTGACCTTGGCCAACTTGAAAGCTGTCAAACATCCCTGGATTGTACTCTGGAGCTCTTTTAAAGCACTCGCGGACTCTTGGGAATCTGACGGCAGATTAAATAGATTTTTAGCTGGCTGTTCACCAACAGCCGCTTATTTTCGAATTTTTCTGAAATATTCTGCCACGCAGAATGAAAACCGTCATGTGTCAGTGGGGATTTCGAAACAATACAAGGTGGAACAGTTTCTCGACTTGGGTCAATCGCTGATTATCGATATAAATCGCAGTGAAAAGATCACGGGAGGTCGGCCAGCGCAGATAGGGAGACTATAACCCCTGTATATAGACTGGACCATAGGCTGTGCTTGCTTTTTGGTCGAAGCAGCGTCAATAATTTTACTCAGTTGAGCGAAACAGCATTCATAAACGTTCATAGCAATGCTCATACTTCGCTTTCATGATTTCAAGATCACCGCTGGAACCGGCGGCAGGACCCTTGTTCGAAAGCTAACTCTACTTTCTCCCATATGGATCGGATCTGGTCCCGACGCACTTGAAATGCCCACCGAGCCTGCAAATCTTGCCTCAAATTGGCTAAGCTTGTCCAACACAGCAATAAAATCCTTGAGGGCCATGTCTGATTCGTCTGCAACTTTTTGGGATGCTTGTCTGGTTACGCCTGCGCTTCCTTGCGGAATTGTCAAACTCAGGGATATGGGTTCGGATATGGTAACAGACGGTTTTAATCTGGACACGGATGACGCGGAAAACTGCGAACGCTTGATAAGGATGAACGACGAACGTTAAACAATGAAGGACGTGGTTTCGCTTGTTGCTTCTAGTCCGTTGACAAAATGGTCTTTCTATGGAGCTGGAGACTTATGCAGTGAGAAACATTAGCAAAAAAAAACTATAACTACGACAACAGAAAAACGGCCAAAGAATATGTAATATTTTTTTGCGGAATATGTTGTTACAGAGTAATTGTAATTGGAACATGTTTTATTTTACTTTGATTTTGGATAAAATATGTTGTAGATAAATATTTTTTGTACGGAGAAAAATTCAAAACTTTTTTTTTTGTATGTTGAATAATATTTATTTTAAAACTCGTTACCGAAGGTAAAGAGTTAATTGGTTTTGTGCAATGTCCGTCCGTCTGTCTGTCCGTCTGTATGTTCGCAAATTTTTTCCACACCCTTAAAGTTAGAGTTTTAGAACTTTCCAATTCTCTTTATCTATGGGAAAGTAAATTAAAGTGTCAAGATGGGGGCTCTACGATAACTGGGAGGCTGGCAAATCAATAAATTCGATAACTCAAAACCGATAAGTCCACACAATTGGCACATCCTTACAGATAGAACTACTAAATTTGGTGAGAAGATAGCTACAAGCAACCCCCAAAAACTGCATCAACAATTTTGGAGCCACAACCACCCAGAATCTTTAAGGCAGCGTACACCCCTGCCGCATCCTTACCGCTTTGCAATCAGGTCTGTTTTTACCGGTTTTAATACTTGTAACGATTTTACCGCAATCGGTGCTAATACAAATAAACTTTTTGGTGAACTGACTCTTGAGCAGGCTTTATAAAATTGGCCATGAGAAAAACAATCGTGTCTTAAGTCTAGTCCGCCTTATTTAAAAGGTTGTCCCTGTGATTTATTATGCGTTAAGGCAAAGCAAACTTTTAATGGAAATTGCAGTCTTTTAAATTTAATTGGCAATTCAGAATCCGAAGGTATTAATGGAATTCTCGGTATAAAAACCGTTTCCCCTATACCATTGCCAGTAAAAACCATTGCTTCGACAACATTCTTATGAAGGTCTTTAAGTTGAAATCTTGTACCATTGCACAGTTTTGGCGGCTTCAGGTTGCGAATCAACATTACAGGTGAACCAATCTTTAAAGTTAATTTATGTTGAGGCAGGCCAGCCGGATTTAATGAATTAAAAAAACTCGGCGGGGTAATGAACTGCATCTTCGATTTCAGTCACAGAATCAATAGAGTTATATGTCATTTCTTCATTTTGAAATGATTTTATTAAAAACTCGTTTATTTCCAATACATTGTCATTTCTCGCAGTCAAAAAAGCACGTTCTGAAAACAATTCGAGTGATTTTTGAGATATATTTGTAATATCCGGAAATATGTTTAGAGTTAGCTCTTCAATACTTTTCACAACATGACACAAAGTTGATGGCAAAGTTATTTTGCCATCATGGGTTGGAAATAATCCATTTCCATTTTTAAGAAGCATTTCTGCCAATTCACCAGCTATGCTATCACCTTTTAAGTGCACTCGCATATTTTGCGTTAGTAAATTTTCTTCATTTTGGGCCACAAAATTAAAGACTTTAAGCACGCATTTATTTCATCTGCTCTTATTCCTCTGGGGATCACTGGAAGAGTTTGTCGAAAATAACCAGCTTAGAGAACAGTTATGCCACCCATTAAGTATTCACTATCTCGAATGTCTTTCAAAGATCGATCTACAGCTTCAAAAGCATTTTTATGGCCCATAGTACACTCATCCCAAACAATAAGCTTGCAATCTTTGAGCACAGCAGCAATATTAGATTGCTTTTTAATTGAGCAATGTAGTGTTTCTAAATGAATGAAATTAAGTGGAATCTTAAGTGTAGAATGCGCTGTGCGACCACCATTAAGTCAAGTGGCTGCGACACCGGAAGAAGCAACGGCCAATACAATTTTTTTACTTTGCCGTACCTTTGCCAATAATAAATTTAAGAGGAGATACGTTTTACCTGTTCCACCAGGTGCATCTAAAAAATAGATTTCTCCCTTTTCTGCTTCAACGCTATGTTGTATCTTTTCGTCTACTTGTTTTTGCTCAGCAGTAAGGAGTAGCTCATTATTAACAACAAAATTATCGCAATTTTCATAATTTGTTTTTCTATGATATTCAATATTTGGAACAATTTCCTCGGATCGAATTGGTAGTGGAACAACAAGCCTTGTTGCAGAAACTGTAGCCCAAACGCGTCAAAAAACTCGAGCCTGCACGCACCGCAGAAAAGTGCACGCAGACAACTGGTCAGCAAAGCTACCAACACCGAATAAAGAATTTATCAACTGAAACTTTATTCCAACCAGACAGATCCCCTCACCCTGACATAACTCTCAACCCTAGTAATGAACAACCAAACTTCCGAAAAATCCGTTCAAAACATCAGCAAACAGATTTTAAATGCAAGCGCCGTGTAGAACAAAATTCTATCTTAGCCTCAATAGTAGCAATGCCAAACGACTTACGCCCGTATGCTCAGGTATTGCTTTTTGGAAGAACCATATTTGGTTTAATGGACAATGGATCTTCCATTAGCTGTATCGGTGGAAAACTTGCTGGCGAACTTCTGCTTGAAAATTTGAGTTATAAGCCATTGTTATCGAAAGTAAAAACAGCTGACGGGAAGAAGCAACCAATTATAGGTAAACTGGTAACAGAAGTAACGTACCGAGGTGAAACTAAAAATATATGTTTGTATTTAGTGCCGTCTTTAGCTGCTGATCTTTACCTAGGTATTGATTTTTGGACAGCTTTCGATCTATTACCCGTACACCTTATGGCCCAAAATTTTGTTGTATCTTCGCTTGAAAATCCTGCAATGAAAGAAATCACGCCTGCTCAGCGTCACCAATTGCAAAAAAAGATTGAGTTATTCCCTTCATTTGTCCAAAAAGGATTAGGTAGGACCTCATTAATCGTTCATGTAATAGATGTAGCACATGCTAAGCCGATCAAACAACGTCACTATGCCGTGTCGCCTGC
Organism: Scaptomyza flava; assembly: GCA_030179655.1. Classification (NCBI taxonomy): domain Eukaryota; kingdom Metazoa; phylum Arthropoda; class Insecta; order Diptera; family Drosophilidae; genus Scaptomyza; species Scaptomyza flava. Next base: position 211,349 of record JARNME010000199.1, read on the forward strand.
AACTGAGAAGCTTATGTACGAAGAATTGGACAGGATGCTACAATTGGGAGTAATTCAAGAGTCTAATAGCTCATGGTCATCTCCTGTGGTATTAGTAAAGAAACCTGGAAAAGTCAGACTATGTATTGATAGCCGAAAGGTAATTGATGTAACTGTCAAAGACGCGTATGAAATGCCTTTGATTGACGGTATTTTAAGCAGATTGCCGAGAGCGGAGTATGTTTCAAGTCTTGATCTAAAAGATGCCTTCTGGCAAATACCTCTCAACCCGAACTCTAGAGACAAGAATGCTTTTACATTTCCGGGTCGCCCGTTATATGAGTTTGTTGTTATGCCATTTGGACTGACTAATGCTCCCCATACTATGTCTCGGCTAATGAACAAAATAGTCCCCGCGCATTTGCGCAATGAGGTATTCATCTACTTGGATGACTTACTAATAATGAGATACCTTTGAGCGTCATCTCGAAGTTTTGTCGATAATGGCCTCTCATTTTACTAGTGCCAATCTCACTCTTAATGTCGAAAAAAGCAAATTTTGTCGACGAGAAGTCAAATATTTAGGACACGTAATTGGCAATGGCGTCATTAGCACTGATCCCGACAAAATATCAGCCGTTAAAGATTTTCCGATACCGCGTTCAATAAAACAAGTTCGCAGGTTTCTTGGCATGACAGGTTGGTACCATAAATTTATCAGGAACTATGCCGCTATTTCGTCACCACTGTCGGATACCCTTAAGCCAAAGTGGAAGTTTGAATGGACTGAAGACGCTCAACGGGCTTTCGAGTCTTTAAAACGTCACATGTGTTCCGCTCCAGTTTTGCACAGTCCTAATTTTTCTGAACCCTTTTCTATACATTGTGATGCCAGTCATACCGGCGTTGGTGCAGTGTTAATGCAGACAAACAGCCAAGGTGATGACATACCGATTGCATTTATGTATAAAAAAAAAACTCAATCGATGCCAAAGGCAATATACGGTCACAGAAAAGGAGTGTTCTGCTGCAGTTTTAGCGGTAAAAAAAATTCAGAGCTTATGTTGAAGGCCAGGAGTTTAATGTTATTACTGATCATGCCTCTTTAAAATGGCTTATGACGCAGGCAGACCTCAGTTCGCGATTGGCTAGATGGTCTCTTAAACTACAAGGTTTTACATTTAAAATTCAGCACAAGAAAGGAAGTCAAAACATTGTGCCGGATGCACTATCGCGTACTTATACTGAAGATCTGTCGTCTATCTCACTAAATAGTCTTATAATTGACTTAGATTCGCCCGAGTTGAAGTCCACTGAGTGTACGGATCTCAAGAACAAAATTCGTCTGAACCATTAGTCCTTGCCAGATCTTAAAATCAAAAACGACTATATTTTTCGCAGAGCTGAACACACGGCTGAAATGAAAATTGCAGATAATTTTTGCTGGAAACTTTGGGTTTCACGAGCGTTAATATCGTCCGCCTTGAGAGCAGCTCATGATAGTGTCTTGCATGTGCACGGGGGAATAAATAAAACATTGGAGAGACTCAGAAGGTACTATTATTGGCCTAACATGGTCACAGATGTTAAAAACTTCATTAATGCTTGTGACGTTTGCAAATCCACTAAGCATTCCAATAGGTCAATGAAGCCACCATTGGGACACGCAGGCCAGTCATTGAGATTCTTTCAGAAGTTGTATGTATGAGCGAATTAATAAAAACATACATATATAATATATATGTATGCAGTTTTGGTGGTAGCCAGGCATTGATTTTGGATTTTTGCTAGCCGAAAGGCTAGCTACCATAAGCATGTGTGTGTCCCTGTCTCTATGCATGTCCATATTTCACTGTATGCGTACCATTTGCCAGGCAATTCATTGACCTTTCTCAACTAATATAAATTTCGGCAAACGCTAAACAGCCAAATTTTATATTAAATTTGTATTATGCCTTCAAAAAACCCAAGAAAAACCAGAAGAACAATACTTCCAAGGCAGTTTTGGTGCTCATCGAACATTTTCTCATCAGGCGAACAGCAAAATTAACAAGCGTTCACTAAAATAAGCAGACAATTATCAGTTTTGCATTGCTCGTCATACATACTCTTTCATGTTTTCAGCTCTATGACTCTTTCCCAATCATTTTGCCATCGCAACCACCATACAGCTATACTGCGATGCATACAAATTGCGAAAGTGTATTCCACACGTCCATTTGCCCAAGTCATTTGCCTAAGAAAACGCTCCGCATAGCAAGTGCAAAAGAGATTCAAGAAAACGGCCACGCACTGCACGCTGTGTGTGTTTAGCATACATGTAAATATTTCAATGTGTGTGCAACATCGCTGGGCGAAGCAAAAATCTAACTTAGTGTTCTTCTGTTCGTTCGTTTTTTGCGTGTTGCTTCTGCATAGCCTTGGGCACACACACAGCGCGCAGTGCGTGGCCGTTTTCTTGAATCTCTTTTGCACTTGCTATGCGGAGCGTTTTCTTAGGCAAATGACTTGGGCAAATGGACGTGTGGAATACACTTTCGCAATTTGTATGCATCGCAGTATAGCTGTATGGTGGTTGCGATGGCAAAATGATTGGGAAAGAGTCATAGAGCTGAAAACATGAAAGAGTATGTATGACGAGCAATGCAAAACTGATAATTGTCTGCTTATTTTAGTGAACGCTTGTTAATTTTGCTGTTCGCCTGATGAGCAAATGTTCGATGAGCACCAAAACTGCCTTGGAAGTATTGTTCTTCTGGTTTTTCTTGGGTTTTTTGAAGGCATAATACAAATTTAATATAAAATTTGGCTGTTTAGCGTTTGCCGAAATTTATATTAGTTGAGAAAGGTCAATGAATTGCCTGGCAAATGGTACGCATACAGTGAAATATGGACATGCATAGAGACAGGGACACACACATGCTTATGGTAGCTAGCCTTTCGGCTAGCAAAAATCCAAAATCAATGCCTGGCTACCACCAAAACTGCATACATATATATTATATATGTATGTTTTTATTAATTCGCTCATTTGCTGTGCAGGTGCTAGGTCGACGCAGTAAGACCCCATTTACACGCTGAAGTTTTTCGTGAATTTTTTCTCTGAATCTTTTGTTTGTAGGCAAGGGGAGTAGAGGTGTAAAAATTCAAGCAAAAATTCACTACTTGTTAAGTCGTGAATTTTTCTTCTAATTTTGCTTTGCCTTATTCCGATAGAATGTAAACACAGAGTTGCACTGTGTTTGATGTGAAAATAAAGTTATTGATACGAAATATCGCACAAGCAAATATAAGCGCAAATAGTAAATATATTATTGTGGTTCATAAATTATTAATATAAATGTTATGGACGAAAGAATTAGTTGAACTGGTGTTAACTGTGTCTGTTTATCGACCATAAATTTAAACCAGAGTTGCATTTTCAAAGGAAAACTTCACCGAAAACTTCAGCCTGTAAATGCGACCTGAATTCCGAAGAAGTTTTAAAACAGAATGAAAAAAAAACTTTAGAAAGAACTTCAGCGTGTAAATGGGGTCTAAGATAAGCAATAAAATAAGCGCACTTAAGGAATACAAGGAAAAAAATGGGGGTACAGCAATTGAAGAAGCGACTGCGCGCTTGAAAATCGCTGGCTAGCGGCGCATACACACAGTATGGCTGGCTGGTTGTGCTATCAACAAAAATGTTGTAGCAAAGTTAGCAAGAGAAGTGGCTGGCGAAACACTCACGAAACACGAGAAACGCACGAAATGCGCTCTCAGAGCGAGTGGTAGCTTCGCTAGCCAGTTCCAACTGGTGGTTGGACTATCGGTCGTTTGCGACTCTATTTAGTGTATTCTTGTTGGTTGTATTCACCCCAGGCTAATGCCTCTGAAAGAGTCAATAGATCTGTCCTTTCAGCCATAAAAGCTTATGTAAGTCAAGACCAACGTAACTGGGATGAAAAACTAAGTAGCATAAGTGGCGCACTTCGCTCAAGCTTCCATTTAGCTATTAATACCAGCCCTTACAAGCGAGCGTTTGTCCAACATATGATCACAAACGGAAAAAGTTACAAACTACTAAGAACCTTAGGTATGTGGAAAGATCGAAGCATCCAGTTTAGTCGAGAAGATTCATTTGATCTGTTGCGTAGCCAGGCAACCACTACTGTGCAGACACAGTATGCCCGCAATGAAAAGGCTTACAACTTGCGAGCTAACGAGGTATCCTTTAAAGTGGGGCAAGAAGTTTTTAGGCGAAACTTTAAGCAAAGCGACTTTAAAACCGGTTACAGTGCGAAATTAGCACCAAACTTTTTAAAAGCCCAAGTGCGGAAAAGAGTTGGGAAGTTATATTACGAAATCGAAGACCATCAACGACGCTTGGTTGGCATCTTCCACACCAAAGATATTAAACAATAATTCTTGACGTGCAAGCGTGTATCCCACTCGCTGTGTACCTTATCAAGCGTGATTTTAGTGGGGGGGGGAAATGTAGTGCGCTTGCCTCAGAATTTTATATTTTTTGCCTAGAATTATGCGATTCAAATTATGTACGAAACAAGCTAAGCCTTTGGCTAGCGCCACCTATAGGGAAATCGGCTCGTTTAGTTGCTTGCTCACTAAGTATTAGAAAATTGCAAATCTTGCATTTTTTTTTTGTTTTATTTTTTTTTGCCGAGATAGTTCAGCAAGATCGGACAACATCTCGGATGCTAAGCATTGTTTCAGGAGAAGAAATAAATTCGAAAGCCGTACATTCTGCAAATCGAAAAATTTTAATTTGCAATCGCGAATTTTATAAAATCAAAAACCATAGTCGGCTCACAATGTGTAACAAAAAGAAGACACACTATTGAGTCGCCACTAATTAAATCACCTGGTTGCCTAAAGAGGAGAAGGCAATTATGCAATCCGAAACCCTGAGACCACGAAACCACGCGGAGTGGCTCAACAGAACCCTTCCTTCGTTTTCAAATGAGCGACAACCCGTCCATAGCAGCCCCAACGGTGACCAAGTGCCGATTTCTATTTCTTTTATAAATTCGAACTAAAGTAACAATTTAAAACTACGCTATGTTAAATTACGAAAACCAAAGAAGTGATTAACTATGGCTACAAACTCGATTTTTTTATTAGAATAAAATTATAAAAACTGGCACATAAAAAGACAAATGAAACCGAAAGATAAGTTATATAATATCACAGTGATATGCACAGCGCAAAGACATACACTGCAACAAACATTTACTAAAACCGAATTGCACGTGGCGACTTAAACACGCTTCGTTCAAAACTTTATTATTATTTAAATAATATAACAGAAAAAAAAATTAAAGACAAAGTTAAAAAATTCATGTTCCAGATAGAAAGTCAAAATGTTATAGATAAGTTAAATTAATTAAATTAAAAAGAGCACAAAAAAAAAAACTTAGAAAAATAAAGTGTCAAGTTATCTTATATTCTAAATTCAGTCAAGTTCAAGCTAAAACAAAAGGTAACAACTAAACCAAATAAAAGTTGAAATAATAAAGAACATTACTATCAAAACATCATACCCTATTCACCAAACCCCCACAGCTTAAAAAGAATAAAATACTCTTGATGCATCTCGCATAAGATCTTTTGGACGTCGAGGAGAAAATGTAAGTGCATCCCTCAAGACCTTTATTAATCACCTTTTTTTTATATTATTTATTCATATACCAAGTGATCAAGTGATACGGTGATAGTAAGAATTTAAATAAATATTGTAGTAAAAGAAATAAAGAAAAAAAAAAAAAATGTGCAAAGCTTAACACTATAAATACGAGAAGCAAAATTTAAGAAGAGCTTTCAAGCTTGCGGTCGCGCCAAATGAAGTTGTGCTTAAGCTTTGAAGAATAAGCCTGGAAGTATGCCACCGAGAAAAATCACTTAATCACCTGCAATACTATAAAACATAAATATGAATTTCACTAATTGATGCAGCCTAAACTGAAAATATATATAAAAAAAATGAACTAACATAAGGAAAGAAATTAAAAATAAACTAAAATAAAAATATAATCAAATAGTTTATTGAATTAAATATTGAATTATTATCTTTTACTATGAATTAAAATAAATACAAAAAAATAAATAAATAAATAATACTAAGAGAATTGCTGAACGGAACTGAATTGAATTTCGAATAAAAAGATTTTTGAAACAAATAAATAAATTTTAGATTAGTGTAAAATTAGATGATAAAGTAAATGAATAAATATTATATTACTAGGAACAAAGAACTAAATCATCATGCTTATTATAAATAATTTTATTGCTTATAAAGTTTAGTAAAATGAATCTTTAAGTTCTTCTTTGTAATGGGAATCATGTCGCGGCATACGGGAAGGAGAATAATCTAGGTGGTCGTTTGTTTAGGGATCATGAACTACATTGTATTACCGGATTATGATGATCATGGAAGGGCAGCTGAGACAGCAACATCGGTCCAGCACAGCCAAACGACAGCCCTATAGTGTCGCCAATTATGAGAAATACCACATACCCTGTCCCTCTTTTTCCCCTTCTTTATACTCGGTACCGAAGGTAAAGAGTATATTGGGTTTGTGCAATGTCCGTCATGGTGTCTGTCCGTCTGTATGAACGCAATTTTTTCCACACCCTTCAAGCTAGAGACTTGAAACTTTCCAATTCTCTGTATCTGTGGGATAGTAAATTAAAGTGTCAAGATTGGGGTTCTACGATAACTAGGAGGCTGGCAAATCGATAAATTCGATAACTCAAAAACGATAAATCCTCATATTTCGCACATCCTAACAGCTAGAACTACCAAATTTGGTAAGAAGATAGCTACTAGCAACCCCCAAAAAACTGCATCAAAAATTTTAAAGTTTGGATGCCACGCCCACCAATACCCAAACCCAGATGCCCCAACGCTTCGTCAAAAACGGGAATGCGTGTATCTTCCAGAGTTGTGGAGCTAGAGCCACCAAATTTGGCAGGAAGATAGCTTGCTTTTTTTAGGCCGTCAGCCAGTTGGAGCAACAAGGGGAAGAACGCGCGCCGCAGGGTAACATATTCATACCGCCAATTTGAATGTGCGCCCGTGCGGTGCGTGCCGTCCTTGCTGCTCACAACTGGAAGTGCGACTATACTCTCCTCGCGAGGGCGGCTGGAAGCAGGCCCTTGGTACGGTCATGTCTCTGCCAAGGGTGCTGACTAATGGTAGTCGGGCGAGAGAAGAAAACTCTATAAAATTACCCCAGTCCAAGGTGAAACAGCATTGTGCCGAGGGACTCGTGGCCGAGGGGGTGCTCGGTCTTTACTTTGCGAACTCTGGATACCTGCCGACCTCCAGTTTAATTAGGCTTCCCGCGGCACACGGGCTATGTCGAGGGTGACTTTCCTTTCCCGTCTACTCGTGGGAACAACATGAATTCTGAAACAAAAAACATAAATACAGTGTCCGGGTCACACAAAAACCCGGTGGGAAACGCCAATCCCTCTACAGGAGCTAGCACCTCCTCTACGACGCCTGGTACGCCAGCAGGTGCTCGCAAAGCCGCTAGCGGCATTAGTGCAGGACGAAAAAGCCATTCGTCCTCACAACCCGGACGTCGACCTGGAGCGGCTCCGGGAGCTCGGAGGCTGCAACACAAGTTTGCAACACCAGCTTCCCGGTCCGTGACGCAGGCTACTGCTTCGGGGCCCGCTCCCACAGCGGCCAAAAGACCGTCCATTCAGGACCGGCGGCGAGCGGCGCAGATTCTCCAAGAGAACCTAACCGCCCAGCCCTCATCCCCAGACGGAGTCGACATGATTGCGTGGGCTAAAACCATCCTCCCGGATTTTAAGCCAGCAATACCCGCTTCTGCTAAAGCCAAGCAGAAGCGCCAACGCTCCGTTGAGGAGCCTGCACCGCAAGCCAAGCGGATCAGGCCACCCCCGCGGCCACAGCCGCTCACTCGGTCCTTCGCCGAAGCCGCTAAGGAGAATTGGGGTCCTCGACAGGGGCCACAAAGAGGGCCATATCCCGCGGAACAGGTGGAGGGCTATTGAAAACGAACTGCAGGAGAAGGTAGTCGACCTGATGCTGCTGTCTAACGGACCGCCACCCCGTTGCTCTGATGCTGGATGGTATCAGGGCAACATCAAAGCTATAGCCTGCAAAGACGACAAATCCGCAGAGCTATACAAAAAAGCTGTTGGCCTTCTCGGTGAGGTATATCCCGGCGCTAAGCTGGAGGCGGTAGACTGGAAAGACGTGCCCAGTCGACCACGTGCAAGAGTCTGGGTTTCCGCCAAGCCCGAGGATCCCGAAAGAATCCTCAAACTCTTCCAACTGAGTAACCCCGACCTGGTTACGCATGACTGGAGGATCGCCAAGGTGGAGGCGCCAGAAGGTAACAATCGGCAGGTGATCCTGGTCATAAATGACGAATCAGCCGAGGCCCTAGCCGCAACCAACGGAACGGCCCACTACGGCTTTAAGCCGATAGTAATACGGGTCTACCGTTCGGACGCGGCTAGTAAGCCGTTGGCTCATGATGACGCACCTGCGGCGCTAGATGCTCCTAGTGAGCAGCAAACGGCGGAGACCACTGCAGGCGGCACTACAGCCCATTGTGCAAATGTCACCGAAAGTGACGCGGTGGCTGATGCCAAGGCAGGTGACGCCCACCAGTCAGAAGACTCTGACCTAGCCGAAGACATGGCCAACATGATCAACCTCGACGCAGATACAGACGAAGAGGCTGATCTGACAGTGGTGGAGACGAAACTTGAAGATGTCTCTAAGACTTCTTCAGATAAACCTCCACCACTGTAAGGCGGCTGCAGCCGCTCTGCTGCTCCGCACAAGCCAATGCGGAGTAGACGTTGTCCTCATTCAGGAAACTTGGGTCTGCTGTGGTAAGGTTTCTGGACTGGAGATTAAGGACTACAAGCTGCTTGTAGCCCGCAACGAAGGTAAAGTTCGTACCTGCATACTTGCCAGAAAACACCTAGACATTTTTCTGCTCCCTAATTTTAGCAATGGCGACAACACTGCTGCGTGCCTCGAGCTGGAGTCGGGTCACATCAGGCTCAGCTCAACATATATGGCCCACGACCATCAAGGGCCACCATCTCATCAACTGCTACTTGCGCTAATCGCCGACTGCGAAGCGACAAACACCGAGCTGATCATAGGCTGCGACGCCAACGCTCACCACCATCAGTGGGGCAGCTCGGATATAAATGAACGGGGTGAGTCACTCTTTAATTATATCCTCACGACAGGTCTGAATATTTGCATGTAGGAAACGGCCCAACCTTTATTACAAAGAATAGGGAAGAAGTCCTAGACTTAACGCTAGCCACAGCCTCCCTTCACCAGAGACTTACAAGATGGAGAGTGCTAGATGAGAACTCCTTCTCTGATCATAGGTATATCGATATAGTGTTCTCTCTCGATATCCCAAAGCCTAAATGGTGCAGAAACGTTAGACGTACGAACTGGACCACTTTCAAAGAATATCTCACAAGACTCATTCCAGAGCATCCCCCAACGGGACCCCCTTCCCCCGAGCACACAGAGCTGCTCACAAACAAACTCACGGAGGCATGCAAGTCCGCCCTTAACATGTCATGTCCCCAGAGCAAACCAAGAGGGAAAGCAAAACCACCGTGGTGGTCCCCACAAATAGGTGAGCTTCGAAAAAATTCGCGAAAGCTTTTTAACAAAGCAAGGTTCAGGGGAGACGACCAATCATGGAGTCTCTATAAAGCCAGCCTAACCTCCTACAAGAAGTCACTTAGACAAGCTAAACGCTCCGCTTGGCAGAATTTCTGCTCCAATATCGAGTGTACCACAGAAGCTGCTAGGCTTAGGAAAGTTCTCTCGAGCACACAAGCACCCATGAGCTTCCTCAAAGGACCCAATGACTCGTGGACAACGACCAGTTCGGAGTCACTGGAACTTTTGGTGGAAACCCACTTCCTCGGATGCTCAGTCGCATGTTTCCGTCCCCCTATCCACGGAGAACTTCAGGAGCAAGTCTCCACCGACCTTTTCTCCAGGGATACCATCTCTTGGGCTATAAGTAGCTTCTCGCCCTACAAATCCCCTGGGCTGGATGGAATCATTCCAGCCCAACTGCAATATGCAGGGGATACTGCCATTAACTGGCTTCAGAAAATCTTTTCAGATATCCTGACGACCGGTTCGATACCCAAGCCATGGCTCGAATCCAAGGTCGTCTTCATTCCGAAGGCCGGCAAAGCCTCACACACAAACCCAAAGGACTTTCGTCCAATCAGTCTTACATCTTTTCTACTAAAGACACTAGAAAGGGTGCTGAGTATACATATTAGAGACTCGATCAATACCGATCACTTCTCTCAAGCACAACATGCTTACCAAAAAGGCAAATCCACTGAAACAGCGCTCCATGCTGTTATATCCACAGTGGAAAAGGCACTACACCACAAGGAGTACTGCCTTATAGCCTTCCTTGACATTGATGGCGCTTTTAACAACGTCTTACCGGGTGCAATCACCGAGGCTTTGTCGGAGCTGGGGGTTGGACACCACATTGTGAAATTGATTGATCAACTGCTCAAATGCAGGATCGTCAGGGCCACACTGGGGTCTTCGACCATTGCCAGATCCGTAAATAGAGGCACCCCGCAAGGAGGGGTTCTCTCCCCTCTCCTTTGGAATGTGGCAGTTAACAGCTTGCTGCGCTCCTTAGAGGGAGGGGGCTGTCGGGTGATAGCCTACGTGGATGACGTCGCTATAGCCTTCTCGGGTAAATTCCCCCAAAGTTTGTGCGAGCGTATGACCACCGCACTACGAACCCTGTCCTCATGGGCTACTTCAAAGGGACTAGGGCTTAACCCAGCCAAAACTGACTAAGTCCTCTTCACTAGGAAGTATAAGATACCTCCCCTCAAACCCCCAACCTTAAACGGGGTGGAACTTGCCTTCAGTAAATCCGCCAAATACCTAGGGCTCACTCTAGACAGCAAACTAGACTGGAATCTTAAAACGGAAGAACGGGTTAAGAAGGCCTCAGTCGCTTTGTATACATGTAAGAAGTCCATTGGACTGAAATGGGGAATGGCACCCCACATCAGTCTGTGGCTGTACACAGCCATAGTTCGGCCAATCCTACTGTACGGAGTGTCAGTATGGTGGCCAACTCTTTCTAAGAAAACATCAGTCCACAAGCTTGGCAAAGTACAGCGTGCCGCTGGACTGATCTCAACAGGGGCCCTCAGAACGACCCCAACTGAGGCTCTGGACAATATATTAAATCTCCTACCAATAGACCAAATGGGAAAATTAGTAGCAACTCTCTCTGCCCTACGCATGAGAGAAACCAAGCAGTGGTCTGAGCAAAATTTCGGACACTCTAATATTCTAGTGGGTAACTTGCTTATCCCCTCCAACACGGACTATTGTTGTCCTCAGGAATTCCCCAAAACCACTTTCCACACGCTAGTCCCCCCAAGGGAGGATTGGTGCTCAGGCACGCCAGGGCCGGCAGATTCAGTAAAAATTTACACCGATGGCTCCAAGCTAGACGAACGGGTAGGGGGAGGCGTCTTTTGCGAGGAGCTGTCTATCAACAAATTGTTCAACCTTCCCGATCACTGCAGCGTATTCCAAGCCGAGATCGCTGCCATACAGGAAGCACTCTTATGCATTTCCGAATGTGAATGCTCAGCAGACAGAATCTGCATTTTTTCCGATAGTCAGGCGGCTATCAAATCTCTAAAAGCGATATCATCCAACTCGATATCCGTCACAAACTGCCGCAGATCTATACACGAGATGGCAGAGCAGTTCGAAATACACCTCATTTGGGTGCCCGGTCACAAAGGCATCGAGGGCAACTGCAAAGCAGACGAGCTGGCTAGGCATGGCACTACCATGCCTCTCCTCACAGACAAGGAGGGCTGGGGTATTCCCATGGCCAGCTGCAAGCTCAGAGTTCGATCGCACTTCGAACTCGAAGCAAACAAGGGGTGGCAGTGTGCCACCGCCTCAGGTAGGATTGCTAGGCAAACCTGGCCAACGCGCTGCAAAAAGCGCTCCTCAGACCTAATCCACCTTAGCAGATTAGGCTGTGCTGCCGTAATCAGGGCCATTACGGGGCACTGGCTGGTGGGGTCTCACGCAGCGAGACTTCTAGCCCCTTTAATGATTTCTGCCGAAGCTGTCGTGACGAGGAGGAGGAGGAAACAGTTTCCCACCTTTTCTGCGACTGTCCGGCACTCTGCAAAAACAGAAATCGCTATCTAGGGTCCTTCTTTTTATCGGACCTCACTCAACTTGCGGATATCAAACCGAAAAATATCCTGTCCTTCATTCAAACCTCGGGCTGGGACCACGCCCTCAAATGCGGCGAAACACGCTCATTGTCTGGGTAGACGGTTTTTGGACTAAGTCCAAACGCGGCACCACAACGGGCCAAAACACATGGCCTATGTGAGTGGGGGGTTAATTTTTGGCCTTCCACTACCGCTTTAACCTAACCTAACCTAACCTAGCTTGCTTTTGGAGCCACGCGCACCCCTTCTACCCCCTTTCCACACCTTTTACAATCTTTGAGCTAGAGTCACCAAATTTTGTATGAAGGTAGCAATTGACATTCCACATAGATCTGCAGCAAAAATTTGGATGCCACGCCCACCCATACCGCCCCCAGCCCCCCTCTCCCCATTTTTTACAAACTTTGAGCTAGAGTCACCATATTTGGAAGGAAGGTAGCAATTGACATTCCACATATATCTGCAGCAAAACTTTGGATGCCACGCCCACCCATACCGCCCCCAGCCCTCCTTTCCACACTTTTTACCAACTTCGAGCTAGAGTCACCAAATTTGGTATGAAGATAGCAATTGACATTCAACACAGATCTGCATCAAAACTTTGGATGCCACGCCCTCCCATACCGCCCCAGCCCCCCCTTTCGACACATTTAACAATTTTCGAGCTAGAGTCACCAAATTTGGTATGAAGATAGCAATTGAAATTCCACAAAGATCTGCATCACAAATTGGATGCCACGCCCAGCCATACTGCCCCCAGCCCCCCTTTCCCCACTTTTTACAAAGTTCGAGCTGGAATCACCAAATTTGGTATGAAGATAGCAATTGAAATTTCACAAAGATCTGCAGTAAAAATTTAGATGCCACACCCACCCATACCGCCCCCAGCCCCCCTTTCAACAGCTTTTACAAACTTTCAGCTAGAGTCACCAAATTTTGAAGGAAGATAGTTGGTGGCATCCCTATCTGCATCGGAGAATCTTTAAGGCAGCGTACACCCCTGCCCCATCCGTACCCCTTTGCAATCAGGCCTCTTTTTACCTGTTTTAATACTGGTATCGAGTATGCCGCAGTTGGTTGCGTCCGACTGCAACTTTTCCACTTGTTTTCTTCTTTATTTAGCCGATTTTACCTTGGTCTGCACGCGATTACATGAAATTAATAGTAGTAGTACCGCGAGAAAGTAGTGCAAGGAAAAAAAAAATAAAATCTAACCTGCCCCATCTACCAACCAGACAGCTGGAGCCAGCGCGTGCACCCCCTCCTTGAGTACACAATAACAGCCACTCGTAGATCAACGTAACATGCTACAGGCTGGCTTAGACACGATAAAAATTTATTAAGAGGGACAATGACAAGAGGCATGTGAGCCCCAGTTGTGTCTGTATTGGGATTAATGTAAAGAAGTCTGCATTAGATAAGCTTACTATAAATAGTTATAAAGAATGCCTTTTTGATAATAAGATATTTAATGATGAAATGATGTTGTTTAGATCTAAGATCCACAACTTTTATACAGATAAGATAAACCAAGTAAGAAGGCTCTAGTCGGGAGAGCCCGACCCTGAACCCAGTTGCAATAAATAAATTAAATTTATGTAAGACTTTGGTATACTGACTTAACTTCAAACGATTAAATTCGATATCTCCGGTGTTCCTTAACCGATTTGGACGAAATTTTCGGAAAAGTTCTATCATCACCCATTTCTTCAACCCTCATTTTTAAATTTTCCAAATTCGATATTTTGTTGTTATCGATTGCATGTTTATATCGGAAACCAGAATAGTTATCGATAATTTGAAGAAAACTTGTTCTGCTCATGGTATAGGAGAACTTATATACAAAATCTGAAGTCTCTAGCTCTTGTAGTCTCTGAGATCCACGCGTTCATGCAGACGGACAGACAGACAGACAGACAGACGGACAGACGGACGGACAGACGGACATGGCTAAATCGACTCGGCTATTGATGCTGATCAAGAATATATATACTTTATAGGGTCGGAGATGCTTCCTTCTGCCTGTTACATACTTTTGCACAAAACCATTATACCCTTATTTACCCATTTTTTGGGTTAAGCGTATAAAAATGGTCCCGTACAGCTTCAGTACAGTACGTACATTTTAGGTCTGCAGTTCTGTTAGCTACTGCTGGTACGGTAGTGTTGAACAATGAAAATGTTAAAATGTTATGTTTAAATGCTACGGGCAGTAAATAGCTTTCAGCAGCTATTTACAGTCGTAAAAAAAACAAAAACATGTCGGTCAAGAGCCGGCTTATACATTTTTCTGATAATATTAACAAAGTTGACCTAATTCAGGCTTCAATAAAGCCATACTTATTGTTTATGGAATGAATAAAAATATATTAATAAATTAATAAGGTACAATTTAAGTAACATATCAACAGGATTGTACTGCCACTGATCTATTACAAGGTATAGATCTGTAAGGTGAATTTGCTTTGAGTCTTTTAAGTGGTTTCGGTTATGTTTAGCATAATTAGTAATCTAAGCTCTGCCCATCAAATATGGGTTCACTAAAATGTTTTTTGGTTCTGCAGCCTGCTTTTTTCACAACCGCCAGCAGCAGGGCGTTAGTTGTACTCAAACACAAAAGTAGCGCGCGTTGGTCGTGAATCAGTATTTTGAATTTAAGTATACAAAACACAGTTGCATTTCCGATTTATTTACAAAAAACAATTAGCCTACCGCCACAATATGTGAATTTTTCAACACTTGTCGTTACAGCCGTAAAACTCATGTATACTGTACGGGGCTCATGCGTACAGGCCTTAAGGGTATAAAAAGCGTCTGGCGATCGCACGAATTTTTCGATCATTATTGTTCTAGAAATTATTTCTAAAATTTTAATTAAATTTTTTAGAGAGCGTTTTCTTTAGTTGTTTCAAACTATTTTTATTTTTCCTTAAGAATCGCCTTTTTTTCAGTTCTTTTAAAATTAACACTTATTATTCCCTGATAACGAAGATAATGAGTGTGTCGGAGAGAGATTCATTATTTGAATTGCGCGCAAAACTTTTGAGGCGAATCGATCAGTGCTGTAGAAGGCGAGATGCTCTTGATATGGTGCAACACAAGAAAAGTGGGACGGTGTAACGTTGAGAGAAAGAGATGACTATAACAGACTTGTCGTCGTTGAAGAAGAAGAGAACTGGCGTACAACCTCAGTTGGATTGATAAAGTAAAACGCTCAACACGTACGCTGAGAGTCGCTCCACATGTTAAGTTTACACTAATATTGAAAATGGCAGAAATAAATCCTGACCAGCCATCACCAGCTGAACAAAATGATTGCTCCCAGATATCAGAAGTGGGATCTAACTCCCGACCAACAATCTTTGAGTCGAAGTTTCGTGTACTGTTGGAGCGTCAAAAATTATTAAGCATTATTGTATTATAGCTCGAAGTTTGTAACAGGTATGCGAAGGGGGGCTGGGGGCGGTATGGGTTAATGTATCATCCAAATTTTTGATGCAGATTTGTGTTATATGTAAATTGCTATCTTCATACCAAATTTGGTGACTTTTGCTCAAAGTTTGTAAAAGGTGGTGGAAGGGTAATTTACCTGTCCCTGCCATAGATAAAGATTTTTGGGAAAAAATTGTGTTCATACGGACGGACGGACAGACGGACATACACCATGAAGGACATTGCAAACCCAATATACTCTCCACCTTCGGTATCAAGTGTTAATAGAAAAAATCAAGTAAGAAGGCTCTAGTCAGGAGAGCCCAACAAGAAATACCCTGAACCCAGTTGCAATAAATATATTAAATTTATAATTGACATTGACTACACTGACTTAACTTCAATCGATTAAATTCGATATCTCCGGTGTTTCTTAACCGATTTGGACGACGTTTTCAGAAAAGTTCTATCGTTAACCTTTACTTCGACCCTCATTTTTACATTTTCCAAATTCGAAAATATTTGCTATTGATTCCTTGTGTAAATTAAAAAGAAATACCTTTTTATAAGTATGTTTTATTTATTTAAAAGGAAATATCTTTATAAGTATGTTTTTATTTACTGGCTCGTTTGAGCTGTTGGAGAACAATTCTTAAACTAAACTCTAAGGCAAACTGCATCGAACCATGAAGCCGCCGCTGCTCGCTGGAATGCCGGCTGAATGCTGAGTCGGCGTCTTCAACGGGTGATCAGGCTGCTTGCGCGTGCGAGTTTCATATTTCGGCTGCAACTTTGTCGCGACGGCATCCGGCGCAACAGCGTTGTCAGCTAACTCAGGCTTGCGCGTGTTAACTCCTCCCCTACTAGATGGAAACACGTCCTCGGGTTTCTTCTTGTTTGCTCTGCGCTGGTATAATCTCCAGGCGCCCACGAGGAGTAGGAATAGGGCGATGAGTGCCAAGCAGCAAAATGACCTAGATGATACCTTTGATCTAAGATCCCCGATGTGTTGGAGATTCTTTAGGCTCAGGTCGTGCAGGAATGGGAGGCTCAGGTGTTCTCTGAAGAGAGTGACGTTGACCACGGCTAACGTAGATACGGCAGGCTTCTTCTTCAGGATGCCTCGATGGTTCACGTAACGGGTACCATTCAAGAAGACGTGTTCGTCGTAAGTGGCGAGGAAAGTTCCCGCTACTATCTGGCTGTTTCCATTGCTGTCCACTACATTCATGGTTGCGTTGTTTATTACCGCGATGCCCTCGCCGATTATTGTTACAGCTTCCAGGTGCCCGGGGCATATGGCACATTGTGCGACGGTTCCAGACACCAGTTGTTGGGCACACGAGGTGTTCTGTAGTCTTCTACAGAAAGTAGTGCTCACAGTGGCAGCGCAGTCACGCACAGCGAAGGTTTTTGTTCCGCAATCGGCCACCGTATTTCCTTCTTCTATATCTAATATTATGTTATTATGTTGAAGAGGGAAAATATCTATTTTCTTACAATTTAACAATGGTTTAGGATATTTTATTAGAAAATACATTAGTTCAGAGTTTTGAAAAGCTTTAATATGTGAAAGTTGTTCATTTAGCAATTCTTTTATATCAATGCTGTCTAATATGAGAGGGCTGATTAGATTTATTTTTGCGAGTGTAACCGTGAGGATTAAGTCCTCCAGGTTGGTGATAATCATTCTATTTTTTGCCAAAATTGTTGCGTAAAAATGTTCGACCTCTGCATCTGGTTTTTAAATTTCATTGAGTGTTCTTGAAACGTCATTAAGTCTCGCCTGGAATTTGTTATTGATCTCTATCTGTCTATTTTCGGATTCTACTAGCTGACCTTGTTTAAATTTTATTTGTTCCCAGTCGTCAAAATCTGGGGTTCCTGCAATTGCCTTAAGGGCACTACCTATCATGTTGATACTGCGTGCTTGTCGGTGGTGAACTGTCAGGGAGGCTATAAGGGTGGCTATGTGTTGCATGTCAGTTCTCAGTACCTGTCTCATGTGGTCCTTAGATAACTTGTCTATTAATTTTGTGTCTCGTCGATGTAAGTTTCGAATGATGTCAAGTTCGTTGTGTGTCCCATGTAGCTGTACTCGTCCCAAATCGTTACGTCTCCGTCAACTATAGGTATGTAGTCCGCGTGTGAATAGTCGTTAACTCTCAGTGTCGCTTCAGTCAGAGTCATGGCTGCCATTGTTAATCTGAAAAAGTATCCTAACCTAAAATGAATATAAAAATTTGTGCAATAAAATTACTTTAAAATGTTTAAATTTTTTTATTAAAAAAAAATTTATTTTTTAGAACAGAATGCTTATTTTAGGTTGTCCTTATGGACCACCCTCCCCTTAATGAGAACCGTCGTACCTAGGTCTGCCTCTACTGTTGCTTCTGTAAATAAGGGTGATAGCTTGTTTCCTAACCTTCTATAATTTTTTATCCAGACCTTTTCTCCTGCTTTATACGACTTGTAGACCCTATTTTTATTCATAAAGTCAAGTGTCTTTCTTTGAGCATCTGCAATCTTTTCCCTAATCTGCGCTGTGTTGTTTTTGGAAGTTGCGTGGATTACGTCTATGGGCCTCTCATTTGTTACCGAGTGGATTGACCTGTTGTACTTGACGGTTGCAAGGAGAATATTCTCAACAGTGTCCTCCACCTGTGTTTCCAACTTATAAGAACGTGCTATGTCTCCGAGGGTACCGTGAAAACGCTCAACCTGCCCATTAGAGCAGCTATGCAAGGGTGGGGCTTTAGAAATCTCGACGCCAAAGCTGTTGCTAAGCATGGATTTAATGGTTTCTGAGTTCAGGGATTTTTCATTGTCGCAGTAGATGCTTTCTGTTTTTGGAAACAAATTTAAAAGTTGTAGAAGTGGGGCTTTTATATCTACAATTGCGCGGGACCGCATGGGCTGTACTACTGCGAATTGGGAAAACTTGTCGATGCAAGTTAAAAAGTATTTACCATCGGTGGAGTAAACATCTATATGCAACATTTCTCCGGCATATGTTGGTATCGGGGTTTTCCCTATCTCTTGTTTTTTTGGGTGCCGATCATGTTTACTCATGGTACAGACTCTGCAATTCGCCGCTATTTCTGACGTTAGGCGACCAATTTTTGGAAAAAATTAGTCCCTAAGTATTTGCTTTGCATTTTCCTGCGCCGCTCTGTGGGCGCGGTTATGCTCAACTGTAGCAATTTCCCTTTGTTCGGTTGGGTTTGTAATGTCCGTAACATAATTCTTGGAATATCTAAAAGTGGTAGAAGGGAATGCTTCGACCAATCCGTGCTGGATCAAGGCCAGTATGGGTAGCTCACAGTGGATTGCGTTGGCTACGTCAGCGTTTACTGTTTCTTTAATGGTCTGCAGTAATGTGTTGCGATCGGAAAAATTGATAATATGACGAGTTTTTGTTTTAAACAAAATAAACGTCTTTTGTTGGGGAATAATTCCCTCTTCCAGAATAATCTGGTCCCTAAAACAATTCACCGGTTTGTCTGTGGATTCAATGGTGTATGTGAGGGATTCTTCACTATGAATAATAGCAGCATCAGAATCTCCTGAATCCTCTAACGCATTGACATTTTGGCGAGACAGCGCGTCCGCCACCAAATTCTCTCTTCCAGGTTTATAAATTATGTTTGCGTTGTGCTCATCAATAAAAGCTTTCCAACGCTTTATTTTGGCATTCGGATTCTTGTCCGATACCGAAAAGGTTAATGGCTGATGGTCTGTATGAATGTTAAGATTTCTAACGCCATACAAATAATTCCTGAGGTTTTTGAGTGCCCATACAATGGCGAGAAGTTCACGCTCATTTGTGGCGAAATTTACCTCGTTACCCCGCAGAGTTCGCGAGATCATTGTTATGGGTCGACCGTCTTGAGACAGTACCGCACCCAGTCCGTGGCCAGACGCATCAGTTGTGAGGTCGAAAGGCTTTTTGTAATTCGGATAGGACAACATTACGTCTTCTGAGGCTAGTATGTTTTAAGCCTATCAAAGGCCTCGCTTTGCTCTGGTGACAATTCAATTATTACTTTTTTTGAATAATTGGCACTTACTTTGCCATTGTCGCCCTTGAGAATATTTGTTAAAGGCCTTGCGATGCTTGCAAAGCCTGTTATAAAGCAGCTATAGTAGCGTGCTAGACCCAAAAATGACCTAATAGCAAATAGAGTTTTTGGTTGTGGAAAGTCTTTAATCGCTTTCACTTTATCGGGCGAGGACTGAATTCCGCCTCTGCATACTGTAAATCCCAAATATTCAGCGCTTTTTTTGAAAAACTTTGATTTTTCCTGGGATACTCGCATGCCTGCATCTCTAAGGTTTTTCAAGACCCATTCAATATCTCTGATGTGGTCATCAACGTAGACATAACATATCTTTCCGATTTGTTCACGGAGCACATCATCGATGGCTCGTTGAAAAATGCTTGGGGCATTTTTTAGCCCGAAGGGAAGTCTGCAAAATTCATACTTCCCGTTGTTGACAGAGAACGCTGTCTTTCTTCTGTCTCTTTCAGCTAATTCGATTTGGTGAAACCCTGATTTGAGGTCTAGCGTAGTAAAATACTGAGCCTCACCCAAGTTCGACAATATAGTCGAGATTGATGGTATAGGGTATTTGTCATCTGTTGTTTTTTGATTTAGTTTCCTAAAGTCAATAACTAGACGCTTGTGCTTGTGTCCCGCTTCATCGATACTTTTTTGTCGACAACCCATATTGGGTTATTATATGGAGACTTTGATGGTCGTATTATGCCGTTCGCTAGAAGTTGGTTAACTTCTGCATTGACAAAGTCTGACACACCTTTTGGATACGGATACAGTTTAGAGTAAACTGGTTCGTCATCCGTTAGTATTGTGGCAACCGTATTTATGTTGTACGGATCATACGATCGAAGGTGGATCTGACAGCGGGGGGAACATCCCTGTCATTAATCCGAATGTGGTTCACTTGTTGGCACTTAGTGAACTCGATTTTTTCACTTCCATTGTCATGTTTTATGACATTGTTAGTTAAATCTATCCGAGCGTTGACCTGTTTTAACAGATCAAGGCCGATTATGCCGTCGAAGTCATTTAGTGACTCCAGCATGAAAAAGTACGACTTAACGTCGAAAAGATGGATGAGACATTTCTGCTCAATCTTGGTGTGCCCGTGGATTGATTTTACTTGAAAAGGGCTGTCAACTGGCATCCAATGTGCCAGTCCAGGAAGGGGCTTTATATAATTCTTTGAGGCCCCTGTGTCTATCAAAAGTTTGATAGTTTGCCCTGCGACCATTCGCCTTACGAACGGAAGCAGGGAGTTTCCGCTAAAAAATTGCAGCTTTCGGCCCCGGACGAATCTTCTTCAATTTCAGCTGCCTCATGCTTTGACAGTGACTCGTAGTCACCGGTACCTTCTTCCTGTGGTAAGTGATTTACGTTTTGCTGAGTCCTCATGGACTGGTCACCATACCCTTGGTTGTTTCTGTAGCCCTGTGCGGGTTGCCTAGAGCGCGAAGATGGATCCACCTTCATTGGCTCAGGCGCCCGCCCTTGGCACTTTTGATTGTTGTAGCGGTTTTTCAAGCTACTTGGTTTTTGCTGGTTTTGATCTTTCTGGCTTTTCTGGAAGTACGGGTTCTTGTTTTGGGAATTGCCTTCCTTCTCTTGTTGGGCGTTCTGACGCCAGCTCTGGGATTTTTGATAGTTTGGCTTTTGGGGTTTTTCCTCGAGGTGTTTTGCAAAATTTGCTGCAAAAATGCATCTCTCATTGCTTGACTCAGCTTCTTGAGCTAGAGCCAAAGCTGATGGGAGGTCCCTGGGTTGTGCCGGAAAAACGGCCCATCTCAGAGATTTTTTCAACCCTGACACGAAAGTGTGAAGTGCATCGTTTCTAAATTTTTCGTTTAATACGGCTGCTGCAGCTGGTTTGTGTGTCATAAGCGTTTTATTTTGTAACAAGGTGAGCTTTTTCTCTACCTCGTCGAAATATGTTAGCAATGGCAAGTCGCCCTGCCGAAGCGTGCTTAACTGTTGTTGAATTACATGCATCGGTGTTTTATCCGCGTACGTGAAATCTAATCTAGCAATAATGGCCCTGAAGTGCAACACTGTGTTGAATGAAGCCAGCACGGTAGCTGCTGCTCCCCTTACTTTGTTTCGAATTATGGCTACTGCCTGATAATGTTTTGAGCTGCCATAGTGTGGCTCAAACACTTTGTAAGCTGTAGAAGCAGCTTGCCTCCATATGAGATAATTTTCTTGTTTCCCGTCGAACTCGGGAATGGACTTTATAATTTCTAGTGACTCGTCGCACTTTACCTCTGGCTTGAGTTCTATTTCTTTAAAAACTTCTATTTGTGGGGCAGAATTATTTAACTGATGAAACTGATATGTAAGAGAGGCTATCTTATCTTCGAATAAGCGCGCTTGTTGGTCAAGGGCTGCCTGAACCTTTGCCTCCATCTGTGCAATTTGTTCCGAATTCATTTTTTTTGTTTTTTGTTCTAAGTACGAAGATATAAGTTCGTCTCCACTACTGTCGTCCGTTTTTGTTTGACTTGGGCGCAGCATAAATAATTTCAGACCACTCCGGAATTTATTCTAGTGTCAGTTATAAGGGTCTCGCAATATTTATTGCAACAGGCAGTTTTTATTAAAGCTTATTACTTTGTTAACGAAATGAAAACTCATGAGACAGCTTTGTATTTTTATTATTCGTTTATTTGGATTGCAAAAAGAAAAATGAACAGCTCACTCACATTTTTGAAATATAACATGCCTCTTATCGCACGATGTGGTGGCCGCTGCGCTGTGACGTTTTCGTTGTTTGTTAATATTCGCCGGCTGCTCCCTGTTTTTTGTTTTTGATGTTTAGAACGCTCAGTTTGTTTTTTTTTTTTTTGCGTTTTGTTGTTATGACAATGTTAATTTGTTGATCACTTTATTGTTCACTGTTAGTTCTTGCGTTTTTTTTTGTTTCTATGACAATGTTAATTTTTTTATGTTGATCACTTTATTGTTCAGTGTTAGTTCTTGTGTTTTTCTCTTATTGTTGTAACACTCACTTTATTGTTTTTCTCTTTGTGTTTGTTGTTTTTTTTTTTGTTTATGTTATTGTTGTAACACTTACTTTGTGTGTTTTTGTGTTTGTTGGAATTTTGTGTTTTTGTTTTGTTGTAACACTCACTCTATTTTGTGTGTTGGTTCTTTGCGTTTTGTTTTTTTTTTGTTGTAACGCTCACTTTTTTATTGTTTTTGCGTGTGTTTTTTTTTTAACATTCACTTCACTGTTTTGTTAATATCGGGACTCCTGTTTTTTTTAGAGGATTTTCCTGTTTAAATGATACGAAAGTTATTAACTAGTCGTAGGTTTTTTTTGCCATTTGGGCGCCAATTAAAAAGAAATACCTTTTTATAAGTATGTTTTATTTATTTAAAAGGAAATATCTTTATAAGTATGTTTTTATTTACTGGCTCGTTTGAGCAGTTGGAGAACAATTCTTAAACTAAACTCTAAGGCAAACTGCATCGAACCATGAAGCCGCCGCTGCTCGCTGGAATGCCGGCTGAATGCTGAGTCGGCGTCTTCAACGGGTGATCAGTCTGCTTGCGCGTGCGAGTTTCATATTTCGGCTGCAACTTTGTCGCGACGGCATCCGGCGCAACAGCGTTGTCAGCTAACTCAGGCTTGCGCGTGTTAACTTGTATATTGAAAACCAGAATAGTTATCGATAATTTGAAGCAAACTTGTTCTGCTCATGGTATGGGAGAACTTATACACAAAATGTTAAGTCTCTTGCTCTTGTAGTCTCTGAGATCCACGCGTTAATACAGACGGACAGACGGACATGGCTATATCGTCTCGGTTGTTGTTGCTGATCAAGAATATATTAACTTTATGGGGTCGGAAATGCTTCCTTCTGCCTGTTAAATACTTTTGCACAAAACCATTACTTCCTTTTTTACTCATTTTATGGGTTAATGGTATAAAAAGCAAACATATTCATAGAAAATAAGAAATCAAAAGAAGAGCGTATGTTTAGCAGCGCCACGACCATCTTTAAAACATTTGCTGGCATTGAGCGTAACACGATGAAGTCTAAATAATTTGTGTAACACTTTTTCACACATGCATCCTGTGTTCATCGATTTATAAGACATTGTCACGGTGGGGGTGGCATAAAATACAGAGGTAGATATGCGCAGATCCATTTTGTATGATCCTGTGTGGCATCTAATCTTTTGATGCAGATCTTTTGATGAAGTTGACAGATATCTTTCCACTAAGTCTGGTGACAAGAGCTGTTAAATTGTTGGTTATATGTGTGTTAAATTGATTAGCACCTCGCGGTGTAACGACATTATTGATTTCCTAGCCACCAGAGAGCGTAGTGCGTCGTCTGACGGAGACATGTACCAAGATATTTGCAAAGTTTCAAGTTCCTTGATATAAGGGTGTCCAATGCGCGTTCATATAGATAGACTGACAGACGGACATTGCAGGTCTGACCGACATTGCACAAAACCAATAAACTCTTTACCTCTTTCGGTAGCAGAGCATTAAAAAGTGCTTGAGCGCATGCGCCCTTGAAAGCAAAACAAATCACAAACCATCATAATTATTGGATAGCAACGCAGCCAAAAAAGTTATGATCAAGGGTCTGACAATGTGTATGATATGTTTTTGGAGTCGCTGTATCCGATTCCGGGATCTGTTTCGCCCCATTATGTCAAAATTTTTACATAGCCAAATAAACTTTTTCTGGACAATTTTCACCTGATTGTTTTCAGCGAGGCTCTTTGCTGATCAGATTCTGATCCAATAGTACCGAAATAGTGTTAAACAGCCCGTGTACTTTTCAGTGCTATATCACGAAACACTCCGCGAAACATAAGTTCCGTTTGCGGGCTACCAGCTGTGCTGCGAACTAATCATAGAGTTGACTGGCTCCTCTCAAGCTATTTTTTCCGTTAGTCCGCTGAAAGTTTCTCTGGATCCTCAGCATTCAAACATAAAACCATCGTCATTCTTTGCTTCTAATGCCGCTCCGGAAATGGTCGCTTTACGGACCCTACTTAATAAAGAAAACAAAACCAGCTACACGACGGATGTGGTGTGAGGTAGGCCTAACGCAGGTCTCCCCCACATCAGCAGACTTCATATTGTGATTAAAAGTATTAGATTCATAGCAAGCATTAGTATAATGGCAAAGCGATTTTCATTATCTTTAGAAACAGAAGAGCCGAGTTCCCAGATCGGCGCGGAAGAGCAAGCCGCCTAGCATTCACAAAAGCAATCCACGCGAAAGGGAGAAGCGCGCTCAGACCGAGCGCGAGAACGGCGAGTAAGTCGGAATTCGGGATCGAAAGCCCACAGACGTGAAGTCAAGTTAACACGTTTGAAACAGATAGGCGCACGGGCGCTAAATGGGGAAAAGAAGAAAAACAAAACTATTTTAAGTGCGCAAGCGGCAATAATTATAAGAGTTACAATTAATGCTCGAACGGCCTGTGTAACAGCAGGCCGGAGGTAGACCTCTACCTTGAAACAAACAAAGTGGACATTCTTCTAGTTTTCGAAACCCATTTCTCCTAAGGATCTTACTTTTAAATATCTGGTAACGACGTGATAGCAGTTAACCACCCTAGCGGCACTGTCCGAGGAGGAGCGGCAATTATCATAAAAAGCGGCATTAAATTTATTGAGCTACCGGCATTTCAGCAATTGTGGGCGCAGTGTGCAAAGGTTAGAATATCTGGTCCATGTGGAGACCTGACCAGCGCTGCTGCGATCTGTCCACCTCGACATATTATTGAGCAAAGACAGTTTCAGGACATGTTTGACAGCCTTGGCCCTAAGTTTATAATAGGTGGCGACTTTATTGCCAAGCACATCTGGTGGGGAACCAGGCTTAATAACCCCAAAGGCAAAGCGCTGTTCAATTGCATCATGGAGAAACTTCTGGAATGTCATTCATCAGGCGAGCTGACGTACTGGCCCACTGGCAGCAGCAGGGTTCCGGATGTGCTCGACTTTGCCATATCAAAAGGCATACCCAGAAACAAAATCACCAGCTCAACTGCCAATGATCTCTACTCCGATCACAGCGCTGTCACACTCTGGGTTAACTCACCGGCAGAAACAAAGGCGAAAACTACCAGGCTGTTTAAGCAGTACCAAAGATGGCTGGAGCATAAACTGGATCCCGAAGTTATCATCAAAAACGGTGACGGTCTGGACAATGCCGTAGAGGATCGTAACGTGGAAGTCCATAGTGCCGCCCACTATGCCACCCCTGCTCAGAGACCGCGACAAGCATCACCAGAGACAAGCATCTCTGGTCTCCTAATGTTCCTGCCATGGTTGCTGAGAAGAGGCGTTTACGCCGAGTACGGCACATTTCTCGCAACCCGCGCGACAAGACGGAGTACAACAGAGCAGCCAAGGCCTTGTAGGAGCTGCTCCAGAATCTGAGGAGAGAGTTATTTGAGCAGTACCTGCTACAAGTGGAACCTTGCCAACCTGACCATAATCTATGGCAAATCACCAAGGGGATCAAGAGACCCGCAAGGAGAGCGGAACCTGTGAAGGATGTATCTGGTTCCTGGTGCAGAACTGAAAAAGAAAGGGCCGTAGCATTCGCCGAACACCTCTACTGCTCTTTCTCCCCCTTCACAAGATGCTATCCAGAGGACGAGGAAGACACTATCCGTTCCCTGGATATACCCTTCCAAATGTCTCTTCCCATCCCGGAGGTAGAACATGACGAACTCCTTGGTGAAATAAAGCAGGTCAAGTCCTCCAAATCACCTGGATATGACGGTATCGGCGTTCCAGCCATTAAAGCTCTACCGCCAAAGGGGATTTCAATTCTCCTCAAAATCGCCAAAAAAATGCTTCCAGCTAGGATATTTTCCCACCCAGTGGAAATGCGCCGAGGTGATACTGATCCGAAAACCTGGGAAACCTGCAGCCAATCTCGCCTCCTATCGCCCGATAAGCTTACTGGCCGTACTCTCCAAAATAGTTGAGAGACTACTGTTGCGCAGAGTTCCACCAATACTGGAAATTGCCGGTTTGATACCACATTACCAGTATGGCATACCGGAATAGTGCCATAGGATCGTTCACAAAATTCTGGAAGCTCTTGAGGAAAAGGAATACTGCTCGGCCGTTTTCCTAGATGTCAGGCAAGCATTTGACAGGGCTTGGCATATAGGACTGCTCTACAAGCTGAAGCTAGCGCTACCAGCCCCCCACTATCTGCTGCTCAGATCTTACCTAATTGGTAGATCTTTCTTGTTGAATGCGGCGAGGAGAGCTCAGCAATAAGAGCAGTCAGAGCTGGAGTCCCACAGGGAAGTGTTCTGGGCCCGACGCTATACACAATGTATACAGCAGATATGCCAACCATCAGCGACCCTAGAATGCTCACTGCCACTCATGCCGATGACACTACTTTTTTAGCCAATGAAAAGTCCCCACTCGTGGCGTCCAGCATAATCCAAACTCAGCTGGGCCGCCTAAACACATGGCTAAGACGGTGGAATACCATAGTCAACCCAGACAAATCCACACACATTACGTTTGCCCTGAGAAGAGGAGACTGCCCTGCCGTCAGTCTGGATGGCGTTGCCATACCCAGCAGCGTCACTGCAAATTACTTAGGCCTGGTATTGGATAGGCGCTTAACCTGGAGTAGTCATCTCACACAAGAACGGTCCCAGTTGAACGAGAGGTTGCGCAAGTATCTGTGGCTGCTAGATAGAAGGTCCACCATCAAACTAAGGGTCAAACTCCTCATATACAAAGCCAAAGTTAAACTATGTGGACGTATGGCATACCACTCTGTGGCACTGCAAAGAGAAACAACAGGGAAAGAATCCAAGTCTTCCAAAACAAAGTTCTGCGCATTATTTCTGAGGCGCATCCATATTATACAAATGCAGAAATCAACCAGGAACTAGAAGTCCCTCGCATAAGCCAGGAGTTGGCTAGGCTCACGAAGGCAAATCTGGATAGGCTGGACAACCATGTCAACCCTCTGGCCATAAACCTGCTGGATAACAACGACTCGGCGACTAAAGACGATACACCCCCTGGATATGCCACGCACATAAACTTTTAAATACTCTTACCTCCTCCATCACCCCTCCCCCCACCCCCACCCCCATTTTTAAACCACAATAAAAACTCCCAAGTCATGGAATACAAAATATTATATAGAAAAGTCAATGTTATGCATTACAACTTGCTGATAGTCCCCTTAGGGACTGATTACAAATAAAGACTTAAAAAAATGAAAAAATAATACAAACAATAATAATTAATGCTAAAAGTATAACTAACGAAAAAAGATTTAAATTAAAAACTAAGTAAAAGCCTAAGAAAGGCGCTGGAGATAAAAATAAAAGTGAAATGAGGAGCCTAACCCCCAAACATGTGTTCTCTTTTAAGTCTGGGACCGCAATTAAATATTTCGGAGAAAGGCTAGTCATTTGAATGGCGCGCTCATCTTTTGAGGTGAATCGAACAGTGCTATAAAAGGCGGGATGCTTTTGATATTGCGCAGCGATAGAAAAGTGGGACGCTGTAAGGTTGAGAGAAAGAGATGACTATAACAGTCCTGTCGTCGTTGAGGAAGCAGATAACTGGCGTACAGCCTCAGTTGGATTGATAAAGTAAAACACTCAAGTTTATAAGTTTTCACTAATTTTGAAAATGGCAGAAATACATCCAGACCAACCATGTTGTTGTTGGAGCAGCAAAACCAGAACTTTCTGGAACTTGCAAAAACTTTGCAAGCGTCTTACAAATTGGCCGAAACATAACTAACACGCAGCTGGTACTGATGCTATGCAGTGGCGTGCAACTGTAGACATTATTTTGAGCGAAGGGAAGTTGCAAGGCAGTGCGTTAATTTTGGCGTTGACGAAATTTTTCGAAGGAAGCTCCTCACAGTGGCTTTTCCAGGTTTGCTATTCTGGCATAACGTAGCAACAATTTAAACAATTGTTCGAGTAGCGGTACGAAAGTACAGAGACACCAGCGGCAACAATTCTCAATCTGCTATATGGACGACCAAATGCTGGCGAGTGTCTCGCTGCTTATGAAAGCCGAAAAACTACATCTCTTCTCACAAAATGGCGTAGTATGGACAAAGAAGAAATTGTCGCGTTTGTTGTGCTTGGGCATTTGGCAAATTTTGACAGTCGTTTGCAACGAGTAGCTTACAGCAGACGTTATTTGCAGTCTGAGTTACAAGTTGTTGCAAGTTTCGTTGGACAAAGAGCGATCAAACTTTTTGGATGAGGATTCGAGTGCTAAGCGCTTTAAATCTTCGGCAGTTAAGTGTCTCACCTGCGGCAAGATTGGGCACAAAGAGGTGGAATGCAGGTCGAATAAGCATTCGTCTTCTGGTGACGATCGTGGAGTGGATCATGGGTTGTCACAGCGCTCTAAGATCAACGTAACATGCTATTGTTGTCACAAACCCGGTCACATCGCGACTCAATGTCGAAGAAAGTTATTGGAAGAGAAATCGAAGCTTGCGCACACAAGCTAGTTGAGTTATATGCAGCAGAGGAGCCAGAAGCTACCATGGTGCACCGAGGTGAGAAGTTTCCGATTACTTAGGATGCTGGTGCAGAGTGCTCTTTAATTAAAGAGCGTATCGCAAAAACTGACTGGAAAGAGAACTTATAATGTCGTATTATTAAGTGTGTTAGGTAATGCTAGCGTTGTGCGGACAATACAGATTTTAAGTAATGTTATGATTGATGGAAATTGTATTAAAATTATGTTTCATATAGTTCAGGATGAAATCTTGGCCCGCGGATATTCACCTGTAGTGTCGAACAAGGGTGTAAAATTCGCAAGTGACAAAACAATTCACGTTTGTGCTAAAATTGAAAATGAATGTAACTTTGAAAACTTAGAAGCCGCATTGTTTGGTGAAGATAAAAATTAACTAACACAGTTATTGAAAAAGTATTCAAAATCGTTTATTCGTGGAACTTCTCTTACTCGAGTAAGTACAGGTGAAATCAGTATTCCCTTAACAGAGTTGACCAATACTGTTCGAAGGCGTCCGTATCGACTCAGTCCCAGTAAATGAGAGTTATTAAGAGCAAAAGTCAAAGATTGAGTAGAATAAAATGTTGCAAGAGCTAGCATTTCACCTTATGCTAGTCCCGCATTATTGGTGACTTAAGTAAGGAGCTTAATACATTACTTGTTTAGACATGGCGTGCGGATACTATCAAGTTCCATTACATACAGACTCCATTGAGTACACGGCTTCTGTGACTCCAGACGGTAAAAACGAGTTTCTTGCAATGCCATTTGGCTTAAACAATGCTCCGTCAGTTTTTCAAAGAGCTGTTATGAAAGCGTTGGGCGAGCTACCGTACTCTTACGTTATCGTTTACATGGACGATATAATGATTGTAGCATCTACTAAAGAGATTGGAAACTTTATTGAAAGTTTTGGCAGAGGCAGGTTTTTCGTTTAATGTGGAAAAATGTTCCTTCTTAAGAATAACCTTACAACACTTAGGGTACGAAATACAGCCTGGTGAAACTCGTCCTAACTTGCGTTAAATAGAGGCGTTAAGTGCATTGCCACCACCCAAATCCGTTACCTCGTTGAGGCAGTTCATAGGTTTGGCTTCGTATTTTTGTCAATTTGTGCCCGGATTTTCTCAATTAATGAAATCTTTGTATTGCCTTACATCTGAAAAAAAATAGTTTTTTTTTCTTTTGCAAAAAGAGCATGAAGCAATACGTACAAAAATTTTCATTATTCCAACAAGCAAGCCAGTTTTGGTAATATTTAATTAACAATACTCTAAAGAGCAACATAAAGATGCAAGTGCCATTGGCTATGGTGCTATACTTTTACACAGGATTAAAAACAAATCATGGTGGAGTATTATAGACAACCAGTCCTTGTGAGTCAAAGTAAACTTCGTATGAGTTGGAATCATTTGCGGTTGTCTATTCTGTTTTAGACACAATCTACATGGTAGAAAGTTTGTATTTTATACCGATTGTAATTCATTAAAGGTTTCTGGAACAAAAATTGAGTTGTCACCTAGAGTATATCGTTGGTGGGCATTTCTGCAGTCATTTGACTTTGATATAGAGTATCGAGAAGAAAGCGCTTGGCTCATGTTGTTTTCCTGTGAAGAAACCCCTTGTCCAGCAAGTGTAAACAATTACATCACCATGTTGTTGAAAAACGTGTAGAACTGTTGAACATTTCAGAAAATTGGATTCAAACAGAACAGCAGTGCGTTCAAGACATTGTGTGTATCATTTCAAAATTGTATGATGGAGAACTTTCTAATGATTTAGAAGCAACCTATGATATGAGAGCAAATGTGCTTTACAGAAAAGTTCAAAGAAATTGTGAAACACGTTCTCTGCCAGTAGTTCCTCCAGTATTTAGGTTGACAATTATCAATCTGGCTCCCGAGTCTATTTTGCACTTGGGTTGGGGAAAACCCTTGATAAGGTGTATGACCATTATTGGTTCAAAGGAATGTCGAAGTATGTTCGCCAGTTTGTAAAAAATTGCATAGCTTGCAGAGTGATGGAATCAGCATCGGGAAAAGTTCAAGCTTAATTACATTCAATCACCAAAGTCAGTATACCAGGCCATACATTGCACATTGATAGTACAGGAAAGCTTAGTGGCAAGAATGATCGTCACGAGTACATAATAGTTCTTATTTATGGCTTTGCAAAATTTGTTCACTTGTATCATACTTTTAAGCTTGTATTGAAGCTTCAAAATCTTGAATTGCTTTATTTGGAGTGCCTACTCGTTTAGTGGCTAATCAGAGCAGATATTTTACGGATGTGAAGTTTGTACAGCTTAACTTAATAGAAACTGGAGCTAGTCGCGCCAATGGACAAGATGAAAAGGCGATGAGTATGCCTAAAAATCTGTTGACGGTAGTTGAGTCTAGTGATCGGTCATGGCAGGACGCTTTGGGAGAAGTGCAGCTATCATTGAATTGTACAGTTAATCGAGTTACGAAATCTAGTCCTCTGGAGCTATTAAAAGGCAATTGCTCACGACCGTTGGGTCTGGTTCCCTTGTGTGAAGAGAAGAAAAAGTTCGATTCAGATAAACAGAGAGCAGAAGCTGTTAAGAACATGCAAATTGCTGCAGAGTATGATAAGTCGGCGGAAGCCGTCGCGGACGATACCACAGCCCATGGTACCGAAGAC
Source organism: Scaptomyza flava (assembly GCA_030179655.1). Taxonomy (NCBI): domain Eukaryota; kingdom Metazoa; phylum Arthropoda; class Insecta; order Diptera; family Drosophilidae; genus Scaptomyza; species Scaptomyza flava. Next base: position 243,290 of record JARNME010000199.1, read on the forward strand.
CTTGTCACCGAAAGTGACGCGACAGCCGAGGCCAAAGAAGATAACGCCCAGTACGGCCACCAGTCAGAAGAAACTGACCTCGCCGAAGACATGGTGAACCTCGACGATGACACGGACGAAGAGGCTAATCTGACAGTGGTGGAGTTGAAGCCTGGAGATGTCCCTGAGACTACTTCAGATCAACCTCCACCACTGTAAGGCAGCTGCAGCCGCTCTGCAGCTCCGCAAGAGCCAATGCGGAGCTGATTTTGTTTTCATCCAGGCACTTTGGACTGGGGACTAAGGACTACAAGCTAATTGTATCCCAAAAAGAAGGTAAAGTCCAGACCTGCACTAGCCAGAAAACATCTACACATTTTTGTGCCCTCCACTTTCAGCAATGGTGACAACACTGCTGTGAGCTTGAGCTGAAGTCGGGCCAAGTCAGCCTCAACTCAACCTACATGGCCCACGACCAACAAGAGCCACTGTCACACCTACTGCTAGGGGTGCTAATCGCCGACTGAGAAGCGACATACACCGAGCGACGCCAACGCTCACCACCATCAGTGGGGAAGTACGGATATAAATGAACGGGGTGAGCTAGTCATTAATTATATCCTCTCGACGAGTCTGAATGTTTGAAATATAGGAAACGACCCAACCTTTATAACAAAAAATAGGGAAGAAGTATTAGACTTAACGCTGGCCACAGCCTCCCTTCATCAAAGACTTATAAGATGGAGAGTGCTAGATGAGCATTTCTTCTCCGATCATAGGCATATCGACATAGTTTTCTCTCTTTACATCCCTAAGCCGTAATGGTGCAGAAATTTAAAATGTACTAACTGAACAGACTTTGGGCGTATGTGCCCGAGAAGGCTATGGCAACGTCTTCCGCGTATGCGATCACCCGACAGCCCCATCTCTCCATGGAGCGCAGCAAGCTATAAACAGTTACATTTCAAAAAGGAGGGGAGAGAGCACCACCTTGCGAGGTGCCTCTATTTACGGATCTGGAAATGGTCGGAGACCCTAATGTGGGCCTGACGATTTCGCACTTCAGCAGTTTACCAATCAGTTCCATAATGTGGTGCCCTACCCTTACCTTTGACAATGCCTCGGTAATCGCTCCCGGTACGTCTTTAAAAGCGCCCGAAAAGAATTCAGGCAGTTCTCCTTGTGGTGGTGTGCCTTTTCTATTGTAAAGAAAACAGCGTGATAGCTGTATCTGTAGATTTACATTTTTTGGTAAGCGTGTTGAGCTTGGAAGATATAATAAAAAATAAAAAATAAATGTTGGAATGTTCTGGCAACTCTGCTAAAAGCAAGTCGCATTTTTTCTGTGCTCCACAAAATTGTTTGATTTTATTTTTATACTCGTGAATAAATACCCAAAATGGGATACTTTGAGTTTGGATTGCTAAAACCACTCATTACAAATAGTCGTGAAGTTTATCATGTGCTTGTTTATTTAATTTAAACGCGAAATAAGCAAATTTGAGCAAAAACAACACAAAACTGCAACTTCTTCTATTTAAACATACACATACGAGTAACAACGCGCCAAACAACACACAAAAACAGGCGGTCACGCGAAATCACTCAATAACACTATACAACATATCATGGCACCGATACCGAAGCGCTTGCGTGAGAGCTCTGCTGGAGAACTCAAAGTTGGCAAAGGGAGTGATCTGGCTGCGCTTACCCAGCTGATCAAAAAAAAATTTGAAAAACAAGCGGCACTGATCGAAACATAAATGAAGGCATATGAGGAAAACTTCATGGCTGTATTGCAGGATAAGTTGAATGGTCTTGAAAGTGAGCTATAAAGCCTTGTGCAACGCGTCTGTAAGTTGAAGCAGTCTACTCCTGAGTCAGCTGCACTTCAGGCTCGTGTGGAGGTTTTGGAGGCCAAAATAGCCCAACAAGCTAACGCCAGTGCAGCAAATGATGTGCGGCTACACGGAGTGCCGGTTGTTGAGGGTGAGCAGCTTCGTACAATATATAACTCACTTGCGTTTGCTTTGGGGGTCACTCTGGCGCCCAGACTCAGGGAGATTTACAGAGTCAAACAACGTGCAGGTTCTAACACAGTTGTTGAACCGTTAATCTTGATTAAGTTTGATAATTTACGAGATAAAATAAACATTCAGCGAGCAGCTGCTGATTACCGTCGGACACACAAAGCTCAACTGTCTCTGCATATGTTAGTCTTTGAAACACGTGTGAATATCCCAATATACCTTAATGAGCAGCTTAGTAGAGATAATTATCTAATTTTCAAAAAAGAAATGCAAATGAAGCTTTTATCAGCAGTTTTTTGCCGTCGTTCGTTAGTTCACGTCAAATGGAGCGGGACAGATGAGGTTGCTTGCATTGATAACATGCCAAAGTTTTTAAGCATGCAAGCGAAAGCTCTTCTGAAGTGGTTTCTGCGACGAATGATCTTTTTCGCTAGAAACTTAATCTCTTATTATAATTCTCTTTATAAGTTTATTTGTTTTTTTTCTGCTACAAGTAAGCTTTTCGTTTCTCTCTTATTTGTTTGTCTTTACCTTAGTGTGTGTTTTTTAAAGCTCTTATTCAAACTGGTGTGCGACCCATTGTTTTTTATTTTTGATTTTCTATACTGCATCCAAAAATATCATGCAATCTAATCTAAATCAATCCAAAGCGAACAGCCATTCAATGATCAGAATGCTTGCAAAGCAAAATGATGGTCTACATATATGTCATATAAATGCGCAAAGTCTCTTAAATAAAAGAGAAGAATTTAGATATCTCTATGTCAAGTCTTATGTTGATATTATATGTGTGTCAGAAACGTGGTTTGTTCATGATTTATATGACTCGTTAATGTTTTGTGATGGTTAGAATGCCTTTTGTTCTGATCGTCTTAGTCATGCTGGTATTGTTGCTATCTGTGTCAGCACAAGATTAAAATGCAGGCTTGTACATAAACAGCAAAATCGAAGTGAAGTTAAACATATTCTTCTTGAAATTTCAAATTTAGGGCATGAATATACAACGTTTGTTGGCTGCATTTATAGGCCTAATAAAAATATTGACTTCACTTGCTTAGTGGATGTACTAAGTAATCTTTCGTTAGGATATACAGTTATCATTCTTACTGGAGACTTTAACAGCAATATTTCAGTTGAAAATAATTAATACTGTGGTACCCACTCAATTCACTAAGACAAGTAATACACTGTTAGATATAATCCTGGTCAGTAGTACTAATAACATTATGTTATATGATCAACTATCAGTACCTGCTTTTTCAAAACATGATTAATTTTCCTGACGTATCAAACACAACTTGACTATAAAGATAAAGTTATTAAGTATAGAAATTTTTGGGATATTAACTGTGATACATTATTAAGTTAATGCCGACTGTGTGACTGGAGTAAGATTCACACTATGCCATCAATTGACCAAAATATTCAGATATTTCAGCATAACGTCACCTATCTATGAGACTTTTGTACCAATTAAGACAAAAACTCTAAAGCCAGTTGCTAGATCGTGGTTTAATACCCACATAAAAGTGGAAATGCTATTAAATTGACTATTATTTCAAACAGTACAAGAAAAGTAGGTAAAAAGTCAATGATTTAATAAGGCATGCTTTAAAAAAGATACTATTCTGCCAAGTTCGAAAGTGCAATAAATACTAGTAAGACATGGAAAGTAATTAAAAACATAGGAGTAGGCAATGACGTAAAAAATCTTAATGATGATATTGATATAAATGACCTAAACACAAAATTTCCTAACCTTAATGTACCTGAAGCTAATACTAGCTCGTATGTATGTCAACTAATTGCGAAAATATTTTTGAATTTGTCTGTGTCAATCAATGTTATGTCTTAGAGTCCATACTTAAAATTAAGTCTCATGCTGAAGGACTGGAGGATGTAAACCCTAAATTCATAAAAATGCTACTGCCGCAAATCTTAGGGCATATAACACACATAATTAATGCAGCTATAACCTCATCCACCTTTCCAGATCAATGGAAAATAGCAAAAAATATTCCAACCCCAAAATGAAATGGAGACTTAGGCCAGTTAGCATTTTACCATATCTGTCCAAAACTTTTCAGCATCTGATTGTGGCCCAGATTAATAAATTTTGGACCAAAGCTGTACTTTGTATAAAAAACAATCTGGTTTTAGGAAGAACAGAAGCTGCACTACGAGCATTATTAAAGTCGTCGAAGATATCAGGTGTAATGTAGATAATAGCCATGTAACGTTGTTGACTCTTCTTGACTTTAGCAAAGCTTTTGACACGGTGAGCCACGAAATTCTTTTGACCAAATTAAGTCTGCTATATAACTTCTCAGAAAATGCACTGAAGCTTATGCATTCATATTTAAGTAATAGGAAGCAAGCAGTTGTTGTTAATGATAATAAGTTTCACTATATTTCCTTGTTGCGTGGTGTTCCTCAGGGCTCTGCCCTGGGACCTTTACTGTTTAACATGTATATTAACGATCTACCAACTGTGTTGTCAAATTGTGAAGTTCATATGTATGCAGACGATGTTCAATTATATGTAAGCTGTCCGTTGAGTCAAATTAGTGAATGTCTAAATATGTGTAATTATAAATTATTTTGTGTTAGTAAGTGATCTGGTAGTAATGGTCTTAGCTTAAATCCGTCTAAATGCAAATGTCTTGTTATTTATAAAAAGAAACAATGTACCAGGAACATACCAAAACTGTCTATTGAAAGCAGAGAAATTGAGTATGTCCTTAGGGCTGAAAATTTGGGTATTACGTTAAATAACACCATCTCATCAATAAATCGGTAGGTAAGACATATGGAATTCTAAGAAAATTTTCGCTAACCCAGCAATACCTCCCACAAACATTCGACTGATGGTGGCAAAACTCTGTGTAACGTCTGTATTGTTCTATGGAATTGAGATTTTTGCAAATTGTAATGCTGCCAGCCAAAATAAACTTAATGTTGCGTTTAATAGTACAGCTCGTTATGTGTTTAATTTAAGAAGATTTGACCATGTTACATGTTATGCCGAGAAGATCTTTCGACTAAACCTTAAGATATGGATAGAGGTAAAAGTCTTATCATTTTTCCATAAAATAATTTACACAAAACAACCTGACAATTTATATGACATAATTAGACCATCCTCCTCCCAGCGAACCAACAATATTGTTCCGATTAGAGCAAAATTATCAAGTTCTAATAGACACATTTATTCCTTAGCTGTTCGGCTTTGGAACCACCTCCCAAACAAAATTAAAACCATCAGTAGAGCACCTAAATTTGTTGTTAAAATTAAGGTATATCTATCAAGCACACACTAGGTAAACCAAAATGTATAAGTTTCAAAAAAATAATTATAATATTATATATGTTAATTGTTAAAATGTTCATGTAAATTACTATAAAAACCAAAATGTTTAAGTCTAATTATATTCTTTGTTGTGACTAACGCGACAATGTTTAAGCAGAAATGCTTGAAAATACAAATAAATAAAAATAAATAAAAAAAATCGGTCGTGATCGAGTCTCTAATATGTAGGCCCAGCACCCTTTCTAGTCTCTTGAGTAAAAAGGATGTTAGACTTATTTAAAGGGCGAAAAACTTCGGATGGCCCATGAAATGATATCTTTGCTCCTGAAATTCTATGTAGATAGGGGGTCGTAAGCCTACGACTGAGCTTTCGGGTAAGTGGGTTTCCACCAAAAGTTCCAGTGACTGTAGACTGGTCGTTGTCCGCGAGTCATCGGGTTTTTTGAGGAAATCCACTAGTGCATGGGTGCTGGAGAGAACTTTTCTGAGCCTGGCGGCTTCTGCAGTACTCTCGATTGTGGAGCAAAAATTTTGCCAAGTGGAGCGTTTAGCTTGTCTAAGTTTCTTTTTATAGGAGGTTAGGCGGGCTTTATAGATACATCTAATTCTTGGTCGCCTCCCCTGGACCTTACATTATTAAAGAGCTTTCACGAACTTTTGCGAAGCTCACCTAGTTGTAGGGACCACCACGGTGGTTTTGTTTTCCCTCTTGCTTTGCTCTAGGGGCATGCCTTGTTTAGGGCGGACTTGCATGATTCCGTGAGCTTGTTTGTGAGCAACTCTGTGTGCTCGGAAATAAGTATTGCCAGACATTCCTTGAAAATGGTCCAGTTCGTACATTTTAAGTTTCTGCACCATTTAGGCTTTGTATCCCTAAAGAGAGAAAACTATGTCGATATACAAATGATCGGAGAAGGAATGCTCATCTAGCACTCTCCATCTTATAAGTCTTTGATGAAGGGGGCTGTGGCCAGCGTTAAGTCTTATACTTCTTCCCTATTTTTTGTTATAAAGGTTGGGTCGTTTCCTATATTTCAAACATTCAGACTCGTCGAGAGGATATAATTAATGACTAGCTCACCCCGTTCATTTATATCCGTACTTCCCCACTGATGGTGGTGAGCGTTGGCGTCGCATCCTATGATTAGCTCGGTGTATGTCGCTTCGCAGTCGGCGATTAGCACCCCTAGCAGTAGGTGTGACAGTGGCCCTTGTTGGTCGTGGGCCATGTAGGTTGAGTTGAGGCTGACTTGGCCCGACTTCAGCTCAAGCTCACAGCAGTGTTGTCACCATTGCTGAAAGTGGAGGGCACAAAAATGTGTAGATGTTTTCTGGCTAGTGCAGGTCTGGACTTTACCTTCTTTTTGGGATACAATTAGCTTGTAGTCCTTAGTCCCCAGTCCAAAGTGCCTGGATGAAAACAAAATCAGCTCCGCATTGGCTCTTGCGGAGCTGCAGAGCGGCTGCAGCTGCCTTACAGTGGTGGAGGTTGATCTGAAGTAGTCTCAGGGACATCTCCAGGCTTCAACTCCACCACTGTCAGATTAGCCTCTTCGTCCGTGTCATCGTCGAGGTTCACCATGTCTTCGGCGAGGTCAGTTTCTTCTGACTGGTGGCCGTACTGGGCGTTATCTCCTTTGGCCTCGGCTGTCGCGTCACTTTCGGTGACAAGGTCTTCGGTACCATGGGCTGTGGTATCGTCCGCGACGGCTTCCGCCGACTTATCATACTCTGCAGCAATTTGCATGTTCTTAACAGCTTCTGCTCTCTGTTTATCTGAATCGAACTTTTTCTTCTCTTCACAAAAGGGAACCAGACCCAACGGTCGTGAGCAATTGCCTTTTAATAGCTCCAGAGGACTAGATTTCGTAACTCGATTAACTGTACAATTCAATGATAGCTGCACTTCTCCCAAAGCGTCCTGCCATGACCGATCACTAGACTCAACTACCGTCAACAGATTTTTAGGCATACTCATCGCCTTTTCATCTTGTCCATTGGCGCGACTAGCTCCAGTTTCTATTAAGTTAAGCTGTACAAACTTCACATCCGTAAAATATCTGCTCTGATTAGCCACTAAACGAGTAGGCACTCCAAATAAAGCAATTCAAGATTTTGAAGCTTCAATACAAGCTTAAAAGTATGATACAAGTGAACAAATTTTGCAAAGCCATAAATAAGAACTATTATGTACTCGTGACGATCATTCTTGCCACTAAGCTTTCCTGTACTATCAATGTGCAATGTATGGCCTGGTATACTGACTTTGGTGATTGAATGTAATTAAGCTTGAACTTTTCCCGATGCTGATTCCATCACTCTGCAAGCTATGCAATTTTTTACAAACTGGCGACCATACTTCGACATTCCTTTGAACCAATAATGGTCATACACCTTATCAAGGGTTTTCCCCAACCCAAGTGCAAAATAGACTCGGGAGCCAGATTGATAATTGTCAACCTAAATACTGGAGGAACTACTGGCAGAGAACGTGTTTCACAATTTCTTTGAACTTTTCTGTAAAGCACATTTGCTCTCATAGTATCATAGGTTGCTTCTAAATCATTAGAAAGTTCTCCATCATACAATTTTGAAATGATACACACAATGTCTTGAACGCACTGCTGTTCTGTTTGAATCCAATTTTCTGAAATGTTCAACAGTTCTACACGTTTTTCAACAACATGGTGATGTAATTGTTTACACTTGCTGGACAAGGGGTTTCTTCACAGGAAAACAACATGAGCCATGCGCTTTCTTCTCGATACTCTATATCAAAGTCAAATGACTGCAGAAATGCCCACCAACGATATACTCTAGGTGACAACTCAATTTTTGTTCCAGAAACCTTTAATGAATTACAATCGGTATAAAATACAAACTTTCTACCATGTAGAATGTGTCTAAAACAGAATAGACAACCGCAAATGATTCCAACTCATACGAAGTTTACTTTGACTCACAAGGACTGGGTGTCTATAATACTCCACCATGATTTGTTTTTAATCCTGTGTAAAAGTATAGCACCATAGCCAATGGCACTTGCATCTTTATGTTACTCTGTAGGGTATTGTTAATTAAATATTACCAAAACTGGCTTGCTTGTTGGAATAATGAAAGTTTTTGTACGTATTGCTTCATGCTCTTTTTGCAAAAGAAAAAAAAACTATTTTTTTTCAGATGTAAAGCAATACAAAGATTTCATTAATTGAGAAAATCCGGGCACAAATTGACAAAAATACGAAGCCAAACCTATGAACTGCCTCAACGAGGTAACGGATTTGGGTGGTGGCAATGCACTTAACGCCTCTATTTAACGCAAGTTAGGACGAGTTTCACCAGGCTGTATTTCGTACCCTAAGTGTTGTAAGGTTATTCTTAAGAAGGAACATTTTTCCACATTAAACGAAAAACCTGCCTCTGCCAAAACTTTCAATACACACATTCCCGTTTTTGACGAAGCATTGGGTTGGATGGGAGTGGATAAGGCAGTATTGGTGGGCGTGGCATCAAAACTTTTGATGCAATTTTTGGAGGGTCATGATCACCTATCTTGGCACCAACTTTTGTGGCTATAGCTCAAAAACTGTGGGAGATATAGGCTTTTCTGATTTCAAAATGCGGTGGGGCTGGGGGCGGAATGGGTGGGTGTGGCTCCAAAACTTTAGTGCAGTTCTTTGGGGGTCGTTACCAGCTATCTTCCTACCAAATTTGGTGGTATCCAAAGCTTTGGTGCAGTTTTTTGGAGTTGCTAGTAGCTATCCGCCCAACAATTTAGGTAGTTCTATCTGTAAGGATGTTCGAAATATATGGATTAATCGATTTTGAGTTATAGAATATATCGATTTTCCAGCCCCCCAGTTATCGTTCAATCCCAGTCTTGACACTTTAATTTACTATCCTATAGATAAAGAGAATTGGAAAGTTTCAAGTCTCTATCTTGAAGGGTGTGAAAAAGGGAATCGTTCGTACAGACGGACAGACAAACAGACGGACAGACGAACAGACACCATGACAGACAATGCACAAAGCCAAAATCCTCAATTTGATCGGTAACGAGTATAAAAAGCGTATATGTTTCACAGGTTTTGATATTTTTGAAAAATTTGGTGCCAAGATAGGTGATGGTGTCCCACAAAAAAATGCATCAAAGGTTTGGAAGCCACGCCCAACAATACCGCCCTAGCCGCCCCAGTTGACCCAACGCTTCGTTAAAAACAGGAATGTGTGTATCTTTATATATATATATATATATATAAATGTGGTTTGAATATATCAATTCACATTTCACAAAGATCTGCATCACAAATTTTGATGCCACGCTTACCCATACCTACCCTAGCCCTTCTTCCCTCACTTTTTACAAACTTTGAGCTAGAGTCACCAGATTTGGTATAAAGATATCAATTGACATTCCACAAAGATCTGCATCAAAACTTTGGATGCCATGGCCACCCATGCAGCCCTCAGCCTCCTTTCCCCCAACTTTTAAAACTTTGAGCTACAGTCACCAAATTTGGAAGAAAATGAGCAACTGACATTCCACAAAGATCTGTATATGTATGTGTAGATTGAATTTTCAAAAAGTTCCCAGTGGTGGTGTATATGTATGAGCTGTTTCTTTGGTACAAGGTGATACGGATAGAGAAGTGGTTACTTCCAAAAAATTATCAATTCTTTTCTACTTCATACATATTCGTATGTCTGGTGTACAGAACGAAATGTGTGAAGGTGTTGTGTGTAGTTAAACGCGTGGGTGATTTGTCGCTCAGAATATAAAAGTTTATCTATGTTATAAATGTATTAAATTAAAATTAATATTCCATCTCTTGTTTTGTCGTGGCGACCACAACGTGGAATGCCAGCTATTATAGTCGCCCATTATAAGTGACGATGTGTGTCTTAGTTTAAGCATGTTAAATAAATTAGTTGTACTACATGGTTCATTCGGTGGTATATTGAAAATATGCTTAGTTTTAATTTTGAGTGAATTACAGTTAGATTGAAATCAAGATAAGCGCCAAGAGAGTGCCAAGGTGAGAGAGTGAAAAAGAGATCAACTGAAACAGGAGTTGCTTATCGTATAAGTGTTCACTTCGAATTCCTGTGCGCGACTGAAGATAAACATTATATTTTTTCAATTGAATTTATATTTGCTCTTTTGTCGCTTTGACTTTTTAAGAACCTTTAAATCGGTTTCTGCAAATTTTGTGAAATGATCGTAAGGTGAAAACGTAATAATTAACACGCATCTGTCCCTTGTGTCAATTTAACACAATTTCGAAATTCAAAATGCTTTTGCGGCTTTTCTACTTATCGAATGTGAATACAATTTTGTCTCACTGAACGAATTTGATGAATTTTCAGAAATTCATAGTTTAAATATATTTCTACTGTTATTTTCGTTGCAAATGAAAAAGTTACAAAAGAGTCCCTGGCGTGTCAACTTGACACATTTGGGAAAATTACGAGCACTTTGGTTTTTCCGTATTGCCTGCTACTTAAAAATACCTAAATAGTTGGCAAACTATGGTTTTTCCTTATTGCCTGTTACCTACTATGTACTATCAAAATAGTTGGTATGGGTGTTTTTCTTCTTGTAACTCACAGCTGGTTCAAGCTTGAACCTATAGAGGACCTACAAAAATATATAAGGGTATCAAAAACCAAGAATATGGCGTCTGCATCGGGAAATATAGTTATGAGCGGTGAGGAGTACGAGCAGATCGGTCCGTTTGAATCAGATGACGATGACAGCGACTACGAGTCAAATGAAAATGAGACTGATGTGGAAACTGAAACTGATACCGATACCGACTTTTTATGAGAAGAGGTGAGACGAGAATTGGTTGCAGAGCCCAGCTTAGCATTTTTGTCAAAAGACAAGAAAATTGAGTACTCCCTGGACCAACCGAAAACTATGCGACATGCTATTTGTAACCTGCGTGTAAGCTCAGGTACAAATAATTTGCGTCGCAAGCTTAGTATTCAACAGGGTATTTATTATTCATCTTGTTTCCGTCGTCAGGTGCCACAGAGTTCGCAGCATCACGCTGTGTTGATAAGCTCTCTGCAATGCTCTTATATCTCGAACCCATGGAGCAGGCCATTGTCGACATGACCAATTTGTACGGCATACGGACATGTGGAAGTGAATGGAAGAGTGTCGACATCTGCACTATGCGAGCATATTATGGAGTTTTGCTGCTTGCAGGAGTGCATCTGTCGCATGGTGAATGCATCACTTAGCTTTGGAATCTAAAAAGTGGACGACCGATATTTGCAGCAACAATGTCGCTAAAGCGTTATAAGCAGATTACTCGGTGTTTGCGGTGCGACAATCGGGAAGGGAGAGCACACTTCCGTTTTCGAAACAAATTCGCTCTAGTTCGAGCAATTTTTGATAAATGGGCATATCGACTCAAATTGTGCTATATTCCTGGCAAAAATGTAACCGTCGACGAGCAGTTGCTACCTTACCCTGGTCGATGTCCGTTTACGCAGTACATCCCGTCGAAACCCTGCAAATACGGTATCAAACACTGGATTCTGTGTGATGCATCAACATTTTACGTGTATGCTGTTGATGTTTACATTGGTGGTAACCGCAACTGTGCACCCGAAGTAAACCAGGCAGAACGGATTGTATTGCAGCTTACAGAGGGACTCAACGGAAAAAACGTTACTACCGACAATTTATTCACATCCCACGCTCTTGCGGTAAAATTGAAACAGAGACAAATGACGACCGTTGGCACTTTTCGTAAAAACAGAAAGGAGCTGCCACCTCTGCTACTGGACATGAAGCACAAATCACTGTACCATTCTCAATTTGTGTTCGATCACGTGCTGAACTCGACAGTGGTTTCGCACGTAACGAAGAGACGTCGTTTCGTTACGATGTTCAGCACAATGCATCTATTCACAAATGGAAAAGAAAGACGTTCAAAAAAAGCCGGATATTATAAATTTTTATAATAGAACAAAATGCGGCGTCGACATTATGGATGAGATGGTAGGCACTTATCGCTGCAAACGCAAATTCAACATATGGCCTGTCGCAGTATTTTGCAATATGCTAGATATGCAAATTAACCGATTTCAGGGTTATGAGTGAGAAGACTGGGGATTTTAACGACGAGGCGACGACCGTCGCGATTTATTCTCAAAGTTCAACTCAAGTCTAAGTACATTCTTTCTTACTTTTAAAGCCAGCCCTGTTCCTAAAAAATGCTGACCCAGCGCCTCGTGCAGAGTGTCGGGTGGCCGCTAGTATGTCGCAAGGCATTTGTCTGCATTATTGTCGCTGACTCGAGTCGTTGAGCAATATCCGCTTGCTGTTGGTGCTGACCTAGCATTTGTATCACGCCAACTAAGCGTGGTCGGTTTGGCAACTTATGCGTTGCTGGGTGATCGTGTTAACTCCTCCCTTGCTTAAATGAAGGACGTTCTCGGACTTCTTGAAACCGTCGATGATGGCCTGAAGATTGTGTTGGCGTTGAACCTTCCGGTGTTTCTGGTAAAGCTTGGAAGAAGTATAACATATGCCTAAAAAGACGATCACAGCCACTCCGGATATGATAGGCCCTCTTCTATTTTGCCGATATTGCGGAGGCTTTCCATGTTTAACTCCTGCAAGTAAGGTAAGCCCAATATTTCTTGATGGCCTGTTATGTTAAGGAGCGTTGATGCGGCTGGCGCTTGTGATTTTTTAACGTAGCTTCTTGAGTTCCGGAATACAGAGTTGTTCACCTTCATTTTCTCATTGAATGTAATGAGGAATGTTCCCGTTACCAGTTGTTCGCTGATTGTAGCTGTTCCGTCATTTATGATGATAATACCGTCATCGATGATGGTTAAGGACTCAAGGTGGCTCGGACGAGTAGTACAGTGTGCAGTGCCTCCAGAGTGAAGTTGTTGTGCGCATGTTGTGAAGGGCAATTTTTTAAAGAATGTGGTTGTAAGGGTAGTGCTGCAATTTCCAATCGGAACTACTTGGTCACCGCAGTCGGCTATGACGTTGTTTTCCGCAAAGCTAAGAATAGTGCCATTATGTTGAACAGGGTGTACGATTATTTTTTTTACAAGCTAAATTGGGCTTAGGATATTTTATTATAAAATGTTAAAAGTTATTGTTTAATAGGACTTTAATTTGAGCTACTTCCATTAGGTCAGTAACAGTTATATTGGTAGAGTATTAATTGATAATGTTTTTTAAATCATTGGAGTCTAAATTGCGGGATTAATTATTCCAATTTTTGTTAGTGTGACCGACAGCATCAAGACTTCGAGCTCAGCAATTATAATCCTATTTCTTGACAGCAAAGTTTCGTATAAATGTATTAATTTGTTTTGCTTTTGCATTTTCTATTAAAATATTTACTGTATTTGTTAGTGCATTTATTTGTTCTTGAGTCTTTGTATAAATATTTATCTGTCTGTTCTCTGATTCTATAAGCTCTTTTTGTGTGAATTTCAAGTTCTTAAAATCGTCGAAATATGGAGTGCCGGCTACGAATTTTAATCAAGTGCCTATTAGGTTGATACTTCTAGAATGTCTTTGGTGTACGTTTACCGTTGCTATGAGAGTTTTTATGTGTCGTAAGTCTGAATCCAATATCTGTCTCATATGTGATTGGGGGAAATGGTTTCCTAGTTGTTCCGTATCTTTTACTATTGCTGAGTACATGGTTAAGTTAGTTGAATGTTTTAAGTATTGGAACTCCTTCCAAATAGTAACGTCTCCGTCCATAATCGGTATGTAGTCTGAGTTGGTGTAGTCCGTTATTTTAGCTGTTATTGGTATGGCGAGAAGAAGTATTGTCCAAATCCTATTGTATCAATAAAGAAAAAATAGGAGAAAAGATTAGATTACTGCTTTTACCTCAAGTTGTCTTAATGGACCACCCTCCCTTTAATTAAGACTGTGATCCCTAAGTCCGCTTCCACTGTTTCCTCAGTGTACAAGGTCGTTAGTATATTTCTCAATCTCCTGTTTGATATTACAAGGACCTTGTCTCCTACATTGAAATTTCTGTTCTGTCTTGTCTAAGATTTCAGTTACCATGAGATCCGTATAACGGAAAGTGGTTGTCGGGAATGTCTCTATTAACTTATGTTGAAGTAGTGCCAGTATTGGTAGCTCGAATAAAATTGCATTGACAACGTCCTTGTTAACCACATCACATACTCTCTGGATGACAACTTGTCTTTCGTTGGTGACGGTCGTGTTTTTGCGTGCTCTTGATTATTTATTGATCTCTTGTGTTTGTGAACGGTGTTTTTACTCTGTTTAATCTGGTAAATAGTTTTAGCAGTGATTGCAAATATATGTGTATATATTTACGTTTACATAAAAGAGTTTGCCGAGTTTATACTCACTTTAATTAGCAGTTTAACTGAGACTGCTCTGCCTGAACATAAAGAAAACATAAAGTAAACATACGTTCATACTTACATTTGCATATTCTGTGTGATTACTAACAACAAACAGTTTGTCAATTTTTTTTCGCTCTCGCTTTACAGCTCTCCCGCTCTTATCCGCTATTATCCGTCGCACTTGCGGTTCTATCTGCCTACGCGCTAACGCTCTCTCATTTAAGCGCTCATTTGATATTTACTGTTTTATATTGCTCTTGCAGTGATACGTTAAACTTATACTTACCGTCCCTTACCTTACTTTGTTTTGTGCTAGCATATTAGTTGCCAGATAAAACCTTAAATCAATTCGAAAATGTTTGCATGCTGTAGCACCAATTGCAAAGTGGTTGGAACCACCAACCAAGATTTTATTTTGTGTGGATTGTGTGTCAACATGATCCACATGAAATGTGCTGGCTTCACTCCCAAAATCAGGGACTTCTTAATTGCAGATACAGGCCTTAAATGGTACTGCGAGCCCTTCAATTTAGCTGTGAAAGAATCGACCAAGTTCATGAGGCAGACTCATGCTAGCTTTAAAGCTATGCATTTAGCTTTTAATAATCTGCAAGCGTCATTCAACGAGCTTGAGCTTAATTTCAAAAATGGCAAGGTGATTACCGAATCTCCGAAGCGTAAAAAGACTTCGGGTCCTAATCCACTTATTGCCCCACCTGTTCTTCCAACCAAACCCCTTCTAGTGCCTAACAATAATCCTTCAATTGGTTCCAATGCTAACCCACTAATGTTATTTAACTCTCCTGCTAGAAATCCTTTCAACAACCTAGCCACTTTATCTTCCGAACCTTTGCATGAGCCCTCTGGTTCAGCAGCTCGTGTGCCTATTAATCCTAATATAGGTACAACTGGGGCTCAGAAGCCTCTGGTTGTTGTACCACTCAACAAATTTGTTTTTGTTTCTAGGCTGGCATCCGATTCGTCATCGGATGATGTTGCAGCATATGTAAAGAGTCAAATCGATTCTCCTCTTATTGTTGTTGAAAAGTTTAAATTTAAACATGCCAGAAGTATATATTCCTTCAAGTTGGGTGTACCGCCTGAACTTTTCTCGACAATTTGCTCTGAAAAGTTTTGGCCGCCGCAACTTGTAGTTAAGGAGTATACGAATAGGCGAATTAATAGCAATAATGGTATAAGGATAAATAGTACACCGCCTGCTAGCCAACCTGTTGCCTCCACCTCGGTGGCAAAAAACTAACAAAACAACTTAGTTTGGCCTATCAAAACGTTAGAGGCCTTAACACTAAACTTTCTAAATTATATGTTAACAGCTTATCATTTGATTCACATATAGTAGCACTCACGGAAACCTGGTTAAAACCTGATATATCTGATTATTTCATTTTTCCTTCTAAGTATAACTTGTACAGATGCGATCGCACTTCCCGCAAGGGGGGTGGTGTTCTAATTGCTGTTGACTCCTGTATTTCCTCTGAACAGATTCTTTCTCAGCATCTTCCGGACATAGAGTTTTTATGTGTTAAAATATTACTAAACGGCCGTTCACTTTATGTTACTTGCTCTTATTTTCCTCCTCAATCTGATATTAACATTTACTCGTCCCATCTGAGTGCCCTGCAACTTGTTTCGTCATTTTTGACAGATATGGATAACCTGATAGTGGTTGGTGATTTTAATCTGCCACATTTTGTATGGTCTGTGAATGACACATCTTCGGCGGTGTTACCAGTCACTTCTGATGATT
Source organism: Scaptomyza flava (assembly GCA_030179655.1). NCBI lineage: Eukaryota > Metazoa > Arthropoda > Insecta > Diptera > Drosophilidae > Scaptomyza > Scaptomyza flava. The sequence goes on from JARNME010000199.1 coordinate 259,755, forward strand.
TTATCGATGGCCTACTGGAGTTAGGCCTATCGCAAGTTAACAGGGTGCACAACTGTAGTGGTAGAATGTTGGACTTAATATTTGTTTCGGACTCAGATTGCAGTAATTCTTGTAGAATACCCCCTCTAGTGCTTCCGGAAGATACCTACCATCCAACCTTAGAACTAACCATCGAAATTTTTAACCCTAGTGCAGTATCTTATAATACTTTAAAAACCCGTTGCTTTCGTAAAACTAACTTTACTAAATTAAATTATCTTCTTCAACATACTAATTGGTCGCGCCTTTATTCTTGTAGTGATACAGAAACAGCCATTGCCATATTTTATGGGACTTTGAATTCGCTTTTGGATATTTGCGTTCCCCTCACTTATTCTTCAAGTGACAATAAACCACCTTGGCTTACGAGAGAACTATCGAAGTTGAAAAACGCAAAGACAAGATCATATAAAAAATTTAAAAAATCGGGAACTACTTTAGATTTATCTTCGTATTTAGTAGCAAAATCTAGCTTTATTTCCGTTAACACATCTTGCTATAATAATTATCTTAATCGTTGTAGACTAAACTTTTCACGTGACCCTAAACAGTTTTATAAATTTGTTAACTCTAAACGTAAGACTTCTTGCTTGCCATCTTCAGTAAACCTAGATGATACAAAAGCAAGTGCTGATCAGGCAGTAGCCGATCTATTTGCTGAGTATTTTCAATCAGTATACTCATCGAATATGTATAGTAGTAGTATTTCCTATCCTTTTCAAGTTCAAACGTCAAATTGCATATATGTCCCAGTAGTTACTGAGTCTATGCTCCTGAGTGAATTTAACTCTATTAAACCTGGCTACTTGCCTGGTCCTGATGGAGTGCCAGGTTGTATTCTTAGATACATTCGTCATTCTTCATTCGCTTTGCATCGCAACGGACGTGTTTTTTTTTATGCGCTTCGCTTTTTTACTATTGTGCCTTTTATTTCTGCTATTAATTTCGCGTTTTTGTGTAAACTAATAGTTTTGTGACTTTGTGTTTTGCCGGTTTGCTTAAACCCAAAGTGGACAGTAAATTAACAATTTAATTTGCATTTGTTTTAAAAACACAACAGCAAACTGCAGTTCAGCATACTGAAAAATTTGCTCAACTTGCTGCCGCCTGCTTTTGTTTTGTTTTTGTGTTTTTACGCTCACTCTCTCTCTCTCTTTTTTTCAAGCGCTTCGCTCCCAGTGCATTAAACCGTTTTTTGATCGTTTACTCTAACGCGCTCTTTTGTGTTGGTGTTGGTCGCGGTCAAACTCTTCTCCGTTGCTTGTTGCTTTCGGTGGTCGCGCTCGCGCCGTTTTTGTTTGTGAAGCTGTGAAGTAAGTTTTGTTTGTAGCTTTACTATTTGCACTTTAGGGTGGACCTGTATTTTAATCATAACAATTTTCTGCAGCGATATTTTTTTTTTATTTGTACTTTTCTTCCCTTTTAATAAATTAAATAAAAATGTCTGTCTGCTGCTATGCGAATTGTCAAGTGCGCAAACTCAAAAATGGGTTTTGTCTGCTGCTGGATGTGCACAAATGTTGCTCATGAGCAATGTGCCGGCATTACTGGCCGTGTCGCAGACCTCATGAAGGATACTAATTTAGAGTGGCCGTGTTGGTCATGTTTGGAGAAAAAAAAAGACATTGCAAGCTTTATAAATACTCAACTTGGCTTAGAGGGCATTTTCTGCCAGTTGAATAAACTGTGTGAAAAGTTCTCATCGGTTCAAAGAAACCTTAACGAGAAAAATCTCGTAATGGATTCTCCAAAGCGTAAAAAGGCCAACGTTGGGCAGTTATCGGGCTCTGCGATGTCGGAAAATACTCCAAACGCTCCGATACCGCAGGGTAAAGTAAATAAAGTAAATAAAAATCTTCATGTCCCTCCAACTAAAATTATCGAGAACTTAGATGATATACCAATAACTCCCATGGATATTGTGTTATCTGATCCCGATCCTTCGGTTTCTTTGGTGGTTAGTAGTGTTGATGTTAATCAACAAAAAAACTCTATCAAACTTAAAGAGCCAATATTCAGTTATCCGAGACTGAGTCTTCCAAACCAGCCTCAGTGGAGGATATAATTAAATAATTTGTTGCTGTTCCACCTAAAAAACAAATATTTGTTTCAAGGCTTCCCCCTGATTTAACATCAGATGATGTCAAGGTCTATATCAAGGCCAAATCGAATGCCAATTTCACGGTGGAGAAATTCAAATTTGCTTATGATCGGAACATTTCGTCTTTTAAAATCAGTGTTCCGAATCAAGATTTTTGCACTATATGCTGCAAAGATTTTGGCCAGAACACATAATTGTGAAAGAGTATACTGCAAGGAAAAAAAATCGGCCCCCGATTGTATCTACCCTTCCGGTGGTTGGTTCTAAGGTAATTCTCCCAATAACTGATAGTTCAAAAAACTAACATCCTCCTTCTTACTTGGCTATCAGAATGTAAGAGGTCTTTGTAGTAAACTCACTAGTTTATACCTTAATAGTCTTTCTTTCCCTTTCCATGTCATTGCCTTTACTTAAACGTGGTTAAGGCAAGACATTCTCAATTCCGAAATTCTATGTAGTACATATTCTATTTACAGAAAGGACCGTACTCTTCGGCGTGGTGGTGGAGTGCTTATTGCTGTGAATGTAGACTTTCCTTCTGAAACAGTCGTATTAGATAGTTCTTTTGATATAGAGTTTATTGCTGTAAAGCTAAACATTTGCGGTATTAACATTTTTATCACTTGTTCGTATATACCTCCTTCTTCTGATCTCTCTATCTATGAGACACACCTATCTGCTATTCATTCTGTCTCTGCCTTGCTTTCTGATCGTGATTTTCTTGTAGTTCTTGGTGATTTCAACATTGCTGAGGCTACTTGGATTTCTTGTCCTGACTCTGGTGCCCTGACTCCCACGGCCCCGAATGAATTTTTAATCGACCTACTTGGGATGTCATTGAGTCAAATTAATGCTATCCCAAATTCTCTCAATAAAATGCTTGATATGATTTTTGTTTTGGATTCATCATCTTCATCCGTTTCCCGTTCCCAGCCTATATCTTATCCCGAAGACTTATACCATCCTACGTTGGAGCTGTTGATTAATTTACCTTCCCGAACGCGTTGCAATTTCAGGATGCCTTTGAGTCGAGTTCGTCATTTTCGGAAAACTGATTTTGAGGGACTCGCTCTGCTTTTATCCCAAACTGACTGGTCTCCCCTCTACGAGTCTGACGACTTGGACGTGGCAATCAGTATTTTTTATAATACCTTATATTCTTTATTTGATTTATGTGTCCCGGTTGGTGAGCTAAACAGGTCTAACAAACCTGTGTGGTTTACCCGAGAGTTGACAATTCTCAAAATCGAAAATCTAAACTCTACAAGAGATTTAGAAAAAACGGCTCATCGGTAACCTATTCTGCATACTTGATTGCTCGTGCCAGTTTTGATATCTTAAATAACCTATGCTATAAGAATTACCTGACTCGGTGTAGATTACAGTTTCAGCAGGATCCAAAGCGATTTTTTGATTTTGTTAGTGCGAAGCGTAGGTCATCGACACTCCCAACGGAAGTATTCTTTGAGGAAACGAAGGCCAATTCTGATCAGGAGATTGCAAATATATTTGCCCAATTTTTTCAAACGACTTATAGCTCATGTCAATCTCAAGTCGGTTTGCCTTACCCTTATCGGGTTAATGGCTCGAATCGCATCTTTGGACTGAAAATCACTGAAAACTCACTTTTAAATAATCTTCATGTTTTGAAACCTATATTTTCCCCAGGACCTGACGGAGTGCCAAGCTGTGTGCTTAGACACTGCGCTCATGGTCTTTTAAAGCCGTTGCTTAAAGTGTTTAACTTGTCCCTGGAGTTAGGCTCCTTTCCAAAAATTTGGAAAGAGTCATTTATTATTCCTCTCCATAAAAAAGGAAACAAATCTAATGTTCAAATTATAGGGGTATTTCCAAGTTGTCTGCTATTCCTAAGATTTTTGAAAAATTAATAACCTCCCATCTTCAACACCTTTGTAAATCTATTATTTCACCGTGCCAGCACGGATTTATGAAACAAAGATCTACTACCACTAACTTGTTAGAATTTACTTCGTTTGTTATCAAGGGTTTTCAGGACAAATTGCAGACTGATGTTATTTATACTGATTTTAGTAAGGCTTTCGACTCTGTAGATCATCATCTCCTAATACATAAACTAGAACTCTTGGGCTTTTCAAATATTCTAGTTCTTTGGATTAAAGACTACCTAACTCTTAGAACTCAGAGGGTTTTATTCAAAGGGTCCGTTTCCAAGACGGTTCAGGTCACTTCAGGCGTTCCTCAGGGTAGTCATCTTGGTCCTTTATTATTTATTTTGTTTATAAACGATCTTCCATCGGTTATAAAGTTCTCTCGGGTTTTGATGTACGCTGATGATGTAAAGTTATGCACGTCAGCTGCAACTCCCCTAGCTGCTCAACAGCTTCAAAGAGATTTAGACAACTTTCAAATGTGGTGTAAAGTAAATTTTTTAAATCTTAATTACAGTAAATGTAAAGTAATGTCATTTTTTAGATGTTTGCCCTTTTTTAATATTTATTTTCTTGACAACAAACCACTAGATAGAATTGAATGGGTTGACGATTTGGGCATCGTTATGGACCCAAAGCTTAAGTTTGACAAGCATATTCTTCAATTTCCAATCGAGCATCTGGTGTCTTGGGTTCATTAAGCGCTGGTCGAAGGAGTTTAACGATCCCTACTTAACAAAAACTCTGTATACTTCTCTTGTACGACCGATTCTGGAATATGGATCTTGTATATGGTTTCCGAAATACGAAATTCATCAGAATAAAATAGAATCGGTACAAAAACAATTTCTGCTCTTCGCACTTAGAGGTCTTAACTGGGACACTAACAATAATTTGCCGTCTTATCGTAGTAGACTTTTACTAATAGATCTTCCTTCTCTGAGTGATCGTATAATAATGCTTTCATTTTCCTTTTTTCACAAATTAATTAATGGTGAAATTGATTCTTCTGAATTAATTAACCAAATTAACTTTGCTGTTCCTATTAGAAATACTAGAAATTTTGTACCTATATCTCTTCAAACTTGTAATTCTAATTATGCTCTTCATAACCCTTTTCGTATTCTGTGTTCTATTTATAACGATCTTTCCCACTTAATACACAGTGCCACTCCTACTTGCTCTTTTAAAAAGTTAGTTTTGTGTCATTTGTCTACATGTTCGCGATCATCGTAACCGCACGATAAGCGGAGCGCCCCTCGGTCGGATGGGCGGGAGGTGGGTCGCTTTGTGCGTGGGTCCGCGCGTTAACAAGCCGGTGCTTGGTATCGTTGGGCCACTTGACTGTACTGTTCGTTAGTACATCTACGTCCAATAATACTGCGCGGATTCTCTTTGTGCGCCATTAAATAAATTTTTTAACTTGTCTGTTAATTCAAACGTGTTCCCTGCTATATAGAAGGAATCTTTTATCATTCCACTCCATAAAAACTCTTCTAAGTCTAACGTTAAAAATTATAGGGGCATATCCAAGTTGTCCGCCATTCCTAAAGTCTTTGAAAAAATTATATGTTCTCAACTGCAACACACATGTAGTTCAATTATATCGCCTAATCAACACGGTTTTGTTAGGCGTAGATCTACTACAACTAACCTTCTTGAATTCACTTCGCTTGTTATCAAAGGGTTTCAGGAAAAAATGCAAACTGACGTTGTTTACACCGATTTTAGTAAGGCATTTGATTCTGTAAGATATCCTCTGTTGCTTCATAAATTAAATATTATTGGATTTCCATCAAAACTTTTATTGTGGCTTTCGGAGTACTTGTGGGGTCGAACACAAAAAGTAGTTTTCAAATCGTCGGTATCTAAACCTATTTTTGTTACTTCTGGTGTACCCCAGGGTAGCTGCAATACAAGCTTAAAAATATGATACAAGTGAACAAATTTTGCAAAGCCATAAATAAGAACTATTATGTACTCGTGACGATCATTCTTGCCACTAAGCTTTCCTGTACTATCAATGTGCAATGTATGGCCTGGTATACTGACTTTGGTGATTGAATGTAATTAAGCTTGAACTTTTCCCGATGCTGATTCCATCACTCTGCAAGCTATGCAATTTTTTACAAACTGGCGACCATACTTCGACATTCCTTTGAACCAATAATGGTCATACACCTTATCAAGGGTTTTCCCCAACCCAAGTGCAAAATAGACTCGGGAGCCAGATTGATAATTGTCAACCTAAATACTGGAGGAACTACTGGCAGAGAACGTGTTTCACAATTTCTTTGAATTTTTCTGTAAAGCACATTTGCTCTCATAGTATCATAGGTTGCTTCTAAATCATTAGAAAGTTCTCCATCATACAATTTTGAAATGATACACACAATGTCTTGAACGCACTGCTGTTCTGTTTGAATCCAATTTTCTGAAATGTTCAACAGTTCTACACGTTTTTCAACAACATGGTGATGTAATTGTTTACACTTGCTGGACAAGGGGTTTCTTCACAGGAAAACAACATGAGCCATGCGCTTTCTTCTCGATACTCTATATCAAAGTCAAATGACTGCAGAAATGCCCACCAACGATATACTCTAGGTGACAACTCAATTTTTGTTCCTGAAACCTTTAATGAATTACAATCGGTATAAAATACAAACTTTCTACCATGTAGATTGTGTCTAAAACAGAATAGACAATCGCAAATGATTCCAACTCATACGAAGTTTACTTTGACTCACAAGGACTGGTTGTCTATAATACTCCACCATGATTTGTTTTTAATCCTGTGTAAAAGTATAGCACCATAGCCAATGGCACTTGCATCTTTATGTTGCTCTTTAGGGTATTGTTAATTAAATATTACCAAAACTGGCTTGCTTGTTGGAATAATTTTTTTTTTCAGATGTAAGGCAATACGAAGATTTCATTAATTGAGAAAATCCGGGCACAAATTGACAAAAATACGAAGCCAAACCTATGAACTGCCTCAACGAGGTAACGGATTTGGGTGGTGGCAATGCACTTAACGCCTCTATTTAACGCAAGTTAGGACGAGTTTCACCAGGCTGTATTTCGTACCCTAAGTGTTGTAAGGTTATTCTTAAGAAGGAACATTTTTCCACATTAAACGAAAAACACCTGCCTCTGCCAAAACTTTCAATACACACATTCCCGTTTTTGACGAAGCATTGGGTTGGATGGGAGCGGATAGGGCAGTATTGGTGGGCGTGGCATCAAAACTTTTGATGCAATTTTCGGAGGGTCATGATCACCTATCTTGGCACCAACTTTTGTGGCTATAGCTCAAAAACTGTGGGAGATATAGGCTTTTCTGATTTCAAAATGCGGTGGGGCTGGGGGCGGAATGGGTGGGTGTGGCTCCAAAACTTTAGTGCAGTTCTTTGGGGGTCGTTACCAGCTATCTTCCTACCAAATTTGGTGGTATCCAAAGCTCGGGTGCAGTTTTTTGGAGTTGCTAGTAGCTATCCGCCCAACAATTTAGGTAGTTCTATCTGTAAAGATGTTCGAAATATATGGATTAATCGATTTTGAGTTATAGAATATATCGATTTTCCAGCCCCCCAGTTATCGTTCAATCCCAGTCTTGACACTTTAATTTACTATCCTATAGATAAAGAGAATTGGAAAGTTTCAAGTCTCTATCTTGAAGGGTGTGAAAAAGGGAATCGTTCGTACAGACGGACAGACGGACAGACAAACAGACGAACAGACACCATGACAGACAATGCACAAAGCCAAAATCCTAAATTTGATCGGTAACGAGTATAAAAAGCGTATATGTATCACAGTTTTTGATATTTTTGAAAAATTTGGTGCCAAGATAGGTGATGGTGTCCCACAAAAAAATGCATCAAAGGTTTGGAAGCCACGCCCAACAATACCGCCCTAGCCGCCCCAGTTGACCCAACGCTTCGTTAAAAACGGGAATGTGTGTATATTTATATATATATATATAAATGTGGTTTGAATATATCAATTCACATTTCACAAAGATCTGCATCACAAATTTTGATGCCACGCTTACCCATACCTACCCTAGCCCTTCTTCCCTCACTTTTTACAAACTTTGAGCTAGAGTCACCAGATTTGGTATAAAGATATCAATTGACATTCCACAAAGATCTGCATCAAAACTTTGGATGCCATGGCCACCCATGCAGCCCTCAGCCTCCTTTCCCCCAACTTTTAAAACTTTGAGCTACAGTCACCAAATTTGGAAGAAAAATAGCAACTGACATTCCACAAAGATCTGTATATGTATGTGTAGATTGAATTTTCAAAAAGTTCCCAGTGGTGGTGTATATGTATGAGCTGTTTCTTTGGTACAAGGTGATACGAATAGAGAAGTGGTTACTTCCAAAAAATTATCAATTCTTTTCTACTTCATACATATTCGTATGTCTGGTGTACAGAACGAAATGTGTGAAGGTGTTGTGTGTAGTTAAACGCGTGGGTGATTTGTCGCTCAGAATATAAAAGTTTATCTATGTTATAAATGTATTAAATTAAAATTAATATTCCATCTCTTGTTTTGTCGTGGCGACCACAACGTGGAATGCCAGCTATTATAGTCGCCCATTATAAGTGACGATGTGTGTCTTAGTTTAAGCATGTTAAATAAATTAGTTGTACTACATGGTTCATTCGGTGGTATATTGAAAATATGCTTAGTTTTAATTTTGAGTGAATTTCAGTTAGATTGAAATCAAGATAAGCGCCAAGAGAGTGCCAAGGTGAGAGAGTGAAAAAGAGATCAACTGAAACAGGAGTTGCTTATCGTATAAGTGTTCACTTCGAATTCCTGTGCGCGACTGAAGATAAACATTATATTTTTTCAATTGAATTTATATTTGCTCTTTTGTCGCTTTGACTTTTTAAGAACCTTTAAATCGGTTTCTGCAAATTTTGTGAAATGATCGTAAGGTGAAAACGTAATAATTAACACGCATCTGTCCCTTGTGTCAATTTAACACAATTTCGAAATTCAAAATGCTTTTGCGGCTTTTCTACTTATCGAATGTGAATACAATTTTGTCTCACTGAACGAATTTTGATGAATTTTCAGAAATTCATAGTTTAAATATATTTCTACTGTTATTTTCGTTGCAAATGAAAAAGTTACAAAAGAGTCCCTGGCGTGTCAACTTGACACATTTGGGAAAATTACGAGCACTTTGGTTTTTCCGTATTGCCTGCTACTTAAAAATACCTAAATAGTTGGCAAACTATGGTTTTTCCTTATTGCCTGTTACCTACTATGTACTATCAAAATAGTTGGTATGGGTGTTTTTCTTCTTGTAACTCACAGCTGGTTCAAGCTTGAACCTATAGAGGACCTACAAAATATATAAGGGTATCAAAAACCAAGAATATGGCGTCTGCATCGGGAAATATAGTTATGAGCGGTGAGGAGTACGAGCAGATCGGTCCGTTTGAATCAGATGACGATGACAGCGACTACGAGTCAAATGAAAATGAGACTGATGTGGAAACTGAAACTGATACCGATACCGACTTTTTATGAGAAGAGGTGAGACGAGAATTGGTTGCAGAGCCCAGCTTAGCATTTTTGTCAAAAGACAAGAAAATTGAGTACTCCCTGGACCAACCGAAAACTATGCGACATGCTATTTGTAACCTGCGTGTAAGCTCAGGTACAAATAATTTGCGTCGCAAGCTTAGTATTCAACAGGGTATTTATTATTCATCTTGTTTCCGTCGTCAGGTGCCACAGAGTTCGCAGCATCACGCTGTGTTGATAAGCTCTCTGCAATGCTCTTATATCTCGAACCCATGGAGCAGGCCATTGTCGACATGACCAATTTGTACGGCATACGGACATGTGGAAGTGAATGGAAGAGTGTCGACATCTGCACTATGCGAGCATATTATGGAGTTTTGCTGCTTGCAGGAGTGCATCTGTCGCATGGTGAATGCATCACTTAGCTTTGGAATCTAAAAAGTGGACGACCGATATTTGCAGCAACAATGTCGCTAAAGCGTTATAAGCAGATTACTCGGTGTTTGCGGTTCGACAATCGGGAAGGGAGAGCACACTTCCGTTTTCGAAACAAATTCGCTCTAGTTCGAGCAATTTTTGATAAATGGGCATATCGACTCAAATTGTGCTATATTCCTGGCAAAAATGTAACCGTCGACGAGCAGTTGCTACCTTACCCTGGTCGATGTCCGTTTACGCAGTACATCCCGTCGAAACCCTGCAAATACGGTATCAAACACTGGATTCTGTGTGATGCATCAACATTTTACGTGTATGCTGTTGATGTTTACATTGGTGGTAACCGCAACTGTGCACACGAAGTAAACCAGGCAGAACGGATTGTATTGCAGCTTACAGAGGGACTCAACGGAAAAAACGTTACTACCGACAATTTATTCACATCCCACGCTCTTGCGGTAAAATTGAAACAGAGACAAATGACGACCGTTGGCACTTTTCGTAAAAACAGAAAGGAGCTGCCACCTCTGCTACTGGACATGAAGCACAAATCACTGTACCATTCTCAATTTGTGTTCGATCACGTGCTGAACTCGACAGTGGTTTCGCACGTAACGAAGAGACGTCGTTTCGTTACGATGTTCAGCACAATGCATCTATTTCACAAATGGAAAAGAAAGACGTTCAAAAAAAGCCGGATATTATAAATTTTTATAATAGAACAAAATGCGGCGTCGACATTATGGATGAGATGGTAGGCACTTATCGCTGCAAACGCAAATTCAACATATGGCCTGTCGCAGTATTTTGCAATATGCTAGATATGCAAATTAACCGATTTCAGGGTTATGAGTGAGAAGACTGGGGATTTTATCGACGAGGCGACGACCGTCGCGATTTATTCTCAAAGTTCAACTCAAGTCTAAGTACATTCTTTCTTACTTTTAAAGCCAGCCCTGTTCCTAAAAAATGCTGACCCAGCGCCTCGTGCAGAGTGTCGGGTGGCCGCTAGTATGTCGCAAGGCAATTGTCTGCATTATTGTCGCTGACTCGAGTCGTTGAGCAATATCCGCTTGCTGTTGGTGCTGACCTAGCATTTGTATCACGCCAACTAAGCGTGGTCGGTTTGGCAACTTATGCGTTGCTGGGTGATCGTGTTAACTCCTCCCTTGCTTAAATGAAGGACGTTCTCGGACTTCTTGAAACCGTCGATGATGGCCTGAAGATTGTGTTGGCGTTGAACCTTCCGGTGTTTCTGGTAGAGCTTGAAAGAAGCATAACATATGCCTAAAAAGACGATCACAGCCACTCCGGATATGATAGGCCCTCTTCTATTTTGCCGATATTGCGGAGGCTTTCCATGTTTAACTTCTGCAAGTAAGGTAAGCTCAATATTTCTTGATGGCCTGTTATGTTAAGGAGCGTTGATGCGGCTGGCGCTTGTGATTTTTAACGTAGCTTGAGTTCCGGAATACAGAGTTGTTCACCTTCATTTTCTCATTGAATGTAATGAGGAATGTTCCCGTTACCAGTTGTTCGCTGATTGTAGCTGTTCCGTCATTTATGATGATAATACCGTCATCGATGATGGTTAAGGACTCAAGGTGGCTCGGACGAGTAGTACAGTGTGCAGTGCCTCCAGAGTGAAGTTGTTGTGCGCATGTTGTGAAGGGCAATTTTTTAAAGAATGTGGTTGTAAGGGTAGTGCTGCAATTTCCAATCGGAACTACTTGGTCACCGCAGTCGGCTATGACGTTGTTTTCCGCAAAGCTAAGAATAGTGCCATTATGTTGAACAGGGTGTACGATTATTTTTTTACAAGCTAAATTGGGCTTAGGATATTTTATTATAAAATGTTAAAAGTTATTGTTTAATAGGACTTTAATTTGAGCTACTTCCATTAGGTCAGTAACAGTTATATTGGTAGAGTATTAATTGATAATGTTTTTTAAATCATTGGAGTCTAAATTGCGGGATTAATTATTCCAATTTTTGTTAGTGTGACCGACAGCATCAAGACTTCGAGCTCAGCAATTATAATCCTATTTCTTGACAGCAAAGTTTCGTATAAATGTATTAATTTGTTTTGCTTTTGCATTTTCTATTAAAATATTTACTGTATTTGTTAGTGCATTTATTTGTTCTTGAGTCTTTGTATTAATATTTATCTGTCTGTTCTCTGATTCTATAAGCTCTTTTTGTGTGAATTTCAAGTTCTTAAAATCGTCGAAATCTGGAGTGCCGGCTACGAATTTTAATCAAGTGCCTATTAGGTTGATACTTCTAGAATGTCTTTGGTGTACGTTTACCGTTGCTATGAGAGTTTTTATGTGTCGTAAGTCTGAATCCAATATCTGTCTCATATGTGATTGGGGGAAATGGTTTCCTAGTTGTTCCGTATCTTTTACTATTGCTGAGTACATGGTTAAGTTAGTTGAATGTTTTAAGTATTGGAACTCCTTCCAATAGTAACGTCTCCGTCCATAATCGGTATGTAGTCTGAGTTGGTGTAGTCCGTTATTTTAGCTGTTATTGGTATGGCGAGAAGAAGTATTGTCCAAATCCTATTGTATCAATAAAGAAAAAATAGGAGAAAAGATTAGATTACTGCTTTTACCTCAAGTTGTCTTAATGGACCACCCTCCCTTTAATTAAGACTGTGATTCCTAAGTCCGCTTCCACTGTTTCCTCAGTGTACAAGGTCGTTAGTATATTTCTCAATCTCCTGTTTGATATTACAAGGACCTTGTCTCCTACATTGAAATTTCTGTTCTGTCTTGTCTAAGATTTCAGTTACCATGAGATCCGTATAACGGAAAGTGGTTGTCGGGAATGTCTCTATTAACTTATGTTGAAGTAGTGCCAGTATTGGTAGCTCGAATAAAATTGCATTGACAACGTCCTTGTTAACCACATCACATACTCTCTAGATGACAACTTGTCTTTCGTTGGTGACGGTCGTGTTTTTGCGTGCTCTTGATTATTTATTGATCTCTTGTGTTTGTGAACGGTGTTTTTACTCTGTTTAATCTGGTAAATAGTTTTAGCAGTGATTGCAAATATATGTGTATATATTTACGTTTACATAAAGAGTTTGCCGAGTTTATACTCACTTTAATTAGCAGTTTAACTGAGACTGCTCTGCCTGAACATAAAGAAACATAAAGTAAACATACGTTCATACTTACATTTGCATATTCTGTGTGATTACTAACAACAAACAGTTTGTCAATTTTTTTTCGCTCTCGCTTTACAGCTCTCCCGCTCTTATCCGCTATTATCCGTCGCACTTGCGGTTCTATCTGCCTACGCGCTAACGCTCTCTCATTTAAGCGCTCATTTGATATTTACTGTTTTATATTGCTCTTGCAGTGATACGTTAAACTTATACTTACCGTCCCTTACCTTACTTTGTTTTGTGCTAGCATATTAGTTGCCAGATAAAACCTTAAATCAATTCGAAAATGTTTGCATGCTGTAGCACCAATTGCAAAGTGGTTGGAACCACCAACCAAGATTTTATTTTGTGTGGATTGTGTGTCAACATGATCCACATGAAATGTGCTGGCTTCACTCCCAAAATCAGGGACTTCTTAATTGCAGATACAGGCCTTAAATGGTACTGCGAGCCCTTCAATTTAGCTGTGAAAGAATCGACCAAGTTCATGAGGCAGACTCATGCTAGCTTTAAAGCTATGCATTTAGCTTTTAATAATCTGCAAGCGTCATTCAACGAGCTTGAGCTTAATTTCAAAAATGGCAAGGTGATTACCGAATCTCCGAAGCGTAAAAAGACTTCGGGTCCTAATCCACTTATTGCCCCACCTGTTCTTCCAACCAAACCCCTTCTAGTGCCTAACAATAATCCTTCAATTGGTTCCAATGCTAACCCACTAATGTTATTTAACTCTCCTGCTAGAAATCCTTTCAACAACCTAGCCACTTTATCTTCCGAACCTTGCATGAGCCCTCTGGTTCAGCAGCTCGTGTGCCTATTAATCCTAATATAGGTACAACTGGGGCTCAGAAGCCTCTGGTTGTTGTACCACTCAACAAATTTGTTTTTGTTTCTAGGCTGGCATCCGATTCGTCATCGGATGATGTTGCAGCATATGTAAAGAGTCAAATCGATTCTCCTCTTATTGTTGTTGAAAAGTTTAAATTTAAACATGCCAGAAGTATATATTCCTTCAAGTTGGGTGTACCGCCTGAACTTTTCTCGACAATTTGCTCTGAAAAGTTTTGGCCGCCGCAACTTGTAGTTAAGGAGTATACGAATAGGCGAATTAATAGCAATAATGGTATAAGGATAAATAGTACACCGCCTGCTAGCCAACCTGTTGCCTCCACCTCGGTGGCAAAAAACTAACAAAACAACTTAGTTTGGCCTATCAAAACGTTAGAGGCCTTAACACTAAACTTTCTAAATTATATGTTAACAGCTTATCATTTGATTCACATATAGTAGCACTCACGGAAACCTGGTTAAAACCTGATATATCTGATTATTTCATTTTTCCTTCTAAGTATAACTTGTACAGATGCGATCGCACTTCCCGCAAGGGGGGTGGTGTTCTAATTGCTGTTGACTCCTGTATTTCCTCTGAACAGATTCTTTCTCAGCATCTTCCGGACATAGAGTTTTTATGTGTTAAAATATTACTAAACGGCCGTTCACTTTATGTTACTTGCTCTTATTTTCCTCCTCAATCTGATATTAACATTTACTCGTCCCATCTGAGTGCCCTGCAACTTGTTTCGTCATTTTTGACAGATATGGATAACCTGATAGTGGTTGGTGATTTTAATCTGCCACATTTTGTATGGTCTGTGAATGACACATCTTCGGCGGTGTTACCAGTCACTTCTGATGATTTTATCGATGGCCTACTGGAGTTAGGCCTATCGCAAGTGAACAGGGTGCACAACTGTAGTGGTAGAATGTTGGACTTAATATTTGTTTCACACTCAGATTGCAGTAATGCTAGTAGAATACCCCCTCTAGTGCTTCCGGAAGATACCTACCATCCAACCTTAGAATTATCCATCGAAATTATTAACCCTATTTTAGTATCTAAAAATACTTTAAAAACCCGTTGCTTTCGTAAAACTAACTTTACTAAATTAAATTATCTTCTTCAACATACTAATTGGTCGCGCCTTTATTCTTGTAGTGATATAGAAACTGCTATAGCCATATTTTATAGGACCTTGAATTCGCTTTTGGATATTTGTGTTCCCCTCACTTGTTCTTCGAGTGACAATAAACCACCTTGGCTTACGAGAGAACTATCGAAGTTGAAAAACGCAAAGACAAGATCATATAAAAAATTTAAAAAATCGGGAACTACTTTAGATTTATCTTCGTATTTAGTAGCAAAATCTAGCTTTATTTCCGTTAACACATCTTGCTATAATAATTATCTTAATCGTTGTAGACTAAACTTTTCACGTGACCCTAAACAGTTTTATAAATTTGTTAACTCTAAACGTAAGACTTCTTGCTTGCCATCTTCAGTAAACCTAGATGATACAAAAGCAAGTGCTGATCAGGCAGTAGCCGATCTATTTGCTGAGTATTTTCAATCAGTATACTCATCGAATATGTATAGTAGTAGTATTTCCTATCCTTTTCAAGTTCAAACGTCAAATTGCATATATGTCCCAGTAGTTACTGAGTCTATGCTCCTGAGTGAATTTAACTCTATTAAACCTGGCTACTTGCCTGGTCCTGATGGAGTGCCAGGTTGTATTCTTAGATACTGCGCGGATTCTCTTTGTGCGTCATTAAATAAATTATTTAACTTGTCTGTTGATTCAAACGTGTTCCCTGCTATATAGAAGGAATCTTTTATCATTCCACTCCATAAAAACTCTTCTAAGTCTAACGTTAAAAATTATAGGGGCATATCCAAGTTGTCCGCCATTCCTAAAGTCTTTGAAAAAATTATATGTTCTCAACTGCAACACACATGTAGTTCAATTATATCGCCTAATCAACACGGTTTTGTTAGGCGTAGATCTACTACAACTAACCTTCTTGAATTCACTTCGCTTGTTATCAAAGGGTTTCAGGAAAAAATGCAAACTGACGTTGTTTACACCGATTTTAGTAAGGCATTTGATTCTGTAAGATATCCTATGTTGCTTCATAAATTAAATATTATTGGATTTCCATCAAAACTTTTATTGTGGCTTTCGGAGGACTTGTGGGGTCGAACACAAAAAGTAGTTTTCAAATCGTCGGTATCTAAACCTATTTTTGTTACTTCTGGTGTACCCCAGGGTAGTCACCTTGGACCTTTCTATTTAATTTGTTTATTAACGATCTTCCAGCAGTTATTACTAACTCTTTTGTGTATATGTTTGCTGATGATGTAAAGCTATGTTTCACCTATAATGACGCTTCCCTGTGTAATTTTCTACAGTCGGATTTGGGTGCGTTGTCAGTCTGGTGCCGTACTAACTTACTAAATTTAAATTGTTCAAAATGTAAAGTCATGTCTTTTTGTAGAATTACCCCTTATACTGCTCACTATTTGCTTGATGCTTCACCACTTGACCGCGTGTTTGAAATCAAAGATTTAGGCATTATTCTTGATCCTAAATTAAAGTTTGACGCTCATATTTCGTATATGGTCAATAAGGCCATTAATGTCCTTGGCTTCATCAAGCGGTGGTCGAAAGAGTTTAATGATCCCTACACCACTAAAACGCTGTATACATCCCTAGTTCGTCCCATCCTGGAGTATGGATCTTGTGTGTGGTCTCCACAATACTCGATTCACCAGGATAGAATTGAATCTGTGCAGAAGAAATTTCTTCTATTTGCCCTTAGAAGTTTTAGCTGGGTTCCTGGAGTTGACTTACCCTCGTATTCAAGTAGACTCCTTTTGATTAATCTTCCCTCCCTGTTAAACCGTAGAACTATGCATGGAGTATTATTTATTACTAACCTACTTAATGGTGAAATCGACTCATCAGTTCTTTTGAGTCGAATTAAATTTAATGTCCCAATTAGATCTTCACGTAACTTTTTACCCCTTAGCCTTGATCGTTGCTTCAGCAACTATTTAATTCATGAACCATTTCGTGTTATATGTTCCGACTATAACAAACTTTATTCTCTTGTCTCCTTGGAGGCCTCAACTCCAGTACTAAAAAGATCGATCCTTTTTGCTTTATCTAATCGTAACCACTAATTACTAATCTAACGCTGGTCTGATTGAGTTTTTCTGGGTATTTCCCAATTCTCGCAACAAATGTTGGACTGCTCAATTTTTTATTGAATTTCCCAGAGCTTTAACAATAACTTTTAAATATTTTTTTCAGATTTTTATATTATTCTATATTTTACTTAATTTAATTATTTTAATTATTTTTAATTTAAATTAAATTTTGATTCATTTTAATGTCAGCTGCTCTTAGCTGACTATAAATAAATAAATAAATAAATAAAATGAGTGTGTCCCTGTCTGAGAAAGACAAGAGATGTCGAGTTTATTTACCAAACATAATTACCGTTCTAACTCAAGCAGTTCCGCTTTCTTCTATTATTATCTGATTTCGAAAGCAGTTGACCGGTTTTTCTGTCTTCTCGATAGTGTAGGTAAGTGATAACTCGCTGTGAATTGTGGCAATGTCAGATTGTGCGTCGTCTTCTAATGTGTGAATGTGATGCCGGGATAGTGCGTCAGCTACGAAGTTCTCCTTTCCTGGTTTGTAAAAAATCTGGGCATTGTGCTCGTCAATAAAGGCTTTCCAACGCTTAATTTTAGCGTTTGGATCGCGCTCTGAGACGGCGAAGGTTAGAGGCTGGTGATCCGTGAAAATGTTTAAATTTTTTACGCCGTATAAGTAAATTCTAAGATTTTTTAGAACCCACACTATGGCAAGAAGTTCCCTTTCATTTGTTGCAAAATTCAATTCCCTATCCTTTGGAGTTCTTGATATCATTGTAATGGGTTTTCCATCCTGTGATAGGACTGCCCCTAGACCAAGGGAAGAAGCATATGTTGTTAAATCAAAAACTTTATTTTAATCTGGGTATAGCAACATCACATTTTCAGACGCAAGAACCTCTTTAAGCTTTTCGAATGCCTGGCGCTTTTTTTTTCGTCAAAGTTGACTGGTACTTTTTTTTTTTTTTTTTTTTTTTTGATTGCGCAGCGCTCACTTTTCCATTCTCGCCTTATCGCCTGTCAGTTATAGGTCTTGCTATAGATGCAAGGTCTTTAATAAACACCTATAATAGTTTGCTAAGCCAAGGAATGATCTTACATTAAATAGTGTCGTTGGCTGTTCATAGTTACGTATTGCATCTAATTTTTTGGGGCAAGTTCTTATGCCTCCGCGGGTAACTACGAAACTTAAGTATTCGACGCTTTCCTTGAAAAAATGTGATTTTTCACGCGAAACCCTCATATTGGCTTCGTACAATTTATCTAAGACCCATGCTATGTGTTTGACATGTTTTCTGAAAAGATGATTGCGTCATCGACGTTGACATAGCATTATTTCCCTATCTGCTCCCTAGTCAATGGCTCTTTGAAAAATACTGGATGCATTTTTTAACCCAAAAGGAAGTCTACAGAATTCGTATTTTCCATTATCTATCGAGAAAAACCAGACCAGAAAACCAGACTTTAAATCTATGGTGGTAAAGTACTGTGCCTTGCCTAGATTTGCCAACATGAAAACGACGTTGGGAATAGGATATTTGTCGTCGGTTGTTTTTAAGTTAAGTTTTCTGAAATCTATTACCAGACTTTTTTTGTAGGTCCTTGTTCGTCAGTCTCTTTTTTATATACAACCCAAATAGGATTGTTATATGGTCACCGAGATGGTCGGATAATGCCAAAGCTTGTGTTTCAGAGTTTACAAAATCAGAGACACCCATCGGGTATGGGTACATTTTTGAATATATGGGGTCTTCGTTCTCTGTCCGGATAGTAGCAATGATATTAGTATTGTATGGAAGAGCCTCGTTTGGCTCCGAAAATACACCTGTTCGGTTTCCTAACATTATTTGAAAATTTTCCTTAATAATTTGGGGTACTTCTTATCCTCAACATTTAAATTAACGTTTGAACATTTTAAAAATTTGATCGATTCGGAGCCGTTGTCGGTTATAAGATTTTTGTCTTTAAGGTCAAGTACAACGTCGGTTTGTTGAAGTAGGTCAAGTCAATGTTATGCGGCTTGTTAGAAAAGAAAATGTCGTGTTTTTATTAAAGAGATGCATCGTGCATTTTCTATTTATGGTAATATAACCGTAAATTGATTTAACATGGAATGGTTTATTTACGGGAATAATATTTTTTAATTCGTTGAATGGTTTAATATAGTTCTTGGAAGCCCCTGTGTCTATCAAAAGTTTAATTGTTTTCCCTGCAATGACCCTTTCTATGAACGGGAGCAGGGAGTCATTTCTAAAAAATTCATTTGGTCATATTTTGCGAGGTCAGTTCAATATTTTCTGCTTCATTCTCAGCTACTTCTGAGTATTGGTTCTCTTCGTTGTCAGGTGGGGCACAGTCCGAGACTATATTGTTGTTTCGGTCCTGTATACCTGCTATCGTTTGGTTTGGTTGACTGTCCCTGACCGTTGTATGTGTCTGGTCGAGCGTTTTGTTGTTCCGTTTGCCACTGATTGTTTTATATTTGTCTATAAGGTTCACCATGTTGGTTTTGTGTGGGTTGTCTAAAACGTGAAGAATTGTCTATCTCCATTGGTTGGACTTGATCTTGCCTTGGTGGCTGTCTTTTAATAACATATGGATTTTTAGCCTCCTGGTTAGATATACAATCTGGTGTTACATTGCTCTCCCTAACCTGCTGTCCTTGTTCGACTTTTTGGCTTTTTCTTCAATGTTTCGCTCATGGTTAGCTTCGACTTCTTGGGCTAGTGCCAAGGCAGAGGAAAGATCGGATAGTCTTGAGGAAAAAAGAACGTCGCTTAACGACTTTCTAGTTCCCGAAATAAATACACGTCGCGCGTCTGCTCTGTATTTTTCATTACACGGAGCAGCTACGTTGTTGTCGTAGGTCATGATTGTCTTGTTTGCAAGTAAAGTCAATTTTTTCTCTACCTCGTCATTGTATTGTAACAGAGTCATATTTCCTTGACGGAGTGTTGACATTTCTTGCTCTATCAAATACACTGGTCGTTTGTCAGCGTATGTGAAATCTAAACTGTTCTTAATTGCTTTAAAATTTAAAGGGGTATCGAAGGATGACAGGACCTCATTATGCCAAGAGCTTGGTAATGTTTGGAACTCCCGTCATATTTTTCATACATTTTATATGCGGTATGTGCCGCTTTTCTCCATGAAACGTACGTCTCATTTTTTCCCTCAAAGTCAGGTAAAGACTTCATAATGTCTAAGGTTTCGTTGCACAAATTGCCTATCTTGATTTCGGCCTCTTTATAAGTCTCTACCTCTGGTGTGCTGATATTTACTCTACCAAAGTGTTCTTTCATATCCTCTAGCTTTTGATTAAATCTTTGTTCTTGCACTGTGAGTGCGCTTGAGACTGCAGCCTCTACGATAGCCTTCAATTGTTCGCTAGTAAGTGCCATGTTGAAAGATTTTTGAGCTTCAAACTGATTTTCTGAGCTTCTAAGTTTTTTGAATTTGCCTAGTAGGTCCTCTAGATCACTATCAGCCATATGTTTTATTAACACAAAGAACAAAGGATTTTTGTTTCGTTTTTATATTCGGATTTTTTCACTTTGCAAGAACTTTCTAAACTTGTGCCTATAATATTTGTTTTCGGTCAACACACACTATTTTTTTTTATACCCTTAACACATAAAATGGGTAAATAAGGGTTTTGTGCAAAAGTATGTAACAGGCAGAAGGAAGCATCTCCGACCCCATAAAGTATATATATTCTTGATCAGCATCAACAGCCAAGACAATATAGCCATGTCCGTCTGTCCGTCTGTCCGTCTGTCTGTCTGTCTGTCCGTCTTTCTGTCTGTATGAACGCGTGGATCTCAGAGACTACAAGAGCTATAGACTTCAGATTTTGGATATAAGTTCTCCTATACCATGAGCAGAAAAATTTTACTTCAAATTATCGATAACTATACTGGTTTCTAATATACACATAATATCGATAACAAAAAAATATCAACCAACTCATACGAAGTTTACTTTGACTCACAAGGACTGGTAGTCTATAATACTCCACCACATATGGTTTGTTTTTAATCCTGTGTAAAAGTATAGCACCATAGCCAATGGCATTTGCATCTTTATGTAGCTCTATAGGGTATTGTTTATTGAATATTACCAAAACTGGTTTTTTTGTGAGAATAATGAAAGTTTTTGTACGTATTGCTTCATGCTCTTTTTGCAAAAAAAAAAAAAACAAACTATTTTTTTCAGATGTAAGGGAATACAAAGATTTCATTAATTGAGAAAATCCGGGCTCAAATTGACGAAAATTGAGTCTCTATGTAATGGAACTTGATAGTATCCGCACGCCATGTCTAAACAAGTAAAGTGGTGGAATGATAAAAGATTCCTTCTATATAGCAGGAAACACTGTTGTGTCAACCGACAAGTTAAATAATTTAAGTAAGGGTTTACAAAGTGAATCCGCACAGTATCTAAGTATAAAACCTGGCACTCTATCAGGACCAGGCAGATAGCCTGGTTTGATAGAGTTAAGGTCACTTAGAAGCGTACACTCAGTTATAACTGGGATATATATGCAATTTGACGATTGAACTTGAAAAGGATAGGAATTACTGCAACTATGTAAATTCGTTGAATATACTGATTGAAAATACTCAGCAAATAGCGCGGCTACTGCCTGATCAGAACTTGCTTTTGTGTTATCAAGGTATACTGAGGATGGCAAGCAAGAAGACTTACGTTTAGAGTTAACAAATTTATAAAACTGTTTAGGGTCACGTTAAAAGTTTAGTCTACAACGATTAAGATAATTATTATAACAAGATGTGTTAACAGAAAGAAAACTAAATTTTGCTATTAAATAAGAAGATAAATCTAAAGTGGTTCCCGATTTTTTAAATTTTTTATATGATTTTGTCTTCGCGTTTTTCAATTTCGATAGTTCCCTCGTAAACCAAGGTGGTTTATTAACACTTGAAGAATAAGTGAGGGGAACGCAAATATCCAAAAGCGAATTCAAAGTCCCATAAAATATGGCAATGGCTGTTTCTGTATCACTACAAGAATAAAGGCGCGACCAATTAGTATGTTGAAGAAGATAATTTAATTTAGTAAAGTTAGTTTTACGAAAGCAACGGGTTTTTAAAGTATTATAAGATACTGCACTAGGGTTAAAAATTTCGATGGATAGTTCTAAGGTTGGATGGTAGGTATCTTCCGGAAGCACTAGAGGGGGTATTCTACAAGAATTACTGCAATTTGAGTCCGAAACAAATATCAAGTCCAACATTCTACCACTACAGTTATGCACCCTGTTTACTTGCGATAGGCCTAACTCCAGTAGGCCATCGATAAAATCATCAGAAGTGAATGGTAATATCGCCGAAGATGTGTCATTCACAGACCATACAACATGTGGCAGATTAAAATCACCAACCACTATCAGATTATCCATATCTGTCAACAATGACGAAACAAGTTGCAGGGCACTCAGATGGGATGAGTAAATGTTAGTATCAGAATGAGGAGGAATATAAGAACAAGTAACATAAAGTGAACGGCCGTTTAGTAATATTTCAACACATAAAAACTCTATGTCCGGAAGATGCTGAGAAAGAATCTGTTCAGAGGAAAAACAAGAGTCAACAGCAATGGGAACACCACCCCCCTTGCAGGAGGTGCGATCGCATCTGTACAAGATATATTTTGAAGGAAAAACGGAATAATCAGAAAAATCGGGTTTTAACCAGGTTTCCGTGAGTGCTACTATATGTGAATCAAATGATAAGCTGTTAACATATAATTTAAAAAGTTTAGTGTTAAGGCCTCTAACGTTTTGATAGGCCAAACTAAGTTATTTTGTTAGTTTTTTGCCACCGAGGAGGAGGCAACTTTTTTTATTTTGATCGCTTCATCTGGGAGACGAGAAAGTGTTTGACTTGTCTCAGCCCTGCACTGTCGGTCCAGTGGCGACATATATCCATTTCCTCCCATATCCTGAACAGTCCTCCTTTATGTCCTTTCCGCGTTTAGCTAGGCAGTGTGCCACCTCGTTTCCTATATGGCCTTCATGCCCTGGCACACAGCCCACCGTTAAGATGTTTTTGGAGGCAACGGCGTTCAGCTGCTGGAAACAGTTCTCTAGAAGTCTAAAGGAGATCGTGAAGGATCTCAGCGCTATGAGCGCCGCCTGACTGTCAGAGAAGATGTTAATCCGTGCACCTTGCATTTTACTGCGAAGGCATTCACGAGCACAGATTTCTATGGCGTACATCTCTGCTTGGAAAATTGTTGGAGACTTTCCCATGGATATGGTTTTGTTGAACCTTGGTCCGAAAATACCAGCCCCGGTGTCACCATTTTCCAGTTTCGACCCATCAGTGTACAATCTTTGTGATCCACTGGGCAGAGATATTGATTTTGTTTTCCAATCATGTCTGGTGTGCAAGACTATAGAATGGATTCGTTTATTAGGGGTTCGAGCACCCGAAGATACCCGGTAAGATCACCACTTTTTGTTGTTGTTGATGTTTTGAAGGCGTAGTGCCCCCAGGCAGGCCTCCTTTTTCAAGGTGATTTGAAGAGGGGGTATGCTAGTTATGACTCCAAGTGCTGCAGTGGGACATGCCCGGATGGCTCCAGTGATTCCTATGCAGACCAGTCGTTGTATTTTGGTAAGCGCAGCCGCAGCTGTCTTCTGGGTGTATTTCGTCCACCAAGCAATAGATCCATAGGTAAGGATCGGTTTTACCACAGTATTAAAAGACCAGTAGATCATTTTGGGACTTAGGTCCCATGTTCTACCGAAAAGCCTGTTGCAAGCAAAGTATGCTTGGCTTTATTTATGGTCTTTTCAAGGTGTACATTCCAGTTGAGCTTGGAGTCGATTGTAACTCCTAAGTAGTTGGCTTCAACCGAAAAGTGAATGGTGGATTCATTTAAGGATGGTCTTGTTAGAGACAGAGACCTTTTCCTGGTAAAAGGAACTTAAACAGTTTAAGACGGGTTTATGGACAATCCTTTGTCCTGACACCATCTTTTGGATATGTTGAGGGCTTGCTGCATGCGGTCCGAGATGGTTTGCTCAGGCCAGCCCACTATATAGATGACTAGATCATCAGCGTAGCCTTGAGTGGAGAACTTAGCTGTTGAGCCTTTAGAGTAGCTCGTCGATGACCAGAGTCAACAAGAGATGAGAGAGTTCTCCCCTTTTAGGGCACCCCCTTGTGATTGAGGTCATGGTTCCTCCATGGTCCACAGTTATGATTCTGGATTTAAGCATTTCCAGAATCCACCCAATATTGGGTGTGGATAAATTTTTTCTTACAAGAGCGGCACGGATAGCCTCATATGACGTGTTGTCAAAAGCTCCTGAGATGTCAAAGAAGGCACAAAGTGCAATTTGTTGAGCGCCAATGGCCTTTTCAATGGTTGTTGTAAGGCAATGAATGGCAGTCTCAGTTGACTTGCCAGCTAGGTACGCATATTGGTACTTATGTAGGGGAAGATGATTGAGATTAACCTCCCTGATGTGCTGTTCAATTATCTTCTCCACAGTTTTAAGGAAAAATGAGCTTAGACTAATCGGTCTATAGGACTTACCATAGGAATAAACCTAACTTTTATTTAGCCCATTTGCTTGGTATGTGTCCAAACAAGAGACTAGCTCGGAATAAACGGACCAGGGGGAGTGCGAGTTGGTGCAGTCCCCGCTGCAGCAAGCATGGATAAATTCCATCTGGTCCAGGGGATTTGAATGGACTGAATCTCTGTATAGCCCATTGTACGCTATTTTGATGAAACAGTCCATAGGGCAAGTTTTCAACACATTCTGAGTGATAGGGGGGTTCCCTTCTCTCAGCCCCATTGGAGTCTGCCACCATAGCCACGTGAAGGTGTGGGCACTATCCAATCCCAGAGAGGTAGGTTGGTGCCTCGTTTTCTGAGATGGGCTGCTCCACGCACCCAGGAAAGTGAGTAGCCAGTAGTAAGCTGCTCGTTTCCTTTGGGTCGTTTGTGTGTGTTCCATCTGGCTTTTTTAACGTACAGATGCCGTTTGAGTGGTCCTTGGAGAGGGCTTTTTGTAACCTGACAGCTTCCGGGAGATTTGAAATCTGCCCGCAGTGTTGACGCCACGTAGCCCGTTTTGACCTTCTCAGCTCTTTGTTATAGAGCGTTAAAGCGGATTTGTAGGAATCCCATGTGGTTTTCCCACTCTTCGCTTTATTGAAGAGCTTTCACGCAGCCTTTTTAAGATCATCAAGGCTCTTGTTCCACCAGGGGACAGCCCTTCTGATCTTACAAACTTTTTGTTCACAGCTAGCGTGATATGCCTATTCAGTGTTCGTATGAAGTACAGTAGCCTCACGCTCTAGCTCGTCAATAGATATAATCGGACGCGTGGAGCAGTCTCTAGATTGCTCAAGTTCAAAACAGAAAAGATCCCAGTTGGTGTTTGTTTATGGCAGAATTCATGGGGTTCTTAAATTGTTCAAGATATGTAATTTGCTCAGAACCATGATTTTTGCCTTTCCAATACAAGTATTTTACACTATAACTGTATGTAATCCAGTCGCTCTCATCATGTTAATTAACAGAGCCACGTACAGTTTAAGTCTAAGTTATAGCGTAATTTCATTATATATATGATTGTCCTACATACAAGAAGCCTATCCGCTTATTACATATAGTTACGTGAAACATATATTATAATTAACCACACCCTACAATCACGATACAAGAGTGAACATCATACAAACACATCTGAAACATCCACAATAAATGCTACTATACATAGTACATAAACGAAAACCACCACATCGCATTACCACATCTTTTGAAGCCTAGTAACTAGTACTACAGTAACTAGTAACTAGGTTACATTGCAAGGCACACCCTATATCCAATCTGATTTGCTGGTGGTCTGACATAGTGACTTCACTCGCAACGCGCCAGTTTGAGACAACGGACAACATGTTGAGACTACAGAGAGTTAGGTCGAGGACTTCCTCTCTGATAGCAATTATAAATGTGGGCTCGCTACCTCGATCTAGTAAGCCTATGTTGTTACAAGTGATATACTCAAGAAGGTACTCACCTCTTTTGTTGATGTCACTGCCCCCCCAGACCATGTGATGCGCATTGGCATCGCAAGCGATTATCCACCGGTGCCACGTAGAGTTAATACTTTGATATCAAAATGCCAAGAGAAACTATTACGGTAATCAATTCAAAAGTGCAATAAACATAAGACAGACTTGGAAAACTTTAAATACCTTAGGGATAGGCAAAACTAAATCTGTTATGAATGGACTCCTTGATGTTAACGCTTTAAATCAGCAATTTTTAAATTTAAATATTCCTGTTAGCTCGTGCATTCCATATATTAGTTCTGTTCCGTCTATCAATATTAATATGTTTGAATTTACTTGTATGAGTGAATGTGAAGTCTTAGAAGCCATGATCAGAATTAAATCGACCCAAAATTCATCAAATTATTGCTACCCACAATTATTCAGCATATTACACATGTCATCAATACTGCAATAACCGCTTCGACCTTCCCAAATCAGTGGAAAGAAGCAAAAATAGTACCAATACCAAAGTTGAATAATGAGTATAGACCAATATCTATACTGCCATATTTTTCCAAAAACATATGAAAATATAATGGCGAAACAAATAACAACTTTTCTAGAAACACATAAACTTTTAAATAATAAGCAGTCAGGATTCAGAAAAGGTAGAAGCTGCACGACAGCAATTATTAAAATAGTTGAGGACATTAGAACAAAAATGGACAATAATGAAGTAACCTTTTTAACGCTACTTGACTTTAGTAAGGCTTTAAACACGGTTAACCATGAGATCCTCATAACCAAGTTAATAAAATTATATAATTTTTCCTCTACTGCAAGTAAATTGATGTCCTCTTACTTGACTAAAAGAAAACAAGCAGTAATTGCAAATAAGTCGAGATCTTATGTTCTAGTCAACTCACGTGGTGTTCCTCAGGGATCAGTACTAGGCCCGCTTTTGTTTACAATGTATGTTGATGATCTGCCTAACGTCCTATCTATGTGTGATGTCCATTTGTATGCTGATGATGTGCAAATGTATGTAAGTCGTCCTCTTAGTCAAATAAATGAATGTATTAGATTAAGCAATTATGATCTGTCCTGTGTGTCCAAGTGGGCAAGTAACAATGGTTTATGTCTAAATCCGTTTAAGTCTTAATGTATAGTTATCTATAAAAAGTTCCTGAACACAAACAATTTAAGCAAACTTGTAATTTACAATGCAGAAATCAGTTATGTATATAAGGCAGATAAATTAGGCATTACAATTAACAATACTCTCTCCTGGAGAGACCATACAAACAAAGCTGTAGGAAAGACATACGGTGTCCTACGCCAATTGTCTCTGGCACAACCATTTTTGCCAATCAATATTAAAATGACGGTTGCAAAAGCATTAATTATACCAGTTTTTTTTTACGAGGCTAGCTCGGAATAAACGGACCAGGGGGATTGCGAGTTGGTGCAGTCCCCGCTGCAACAGACACGGATATATTCCATCTGGTCCAGGGGATTTGTATGGACTGAAACTCTGTATATCCTATTGTACGCTATTTTGATAAAACACTCTATAGGGCAAGTTTCCAACACGTTCTGAGTGATGGGGGTTCCCATTGGAGTCTGCCACCATAGCCACGTGAAGGTGTGGGCACTATCCAATCCCAGAGAGGTAGGTTGGTGACTCTTTTTCTGAGATGGGTTGCTCCACGCACCCAGGAAAGTGAGTAGCCGGTAGTAAGCTGCTCGTTTCCTTTGGGTCGTTTGTGTGTGTTCCATCTGGCTTTTTTAACGTACAGATGCCGTTTGAGTGGTCTTTGGAGAGGGCTTTTTGTAACCTGACAGCTTCCGGGAGATTTGAAATCTACCCGCAGTGTTGACGCCACGTAGCCCGTTATGACCTTCTTAGCTCTTTATTGTAAAGCGTTAAAGCGGATTTGTAGGAATCCCATGTGGCCTTCCCACTCTTCGCTTTATTGAAGAGCCTTCGCGCAGCCTTTTTAAGATCATCAAGGCTCTTGTTCCACCAGGGAACAGCCCTTCTGATCTTACAAACTTTTTGTTCACAGCTAGCGTGATATGCCGATTCAATGTTCGTATGAAGCATAGTAGCCTCACGCTCTAGCTCGTCTATGGATATAATCGGACGGGTGGAGCAGTCTCTGGATTGCTCAAGTTCAAAACAGAAAAGATCCCAGTTGGTGTTTTTGGGATTTCTAGTAACTAGGCTACATTTCAAGGCGCATCCTATATCAAACCTAATGTGCTGGTGATCTGACATAGTGATCTCACTCGCAACGTGCCAGTGTGAGACAACGGACAACATGTTTAGACTACAAAGAGTTAAGTCGAGGACTTCCTCTCTTATTGCATTGATAATCGCCTCGATTTATTAAACCTACGTTATTACTAATAATGTACTCAAGAAGGTACTCACCTCTTTTGTTGATGTCACTGCTCCCCCAGACCATGTGATGCGCATTGGCATCGCAAGCGATTATTAACCGGAACCGGTTCCTCTAGCAGTGCTCTACCAAGGCACAGGTAGCCGCCGTAAGCACAACGTCTGAGTCGCCGGGCATATAGGCGGAGGCCAGCACTGCCTCCTGCTCGCCATGGGCAGTGATGAACTGTTAATTAACAACGCCGCTCTAGGGCGAGGTTGGTCGTTTGCATATAGCAGCTTATCGGATGCGGTGCTTAGCCCCAGGACACGTCCAGCATTTACCCATGGCTCCTGGATAAATGCTATGTCCATTGTAGCAAACCTCTCACAAGGGACGTCAGATGCGGCCTATGCGTGATGGAGGTTTGCTTGGAGACATCTGTGGTGTCTCCGGGTGTTGGGGAGAATGGAAGAAGGGGGACAGGACATGAGACCGCCCTCTTGCGGCCCCTGGCCACCATCTTTGTGCATCGTTTGGTGCGCAGAAGGGCCTCTCCCTCCGGTGTGCGCCTCACACCCTTGTTCACGCGTTCGGTTCCGCGCTTGGTGTGTCCGTAGAGGGGCGAGCGCAGGATATTCAGCGGTGCTGCGGGCGTTTGGGCAGCTGCGGTTCAATTAGCCAGCCACTTTAGCCGGTTGGCCGAGACTGGGTTCAGCGCTATTTTAATGATGGCCATATTTTGTGTCATCTCGCGGTGAAAGACACGTCAGTCACCCAAGCGCAGGCCGCTGTTTTGGCCCTCGACAAGCTTCAAATCTCATCCGTTTTTGTATCCGCATTAGGAAGCGGAAAGTAGCCAACCGAGACGGCGGCACGTGGAGCCTCTGCCTCAGGGACTACCCTGATGTGGGCGTCCTTTCACAGCCGGAGCTTGGGCACCTCTGTGCTCAGCCACTCGACTGTTTCCGCATTCCCGCACGTTATGGCCATCCACCCTGGTCGGAAAGTGCAGCCAGAGAGCAGCGGCTTGACAGAGCCGTGTCTCAGAGCCATCACCCTCGACAAGATGGCGGACTGTATGCTCTTGAGCTGCTCCATCGTGAGAAGATTTCTGGGGTAGTCGGGAGGGAGTATGGCCATCTTCACCGAGCTGGCAACGTCCCTATAGGAGGCCATGACACCGACTTGGGGTGACTGCTCCTGTGTTGCTTGCCGAGCCGCAGCTGCGGCTGTGGAGGCTGCTGGAGCTTCCGTGGCTAGCAATACGCTTGCAAAAACAGCCTTCGTCAGGGCACTAGGTGCCGCGGTTTTGATTATGGCCCTCTTAGTCAACGCCTCTTCTGGGGTCGAGTTGACTGATCTACATCGCTTGTTGGTAGCGCCACCCATGCTGGGCACTGCCCTAGGAGGGTCCATACGCTTCTGAGCGAGCCTTTTGGCCTCATCCATGGGTATGCCGTTCGCAAGGTGTCGACGTACCCTCTTCCTTGGAGCGCCAGATAGTGCGATCCGCTTTGGTCTTTCAGCCTTGGGAGAGGCGAGAAGGGTTTCTTCCTCTTCCTTGGTGATGGTGTTGGTGCCAGAGTTTTGTGAACATATGTCCATAGCTTCTTCGGGTTCCCGGATAGGTTCGTTGTTACTCGATTTGGGGCTTCTTGAGCACCTTGCTTCTTGGGGATATTTTCGTTTGTATGTTCCATAGATTGGTCACACGAGTAGTGAGGAAGGAAGTATCCCCCGGGGGTATCCTCATACCCCGGATCGGGCACTTATACGACCGGAGGTGCCAGGTATCTGGAAGCCACCGTTAAAAGACACACTAACGTAGTGCCATTTATCACAAGGGCACGATACGGTAACACCGGTTATTATGGGTTTTTTTGATTTGTCCTCTCTAGATCCGCCATATTTCGTCTAGAGCAGGGGCACATCGAGCAGGATGTGGCTTGTGACTGCGAACTCCCACTGGCTGAGTCAGCTTGGCGCGGTGGCAGGCACACACGCTTCACTAACAAAGCCTTTGCCCCCATTTTAAAATAAGTGAAAACTTCACAAGTGGAGCGACTCTCAACGTACGTGTTGAGTGTTTTACTTTATCAATCCATCTGAGGTTGTACGCCAATTCTCTTCTTCTTCAACGACGACAAGATTGTTAAAGTCATCTCTTTCTTTAAACCTTACACCGTCCCACTTTTCTTGCGCTGCGCAATATAAAAGCATCCCGCCTTCTACAACACTGATCGATTCGCCTCAAAAGTTGCGCGCGCAATTCAAATTATGAATCTCTCTCCGACATACTCATTATCATCGTTATCAGAGAATAATAAGGGTTAATTTTAAAAGAACTGAAAAAAGAAAAGGCGGTTCTTAAGGAAATATAAAAATAGCTTGAAACATCTAAAAGAAAACCCTATCTAAAAAAAATTATCTAAAATTTAAAAAAATAATTTATATAAACAATTATGATCGAAAAATTCGTGTATTATTTTTAAAAAATAAAAGCGTGGGCGCTTTGTGATATTTTTATACCCTTAACCCATAAAATGGGTAAATAAGGGTATAATGGTTTTGTGCAAAAGTATGTAACAGGCAGAAGGAAGCATCTCTGACCCCATAAAGTATATATATTCTTGATCAGCATCAACAGCCAAGACGATATAGCCATGTCCGTCTGTCCGTCTGTCCGTCTGTCTGTCTGTCTGTCTGTCTGTCTGTCCGTCTTTCCGTCTGTATGAACGCGTGGATCTCAGAGACTAGAAGAGCTAGAGACTTCAGATTTTGTATTTAAGTTCTCCTATACCATGAGCAGAACAGGTTTGCTTCAAATTATCGATAACTATTCTGGTTTCCGATATACACATGGTATCGATAACAATAAAATATCGAATTTGGAAAATGTAAAAATGAGGGTTGAAATAATGGGTAATGATAGAACTTTTCTGAAAATTTCGTCCAAATCGGTTAAGAAACACCGGAGATATCTAATTTTATCGATTGAAGTTAAGTCAGTATAATCAATTATAAATTTAATTTACATATTTATTGCAACTGGGTTCAGGGTATCTTCTAGTCGGGCTCTCCCGACTAGAGCCTTATTACTTGTTTTTCTTGCATCGAGCGCCAGACGCTTTTTAAAAATAATACAATAATTATTCGAGCATTATTGTTATACTCACTTTTACGATGTAATTTATTTTTATGGCTTTCAATAATAATTTCGCGCTTTTCAAATCGCTGACCAATTATAACTAAAGCTACTTCACTTGATAGAGGTGCATTGTAAAGCTCTTTGTGAACACCAGCGGGTGTTTGTTCAGCATGTAAAACCAATTTATAGTCTTTAGTACTCGTTGGTTTTTTATTGAGAGCCATTTTTAGATCTTATAAAAAAACGATTATGTTGATGAAACATACATTGAAGATCTTTTACTACGCTTAAATCAACATTTGAAATATTTTTGCAACGTAGTTGAGCTTCCTTTTCATCATCACCAACAAAATAAATTTGAAGAAACTGCAGTTCTTCATTTGGCAAAGGTCGGACACTACCAATTAATAGATACACTTGTCCTTGGACCTTAAAGGTTGACCAACTTTCATTTATAATTTTTGTACTTCCAAAAGAAGTCATTTGAAAGCAGCTGTTATACTTTCATATGCGATAAATGAAATGATCATGCTTTGGATGCCCACCAATTATTAAGCTTTTAAGTGGATCAGGCAAACTTACAGCACGTGGCTACATTAAATTACCCGTGCCGTCCTCCAGGCAATCGGCACATAGCCATTACTAAGGCATCCCCTAAATATTTCCCTCAGCCATGGAGTGATCACATGTTTGACCTTCTGCAGCATGGCCGGGAATATGCC
This sequence comes from Scaptomyza flava, assembly GCA_030179655.1. Classification (NCBI taxonomy): domain Eukaryota; kingdom Metazoa; phylum Arthropoda; class Insecta; order Diptera; family Drosophilidae; genus Scaptomyza; species Scaptomyza flava. Next base: position 292,276 of record JARNME010000199.1, read on the forward strand.
GTCTGGACTCGGTGATTTGTATCTCTCAAAGGAGTCTAAATCCCACATTATCCATCGCGTTGTTGTGATATCCTCCTCCCCAAGGAGGAGTGTTCTCAGCCGTTCTGTGGAACTTGGTGTTAAACGACCTACTGAAAAAATTCAAACGGAAAGCCCCGAAGATAACCGCCTATGCGGACGACATAAGCATAATTATCACTGGCGAGTGTCAATCGACAATCAGCTCTGTCATGTACCACAAACTCAAAGAGATACTAGAATGGGCTATGGAAGCCAGTCTAAGTATCAACGCGGACAAGACGGACCTCTTTCTCTTCACTAAGAGATACAGGTACCTCGCTGAACTCCATTGATACCAAACGAAAGTATCAAATACCTGGGGATAGTAATGGACAGCAAGTTGAGTTGGAAGCTCAATGTGGAGGAAAGGGGAAGAAAGCCACCAATGCACTCTAAACATCGCAAAAGATGTTGGGTAGCACTTGGGGACTCTAACCAAAACTGACACATTGGACTCTAATCTCGATTGTGCGCCCCATACTGCTTTACGGTGTACACCTAATTCTGTTTTTACACGGTAGATTGGTTCCAGAAAAAAACGTGTTAAATATCAAAAAAAAAAAATTGATCGTATGCAAAAGTAAGTGATTGGTTCCTTATCTTTAAAACCTATTAGAATTATTGAAGAACAAGGATTTTTAAGAACAAGTTTTAATAATTATTTTATAGATGTGTATTACACAAAAAAAAAACTATCTATATATATATATACCTGTTAGAATTGTTTTACGTTCCTGAACTCAATACAATATACAATTCTACCAAATAGCTACAATGTTGATATAAGAATAGGTTATTCAATTTTAAAGGCAAGAAAAAATTCAAATGATAATCATAAATACAGGAATTTAAATTTAATTTCTGTAATCATAAGTAACTCGCATTCGCTTGCTTCGAAAAAATCACTATCATCGCTACAATTACTTTGAACAATTTAAAATTGCTCGACATGCAAACTTGCTTGTGTCCACAAAAAGGAATTCCTCTTAATTTGTCATACGAACATATTTCACAAAAATTATATCTGACAAAAAAAATTCAAGCCAACAAATTATGAACCGTGATAAATAAAATAAACTCGTGTTAAAAAAAAAAAAAAAAATATGTATATATTTGAGAACTGTGTAAAAACAGACCGTGTAAAAACAGAATTAGGTATACCGGTATGGTGGAAGGCCAAGCCATAGAGAAGTCCACTTACTTTAAAAGAATGGAAAAAACTCAGCTACATACACTTACGTGCCTCACAGGAACGCTGAGAATTACACCTAACAAAGAACTACAGACTACACTGAATGTCAACTCCGTGAACATACAGGCACGCCTAACAGCCAAAAATACTGCACAACGTCTTTGCACGATAGGCAACATGAAGATACAAAACTACGGGAATAGTGTAATTCCAAGAGAGATCCAAGTCGAAACAGACTATATGACCCCAAGAAACAATTTAACGTTAAAAATGCGCATCTACTGGTTTCCAAGCATTCAGGGCTTCTAGCTAAGCAAGGTGCAACGGGACTCAACAGTTATAATGAGGAAGTTCCGATCTCCCTGCGAACTCCACACTCCTACATGGAAACACAAGCACGGGACGCAGCAGTACTAAGGTGGACAAACACCTCTGACTGCAAAATCTCAAAAATAATGTTCAAAACCTTTGACAACTGTTTACACTTTTACTATCATTACGCATTTCATGGGTTCAGGGTATAAACAGACATAGAAAACTGCGAGGTCGCTTTATTTTGTTCGAGTCTTTTTTTATATCGACGTGTAGTATCAAAAACTTAAACATTTTTATAACAACACAACATCAATAGCTTTTAGTATTTCTCCAAGCTTGGTTGGTTTCGGGCGTTCTCGTTGGCTAGCTAATGGAGTAGGTCCTTAAAGGTCCTGCGTTTTAGTCGTCTGCTTGACATCAACGTCGTACGCCTTGAGGATTTGGTTAACCACCCTGTGGACTTGCTCAATAGCTCTGTGCCCTCCCCTTTAGCCAAATTAGTAGTCAGGAAAGATAGCCACACGATCCATAAGCTTCACAAGACGAGAAACGATCAATCGTTCCCATACCTTCGATAAAGAAGGTAGGATACTGATCGGCCGGTATGACTCTGGGCTTTCCTCCGGCTTGCCCGATTTCTGGATCATATAGATTCTTGCTAACTTCCACTGGGCAGGGAAGTGCTGCGTCCTAAGTATAGCGTTCAAGATCAACTTTATAAAAATAAGTGCTTGTATTGGCAAGGCCCTCAGGGTGCCGTGGCATATCCCATCATGACCAAGAGCCTTGGATCGTGGCAGGACTCTGACTGCGTCGATGACCCACTCAACTCTGATGGGGCTGATGGGCAGTGACATCTGCAGGGGAGTCTCCAGTGCTTGGGTAGACTCATCAAGCTCGTCCTGGTCAGCTTGGTCTACTGGCGTGAAGCCTTCTTCTAGATGACTTGCGAAAGTTTCTGCTTGCTCTTCGTCCGTGTGGCCTGTTTCCTGAGCAACATTGAGGTACTGTCCTCCAAGGTTGACGCATAAAACCTCGTGTGGCACGCCAGAGAGTGTTGCCTGCATCTTCGGCTTAGTCTAGGCTCTCGAGCCTCCATTTAAAGGATTCACTTTTCAGCCTGCGCAGTAATTATTTAAGCTCCCTCTCGGATCTTATCCATTCCGCTCTGTCCAGTGGGTTAAGGGCTTTCAGAAATCCATTCAATTTTTTACTCCTGAGCAAGCGCATTATATTTGGTTGTAATCTGTTTCCAGAAATATCGTGCCGTCTTAGGCAACGAGAATGGAACTTATATAGAGTCGTCATGAGCCCAAATTCTGACTGCCAGTTGGAATAGGCAATCGTGGCGACACCTCTCTCACAAAGCGATGCTGCTGCTTTTTTCTCTGCCAGCGCATTTCGTGCCCGATTATCAAGCCACTCGGCTTGACGACTGTTATACGCTTCTTTTCCCTCATAGCACAGCCAGCCAGCCATGGTCTGAGTATATGCCCATAGCCAGCGATTGTGCAGCGCGCAGTCGCTTCTTCGCTTGCTGTTCGCCCTTCTTTTCCTTGTATAAACATATGAGCGTGTCTACGTCACACGTATTATCATTTTTTTTATCATTTTTGCGACGTTGCCTTAGTGAAGCTATGCATTATACCCACATTCATATATATTTATATATTTTTGCTGTTTTGCTAGGATTTCTACTGATTTTTGTTATTTTGTTTGGGCTGGCTAGTGTTAGTGTGTTAGTGATTTTGTATTTCTACATGACATATTTTAACGTAGTATGCGTAGCATTTGCCATGGCATTCATTGACCTTTCTCTACTATTAAATAAATTTGGTGTATTTTGCTTACAAAAACAGCAACAGCAATATAAACAAGCGTCTAGTAAAATAAGCAGCCGAATATCAGTTTTGCATTGCTGGTCATATATGCTCTTTCATGTTTTCAGCTCTATGACCATTTTCAGCAATTTTTCCATCGCAACTACCATACGCTTATGCAGCGATGCGCACAAACTGCGAAAGTGTATTTAGTTGTGCATATGTCGATTTCATTTGCCGAAAACTCAGAATATAAGAAAATAAAGAATGAAAGAAAATAAACTAAGAACTAAAATAAAGGGTCGGCTAATGTTTCACATACATTCACATAGTCATATATGTATATACATTTTGCTGCATACACTCATATCATTTTGCTGCTTATCGCCAATGTTCACCAAAAACCTAGACTTAGTGTCTATTTTACATTTTGCTGCTGATCGGCAAGCAAATTTTGTTTGACGCTTGTTTATTTTGCTGTTTGCCTGATAATGCAAATGGTCGATCAGCACAAAATATGATATTTGGCTGCCTTGGAAGTATTGCATTTTAGGTTTTTGTAAGCAAAATACACCAAATTTATTTAATAGTAGAGAAAGGTCAATGAATGCCATGGCAAATGCTACGCATACTACGTTAAAATATGTCATGTAGAAATACAAAATCACTAACACACTAACACTAGCCAGCCCAAACAAAATAACAAAAATCAGTAGAAATCCCAGCAAAACTTCAAACATATAAAAATATATATGTATGTGGGTATATATATATAAAAAGTGATAAGACGTGTGACGTATACGCGCTCATATGTTTATACAAGAAAAATACTCAGAGCATGGCTGGCTGGCTGTGCTATGAGGAAAAAAAATCGTAGCACAGTCGGCAAACCGAGATAGAGGTGTCGCCACGATTGCCTATTCCAACTGGCAGTCAGAATTTGGCCTCATGACGACTCTATATAAGTTCCATTATCGTTGGTCTTAGGGGCTATGTAGCAACGGCAGCAGCCGATCATTTTTTGGTGTTGAGTAGGTCAATAGCGTCTTCAACATCCGGCCCAGAGCTTATCCGGTTTTGAGGTGCGTGCTGGTGTCCAGCCGTCTCTGAAACTCATTAACATCAGTTTGCTGGTTGATGAGTCTTGGAACACCACAAACCACATTAGCCGTACTTTCGAAGGCTATTATCAAGCCAAGGGTGTCAGTCAGGTGATCCCAGTCGTCGGACATAGAGAGAAGCTGGTCAGGGTGGTTAGCGAAATCGATGCAGGATGGAATGCCACGTGATCCATAAGGGTACCTTGTCGGGGAGCCTGTAGAAAGGATCTTAGCTAGACGGTGAGCCAAGCTTCAAGCAAGATTAAGGCCTCTTGTGTTACAGCTTTGTCCAACCCACAGCTGATAATGTGCGTTTCAGTCCGCTCCTACCAAATATTTGCTGCCATCTGAGTTCAGAATTTCATTAAAATCACCCATCGTTGTCCTCACATTGGGCCTACAGTAGATTGCACCAAAGTCTACGTCACCAGCATCAGTAGTAAAATGAAAGGTAAAATACTGGTAGACCAAATTGCTCCAAACGAGAACAGCCCAGCCTCCTTGGGAATGCTGGTCAGATCGTCCGGGTTTCACTCAGTAAAATAACTTGTATATCATGTTTTTGTTCCACAGCCTCTAGCTCTTGTACGTTGCCTGAAATACCAGATACATTCCAGATTTGCACCTTCAGTGAGGGAATCGTTTGGACAAGAACGCGGTCAAAAAGGTGAGGATCTGCTGTTGCATCCCCAAAATATGCTGCTGCATATCTGCCATCCTTTCGATGGCACGACTCAGGTCTTTAATGGCAGAAGAAAGCCCATTATCTGGTAGCTGCTGTTGCTGTTGTTGTTGTTGAGCAGTTTGTCTCCGCTCTTGCTGCTTTTTTAATATTTGCTGCAGTCTGTCGTTTGCTGTTCAACCCTACTTCTTTTGGTGTAGAAGCGTTCTTCTGGCCACCGCAGCGTAAGTTTGCCCCTCAAGTCCATTAGAGGATTGAATGGGCAAATCTATAGGTTTGGTCCCTTGCGTTCTGATTCTTAGATTCTGATTTGGTCTCTGCATGGTATTTTTGGTGGTTTTTGAAACCCCAGCTCTTCTTATTTATTCCACAAGCCACTGGCAACCCTTATAATTTGCTGGATGATTGCCGTTGCAGTGCAAGCATGTAGCTGCTGTGTCTGGTATGTGTGGAATTGGATTTTATGGGCGTCTAGCTTTCGAACAATTGCCCTAAAGATGGGCACATCGTTGCCAAGAAGCCTCATTGTCTTTCTTATATTAGATTTTATAGAAAAGCTGTTTTCATCAATTATATTGGACAGTAGCATCTAAACATCTTGGATATTGTCGATGTCATTGAGCACTTTAGGGGGAGGCTTCTTCGAAACAACCGTGGGAGCTTTATTGTTTGCATTAGCCTTGGCGTTAAGCTGGTTGCTGGAAGCAGCCTTGGCGTTAAGCTGGTTACTGAAAGCAGCTTGGGCGAATGTTGAGGGGCCAAAATCCAAGGGGTCCGATGTGGTGAGTCGTCGTCCGATATAACAAAGGTCTCGGAGGCGTCTTCAGTGTCCATGTCGTAATTTTCGTGCGAAGCCAGAAGGGAAAATCGGTTGGTCGTATTTGGTTTGATGGTTAAACGATTGGCCGATTTCAGTGTCAATTTTGTTATGTTTGCGGCACGAAGCATGCGGAGATATGCTGTCATACACTTTCCTTTTACCGGCAATATTATGCATATAACTGATTTGTTTTGCCACCTAAGTGGGCTTGTCCATATAAATATTGTTTTTAATATAATAACACTCGGAGCGAATAATAACAAGTCTGCTCTCAGGAAAAGCTCACTTGCGACTTTTTGCTCAAAGTAGGATAAGGTTAGGTTAAAGCGGTAGTGTATTGGCCCGTTGTGGTGCAGCGTTTTGGACTTTATCAAAAAACCATCTACCCAGACACAGAGTGTGTCACACCACTTTCGAGGGCGTGGTCCCAGCCCGAGGCTTGAATAAAAGACAGGATATTTTTCGGGTTAATATCCGCCAGTTGCGTGAGGTCCGATAAGAAGAAAGAACCAAGATAGCGATTGTTTGTAGAGGAGTAATTCCAAGATAATAATGCTAACGTGGTTTAGTTTGGAGTTTTGTAGCAGATTTTTATTTTTGTTTATGGTAGAGTTCTTGTATGTGTATTTTTGTTTGTAGTATGTAATAGGCGGATGGGCACTTCTTGTGCGTAGGAAAAGCGTACATAGATTAAAATCACGCTGTTATTTGGACTTAAGCTAAACGAACAGAGAGCGAGAGGAGTTACAGTTATAGCTTAAAATAATTGGAGTTGAACGGCAAGATTCATGGTTCTGCGCATATTACATATTTCCGAACAATTCGAAGAACCATGAATTCTGTCATAAACATCCTCCCCCCCTTGCAATATAATGCAAATAAAAGTCACTGTGCACATGTCCCGGAGAGAATCCAGCCGAACACGGAATTCTGGGCCATAGGTTGACCGTTGGCGCTTGGTATGACGCCGGTAAGGATGACGTGATGATACACGTCAGCTCCGAGCGCCAAGCAAATTGTCGAGGGATGTTCCCACCGACCGTCGGCCAGAACAACGCTTTTAAACTGGTGCGGCATCCAAGCTTGGGGTTGAGGTGGAGCAGGATCTCCCGGTTGAACTCCGTCACGGGTGACCGAAGGATCACCGTGCAGTCACCCTCCACACCCATACGGGTGACGAATAGGCCGAAAGCCGTTGCCAAGGATGTGGCGATGCGGCTGGTGGGACTGCACGGGTCGATCAGGACGCGAATTTCGAAACGTTTCGCTCCGACCTCAAGCTTCACCAGGACCGTCGGCAGAACGCTTACTGCATTATGCTGCATCAGTGTGGCCAGCGACGTTCGGATGAAATGGGGGGGGGGGGGGGGGGGGGGGGGTGGGGGACCTTGGTGAGGCGCGCTTGGAATGTGCTGGCAAGGCGAAGATGATCGACGACCAGCTGTTCGTTCTTGCCTCCTGGATGGTCGGATGTCCTTAAAATGGAGTAGCGTGTGGTGGTCCTTTTCGCAAACCCTACATTTGCCCGCGCTGCGTCAGATTTGCCCGGAGTGCTGGTGCGCCAGGCAGTTGGGGCAATACTTGTTAACAAGTACTCTCGCCCGTGAGGCGTAAGAAGCGCTGGCACTTTCGTAAAGCATGCACTCCTCAGCATACCCTACATTAAAGACCCCGAAATAATGCGCGAGGAAGGGGAGTACGAAGAGGAAAAGGAGTTTGCCGGCATAGACGTTGCAAGGCTGAGCATTCCTTGCACCAGCGCGGCGGCTCGGGCGCGAGATTTACAGGAATCTCGCTGATCGCCCTGGAGTACAACCCAACAGCCAGGAGAGCGTAGCCACACCCACACACAAGATCAGACCAATGCAAGGGCAAGTGAATACCAAAAAGTAGCCAAACAAGTTCGAGAGTGGAGCTTTCGATTCGACGAACTATCGAAGCCTCTCGAATTCTTGGAGCAGATGGAATGGTCGGCAGACACATATGGATTAAACTTAAATTTAATTCCAAGAGCAATGCCGGAGTTGCTGAAAGGAATGGCACTTAAGTGGTACATAGCTAACAACAGGCATTGGACTACACGGGTAGATTTCGTCAACAATTTTCAAGAATACTTCTTACCACGAGACTATTTTGAAAATTTGTATGACGAAGTACGCAGACGGCGGCAAGCTTTGGATGAGCCTTCAAAGTCTATATGGTGGAGATGCAGACTCTGATGAGACCCCTGCGGCTCTCAACAGAGAAGGAAGTGCGCACCATTTACACCAACAGCCTTCCTGACTTGCGCGAATACGCACGGCCAAATCAGTTCTCGAATTTGACCCAGCTGATGCAACTGGCAGAAGAGTTCAAAGAACTGGAAAAGGACAGACTGAAATTAAGGCTACAAAGTGCTACAGCCCAACAACAATACAGCCAACACCAAAAACAACAGCCTCAACAACACCGAGATACGCAGCAAAATGGACGCGCCCACCATCAGAGTCGTGCAAATCGTACACGATTTATGGCCATGGAGGAGCAGAACCTGCACACTGGAGGAATGGACGAACGGCCAACCCAAACACCTAGGACCTAGCAAAATCCTGCCAGGACACACATAAACAACCCAGGAAGGGCATGTCGCGCGTGTGGACAGGAGGGACACTGGGCGATAGAGTGCCGAAACCCAATGCTGGTGTTCTGCTGGGTTTGTGGCAGAATCGGTCAGCGGACAGCACTATGTTGTCAGTCGGGAAACGGCCAGCGGCGTCCGCCATCGAGGGGCGAGCGGGAGTCGCCAAGGTCCGCCCCGAGACGCTAGTCCGTCACCTGAAGGACGAAGGGAAGCGGTTGACTGCCACCGTATGGATCGGTGATTGTCAGCATAAGGCTACAGTCGATAGAGGGGCTACAAGCAGCTTTGTTAGCGAAGAGCTAGCTTGTGGACTGAACACTGTAGGCCGGAGAAGCGTCGCAAGCAGACAGGTGAAGTTAGCAGACGGAAATAGCAGTAGAACAACAGAACAAATAACGGTCGAAATAAGACTCGGGCATCGCAGTTTGGAAATAGCGTTGCTAATTATGCCTGGTGTGATAGACGATTTGGTGCTGGGCTGGGATTTTCTGACTAGCATGGGCACAGTGCTGCAGTGTGCGGGACTGGTGGTCACCATCCCAGCACGACGACACAAGGTCGGAAAGCTGGAAGAGAGACTGTCGGTGGCAAGACAGAGCATTACATGACTTCAGAAACCCACCTATTGAAAGCAAAAAACTACACAAAGACCAATAAATTAATGAATTTATTATGCGGGAAGTCGAAGCCTTCGAACATTTAAAGGGCACATCACAAATTACGGAACACAAAATTGTGATGAGCGACGACATGCCTATAAAGCAGCGTTGTTTTCCAAAGAATCCAAAAATGCAAGCGGAAATTAACCAGCAAGTAGAGAAACTCCTTGCGAAAGGTTGCATAGAGCCATCCAACAGCCCACACAGCGCACCAATCGTGATGGTGAAAAAGAAGACTGGCAAATGGCGACTGTGCGTGGATTTCAGGCAACTCAACAGCCGATCCAATCAGAACGCGTATCCATTGCCAAAAGTGCACCACATTTTAGACCAGCTACGTGAAGCCCACTTCATCACAAGTTTGGATCTGAAAGATGGGTACTGGCAAATCCCGATGGAGAAAGCAAGAAGACCACTGACAGCATTTACAGTCCCACGCAAAGGATTGTATCAGTGGAAAGTAATGCCATTTGGGTTACACTCGGCACCGGCAACTTTTCAGTGGGCTTTGGCTCGCGTTATTGGACCAGAGATGATGCCACACGCGTTTGCATATTTAGATGACATTACAGTCATCGGAAGAACGCGCGAAGAGCATATGGAAAATCTCAAAGAGGTATTTCGGCGGCTGCGGGAAGCAAATCTGCGCATCAACGTAGACAAATGTGATTTCTTTAAAAAGGAGTTGAAATATTTGGGCCACAGAGTCACAGAGGAAGGAATTCGCACAGATTCAGAGAAAGTTGTTGCAATCGCAGAATTGAAGCCGCCAAGCAACGTAAAGGAGTTACGACAACACCTGGGCGTGGCATCATGGTACAGGCGCTTTGTACAAGATTTTGCGACGAAAGTAGCACCTCTGAACGCATTGATGAAAAAATGCGAAAAATGGGAGTGGACTGAGGAACGGCAAGTAGCATTTGACACAGTCAAAGCGAAGCTGACTCAGTCCCCAGTATTGGCATGCCCGGATTTCTCAAAAACATTTTTCTTGCAGACGGATGCAAGTAACTATGGCCTGGGTGCGATATTGACCCAACATTCGGAGCAAGGTGAAAGGGTAATATCATACGCCAGTAGTACACTAAACGGAGCCGAAAGGAACTATTCGGCAACTGAAAAAGAGTGTCTAGCCATAGTGTGGGGAATCAGAAAGCTAAGGCCATACCTGGAAGGCTACCATTTTGTGGTCATAACGGACCACATGGCGCTGAAGTGGCTTAACTCAATTGAGAGTCCATCAGGCAGAATAGCACGTTGGGCGCTTGAACTGCAACAATACGACTTTGAAGTCAAATACCGTAAAGGCAACCTCAATGTCGTAGCCGATGCACTTTCGAGACAGCCACTTCCGGAGACATGCTGCCTAGTAAAAATTGCAACAGAAGGGATTGAGGCAGACAACGCAAATTGCAAATGGATTCAAAAATTAAAAAAGGAAATTGCGCAAAGTCCCAGGAAATATCCGGATTACATGGAGGAAAATGGCAACCTGTACAGACACATCCCACATCGCGCTGGAGGCGGAGATGTGGAAGCTTGGAAGCTTTGTGTACCCAAAGGTAAAAGGAAGGATGTATTACTGGAAAATCACGACGCAGCCACAGCCGGTCATTTGGGAAGCCGGAAAACGATAGCAAGAGTAGCGACACGCTACTACTGGCCAGGCTAATACAGGGACGTACGCACATATGTGCACAACTGCGAAACGTGTCAACAATACAAGCCAAGTCAAATGGCAGCGGCAGGAAAGATGTTGACACAAATCCCTGAAGAACCCTGGAGTACCGTGTGTGCTGGTTTTGTTGGTCCACTGCCAAGGTCAAAACACGGCAGCACAATGCTATTAGTGATGTTCGACCGTTTCTCTAAGTGAACTGAGGTGGTTCCTCTGAGGAGCGCAACCACAGCCACCTTACAGAAGGGTTTTAGAGACAGAATTTCGGCACGATTTGGGGTGCCCAAAGTTCTCATAACGGACAATGGAACACAATTTAGGAGTAAAGCCTTCAAAAGCTTTCTCGAAGAATTGCGAGTGCGACACCAACTTACGGCACCATACACGCCACAAGAAAATCCCACAAAACGTGCGAACCGCACGGTAAAAGCAATGATCGCACAATTTACCAAAAATAACCAGCGGTGCTGGGATGAATTTTTGCCAGAGTTGTCACTGGCCATTAACACCAGCGTATCTGCGTCTACGGGCTACAGTGCAGCGTCTTTCACGCAAAGGCGTGAACCAAGGCTGCCAAATGCGCTGTACGACAACGTTACACTCGGCACAGGGCAACCCACACAAACACCCCGCGACAATGCAAAAAAAACTGAGAGAAGTTTTTGAATTGGTAGACAGGAGTTTGGAAAAGGCCGCTCAGGACCAAGCAAGGCATTACAACCTACGGAGACGGCAGTGGAAACCCTCCGTAGGAGACAAGGTGTGAGTGAAACAACACCACCTGTCAAATGCAGCAGAAGGCTTCGCTGCAAAGCTTGCTCCTAAATTTGCCGGACCCTATACTATATCAAATTTTGTGTCAGCTCTAATCTGTAAACTGCAGGGAAAAACTGGTGAAAAGGAACGGACCGCGCACATAGGTGACATCAAACCCCACTGAGGTGGACCGGACAACGGGTGAGACAATAATAAAAAAAATATAAAAAAACTTTAGGGGGACACAAATAAGTTAAGACCCTGGAAAAAAAAGTAATTTTTTTTTGTGAAAAGAAAAGATCGGTTAATAATTGGTCTTGATAAGGACGTATCTCATTTACTCACCTAAATCTCCATTGCCTCCTATAAATAAAAAAAAAATAAAAAAATAATAAAAATAAATATGTAAGGTATTACATATTTATTAAACAATAACAAAAATAAATATGTAAGGTATTGCATATATATAAACAATAAAAATAAATATGTAAGGTATTACATATTTATTAAACCATAACAAAAATAAATATGTAAGGTATTACATATATATAAATAATAAAAATAAATATGTAAGGTATTACATATTTATCAAAAATAACAGACAACAATTATTGTGTGGGGCGGGGAGAATGGATGTTAGAGAATGGAAAAGGTTAGCGATATCGCAAAGAGAGCGCTGACAAAGCATGGCGGTCGCATGCGGGAAGGATACCGTAACATGCGCACCTACACTGTTGCACATGCGTACGGAGTAGGGGTATAAAAGGTGCCGAGGAGCGGGTGCCTCCAGGTGAACCGGACGAGCCACCACCGCCGACGGCGACCATCTACCGAGAGAAGCGTTTCGTGGATGGGTGGTGGTACCACACCGCGACGGTTGTCCTGGAGTGGACAGAGGAGGTGACACTGCCCTGCGAGGACCTTTTAAGGGAGACGACGCCGCCACGACCACGAAGGATAACGCCGCCACGACCCCGAGGAGTAACGCCGCCACGACCACGAGAGGCGACGCCCCCACGAACATTGCAGGCACCATACAAAACGGCCACCAGCCCGACAACCCACACGTCACCATGGGAGTGGCCGACACCGCTGCAGGTGGGCACGCCGCCTCGCCCCGGAACACCGCCTCCACCACCAAACATGGGCGCATAATGCGGTACGCCCAGCGTTCGGCCGGCAGGCTTCGTGCCCATACGGGGAATGGCCGGCTCGCCCCGTACTACAGCAGCAATCGTCCGCACCGCTGGCGGCTTCGGAGGCAATAGCTGCCGCAGCGGGAGGCAACGACAGGCGCACAGGCGAATTTCAGGCGTTGCTAGCTAAAACCTCGTTTAGTCGGCGTAACATTGGCTCGGAATATTTGGTGCAACGAGAGCGCCAGTATTGCAAATAAAACCACGACACAAGATCTGTACGATTTCATAAACGCTAATAAGAAATGTCACTTAAGTGTACAGATAAATTTTAAAACCAAACGTGAAAACTAGCAGAGAGTGCAGTTTTAAAATATATGTATAAAAAGCATAACCCAATTGTGTTATTATTGCAGCAGCTGCCACAAATATAAATTTGTTGGCACGTACCCTCAACACCGCGAGAGTTAGCCCAGCTAAAACCGCGTGAAAACCGTAGGTTCGTTACACCACTTGGAGATTTGGGATAAAACTTCCCGCTTCGTATATGTTTCTTGAAAGGCGACGTCCGAAGGCATGAAGTAGAATTCATCGCTACGCGCTTGCCATCGTATACCTAAGGTCTTCGCTTCACTTGAGTCATCGATCTCTAGAAAATCTTCATATAGCAAATGCTCTTTGGGGATGTCTTGCAGGACCTCCTTGGCGTTCGATGTCCATTTTCTTAGTGGAAATCCAGCGCTGTCCAAGGCCTTTCACAGTTCCGCAATGGTTGTAACGGATTCCTTTTTTGTGTTCGTTCCAGCGAGGATATCATCTACGAACATGCAGTCGGATATGACCTTGCTTGCGAGAGGATACTGCAAGCGTACGTCCTCCTCGAGCTGGTGAAGTACCCTCAGTGCCAGAAATGGAGCACAGTTTACTCCGAAAGTGACAGTATTGAGTTCGAAGTCACCAACCTCGCCGTTGGCCTTTCGAAAGAGGATTCGCTGGAACGGAGTGTGCCTAGGGTCCAGTAGGATTTGACGATACATTTTCGTTACGTCAGCGTTGAACACATACCGAAAATATCGCCACTTGAGGATCTGCATCGTGAAATCCGATTGAAGAATGGGCCCTAGTTGAAGGATATCATTTAGACTTTTGCCATTTGAAGATGGACAAGACGCATTGAAAACGACTCGCACCTTGGTAGTGGTACTGTCAAGCATGAACACCGCGTGGTGTGGCAAATAGAAGTTAAGGCTGTTGGAGACGCCTTGGGGTGAGATTGCTCTTATGTGGCCCAAATCAAGATATTCTTGGTGCACGGAGTTATATTGCTGATTAAGAATGGCGTTTCTGGATAAACGACTTTCATTTTTAAGGAATTGGGCAAGTGCAATTGACCTTGAATGACCTAAATCGATGACATTCGGAATTCGGAATGGAAGGGTCACCATATATCTGCCACACTCGTTCCGTGCAGTCGTTTGAACGAAATAAGACTCACATACGGAATCGGTTTCCTTAACCAGCTTCGCTGGAACACCCTCCACCTCCCAAAATTTGGAAATGAGGTGATCTAGGTTCATCCCTTCATTGGCCGAAATCCTGGTCGAGAAGGATGAAACGGACTTAGGAACCTTCTTGGAAAGTGGACCAGAGAAAATCCAGCCAAAGACGGTTTCTTGCCCACGGAGCGAGCCGCAAATGTTAAGCTGAGACCCGCTTAAGAGGACAGACGGAAGGATATCCGCGCCGATCAGTAAATCAATTTGGGAACTCCGAAAGAAGGTAGGATCAGCCAGATCAATAGCTGGGAGGCCTCTTAAGGCGCTTCGTGGATTGGAGATTGAGGGCAAGTTACCCGCCAGATGAGGGAGAACGAATGCCGATGCTTCGATGTGCAATCTTGGCTTTTTAGGAGAGCCTATTGTAAAGTGGCATAACTTTTGAGCCTGGGCTGCAACTGTTTGATTAAGCCCCGAAATTTGAGCTTGCACGGATTGGAAAGGCAACTTTATCAAGTGAAACAATCGCTCAGAGATGAACGTAGCCTCTGAGCCTGAATCGATTAAAGCACGAGCGCTGTAAGTGGATCCCCGGTGGCATACATTTATGACCGCCGTGCCAAGTAGGACACTCTGCTCGTTAGCGGCAAAATATGTTTGAACATTTGCCGCGGAATGTAACGTAGTAGACTGTATATTTGAATTGGATGAGGTACTCGGGCCACTATCGCCTCTATATAGTAGAGTGTTGTGGCGCCCCTTGCACGTAAAACAATTGTGCGCACTAGTACACTCTCGTAGTTGGTGCCCTCTTCCAAAACAATTCAAGCAGAGTTTTTTCTGCTTGATGTAAGTTGCCAGTTCATTAACAGGCATCTTAAGGAAACGAGGGCACAGTCGGAGAGGATGGTTTTCCTTGGAACATAAGTCGCAAGTCTTGCTCTTCGGATTTACTTGCGCTTCGTATGAATTTACCCTCTAAGGGGGTTGATGAATTCGAGAAGTAGAAGCGGAGTAACTTTGTGAAGTGGAAGTACATTTCACATCTTCAATAGCTTCGAGCGTTCGGTAACGCTCGTTAAGGAACACGCTTAAATCATTCCAAGCTGGAATTTCGGATTTATTCGACCATGATTGTTTCCATAGGGAAAGCGTAAGCTTTCGTAGCTTCGACGAACAAAGAAAAACTATGACACAATCTGCAAACGGAGAGGATGTTTCGATTTCGGAATGTTCTAGCGCAGTTAGGCAACGCTGTATGGTGCCCTGAAGGTATTTGATTGCCGCACCAGATTCGCTGTTAACCAGGGAAAGGCTAAAAATAATTTTAAGCTGGCTTGTCACCAGAAGTCTCTTGTTCTCAAAAAGTTCGCAACACGCAGTTGCAAAGCCATCGTTTGTCAGCGGAAATTTTGCGACCAGCTCGTTAGCTTCACCCGCGGTCTTGGATCAAAGATGAAATAATTTCTCAACGGGAGTCAACCTTGGATTGTTGACATAAATTGCAGAGAAAAGATCGCGGAACGTTGGCCAGCGCAGGTAGTTTCCGTGAAACACCTCTGTGTCACACGGAGCGAGACGACAGCCCCCGGAGAACGGCAAATTGGTGAGTATTTCAACCCTTTCGGCTGCGGATGCTCTCTTTATCGCCCCTTTTAGGCGTGAGAGACTTTTTTCATAAATTTTTTCGCGGCGAATTTTGAAGGTAAAAATATTATCTTCGTCGGATGCTGGGGTGTTGCCGCGGGACTCAAACTGGATGAGTTTGTCCGTGACGAAAATGAAATTGGTAAAGGCCATTTTTGAATTCTTTGCGATAGACCTTGTCTTGATCGGACTACGATTCGGAATTTTTGACTTTGAATCTTTTTTGGGAAGTGCGCTGGAAAACCGCGATGATGTCAAAGCAGGCGAAGGAAGAAGTTTTTTCTTAACCCTGCCGGTAGGACTCAACATTTCTTGTCACTCTGATGAAGTGGTTCTTTATGAAGACCAGAAGCTTGTGAACTTGGTGGAGCGGACGAAGTGAAATGGCGACGTGCAACTTGGGATACTGGAAAATTTGGTTTAAGTTTTTTTGTATTTTTATCGGTCTCGTTGGACCCTGCGGACATGCTATTCTCCCAAATTTATAAGAATAATATTGTGTGCCAAATTACCTGGAACGTTAGGTGGGCCACAACAATATTAAAGGAAAGCGGAGCGGGGAGGAAATTTTTTGTTATAAATTTGCAATCTTATTATATCTTTGATCTGTTATTGGAACACCGGAGAGTGGTAATAGCAGACAAAATAAGATATATATAATATATGTGCCAGTTGGAAGAATATATAAACTTATATTAAATATATTTATTTATTTATATGACAAATATATTTAAGGTGACAAATAAAACGAGGAAAGTATTTTAACTATAATAATAAAATAATTTTTATTTATTTATTTATGCCCCTTTTTTATATGTATTTTTATTAAGAAAAATATAGATGTCTTTAATTTTGTTAAAGCCACTTTGGATGCGGCTGAAACGCAGGCGCTAGGTATACGCTGATAGTGAAAACGTTAAATTTATTATACGTGTTGAGTGTGTTAAACGACAGTTTGAGTAGCCGACTATCGATTATTTGTGTTGTTTACGTTTTGGCTGCAGCCATTAATTCGGTGGTAATTTATTGAAAGTTTATGTTTTTAAATAATATTATGTTTAATGTTGTGTTTTGCTGTTGGATTATAGTGACTTTATGTGGGTGTGTTCCGCAGCCGGCATATAAACATTAATAAAAGAAGTTAATAAGCCTAACTTTGTGCACATGAACATACATACAGTGACTCACAGCTTAAATGATGCAGTGTCAAATAAAAAGTTTAAGGTGCTACATATTTTAAACTAGAGGAAAAACAAAAAATGTTTAAACGCCAATTTGTTTTATGTTATATCACATTTAAAAAAGGAACTTTATTTGTTTCTGAAATATTGCTAAGTTTTATATATAAACAAAAAACTAAAAATATATCTTAAATATAGGTCACAGCTTAAAAGATGCAGACACAAACTAGTTATATTTTTGCAGGATAAAAGGTTAAATAAGGATTTTTGTACTTAGTATGTAATCCCTTAACCTTTACAACAGCCCTTAACCTATTATTCATCGAAGAGACCAGCTTCCGAGTGGTTTCCGGGTTTATTTTGCTCCATTCCTCCAGCAGAGCATTTTTAAGGTCCTGTTTGCTGGAAATCCGAGGATTCCGGATCTTGTTCTCCAGCATAGCCCACAAATTTTCAATGACATTTAAATCTGGAGTCTGGGCCGGAGGAATCATAACGTGGGGGCAGTTCCAGGTAAGCCAGGACTGCACTGTTCCGGACGTATGTTTGGGGTCGTTGTCGTGGTAGAACCGGAAATCACGTCGAATTCCTCACTTTTCGGCGCTTTGGAGCAAATTTTCTTTAAGAATATTGAAGTACATAGTCTTATCCATCGTCAACTCAAAAAACGCCAAGTTTCCGACGCCGGCTTCCGACATACAGGCCCATACCATCAAACTTCCTACGCCATGCTTAACTGTTGCTTTTACGTTTTTTGGATCCAGTTCAGTATTCGGCTGTCGCCACACAAAATTTCTCTCGTCCGACCCAAAAAGGTTGAAATTGGACTCGGCTGCAAAAATTACTGTGTCCCAAAAGAAATTTGGTGTCTGTCCGTCTGTATGTTTGCAAATCTTTTCCACACCCTTCAAGCTAGAGACTTGAAACTTTCCAATTCTCTTTATCTATGGGATAGTAAATTAAAGTTTCAAGATGGGGGTTCTTCGATAACTGGGGGGCTGGCAAATCGATAAATTTGATAACTCAAAACCGATAAATCCTCATATTTCGCACATCCTTACAGCTAGAACTACCATATTTGGTAAGAAGATAGTTACTAGCAACCCCCAAAAAAATGCATCAAAAATTTTGAAGCCACGCCCACCCATTCCGCCCCCAGCCCCCCCCCCCCCCCCCCCCCAAGTTTAAAGTCATAAGAGCTTATATCTCCAACAGTTTTTGAGCTAGAGCCACCAAATTTGGTGCCAAGATAGGCGATGATGGCTCCCCAAAAATCTGCATAAAGTTTTGGAGTCACGCCCACCCCTTCCACCACCCTTTCACCACCTTTTACAAACTTTGAGCTAGAGTCACCAATTTTGGTATGAAGGTAGCAATTGACATTCCACATAGATCTGCAGCAAAAATTTGGATGCCACACCTACCCATACCGCCCCCAGCCCCCCTTTCACCTCCTTTTACACACTTCGAGCTAGAGTCACCAAATTTGGTATGAAGATAGCAATTTACATTCCACATAGATCTGCATCAAAAATTTGGATTCCACGCCTACCCATTCCGCCCCAGCCTCCCCGCATTTTGAAATCAGAAAAGCCTATATCTCCCACAGTTTTTGAGCTAGAGCCACAAAATTTGATGCCATGATAGGTGATGATGCCCCCCTAGCCGCCCCAAGCTGCCCCAACGGCAGTATGTATGGGCATGGCATCCAAACTTTTGATGCAGTTTTTGGGGGGTCATCATCCCCTATCTTGGCACCAAATTTGGTGGCTCTAGCTCAAAAACTGTGGGAGGTATAGGCTTTTCTGATATCAAAATGCGGGGGGCTGGGGGCGGAATGGGTGAGCGTGACGCCAAAACTTTGATGCAGTTCTTTGGGGGACGTTTTCAGCTATCTTCCTACCAAATTTGGTGGCTCTAGATCCACAACTCTGGAAGATACACGCATTCTCGTTTTTGACGAAGCGTTTGGGCAGCTGGGGGCGGCTAGGTCGAAATTTGTGGGCGTGGCATCCAAACTTTTGATGCAGTTTTTGGGGAGTCATCATCGCCTTTTTTGGCACCCAATTTGGTGGCTCTAGCTCAAAAACGGTTGGAGATATAAACTTATATGACTTTAAATTGCGGGGGCTGGGGGCGGAATGAGTGGGCGTGGCTCCAAAATTTTATATGCAGTTTTTTTAGATGTTGCAAGTAGCTATCTGCCCACCAAATTAGGTAGTTTTAGCTGTAAGGATGTACGAAATATGAGGATTTATCGGTTTTGAGTTATCAAATTTATCGATTTGCCAGCCCCCCAGTTATCGAAGAACCCCCATCTTGAAACTTTAATTTACTATCCCATAGATAAAGAGAATTGGAAAGTTTCAAGTCTCTAGCTTGAAGGGTGTGGAAAAAATTTGCAAACATACAGACGGACAGACACCAAATTTCTTTTGGGACACAGTAATTTTTGCAGCCGAGTCCAAATTCAACCTTTTTGGGTCGGACGAGAGAAATTTTGTGTGGCGACAGCCGAATACTGAACATGATCCAAAAAACGTAAAAGCAACAGTTAAGCATGGCGGAGGAAGTGTGATGGTATGGGCCTGTATGTCGGAAGCCGGCGTCGGAAACTTGGCGTTTTTTGAGTTGACGATGGATAAGACTATGTACTTCAATATTCTTAAAGAAAATTTGCTCCAAAGCGCCGAAAAGTTAGGAATTCGACGTGATTTCCGGTTCTACCACGACAACGACCCCAAACATACGTCCGGAACAGTGCAGTCCTGGCTTACCTGGAACTGCCCCCACGTTATGATTCCTCCGGCCCAGACTCCAGATTTAAATGTCATTGAATATTTGTGGGCTATGCTGGAGAACAAGATCCGGAATCCTCGGATTTCCAGCAAACAGGACCTTAAAAATGCTCTGCTGGAGGAATGGAGCAAAATAAGCCCGGAAACCACTCGGAAGCTGGTCTCTTCGATGAATAATAGGTTAAGGGCTATTCTAAAGGTTAAGGGATTACATACTAAGTACTAAAATCCTTATTTAACCTTTTATCCTGCAAAAATATAACTAGTTTGTGTCTGCATCTTTTAAGCTGTGACCTATATTTAAGATATATTTTTAGTTTTTTGTTTATATATAAAACTTAGCAATATTTCAGAAACAAATAAAGTTCCTTTTTTAAATGTAATATAACATAAAACAAATTGGCGTTTAAACATTTTTTGTTTTTCCTCTAGTTTAAAATATATAGCACCTTAAACTTTTTATTTGACACTGCATCATTTAAGAAGTGAGTCACTATATGTATGTGCGCTTGGCTGCGAGTTGCCGGCGGCCACTATTTCTTTATTTAATTTATGTATGTGTTAAATTATGGTGGTTATGAATGTGTTAATAAAAAATTGCATTAAGATGTGGAAAACAACATTGTTTGTTTAGTGCGCAGTCAGCAGCCGGCGAAGGAAAATTAGACACATTAATTTTCTGTAAGCACTTATGTGTGTATGTACAAATGTATGGAAGTTTAACAGGTGGTGGATTGCCGGCGGCTGCTATGATTTTGTTTTACTTATGTGCAATAAATGTGCAATCTATTATTGGAAAGTGTATGTATAATATAAGCAAGTATGATCAGGACTGTATGTTTTGTGTAGTGGACTTGTAGGTATGTATGTAAGTATGTTGGTACGGCTGCACATACATACGTATATGCATGTACAATTAATCTGTAAATTTATTATAATGTACGTATATTGGAACTTGTCTTTTGCAATGAAATATTAATCAGCATAAAATATTAATCAGGTGTAATATGATGTATGTATGTATGTACGTACATACCATACATATGTGCTGCAATGCAAAACGGAACACTGGACTCGGATCGTGTAAGTTCATACATATGTATGTTAATTAATATATTTTTATTTATTAATTTTCAACGGATTTTGTTTTATGTAGGATTTTATTTGTGCGGACTTGGACAATAGTTTACCAATTTTGGACAAATTGGTATTAACATTGTGAGGGTGAGGAAATTTACGTAGCATGCCCAATAGTCTAGATGCCGCTGTTACTTGTGTGGGTGTAAAACTTGGATATAGGTAGTTAGTATGTCAGACGCTGCTGTTGATCAAGCTCAAGCTCAAGCTTTAAGCTTAAATTGATCAGCTGTTATGCCACTCTTTTTGACAGTTGTCAAAGTCTTCTTCTTTTTTGCTTGAATGCAAGGCTCTCAAGCGCTGGAAAGCTTATCACTGGCTCTCTTGAAAAGAATAAAGCGCTGAGGATAGACGTGTCGCTGCCAAATCCAGCCCTAATAAGTTTACATTCACGTGTCCAAACTAAGAATTAATCTTAACATTGCGGACTAATAAACAGCCATCGGTCGAATATCGCCGCGAAGCAACTTCAGACCAACCATTAGGCTGTCGGATTGGATATTATCGAGCACCTCGAGCACATAATTGTGGAATTCCGAAATTCTTCTTTTTGAGACGGCACACCTCGCCTTTGACGCTCCAATCTTCCAACTTATGAAGTTGTAAGCCGCTACTGATTGGTGCGTCTCACAAGGGAAGATATACCTGCGGTCTGGTAGCAGTCCATAGCTGCAACCTTTCGGATGGGCCGCGTTGCCTCAGCATTTCGCGCTTAACATAGTGCAGTATCGGCTAGTGGTTACAATACCCGCCGCGGACTAATAGAAACCCCTGCGGCTTGCAGTATATGCAAAAACTCAGCAAATCAATTAAGTTTCACTGAGACCTTATGCAAACACAAATTTCATAAAGGTTGTCTCACCGAATGGCTAAAGTCCAATACTACATGTCCAACATGTCAACAACCTTGTCAGACAAGCAATAATTCCGAACAACTCGAATCTCTAAGTATGGCTCACAATATCCAGCCACCCAAGCTGTCAAATCGTAGCGATACCCATACGACTAGCAGCAGAGGCCGACCCAATACTAGAGCATCCCAACGTAAGCTACCAGCAGCTGCCAAGCAGCGACCGTCCACATCAGCTAACACCCAAAACCAAGTCAAAGTTAAGAGCGCACCCACAGAGCAACAGGTCAAGAATCTTATAGCTTCAGCAATAGAGAACGTGCGGTCCTCATTGACAGCGGCAATGGCCGAGCAGATCTCAGCGGCAATGAGAAACCTTCAAGTAGGCTCCCCTGCATACGAGCCCCGCGATGACCCTCAACTAGAATGGGAAAATGAGATTTTTAATAGAGCAGAGTCAGAGCGGAGTGAACCGGTTAATATAAGACATAGACGTCCTTCTGATAGGGTCGTGAGACGAGACCAGGACTCAACAGGGCGACCGGACAGAGTTTCCAATATAATTTCTAATTGGCACTTGAAGTTTAGCGGAAAATCAGATGATATTCCAGTTGATGAGTTTATTTATAGAGTAAATTGCTTGACCGGTAGATGCCTCAGCGGCGATTATGAAACTTTATATCAATTTGCAAATCTATTGTTTGCTGGACCGGCATTAACATTTTATTGGCGATTTCATCGAAACTCGCCCCACCAAACCTGGTACAATCTTTGCAATCGCTTGTGCGAAAGATACTAAAATTAGCTTTCAGATGAAGATATCAAAGATATACTGAGACGTCGTAAACAGAAACTCACTGAGAATTTCGATGAATTTTTGGATGCTATGTTAGGCATTGCAGATACCCTTCAAAGTCGACTAACAGATAGAGATTTCGTATTATATGTTAAAAGAAATCTTAGAGCAGAACTTCGGCATGAATTGTTACATGTACCCACCCCAAACGTGGCAGCCTTACGCCGCGAGTGTCACAAGCACGAAGAGTTTTACACTATCATGTCGAACAAATCTGGCTCAAAACCTTGGCAGCCCAAACGTTATGTACAAGAAATCCTAACAGAGGAAACCGAGTACGCTGACTCCGCTGAGGAAGCAGAAATTAACGCACTTAGAGCAGCAGAGAAAATTAGGTGTTGGAACTGCGAGGAATTAGGCCATCGATACCAAGACTGTCTTAAGCCTAGACGCATATTCTGTTATGGTTGCGGACAATTAGATACTTATAAGCCCAATTGCGAGAAATGCCAAGCAAGTTCGGGAAACTTAAAACAGGGTATCCGCCCGAGACCAAAAGCGGATATCCACAAAACGAGTCAAAATTAGAAATCCTAGGGCAGGATAATGTTAATAATGACTCTATAAAATCTAGCATTACACATAATATAGATAACCAATATGATTTTATCCCATATCATATTAAAGTAAGAAAATACCATAGGATTAAAAGGGATAAACTATGCGATCAAATTGTATCGCCTACTCGGTCCACAAAGCGGATGAAACAGTTTTGGAAAGAGAAAGACACGTTAAGAAAAGTGATTATCTCATCTCTTGCACAACAAGGCAATGACATTAGACCATTCACATATATACATCTTTTTGATCAGTCTTACCTAGCTTTATTAGACAGCGGAGCTAATAAAAGCGTTATAGGCGGCTCATTAGCCACTTACCTGTTGAGCTCGAACATTAAAGTTATAAAAGTAAATGGATCAGTCCGTACTGCAGATGGCCAAAGACAGAAAATAGATGGAAAAATTTCCATTACAATCAATTATAATTCTATACAGAAAGATTTTCAATTTTTGATAATCAGCTCCATCGAACAGAATGTAATATGTGGCATTGACTTTTGGCAAGCGTTTGGTATTAAACTTAAATTAGAAGATTCGGTAAACGAAATCGTAGAAGATTTGAACAAGCTTTAGTTGAGTGCAGAGCAACAAGAAAGATTGCAAGCTGTGATAGAGTTTTTCCCATCGTGTGAAAGGGATGGCCTTGGGAAAACTAATTTAATTGAGCATATTATAGATACCGGCAATGCAAAACCTATTAAGCAAAAATATTATCCCATTTTCCCTGCAAAAGAAAAATTATTATGCGCGGAAATTGATAGGATGCTTAGTCTTGGTGTCATAGAAGAAGCCCAAGACTCAGCTTGGTCCTCACCGGGAGTACTCATAGTAAAACCCGGCAAGATTCGTTTTTGTCTTGATTCACGTAAAGTAAACGAAGTTACGAAAAAGGATGCCTATCCTATGCCCAGTTTAGAAGGATTGCTAAGTCGACTGCCACCAGTTCATTGTATTTCTAAAATCGATTTAAAAGACGCGTTTTGGCAAATTTGCCTAAACAAACAATCGCGTCCCAAAACATCTTTTACAATACCCAATAGACCACTATACCAGTTTAATAGAATGCCCTTCGGCTTATGTAATTCTCCCCACACCATGTGTCGATTGATGGACTTAGTAGTTCCATATGATTTAAGAACACATGTGTTTGTATACTTAGATGATCTGGTGGTCATGTCTTCTTCCTTCGAGGAACACTTAGTTCACCTATCAGAGATCGCTATTCGTTTACGCTAAGCGGGACTCACCATTAATGTTCGCAAAAGCCAATTTTGCCTTACTAAAGTCGAGTATCTAGGTCATGTGGTAGGCGAAGGTACACTGCAAGTAAGCCCTGATAAGATAAGTGCGGTATCTGACTTTGCAGTTCCCAAAACTCGTCGCCAACTTAGACGTTTCCTTGGGATGACCGGCTGGTATCAACGATTCATTCCCCATTATTCGAGCATTACATTTGCTCTAACCGAACTGTTAAGCGGGAAGAATTATGAGTGGAATGATTCAGCTCAGCAATCATTTGAACAAATAAAAGAAAGACTTATTTCAGCTCCATTTTTGCGTCACCCTGACTATGAAAAGCCATTTATAGTACAGTGTGATGCCTCAATTCACGGTGTTGGCGCTCTGTTGGCTCAAGTAGATGAAGCAGGAGATGAGCGACCCATTGCGTATATGTCAAAGAAACTTAATAAAGCACAAAGGAGTTATACAACAACCGAACTTGAATGCCTGGCAGTAATTCTAGCCTTAAAGAAATTCAGAATGTATATAGAAGGTCACTCGTTCAAGATAGTTACCGATCATGCAAGCCTTAAATGGCTTATGAGCCAAAAAGATTTAAGCGGTCGGCTAGCACGATGGGCGTTAAAATTACAAGCCTTCAATTTTGATATCGAACATAGGAAAAGCAGTGAAACCGTGGTGGCGGATGCCCTATCTAGATCGTTTGAAGAAATAGCCTTACTTAATGTAGAAACACTTCCAGAAATAGACCTTAACTCAGATGCTTTTCTATCCGCTGAATACTCACATTTAAAGACAAAGCTACTGGAAGAAAAATTACCACACTTTCAAGTAATTGACAAGTATGTGTACTATCGGGTCAATACTACCTCGGACGCTGATGAAAATCATACCGATGGATGGAAATTAATGATTCCAAGTCAACTACGTGAGCAAGTTATTAGCGCAGCGCATAATCAGCCATCATCGGCGCACTGTGGTGCAGCCAAATGCTTAGAGCGCATACGCAGAAACTTCTATTGGCCAAATATGGTTGTGGAAGTGCGTGATTATATTCGCAAGTGTGAAATTTGTAAGACTTGTAAATATCCAACGCGGATTCTCAAACCCCCAATGGGAGTTCAAATACAAAGTAAGAGACAATTTCAAAGGCTATACATCGACTTTATCGGTCCCCTGCCTAGAACAAAACAGGGAAACATAGGCATTTGTATTCTGCTTGATCATTTTTCGAAATTTACATTCCTCAAGCCGGTAAAACGATTCACATCTAAAGTTTTAATCAGTTTCTTAAGCGATGAAATATTTCCTTGTTATGGTGTTCCTGAAACGTTAGTCAGTGATAATGGAACACAGTTTAGGAGTCAAGATTTCGCTGCATTGTTATCAAAATATGGCGTATCGCACAGTTATACTGGTGCTTACTCACCACAAGCCAACGCTGCAGAACGTGTCAATCGTTCCATAAACGCAGCACTAAGAGCCTATATACGCACAGACCAAAACATTGGGACAGCTATGTAAGCAGTATAAATTGCGCATTACGAAATAGCATTCACCAATCAATTGGTAAATCTCCCTATTTAGTTCTATTTGGACAGAACATGATCACACATGGTAATGATTATCAAGTACTGAGAAACCTTGATATGTTAAATGAACCACCCGTAAGATTAAATCGAGTAGACAAATTTGCTAAAATAAGGTCAGATATAGCAAAATATATAGACAAAGCATATAAAATTAATAAAAAATCATATGATTTACGCACCAGACCGCGTTCATTTAATGTTGGTCATGAAGTTATTAAACGAACATTTGCACAAAGCAACTTAGCGGCGAATCTTAATGCTAAATTAGCGCCAATAGGTGTTAAAGTAAGGGTAAAGAAAAAATTAGGAGCTTCGTTATATTTGCTTGAAGACTTGAATGGAAAAGAATTAGGTACATTTCATGCCAAGGACATTTGGGAATGAAGGAATTAATACCCTTTTTTCAGCCTTAATCAATAGTTAAATAACTAAGATTTAATCTGATGGTGTGAGGGTGAGGAAATTTACGTAGTATGCCCAATAGTCTAGATGCCGCTGTTACTTGTGTGGGTGTAAAACTTGGATATAGGTAGTTAGTATGTCAGACGCTACTGTTGATCAAGCTCAAGCTCAAGCTTTAAGCTTAAATTGATCAGCTGTTATGCCACTCTTTTTGACAGTTGTCAAAGTCTTCTTCTTTTTTGCTTGAATGCAAGGCTCTCAAGCGCTGGAAAGTTTATCACTGGCTCTCTTGAAAAGAATAAAGCGCTGAGGATAGACGTGTCGCTGCCAAATCCAGCCCTAATAAGTTTACATTCACGTGTCCAAACTAAGAATTAATCTTAACATTGCGGACTAATAAACAGCCATCGGTCGAAAATCGCCGCGAAGCAACTTCAGACCATCCATTAGGCTGTCGGATTGGATATTATCGAGCACCTCGAGCACATAATTGTGGAATTCCGAAATTCTTTTTTTTGAGACGGCACACCTCGCCTTTGACGCTCCAATCTTCCAACTTATGAAGTTGTACGCCGCTACTGATTGGTGCGTCTCACAAGGGAAGATATACCTGCGGTCTGGTAGCAGTCCATAGCTGCAACCTTTCGGATGGGCCGCGTTGCCTCAGCATTTCGCGCTTAACATAGTGCAGTATCGGCTAGTGGTTACAATACCCGCCGCGGACTGGGAGATCTGATTGCAAACCTCGGAACGCATGCATCCACGCCCGTAAAATTCTATAAGCGTTGCGAATTGGCTGGCCCAGCCCCCTCAGACGTAGACTTGGTTCCAGTCGGCTCATGGATTTGTAATATACAGCCCGCGACATACCCCTAAGTATCACGCAAGCTAAAGTAAAGTTAAAGACAGAAAAATTTGGTTTTGATATACTTGTACTACCCCCCGAGTCAACACGTACTTATTATTTCATTACTTCTAATATAGATAATGTGGCGAAGACAACGAGGAACAATAACTATAACCATATACTATTCTTAAAACAGCTGGAAGCGCATCGATCGTCGTCAACAGGCCTGCTGACTACGCGGGAAACATTGATAGTATTGTGAGTACGGCCTAGCCGAAGCTTAAAGTGAAAACTTTGCAAAGCCTGATGGCTAAACGGGCAAGGTAACTGGGGGTTAGTGTTATTTTTATTCGTCGTTCTTCGACCTTCACTAAAGTTGTTAAATATAAGTTAAACGTTGCCTAGGTGTTGACGAGGAGCAACTTAAATAAAAAGTAATTATCAAATCCTTTCAAAGAATTACAATATTATAATTAAGGTTAGTTTGTAACTAGAAGAGACAAATATGATGAAGAAACAACTAAAATTGAATTATACGCATTAAGGCTGAATTACACCAACATGAATTGTAACTAAGTTTTGTTAATTTTGGAGGGGGAATCCGAGACCAACTACTGCTATGCTATTTCGTTACCACAGAACATCGCGCTTTTACACCATTAAACTAGTGAACTGGTACTTTTATTCGCTCTGTCTGAACTTTAGTCATGTGACGCCTACGCTACTTAGCAAGCAAACCAGAACCAAAGCATCCCGTACCATGAGCTCAGCCGCAGCTAGGACAGAGCCGCTTCTGAGGCGTAGTCCGTGTTCGTTACAACATATGTATATGTACATATATGGGAATATGTGTTACAATATGGGGGATTATGGATGCCGGTATGTAAAACTTTTCACTCTCAGAATTTGACGAAATAAAATTGCATTACTTATCTTTTCTCCGCGGAACTTTCTAAGCGAATGGAAGGATATTCGGCTCGAAGGACCAATGTTTAAAGCGGAGTGGGTCCAAGATAATAATGCGAACGTGGTTTAGTTTGGAGTTTTGTAGCAGATTTTTATTGTAGTTTGTGGTAGAGTACTTGTATGTGTATTTTTGTAATAGGCGGATGGGCACTTCTTGTGCGTAGGAAAAGCGTACATAGATTAAAATCACGCTGTAATTTGGACTTAAGCTAAACGTTTCTATGTTAGCTTAACATGAACAGAGAGCGAGAGGAGTTACAGTTATAGCTTAAAATAATTGGAGTTGAACGGCAAGATTCATGGTTCTGCGCAAATTACATATTTCCGAACAATTCGAAGAACCATGAATTGTGTCATAAACAGCGTTTTCTATTTTTGCAGAGTTCTGGACAGTCGCAGAAAAGGTGGGAAACAGTTTCCTCCTCGTCCTTGCCTTGCAATCCTGCCCGTGGCGATGGTAAGCTGCCATCTTTTGTTAGCTTCGAGCTCGAAGTGCGATCGAACTCTAAGCTTATAGCTGGCCATGGGAATACCCAAGCCCTCCTTATCTGCGAGGAGAGGCATGGTTATGCCATGCCTTGCCAGCTCGTCTGCTTTACAGTTGCCCTCGATGCCTTTATGTCCGGGCACCCAAGTGAGGTATATTTCGAACTGCTCTGCCATCCCCTCTACGGCAGTTTATGACGGATATCGAATTTGAAGATATCGCCTTTAGGGATTTGATAGCCGCCTGGCTATCAGAAAATATGCAGATCCTTGCTGCAGAGCACTTACTTTTGGAAATGCATGAGAGTGCCTCCTGTTATGCAGCGATCTCGGTTTGAAACACACTGCAGTGATCAGGAAGGCTGAACGATTAGCTTATATATAGCTCTTCGCAAAAGACGCCTCCCCCTACCCAGTCGTCTAGCTTAGAGCCATCGGTGTAAATTTTTACAGAGTCTGTCGGCCATGGCGTGCCTGAGATTCAATCCTCCCTGTGGAAAGGAGTTATGGGGAATTCCGGAGGACAACAATAGTCTGTGTTTGAGGGGATAAGCAAGTTATCCACTAGAATATTGGAGTGTCCGGACTTCTGCTCATACCATTGCTTGGTTTCTATCATGCGTAGGGCAGAGAGAGTTGCTACTAATTTCCCCATTTGGTCTATTGGTAGGAGATTTAGTATATTGTCAAGAGACTCAGTTGGGGTCGTTCTGAGGGCTCCTGTTGTGGTCAGTCCAGCGGCACGCTGTACTTTGCCAAGCTTGTGTGTACTTTTAAGACAAAGTTGGCCACCATACTGACGCTCCATATAGTAAGATGGGCCGAACGATGGCTGTGTACAGCCACAGCGTGATGTGGGGTGCCATTCCCCATTTCAGTTCAGTGGACTTCCTTAATGTATATAGTGCAACTAAGACCTTCTTAACTCGTTCTTCTGTGTTAAGATTCCAGTCTAGTTTACTATCGAGAGTGAGCCCTAAGTATTTAGCGGATTTACTAAAGCAAGTTCCACCCCATTCAGGGTTGGTCGTCTGAGGAGAGGGATCTTATTCTTCTAAGTGAAGAGCACTAAATCCGTTTTAGCTGGGTTTAGTCCAAGTCCTTTTGCTGTAGCCCATGAGGACAGGGTTCGAAGTGCAGTGGTCATAAGCTCGCACAAACTTTGGGGGTATTTACCCGAGAAGGCTATGGCAACGTCGTCCGCGTAAGCGGTATCTTGACAGCCCCCTCCCTCTATGGAGCGCAGCAGGCTGTTAACAGACACATTCCAGAGGATAGGGGATAGAACACCTCCTTGCGGGGTACCCCTATTGACCGATCTGGAAATGGTCGCAGACCCAAGGGTGGCCCTGACGATCCTGCGTTTGAGCAGCTAATCAATCAGATCCACAATCTGGTGCCCCACTCCCAGCTCCGACAATGCCTCGGTAATCGCTCCCGGTGCGACGTCATTGAAGGCGCCCTCGATGTCTAGAAAGGCTATAAGGCAGTACTCCTTGTGGTGTAGTGCCGTTTCCAATGTAGAGATGACAGCATGAAGTGCTGTCTCAGTAGATTTCCCTCTTTGATAAGCATGTTGTGCTTTGGAGAAGTGATCAGTCTTGATCGAGTCTCTGATATGTAGGCACAGTATCCTTTCTAGTGTCCTGAGTAGAAAGGACGTAAGGCTTATGGAACGAAAGTCCTTTGGGGTCGTGTGTGAGGCTTTGCCAGCGTTAGGGATGAAGACGACTTTAGATTCGAGCAGGGACCGCAAATAAGAGTTATGGAGTTGAAAAAAATCAAAGCGAAATATATGGATAAGGTTAATGCGAAAACAACCACATACTATTTTTTTTTTTGCTGGGAATCCAAAAATCGAATAAACATTTATTTTCAATTTATATAAATAAATTAATCAAAAACTCTTATTTTTTGACTTAAATTAATAAATTATTATTTAATTATTAAATTACAATTTTTTATAAAAAATTGTGAATTAACTCTTATTTTTCAATCTTTACTATTAAATTTAAAAATAAGTGTTTCTTTTCAATATTTATTTTAGCAATCAAAAATAAGAGTTATTTTCCAATTTTTATTTTAAAAGTTGAAAATAAAAATTGATTTTAAATATCTTTTGAACCGATCAGTATAGCACAAAAGTTGTATTACTAATTGCATTATTATTATATTATTATTCACAGATAAAATATACCCTATTCACCATGTTTTTTAGTGAGGGGTGTACAAATATAGCTGTAATAGGTGATAAGAATTTCTTCGAATGCTGTTTAAAGTAAACAATGACCAATTTTATTCTAAGACGTTTTACAATTTTGTAAACATTGTATGCAATCAAACAAAACATTAGCTAGCTCCTTAGTATTGATCCTTGAAGGACATGTGATATATCATTGGAAGGGTATTTATGTGTAGATCATAAATATATATATATTTGGGAGTTAGATTAAGACAAGTTGAATTGTAACGTCTTGTTTTAATCGATTATTATGTATCATTTTTTGTTATTATTATCATTTGAATGCCAAAACTGAATAATGCAACTCTGAGTTATTTCGAAAACCGATAGGAGAGTTCTTCTTCTTTGGTCGAGCTGAACAAGCAGGTTCACCGACGTTGCTAGCGACTTAAGTAAATATGTAAAACTAGTATCTAAAATTACGCAAGAATTTATAAGAAATGCGACAACCTTTCACAAATTAAATAAACATTAAACATACTTTATCCATTGAACACTCGGAAATCCTACAAATATGGTGTCAGAAGTGGGATGCAAATGGATTTAAGTCGAACAAACTGTGAAGCAAAACGTGCAAGACAAAAAAGTCTTGCGAGAAATTGTGAAATACCTGTGTTTGCAAATGCAAGGGTATTGGAAGACATTGTACGAGCAAAATAAATATCAGATGCATTAACTCACTAAAGTTAAATGCAAAGTTGTTATTTATTGTGAAATTTCCTGGAATTAGCTGTTGCTTCATTGGCGAAAACGCGAGGAGCGTAAGCGTGCGTGGAAGCGAGACAGCGGATCGTATAATGCGTCGCAGTTAGCGTAAAGCGCAAAGTTGATCGAGACGTTTCTATTCTGGAAGGCATTGGCTGGATAGCATTGCCGCGAATAAAGTACATCTGTGCAGTGGAGTGGATGTAATATGTTGTTGGTTTGTGTGGCAGCGGCTGTATAGCACAAATCCGAGCAACGAATATATGTACATCAAAGGCTGTGGAAGCAGAGCTATTTGGCAGAGGACAGAACGTGAACTAACGGGAAACAGGAAGAGCACAAAGAGAACAGAGCGTGTATCTGGAAAGAGGAAGAATATAAAGAGATCAGAGCGTTTAACTTGAGAGAAGAAAACGACGCAACGTGCATTATCTGGATCGAACTGGATTGTGGCTTGTGTCAGTTAAGTTGTGTATGCGGTGAGCACAGGGTGTCTCAGAAATTTAAAGCTGAGCAGAGAATTGTTTCTCTCAGTACCTTTTCGATTGAATTTTGCACTCGATAGTGATTAATTAACGTAACGTAACTTAAAGAGAAAAATATATAGACACTTATCATTTTGAAGTATAACATTTACCAATAAGTTAAGTTAACTTCTGATTGTTAAAATCCAATATTGATATTCAGTATATGTAAAGCGCAAGCAACGGCGAGTACAAAATGAACAGGGATCAGATTTTGGCGTTGACAGTTGCCGAATTAAAAGAAAAGTTGTAAGAGTTGAGTTTGACAGTAGCAGGCAGAAAGTCTACATTGCAGGATCGATTGTTAGAACACTTCGAATAAGATATTGATGAGGAAGCAGATGACGATTCTGATAGTGTTAGATCTGAATCATTGCACACAAGTAGAAATATGGCTCTAGGGGGTAGATCAATATTTACATTGCGCGATATAGAAGACTCACTTTCGCAATTTAATGGGTCGAGTCAACTTTCAGTTGAGCAATGGATACAGGATTTTGAAGATAATGCAGAAGCTGTTCAATGGAAAGATCTTCAAAAGTTTATATTTTCTAAGCAATTATTGAAAGGCGCAGCAAAAATATTCATTCGTAGCCAACATGGAATTACAAATTGGACATCTCTCAAGCAGACATTGTTAGCAGAATTTGGCAAAACAATTTTTTCAGTCGATGTGCACAGAATGTTGCGAAATAGACGAAAGCGTCAGAATGAAGACTACAGAGAGTATCTTTATAGCCTAATGGAGATTGGAAGTTCAATTAAATTAAATTAAAAAAAATTAAATTAAACTCGAGGAGTAATAAAAGTAACTTGTATCAGGCCAAAACAATACAACAGTTAAAAGAGCAGATTTGCGTGTATGAGAAAATTCGTAGTGGTCGCCCTCAAGCGACGAATACAAACAAAACTCAATGCACAAATGAAGAGAAAAAACAAGATCAGGACAAAGACCTGACAAGGAAGTGTTTCAAATGCGGTGAGGCAGGACATTTAGCAAAAATGTGTAACAAATCGATAAAATGTTATAAATGTCATCAGTCAGGGAATAAAGCAAACAATTGTCCGATTGCAAAGGCAGTTCCAAAAACAGAAGAAAATAATGTCAATACAATGTTGAACAAAGGCAATAGCATTGGGAAATGTATTTTCAAACAGATTTCCAGTAAAGACGTTTCGTTCTCAGCATTGATCGACACCGGTTGTGATCTTTGTCTGATGCGTGCAGATGTCGTCGAAAAGATAGGAAATATCGAACTGGATGAGGACAAGCATTGCTTAGTCGGAATTTGCAATAGCGAGCTTAGTACATTGGGTAGTTTTGTGGTACCAGTTGAAGTAGACGGAATACTATTGTCAGTTCGTTTTCATGCTGTTAGAAGCTGCGATGTAAAATATTCGGCAGTAATTGGCAATACAGTGCTTGAATATGTGGATTTGATATTTTCAAAAAATTCTGTAGAGTTTCGTCCAAAGTTGACCGTTAAGGCAAACACAGATGTAGATGAGCAAAGTAAGCTGCCAATCAGTGAAGAAGCAGGGTTCGGGTTTTTTGAAGAGTTCAAAGATATGTGTTCGTACGCGGCAGAACTTGACTCTGTTATAGATTTGTCACACCTAGAGGGTCCGATCGCAGAAACAGTAAAGTCCTTGATCAACGACTATACGCCAGAAATGAAACACAAATGTCCCATTGAACTGAAAATATTGTTGAATGATGAGCAACCAGTTTTTGAACGTCCAAGACGCATTTCACATGTCGATAGGTCCACTGATGGGATTATTCAGCCAAGCACTTCAGAGTACGCGTCACCAGTTGTTCTTGTTTCCAAAAAAGATGGTAACAAAAGATTGTGATGTGACTATCGACGTCTGAATGCAAAGATTACTAGGGATAATTTTCCAATGCCCTTGTTGGATGATGTAATTGAAAAATTACAGGGACATAACGTTTTTACAACACTCGATCTCGAAAACGGTTTCTTTCACGTCCCAGTGGAACCTGGTTCGAGAAAGTATACGTCTTTCGTGACGCACGCAGGACAGTATGAGTTTTTATACGTACCTTTTGGAATATCCAACTCCCCAGCCGTGTTTTCCCGATACATTCATGCAGTTTTGGTAGATTTGGTGCGAGATGATACTGTTGTGACCTATATGGATAACCTTATAATTCCCGCCAAAGATATTAATAAAGGCATTCAAAAGTTCAAACAAGTTTTAAAAAGAGGTTCCGAATATAACTTGAAATTTAAGTGGAGCAAGTGCCAGTTTCTTAAGGCGAAAGTTGATTTTTTGGGATATGTTGTAGAAAACGGTACAATAAAACCGTCTGAAGACAAAACCAAATCTGTCCGAAATTACCCAATACCACATGACCAAAAGAGTTTACAGCGTTTTTTGGGATTAACATCCTACTTTAGAAGATTCGTGAAAGATTATGCAGTGGTAGCTAAACCGCTTTCAGATCTTCTTCGAAAAGTCTCGAAGTTTAAGTTTGGTGAAAACCAGCTCATCGCGTTTGAGCAATTGAAGATGGCCTTAATGAACGCCCCAGTGTTACGTTTATACAATCCAAAAGCTCAAACTGAAGTTCATACAGACGCTTCAAAGTATGGATATGGCGGCATGCTCTTGCAGAAAGATTCTGAGGACCAAACATTCCACCCAGTCCAGTATTTGAGCCGAAAAACTAAGCCGGCAGAAGAAAAATATCATTCTTATGAGCTTGAGGTTCTGGCAATAGTGGAAGCCTTGAAAAAATGGCGCGTTTATTTACTTGGTGTTAAATTCAAAATAGTTACCGATTGCAACGCCTTTGCAATGACCTTGCAGAAGCGTGGTGATATTCCGTTAAGAGTTTCACGTTGGGTACTATTTTTACAAGATTTTGATTATACTATTGAGCATAGGAACGGCAGCAAAATGAGACATGTCGATGCGTTGAGTCGTATAAGCTGTCTAATGCTGGAAGATTCACTTCACCATAGATTGCAGCAAGCACAAGCTAAAGACCCTTGAATTAAGGCGGTGTTAGCCGTTTTAGACCATAGCACATATGACGATTTTTATGTGAAGCATGGTATTTTGTACAAGGATCCAATTCAGGAACTTGTTGTAGTACCTTTAATGATGGAAGAGGAAATCATTCGAATGGCACATAAGGAGGGAAATTTTTCCGCAAAGCGTACTCAGGAGGCGATTTAGAAAACATTCTATATTCCGCAGCTATCAGTAAAAGTGCCCAAAATTGTTCAGACTTGTATTGAACGCATTGTTTCGGAAGGTAAAACAGGGAAAAAAAGAAGGATTTTTGGCTCTAATTAGCAAAGAAGGGCAGCCGCTAGGAACTTAAAATGTCGATCACGTTGGCCCAATGACCCAGACATCTAAGAGCTACAATTATATTTTAGTTGTAGTCGATGCCTTTTCAAAATTTGTTTGGCTCTATCCAACTAAAAATACGACTGCAGAGGGAGTAGTTGATCGGCTTGAAAAGCAATCAGCTTTATTTGGAAATCCAAAGCGCATAATTTCAGATTGAGGAGCAGCTTTTATTTCTTATATGTTTAAAGAATATTGTGAGGTTGAGGGAATACAACATTTAATGATAGCGACAGGTGTTCCACGAGGAAATGGGCAGGTAGAACGCATGCATAAAATTGTTATACCTATGCTGTCAAAATTATGTCATGAAAGCCCAAATCAATGGTATAAGCATGTTGATGTAGTGCAACAGGCAATCAACAGTACACCTCCTAGAAGCACTAAAGTTTCTCCATTTAGATTGCTAACCGGAGTTGAGATGAGGATCAACCAGATATCTGTTTTGCGTGAACTATTAGATGAATCGCATATAAGCGAACTAGACAGTGAAAGAGAAGCTACGCGTAAGGAAGCGCAAGAAAATATAAACAAGTTACAACAGGAGAATCGTAAAACGTTTAATAAGAATCGAAAAGTGGAAGTTAAATATAAGGTCGATGATTTAGTAGCAATTAAGCGAACGCAGTATGGCACCGGGATGAAACTCAGGAGCAAATTCTTTGGTCCCTATAAGGTAATTTATGTTCAATCTCACGGGAGATATGATGTAGAGAAAGTTGGTGACCATGAAGGTCCTGGAAAGACTAAAACAGTGGCAGAGTATATGAAAAAATGGGAGCTTTAGATATAGCATTAAGGATGACGATCATTCGAGACGAATGAAGGTTAGGATGGCTGATTGTGGGAGTTAGATTAAGACAAGTTGAATTGTAACGTCTTATTTTAATCGATTATCATTTATCATTTTTTGTTATTATTATCATTTGAATGCCAAAACTGAATAATGCAACTCTGAGTTATTTCGATTCAAGTGGCGGTGTAGCCGATAAGAAAACCGATAGGAGAGTTCTTCTTCTTTGGTCGAGCTGAACAAGCAGGTTCACCGACGTTGCTAGCGACTTAAGTAAATATGTAAAACTAGTATCTAAAATTAAGCAAGAATTTATAAGAAATGCGACAAACTATCACAAATTAAATAAACATTAATAATACTTTATCCATTGAACACTCGGAAATCCTACACATATATATATATATAAATATATATATATATGTATACAAATATATTTTGTGCTATGCTGCTCGGTTCAAAAGATATTTAAAATCAATTTTTATTTTCAACTTTTAAAATAAAAATTGGAAAATAACTCTTATTTTTGATTGCTAAAATAAATATTGAAAAGAAACTCTTATTTTTAATTTGTATAACAAAGATTGAAAATAAAAGTTATTTCACAATTTTTTATAAAAAATTGTAATTTAATAATTAACTATTCATTTATTCATTTAAGTCAAAAAATAAGAGTTATTGATTAAGTTAAATAAAAAATTTTGGAAAACAATACTTGCTGTTCAATTTTTAATATAAAAACTATAATCGATACAGTCCCTGGATTCGAGCCATGGCTTGGGGATCAAACCTGTCGTTAAGATATCTGAGAAGATTTTCTGGAGCCAGTTTATGACAGTATCCCCTGCATACTGCAGTTGGGCTGGGATAATTGCGTCGGGCCCAGGGGATTTAAAGGGCGAGAAACTTTGAATGGCCCATTAGATGATATCTTTGGAGAAAAGGTCAGTAGAGTCATACTCGTGACATTCTCTGTAGATAGGGGTTCGTAATCCTGCGACTGAGCAACCAGGAAAGTGGGTTTCAATCAAGAGTTCCAGAGACTCTAGACTGGTCGTTGTCCACGAGTCATCGGGTTTTTTGAAGAAGCCCACGAATGCTCAAGTGCTGGAGAGAACTTTCCTGAGCCTTGCGGCTTCTGTAGTGTTATCGATTGTTGAGCAGAAATTCCGCCAAGTGGAGCGCTTAGCTTGTCTAAGTTTCTTTTGATATGAGGTTAGGTTCGCTTTATAGAGACTCCATGATTGGGCCCCCCCCCCCCCCCCTGAACCTTGCATTGTTAAAGAGCTTTTCCGAAGTTTTGCGAAGCTCATCTAGTTGTGGGGACCACCACGGTGGTTTGGATTTCCAGCTTGGCTTGCTCTGGGGGCATGCCTTGTTTAGGGCGGACCCGCATGCCTCCGTGAGCTTGTTGGTGAGTAATTCAGTGTACTCGGGTGAAGGGAGCCCCACGGGGGGGTGCTCTGGGACAAGTCTTGCTAAAGATTCTTTGTAAATGGTCACGTTCGTGCGTTTAACGTTTCTGCACCGTTTAGGCTTGGGTATATCGAGAGAGAAAACTATATCGATATATCTATGATCAGAAAAGAATGCTTGTCAAGCACTCTCCATCTTATGAGTCTTTGGTGAAGGGAGGCTGTGGCTAGCGTCATGTCTAAGACCTCTTCCCGATTTCTTGTAATAAAAGTCGGGTCGGTACCAATATTACAAATGTTCAAATTAGTTGAGAGGATATAGTTAAAGAGTAACTCACTCCGATCATTTATGTCAGTGCTACCCCACTGATGGTGATGAGCGTTGGCGTCGCATCCTATGATGAGCTCAGTGTTTGTCGCTTCGCAGTCGGCGATTAGCGCACTTAGCAGTTGGTGTGGAAGTGGTCCTCGATGGTCATGGGCCATGTAAGTTGAGCTGAGTCAGACATGTCCTGACTTCAGCTCAAGACACGCAGCAGTGGTGTCGCCATTACTGAAATTAGGGAGCAGAAATATGTCTAGGTGTTTTCTAGCAAGTATGCAGGTGCGGACTTTACCTTCATTGCGGGCTACAAGTATCTTATAGTACTTAGTCCCCAGTCCAGAAACCTTGCCACCGCAGACCCAAGGTTCCTGGATGAGGGCAATGTCTGCTCCGCATTGGCTTATACGGAGCAGCAGAGCGGCTGCCGCCGCCTTACAGTGGTGAAGGTTGAGCTGAAGGAGTCTCAGAGACATCTTCCGACTTCCTCTCCACCACAGTGGGATTAGCCTCCTCGTCTGTGTCGTCGTCGAGAAGTCTTATCATATTGGCCATGTCGTCGGCTAAGTCAGAGCCCTCTGACTGGTGGTCGGCCTGGGCACTTGCCTCTTTATCCGGCTCGTCACTTTCGGTGACTGTGCTTTGATACCATTGGCTGTGGTATCGCCAGCTTTCACCGGGGGCTGCCCACTCGGGGCTGAGACGTCATCCACCACCGTAACGTCATCGTGGGCTAAAGGCTTGCTAGCCGCATCCGAACGGTAGACACGGATCGCTATCGGCTTGAAGCCGTAGTGGGCCGCTCCGTTGGACGCGGCAAGGGCCTTGACTGACTCATCATTTATGATGAGGATCACCGACCGCCTCTAGCTTTGCGCCGGGATACACTTCTCCCAATAGAGCAACAGCTTTTTTGAACAATTCTGCGGTTTCTTCGTCATCGCAGGCAATTGCTTTAATGTTGACCTGATAC
Organism: Scaptomyza flava; assembly: GCA_030179655.1. Classification (NCBI taxonomy): domain Eukaryota; kingdom Metazoa; phylum Arthropoda; class Insecta; order Diptera; family Drosophilidae; genus Scaptomyza; species Scaptomyza flava. Next base: position 331,532 of record JARNME010000199.1, read on the forward strand.
CATCCAGCATCAGAGCAACGGGTTGGCGGTCCGCCAGACAGCTCCGTCAGGTTGACGACCTTGTCTTGGAGCTCGTTCTCGATGGCCCCCCACCTGTTCCGCTGGATGTGGCCCTCTTTGTGGCCCTTGTCGAGGACACCAACGATTAAGTTCTCCTTGGCGGCTTCGGCGAAGTACTGCGTGAGCGGCTGGGACTGCGGGGGTGGCCTGATCCGCTTGTCTAGCGGGGCCGTCTCCTCAACGGAACGTTGGCGCTTCTGTTTGGCTTTAACAGAAGTGGCCGGGATCGCTGGCTTAAAATCCGGAAGGATTTTTTTTAGCCCAATCGACCAGGTTGACACCGTCGGGGGATGAGGGCTGAGCTGTTAGGTTTCTTGTAGAATCTCCGCCGCGCGCCGCCGGTCCGGAATGGACTGTTTTTTTGCCACTGTGGTAGCGGGCCCCAAGGCAGTTGCCTGCGAACCGGGAAGCTGGTGTTGCAGACTTATGCTGCAATCTCCGAGCTCCAGGAGCCGCTCCAGGTCGACGTCCGTGGTGTGAGGACAATGGCTTGTTCGCCCTGCACCAGAGCCGCTGGCGGCGTTGCGAGCACCTGCTGGCGTACCAGGCGATGGAAAGGGGGTGCTAGCACCTGTAGAGGTGCTACCACTGATAGATGGATTGGCGTATCGAATTTGACACGTGTGGGTGCTTGAGCTTGAAAGCTAAAAACTTTGGCACCCTGGGTTTACGTTTATTTGCCTAAGGCCAATTCTATTACTATATTATTGTATATATATATTACAAGATAGCAATTGACATTCCACAAAGATCTGCTGCATAAAGTTTTATGTTATACCCAATCGGCTCCCAGCCCCCACTTCCCCACCTTTTACCAACTTTGAGCAAGATTTACCAAATTTGGTAGGAAAATAGCTGGTGGCATCCCCAACTGCTTCGGAGAATCTTTAAGGAAGCGTACACCCCTGCCGCGTTCGTACCCCTTTACAATCAGGCCTTGTTTTAATACTTTTAACGAGTATACCGCAGTCGGTTGCGTCCAACTGCATTTTTTTCCACTTTTTGCACTTTCCCAATGTCCCAATGAGAGTGTTTTTTTCAGACAGTCTGAAAGTGTCGACACTTCCTAGCGAGCTCTGGTTATTTATAACCTTATTTCAATGATGAGTAACCGAAACCCACAGCCGCGTCTTTCGCAAGCAGACTTTTATTATTTGGTTAAATACTTGCATCAGAGTGTTCCATAGTATCTGCAACGTTTTTATGCATTGACTTACAAAAATGAAGCGAAAGCATTCCATTGTCACATTTATGTGTCTGGTGCTTTTTCGTTAATGCAGCACTGATGAGTTTTTTGGGGCCGATCCCGAAAAAAGTTCTCGCACATATATTTGTAAATTCTCATATTTAAATGTACATGCATACATTCATGCGAACCATATATCTATAGAGCTTGCTTAGCGTGGTGGTTTCCATACAAAGGATTACAGCCACGGGATTTATATTTCCAAGGATATAGAACAGTAAGTTTGGTTCAAACGGTAATTAACGCCTCATTTATGGTACTAGCTTTTCAGTACATACTGTTCGGGTCTGCACTATCCCAATTGCTGAGGGTTGTAAGCACCAGCAAAACACACAACTATCATGATACTCACGGAAGAGGCCCTTGGAAAGCAAATTTAACCGAATATAAAAGTAAAAGTATATAAAGTCGTCCCGACTGACTTGGATTTAGGGCTACAGAATGGCTGTCACTTTTAGCCGCCTCATTCGACCAGCAATGGACGATATGACATGCGTACAAAAAAAATATCAAATCGAGATAAAAGTCTAGTCACGGAGTTGATCAAGCCCCAAATTTGTGCTACCAATAAGGCACCAACTCAGGGTTGAGCCCAGACCTGTTAAGTTGCCATTAGAATTACTAATCAATTAAATTATTTTTGGAAAATAGTCGTTGTGATTATATAGTTCGCTGGTGAAAAATGTATGATTATTTAATGATTACGATTACAAATAATCAAAAATAATGGAAAATTACCATGAATTATTAAAAATAATGGAAAATAATTGAAAATAATGGAAAATAATCGTTTTAATATTTTCCATTATTTTCCATTACTTTCCATTATTTTGCAATATTTTCCATTATTTCGACCATTTTGAGAGAAACAAATTATTTTCAACATCAGATTTAATAACAACAATGTTTCTTTACAAAAGTGCAAAGCTTTTGCAGCCACCCGCGCACTTTATGCAAAAGCTTTCTTATTGGAGTTACGTTTTTGAGTGCATTCGCAGCTTTGCTTGTCATGGGTGTATTACGAGTTTTGCAAGGGGGGCGGGGGCTGTTTGTTGTGTTACGATCTGTGACAAACAATTTTTTATTAAATGAAATAAACACAGCTATTTATGCATATAAAACTAAAAAATATTGCTCCGTGCATAATTTAAGTTGCCAATGCTACCTCTCCCTACGCCCTTGCCAATTCTTATTACATTTTATATCTTGCGCTGCATTCGCGGTTTCGTAAAGCGCGATCATATGTTTAAGAGAGAGAATTTGCAAGCTCAACACGCGTAAATTGATCGCATTTCGTTTTATATGTTTGAACGTTCATATGTTGAGTTTGAATTTTTTTTTGTTTAATTGAACTTTGTGAATTTTCTGAAGTTTTGTATACTATCAATTGTGAATATAATACAATATTTGGTAAGTATTGAAGGTGAAGCAGTTTAAAAAAACTTAAAAGCTAAATGATTGCCTATTAATAACAAGTGAACACCTTGTATTGCATTTACAGTGTAAATTTTACACCAGTCGGCTGACTAGTGTACACTTGTCATGTAACTTTTGTCACTTATGTATGATTGAATGAGGTATAAAAACATTTTTAATTTAGGCAAAAATGTCTCAGAGTATTTTCGAGAGCGATTGCGATTTTTCAGCAGATGATACTTTGGAAGATCCAGACTTCTTGTGAGTAAATCTGTCAGATTGTTTGAATTTGTAACAAATTTCTATATTTTTATACCCTTAACCCATAAGATGGGTAAATAAGGGTATAATGGTTTTGTGAAAAAGTATGTAACAGGCAGAAGGAAGCATCTCCGACCCCATAAAGTATATATATTCTTGATCAGCATCAACAGCCGAGACGATATAGCCATGTCCGCCTGTCCGTCCGTCTATCCGTCTGTCTGTCTGTCTGTCTGTATGAACGCGTGGATCTCAGAGACTTCAAGAGCTAGAGACTTCTGATTTTGTATTTAAGTTCTCCTATACCATGAGCAGAACAAGTTTGCTTCAAATTATCGATAACTATTCTAGTTTCCGATATACACATAATATCGATAACAATAAAATATCGAATTTGGAAAATGTAAAAATGAGGGTTGAAATAATGGGTAACGATAGAACTTTTCTGAAAATTTCGTCCAAATCGGTTAAGAAACACCGGAGATATCTAATTTTATCGATTGAAGTTAAGTCAGTATAATCAATTATAAATTTAATTTACATATTTATTGCAACTGGGTTCAGGGTATCTTCTAGTCGGGCTCTCCCGACTAGAGCCTTATTACTTGTTTTTCTTGCATCGAGCGCCAGACGCTTTTTAAAAATAATACAATAATTATTCGAGCATTATTGTTATACTCACTTTTACGATGTAATTTATTTTTATGGCTTTCAATAATAATTTCGCGCTTTTCAAATCGCTGACCAATTATAACTAAAGCTACTTCACTTGATAGAGGTGCATTGTAAAGCTCTTTGTGAACACCAGCGGGTGTTTGTTCAGCATGTAAAACCAATTTATAGTCTTTAGTACTCGTTGGTTTTTTATTGAGAGCCATTTTTAGATCTTATAAAAAAACGATTATGTTGATGAAACATACATTGAAGATCTTTTACTACGCTTAAATCAACATTTGAAATATTTTTGCAACGTAGTTGAGCTTCCTTTTCATCATCACCAACAAAATAAATTTGAAGAAACTGCAGTTCTTCATTTGGCAAAGGTCGGACACTACCAATTAATAGATACACTTGTCCTTGGACCTTAAAGGTTGACCAACTTTCATTTATAATTTTTGTACTTCCAAAAGAAGTCATTTGAAAGCAGCTGTTATACTTTCATATGCGATAAATGAAATGATCATGCTTTGGATGCCCACCAATTATTAAGCTTTTAAGTGGATCAGGCAAACTTACAGCACGTGGCTACATTAAATTACCCGTGCCGTCCTCCAGGCAATCGGCACATAGCCATTACTAAGGCATCCCCTAAATATTTCCCTCAGCCATGGAGTGATCACATGTTTGACCTTCTGCAGCATGGCCGGGAATATGCCGTCTGGACTCGGTGATTTGTATCTCTCAAAGGAGTCTAAATCCCACATTATCCATCGCGTTGTTGTGATATCCTCCTCCCCAAGGAGGAGTGTTCTCAGCCGTTCTGTGGAACTTGGTGTTAAACGACCTACTGAAAAAATTCAAACGGAAAGCCCCGAAGATAACCGCCTATGCGGACGACATAAGCATAATTATCACGGGCAAGTGTCAATCGACAATCAGCTCTGTCATGTACCACAAATTCAAAGAGATACTTGAATGGGCTATGGAAGCCAGTCTAAGTATCAACGCGGACAAGACGGACCTCTTTCTCTTCACTAAGAGACACAGGTACCTCGCTGAACTCCATTGATACCAAACGAAAGTATCAAATACCTGGGGATAGTAATGGACAGCAAGTTGAGTTGGAAGCTCAATGTGGAGGAAAGGGGAAGAAAGCCACCAATGCACTCTAAACATCGCAAAAGATGTTGGGTAGCACTTGGGGACTCTAACCAAAACTGACACATTGGATTCTAATCTCGATTGTGCGCCCCATACTGCTTTACGGTGTACACCTAATTCTGTTTTTACACGGTAGATTGGTTCCAGAAAAAAACGTGTTAAATATCAAAAAAAAAAAATTGATCGTATGCAAAAGTAAGTGATTGGTTCCTTATCTTTAAAACCTATTAGAATTATTGAAGAACAAGGATTTTTAAGAACAAGTTTTAATAATTATTTTATAGATGTGTATTACACAAAAAAAAAACTATCTATATATATATACCTGTTAGAATTGTTTTACGTTCCTGAACTCAATACAATATACAATTCTACCAAACAGCTACAATGTTGATATAAGAATAGGTTATTCAATTTTAAAGGCAAGAAAAAATTCAAATGATAATCATAAATACAAGAATTTAAATTTAATTTCTGTAATCATAAGTAACTCGCATTCGCTTGCTTCGAAAAAATCACTATCATCGCTACAATTACTTTGAACAATTTAAAATTGCTCGACATGCAAACTTGCTTGTGTCCACAAAAAGGAATTCCTCTTAATTTGTCATACGAACATATTTCACAAAAATTATATCTGACAAAAAAAATTCAAGCCAACAAATTATGAACCGTGATAAATAAAATAAACTCGTGTTAAAATATTAAAAAAAAATATATATATATTTGAGAACTGTGTAAAAACAGACCGTGTAAAAACAGAATTAGGTATACCGGTATGGTGGAAGGCCAAGCCACAGAGAAGTCCACTTACTTTAAAAGAATGGAAAAAACTCAGCTACATACACTTACGTGCCTCACAGGAACGCTGAGAATTACACCTAACAAAGAACTACAGACTACACTGAATGTCAACTCCGTGAACATACAGGCACGCCTAACAGCCAAAAATACTGCACAACGTCTTTGCACGATAGGCAACATGAAGATACAAAACTACGGGAATAGTGTAATTCCAAGAGAGATCCAAGTCGAAACAGACTATATGACCCCAAGAAACAATTTAACGTTAAAAATGCGCATCTACTGGTTTCCAAGCATTCAGGGCTTCTAGCTAAGCAAGGTGCAACGGGACTCAACAGTTATAATGAGGAAGTTCCGATCTCCCTGCGAACTCCACACTCCTACATGGAAACACAAGCACGGGACGCAGCAGTACTAAGGTGGACAAACACCTCTGACTGCAAAATCTCAAAATAATGTTCAAAACCTTTGACAACTGTTTACACTTTTACTATCATTACGCATTTCATGGGTTCAGGGTATAAACAGACATAGAAAACTGCGAGGTCGCTTTATTTTGTTCGAGTCTTTTTTTATATCGACGTGTAGTATCAAAAACTTAAACATTTTTATAACAACACAACATCAATAGCTTTTAGTATTTCTCCAAGCATGGTTGGTTTCGGGCGTTCTCGTTGGCTAGCTAATGGAGTAGGTCCTTAAAGGTCCTGCGTTTTAGTCGTCTGCTTGACATCAACGTCGTACGCCTTGAGGATTTGGTTAACCACCCTGTGGACTTGCTCAATAGCTCTGTGCCCTCCCCTTAAGCCAAATTAGTAGTCAGGAAAGATAGCCACACGATCCATAAGCTTCACAAGACGAGAAACGATCAATCGTTCCCATACCTTCGATAAAGAAGGTAGGATACTGATCGGCCGGTATGACTCTGGGCTTTCCTCCGGCTTGCCCGATTTCTGGATCATATAGATTCTCGCTAACTTCCACTGGGCAGGGAAGTGCTGCGTCCTAAGTATAGCGTTGAAGATCAACTTTATAAAAATAAGTGCTTGTATTGGCAAGGCCCTCAGGGTGCCGTGGCACATCCCATCATGACCAACAGCCTTGGATCGAGGCAGGACTCTGACTGCGTCGATGACCCACTCAACTCTGATGGGGCTGATGGGCAGTGACATCTGCAGGGGAGTCTCCAGTGCTCGGGTAGACTCATCAAGCTCGTCCTGGTCAGCTTGGTCTACTGGCGTGAAGCCTTCTTCTAGGTGACTTGCGAAAGTTTCTGCTTGCTCTTCGTCCGTGTGGCCTGTTTCCTGAGCAACATTGAGGTACTGTCCTCCAAGGTTGACGCATAAAACCTCGTGTGGCACGCCAGAGAGTGTTGCCTGCATCTTCGGCTTAGTCTAGGCTCTCGAGCCTCCATTTAAAGGATTCACTTTTCAGCCTGCGCAGTAATTATTTAAGCTCCCTCTCGGATCTTATCCATTCCGCTCTGTCCAGTGGGTTAAGGGCTTTCAGAAATCCATTCAATTTTTTACTCCTGAGCAAGCGCATTATATTTGGTTGTAATCTGTTTCCAGAAATATCGTGCCGTCTTAGGCAACGAGAATGGAACTTATATAGAGTCGTCATGAGCCCAAATTCTGACTGCCAGTTGGAATAGGCAATCGTGGCGACACCTCTCTCACAAAGCGCGGCTGCGGCTTTTTTCTCTGCCAGCGCGTTTCGTGCCCGATCATCAAGTCACTCGGCTTGGCGACTGTTATATGCATTTGTTTTCTCATAGCACAGCCAGCCAGCCATGCTCTGAGTATATGCGCATAGCCAGCGATTGTGCAGCGCGCAGTCGCTTCTTCGCTTGCTGTTCGCCCTTCTTTTCCTTGTATAAACATATGAGCGTGTCTACGTCACACGTATTATCATTTTTTTTATCATTTTTGCGACGTTGCCTTAGTGAAGCTATGCATTATACCCACATTCATATATATTTATATATTTTTGCTGTTTTGCTAGGATTTCTACTGATTTTTGTTATTTTGTTTGGGCTGGCTAGTGTTAGTGTGTTAGTGATTTTGTATTTCTACATGACATATTTTAACGTAGTATGCGTAGCATTTGCCATGGCATTCATTGACCTTTCTCTACTATTAAATAAATTTGGTGTATTTTGCTTACAAAAACAGCAACAGCAATATAAACAAGCGTCTAGTAAAATAAGCAGCCGAATATCAGTTTTGCATTGCTGGTCATATATGCTCTTTCATGTTTTCAGCTCTATGACCATTTTCAGCAATTTTGCCATCGCAACTACCATACGCTTATGCAGCGATGCGCACAAACTGCGAAAGTGTATTTAGTTGTGCATATGTCGATTTCATTTGCCGAAAACTCGGAATATAAGAAAATAAAGAATGAAAGAAAATAAACTAAGAACTAAAATAAAGGGTCGGCTAATGTTTCACATACATTCACATAGTCATATATGTATATACATTTTGCTGCATACACTCATATCATTTTGCTGCTTATCGCCAATGTTCACCAAAAACCTAGACTTAGTGTCTATTTTACATTTTGCTGCTGATCGGCAAGCAAATTTTGTTTGACGCTTGTTTATTTTGCTGTTTGCCTGATAATGCAAATGGTCGATCAGCACAAAATATGATATTTGGCTGCCTTGGAAGTATTGCATTTTAGGTTTTTGTAAGCAAAATACACCAAATTTATTTAATAGTAGAGAAAGGTCAATGAATGCCATGGCAAATGCTACGCATACTACGTTAAAATATGTCATGTAGAAATACAAAATCACTAACACACTAACACTAGCCAGCCCAAACAAAATAACAAAAATCAGAAGAAATCCCAGCAAAACTTCAAACATATAAAAATATATATGTATGTGGGTATATATATATAAATAGTGATAAGACGTTTGACGTATACGCGCTCATATGTTTATACAAGCAAAATACTCAGAGCATGGCTGGCTGGCTGTGCGATGAGGGAAAAAATCGTAGCACAGTCGGCAAACCGAGATAGAGGTGTCGCCACGATTGCCTATTCCAACTGGCAGTCAGAATTTGGCCTCATGACGACTCTATATAAGTTCCATTATCGTTGGTCTTAGGGGCTATGTAGCATCGGCAGCAGCCGATCATTTTTTGGTGTTGAGTAGGTCAATAGCGTCTTCAACATCCGGCACAGAGCTTATCCGGTTTTGAGGTGCGTGCTGGTGTCCAGCCGTCTCTGAAACTCATTAACATCAGTTTGCTGGTTGATGAGTCTTGGAACACCACAAACCACATTAGCCGTACTTTTGAAGGCTATTATCAAGCCAAGGGTGTCACTCGGGTGATCCCAGTCGTCGGACATAGAGAGAAGCTGGTCAGGGTGGTTAGCGAAATCGATGCAGGATGGAATGCCACGTGATCCATAAGGGTACCTTGTCGGGGAGCCTGTAGAAAGGATTTTAGCTAGACGGTGAGCCAAGCTTCAAGCAAGATTAAGGCCTCTTGTGTTACAGCTTTGTCCAACCCACAGCTGATAATGTGCGTTTCAGTCCGCTCCTACCAAATATTTGCTGCCATCTGAGTTCAGAATTTCATTAAAATCACCCATCGTTGTCCTCACATTGGGCCTACAGTAGATTGTACCAAAGTCTACGTCACCAGCATCAGTAGTAAAATGAAAGGTAAAATACTGGTAGACCAAATTGCTCCAAACGAGAACAGCCCAGCCTCCTTGGGAATGCTGGTCAGATCGTCCGGGTTTCACTCAGTAAAATAACTTGTATATCATGTTTTTGTTCCACAGCCTCTAGCTCTTGTACGTTGCCTGAAATACCAGATACATTCCAGATTAGCACCTTCAGTGAGGGAATCGTTTGGACAAGAACGCGGTCAAAAAGGTGAGGATCTGCTGTTGCATCCCCAAAATATGCTGCTGCATATCTGCCATCCTTTCGATGACACGACTCAGGTCTTTAATGGCAGAAGAAAGCCCATTATCTGGTAGCTGCTGTTGCTGTTGTTGTTGTTGAGCAGTTTGTCTCCGCTCTTGCTGCTTTTTTAATATTTGCTGCAGTCTGTCGTTTGCTGTTCAACCCTACTTCTTTTGGAGTAGAAGCGTTCTTCTGGCCACCGCAGCGTAAGTTTGCCCCTCAAGTCCATTAGAGGATTGAATGGGCAAATCTATAGGTTTGGTCCCTTGCGTTCTGATTCTTAGATTCTGATTTGGTCTCTGCATGGTATTTTTGGTGGTTTTTGAAACCCCAGCTCTTCTTATTTATTCCACAAGCCACTGGCAACCCTTATAATTTGCTGGATGATTGCCGTTGCAGTGCAAGCATGTAGCTGCTGTGTCTGGTATGTGTGGAATTGGATTTTATGGGCGTCTAGCTTTCGAACAATTGCCCTAAAAATGGGCACATCGTTGCCAAGAAGCCTCATTGTCTTTCCTATATTAGATTTTATAGTAAAGCTGTTTTCATCAATTATATTGGACAGTAGCATCTACATATACATCTTGGATATTGTCGATGTCATTGAGCACTTTAGGGGGAGGCTTCTTCGAAACAACCGTGGGAGCTTTATTGTTTGCATTAGCCTTGGCGTTAAGCTGGTTGCTGGAAGCAGCCTTGGCGTTAAGCTGGTTACTGAAAGCAGCTTGGGCGAATGTTGAGGGGCCAAAATCCAAGGGGTCCGATGTGGTGAGTCGTCGTCCGATATAACAAAGGTCTCGGAGGCGTCTTCAGTGTCCATGTCGTAATTTTCGTGCGAAGCCAGAAGGGAAAATCGGTTGGTCGTATTTGGTTTGATGGTTAAACGATTGGCCGATTTCAGTGTCAATTTTGTTATGTTTGCGGCACGAAGCATGCGGAGATATGCTGTCATACACTTTCCTTTTACCGGCAATATTATGCATATAACTGATTTGTTTTGCCACCTAAGTGGGCTTGTCCATATAAATATTGTTTTTAATATAATAACACTCGGAGCGAATAATAACAAGTCTGCTCTCAGGAAAAGCTCACTTGCGACTTTTTTCTCAAAGTAGGATAAGGTTAGGTTAAAGCGGTAGTGTATTGGCCCGTTGTGGTGCAGCGTTTTGGACTTTATCCAAAAACCATCTACCCAGACACAGAGTGTGTCACACCACTTTCGAGGGCGTGGGCCCAGCCCGAGGCTTGAATAAAAGACAGGATATTTTTCGGGTTAATATCTGCCGTCCCAACACTAGCACTGCCGTCAACTGCTCCTGCCGCCGCCTTGCTGTTTTCTGTGACCGTGTCAACTCTGCCGTCAACTACCTCTGCTGCCACCTCGCTCTCCGTCGAGTCGGAGTCATTGCCGCCGTTAACTGCTCCGGCTGCTGCCTTGCCGTCGGCTGCTCTAGCAGTAGGCCAATTGCCAGTGCCCATAAATTTGGAAGAGCAGTTGGATAATTTACGCAAGCAGAAGGAAATATTAGAATTGCAGCAACAAATTGCAAATTTACAGCAGCAGCTCGGTGCCTCGCCCAGCGTAACACGTCAGCGCCTAACGGACATCATTGTCATTGAGTCCATGGTCCCGCGGTTCTCGGCAGACAACGCGTATGATGTGAAAAAGTTGATTAGTGACTTGGAGGACGCCTGAGATATGCTGCAACTAGATGCACGTATGCGATTTGACGCCTGCCTCTGATTATTAGAAGGCACGGCAGCCGTCCTCATGCGCACAATTACCGTTCGCAGCTACAAACAGCTCAAGGAAATATTAAAACACGAGTTTGGGCGATCGAGAAGCACGGAGGAAGTGTACGCAGCGCTGCGGAGCTGACGCCTTAGGCCAGGAGAGGGATACCTGCGATACGCAATCGAGATGCAGGAGATAGCGATGATGAGTGCAACTTTCCCTGAGGCTGAGTTGGTGGACCTCATCATTGATGGATTGCGGGACAGCTCGCCAGCCGTGGGCATGCTATATGCAGCCCGAACAATCGACGACCTGAAGACACTGCTGGAGAGATATGAGAGACGTCGGGTCCAGGCAAATGCAAGCCGACAAGTGGCTTCAGTACAACCCGCTGGTTCCCTGCCGTCCAAGAGAGCCGCCCCTGCCGCAAGAGATGTGCGGTGCTATAATTGTTCTGCATTTGGACATTATAAGTCCCAATGCCCAAAGCCTCTGAGACCGGAAAGTTCCTGTTTTAAGTGTGGGAAAACTGACCACATTTACAAAAACTGCCCGATGAAGGTTGGAAATGCTGTCGCCAACAATGCTGCCGCTGCCGTCACTCATTCCTGCGGAAGACACCTTAGCAGATAAGATAGATCAGCTACAGATGGTGAGTGTTGCCTTTATGTCAAATCAAGTGAAAAGCAGTGGGCTTCCAAATACTTTCTCCCTTCTTGATTCGGGTAGTCCTAGAAGTTTTATTCGGCAATCTCAAGTGCCTTCCACCTGTAGGCTAAAACCTTCCCCGTTGAACTGCCGTGGGCTTGGGGAACAACCAACTCATATCCTTAGGAAAATTCCAGTGTACCACAAGTATTTTTAACCAAAAAGTTTTGCATACATTCGATGTATTACCTAATAGTGCCACAAATCTGCCAATGATTTTAGGCAGAGACTTTTTTTGTAAAACAAATAAAAAACTATGTATATTTAGAATGAAGTATACCAGAAGTCAATTGTTGGCCTTGAATAAAGCTAAAATAGATTGTAATGTGAAACTCAGTGCATTACTTAATTCACTTGATTTGTTCAAAACAGATGTCAAACGCACAATGAAAAAATAAAAGTCAACCCGGTCGCTTAATGAAAATGAGTTTATGCCTGCCGAATCATCGTCGTGTACCACTGAGAGAGAGTGTCCCGTCATGTCTGACCATTCGCTGGGTGATGCCCTGGCAGCTATTAATGCAATTGATTTACCTGCTGTTAGTGAAAATGAATTTAATATAGGGCCTACTCTGCCGTTAGAACAATCTACAAAGTTGCAGTCTGTTATTTCCGCCTCTTATGTTGATGTCCCTTCCGAACTGGTTAAACCGACCAATCACGAAATGAAAATCGAATTGACAAGTCAGACTCCTATTTTCTGCCGTCCCCGCCGATTATTCCATCACGAGCGCAACGAAGTGCGCCAATTATGTGATGACTTATTAACTGCCGGCATTATCCGCCAATGTAGTTCCCCTTATAGGCCCGCTATAGGCCCGTCAGAAAAAAAGATAATACCTTAGGAAAATGTGTTGACTATCGCCCCCTGAACAAAATAACTGTACGTGACCACTTCCCGATTCCCCTGTTAGAGGATTGTGTCGAACATCTGGGTGGTAAATCGTTCTTTACTGAACTAGATTTAGAAAGTGGATTTCACCATGTCAAGATGCATCCTGATTCAATTAAATACACTGCCTTTGTAACACCTGATGGCCAATTTGAGTACGTACGCACTCCGTTAGGATTGGTTACGTCTTAAATTGTCTAAGTGTCGTTTTGCGCACAAGGAGCTGGAGTATTTGGGGTATTTAGCGAACTCTTCCGGTATCACCCCGAAACCAGGTCACCTTCAAGCTATAATATGTCTGCCGGAACCCCGGGATAGGAAAGAACTGGAACGCTGTTTGGGTCTCTTTTCTTACTTCCGCCGTTTTGTACCCAATTTTGCCAAAATTGCTTTAGATGCCCCTTATGTTTTTATACTCGATACCGAAGGTAAAGAGTATATTGTGTTTGTGCAATGTCCGTCATGGTGTCTGTCTGTCCGTCTGTATGAACGCAACTTTTTTCCACACTCTTCAAGCTAGAGACTTGAAACTTTCCAATTCGCTTTATCTATGGAATAGTAAATTAAAGTGTCAAGATTGAGGTTCTACGATAACTAGGGGGCTGGCAAATCGATAAATTCGATAACTCAAAAACGATAAGTCCGCATATTTCACACACCCTTACAGCTAGAACTACCAAATTTGGTAAGAAGATAGCTACTAGCAACCCCCAAAAAACTGCATCAAAAATTTTGGAGCCACGCCCTCCATTCCGCCCCCTTTTCCCCACCTTTTATAAACTTTCAGCTAGAGTCACCAAATTTGGTATGAGTATAGCAATTGACATTCCACAAAGATCTGCAGCAAAAATTTGGATGCCACGCCCACCCATACCGCCCCAGCCCCCCTTTTCTCACTTTTTACAATTTTCGAGCTAGAGTCACCAAATTTGGTATGAAGATAGCAATTGAAATTCCACAAAGATCTGCATCAAAACTTTGGATGCCTTACCCACCCATACCGCCCCCAGCCCCCCTTTCCATACCTTTTACAATTTTCGAGCTAGAGTCACCAAATTTGGTATGAAGAAAGATCTGCATCAAAACTTTGGATGCCACGCCCACCCTTACCGCCCCCAGCCCCCTATCCACACTTTTAACAATTTTCGAGCTAGAGTCATCAAAATTGGTATGAAGATAGCAATTGACATTCCACACAGATCTGCATCAAAACTTTGGATGCCACGCCCACCAATACCGCCTCCAGCCCCCGTCTCTCTACTTTTTACAATCTTCGATCTAGAGTCACCAAATTTGGTATGAAGATAGCAATTGACATTTCACAAAGATCTGCATCAAAAATTTGGATGTCACACCCACCCATACCGCCCCCAGCCCCCCTTTCCACAGCTCTTACAAACTTTGCGCTAGAGTCACCAAATTTGGAAGGAAGATAGTTGGTGGCATCCCCATCTGCATCGGAGAATCTTTAAGGCAGCGTACACCCCTGCCCCATCCGTACCCCTTTGCAATCAGGCCTCTTTTTACCTGTTTTAATACTGGTATCGAGTATGCCGCAGTCGGTTGCGTCCGACTGCAACGTTTCCACTTGTTTCTGATGAGTGTCTTAAATCGTTCCGAACACTGCAGTCCAATCTGATCGAGTCACCGGTGCTGTCTGTTTATAATCCGAAGCCTGAAACTGAATTACATTGTGATGCTAGTTCCGCCGGTTTGGAGCAATGCTCCTGCAAAAACAAACTGATGATAAATTTCCCAATATGCATAGCGTTTTGAGACATACCTGAAGTACATTCCGTTTAAGATAATTACAGATTGTAATTCATTAGCGTTAACCCTTAAGAATGGTGGATCTTCCGCGAAAATTGCCCGCTGGGCATTGCTTTTAGAAAATTACATCAGTCTGGTATTTGTATGCCTCACAATGATGCACTTAGTAGACTAGAAACTTCTGTATATGTGGACGATGTGAACCTGGATTTCCTACTACAACTGACGCAAAACCGTGATCCAGAAATTGTCAAACTCCGGAGTGTCCTGGAGAACCAAGAGATTGCTGGTTTTGAATTGCAAGATGGTGTCGTGTATCGCCGATCACCGACTGACGTACTTCAGCTTTATTTTTCCTGCCGAAATGATTAAGAGTGTCATACGAACAGTGCATGAGAAGCTAGGCCATCTGGCCACTGAAAAATGTTGTACACAGATTAAAAAACATTATTGGTTTTCGTATATGAAATCTTACGTTAACAACTTTGTTAAAAATTGCCTCAAGTGTATCTACTACTCCCCTTCCGCTAACAGTAACAATGCTACCCTGCATAGTATTCCGAAAACCCCTCTGCCGTTTGACACTCTTCATTATGACCACTTAGGACCTCTTCCGTCTACACAGTCCAAGAAAAAATATCTGCTAGTCGTTATTGATGCCTTTACCAAGTTTGTTAAATTGTACCCTCCCGCTACTACTAGTTCCCGGGAAGCATGTCACACTTTAGAGACACAGTATTTCTCCAATTATAGTCGACCCCGCCGAATTGTTAGTGATCGAGGCACATGTTTCACCTCCGCTGAGTTTGCTGATTTCCTGCAGTCCAATCATATAGTCCATGTCCAGAATGCCACTGCCTCCCCTCGGGCTAATGGTCAAGTGGAACGCGTTAACCGCGTATTAGGTCTCATGCTTAGTAAATTGGCTGAACCATGGGATCATGCCGATTGGGCGAAACAACTTCCGAAAATTGAGTTTGGCTTGAATAATTCAATCCACTCCACAACTAAATTTGCACCCTTCGTCCTCCTCTTTGGTGTCGAACAGCGTGGTGTTGTTATAGATGAGTTAACTGAGCGTTTAGATGATAGGCTTATTAGTGAAGTGCCCTTAGTGGACACTCGTAAAATTGCCCTGCAGAACATTGTCAAATCTCAAGAATATAACACCGAGTACTTTAACAAATACCATCGCCCTGCCGTTAATTTTGAAGAAGGTGATTTTGTCGTCATCAAGAATGTTGATACAACGGCTGGCAAAAACAAAAAACTCATTAAGCGATACCGCGGTCCCTATGTCATCCAAAAGAAACTTGCGAATTATCGGTATGTCATCCGAGATGTTGAGGGCTCCCAGCTCACACAGCTCCCGTATGACGGTGTGCTGGAGTCATCTAAACTAAAATTGTGGCTCACTCCTGATTAAAAATTGTTCTTTTGATGTTTGACCATAGCCAATACCCCACCGTCTGGTATGGCGCCGAGCCTTATACAATTTAGAGTCAGTGGAACCGGAGCGATTCCTCTTCAGGACGGCCGAGTTGTAAAGTAATTATATGTATTCCTATCGATTGTGTATATTATGTTAATATATACCGATATATCGTAAGCTAGTATTAAGGTATCGATGTTAGTATTAAGATTTGTCAGAAAAGTGTGGTTCGGCCTCACTGATCTTGCCTTTGTCTCTTTTTCCGGTGACGCTCAAGCTAAGCGCGTGCAATTATTAACACTCAAAAATAATCTTTAGAAATAAATGCCATCCAATTAATATTAGCGAATATATACGAGTTTTGCACATTTTAACGATTGTTTTATAGGCCATATACATAGTTTAATGATAGTTATAGTTTATTATTATTGTTTTGTTTATACAATAGGGTGATGAGCTAAACTCATATATTCTAAGAATGAATTTAATATGAATTCTGAAAACAGTATGCAAACATACTTAGCGATTTTATTATGTTTAATTTTTAATTTTAAATACACTTTATGATGGAATGAAAATATTTGTTGTTATGTTTCCTGGATAGTGTGACGATTGCGTAAATTCGTATTTAGGAGTTTTCAACTAGTACAAGCATTAGAGAACTCTAGGTAGGGTGGGTACAGAGCTATACTTCAACAACAACATGCAGCTATCTTCGCATATAAATTAATTCAATGTCTGTTTGGGGCTTAAGTTAAAAGTGTTAAAAAGGCTTAGGGATTTTAATTACGTCGGTATTTCTGTGTAAGTGTACTTATAAGATTCAACGAAGCCCGCATAGGCTTTTATTGCTAGCCGTGACAACTGAATCCGACCCGAATCGTATTAGAAACGATCCCCGCACACAATATATGGTTTCCCTAACTCGATCCAGAGTTAGAACAACGACTTTACGTTACAGTAATACATAAAATATTAATATATTATAATTATTGCTATAATTATATTTTGACGCCCAACGTAGGGCCTGGGAGAATCTTAGAAAATTACCAAAAGTGTATAGTGTCTTATAGTGTTACTTAAGGTCGTTACTGTAGGCACATAAGATAGCAAATTAATGATTATTTTCTTAGGATAGTTGAAAAAATTTGTGTGTGTTTATATTACTTTGTTCATACGAGTTGCTGGATTGATCCACAACATAGCCCGCGCAAGTTTGTTCATAAGTTTTTAATACTATTTTGCGAATTATTACTCTTGAAATGACTCAGCAATATTTTTCGGAATATTTTGGTTGAGGCTAGGCTTCGACAACGTCCAAATAAATTGTATGGCAATTGCATCTAGAGATAAATATTTTTTTAATTTCTTTATTACATTCTGAAGGACTTTAATTATTAGATCGACTGAATGGAATTTTATTTTGGTGGCATGGATTAAGATAATAACCACAGCATACATTTTTTTTTTTAATTGGGACTTTCAAGAGATTGTTTTTGTACTAAGAGTTGGTTATCACGATAGAGCTATTAAACAAGACTAGTTTATAAACAGGTACACTCAATTTGATGAGCATACAAATGATTATATATTTCGTATTAATGCAATTATTACTGGAAGGGAAGCATTAACAGTCAAATCTATAACACATACTTATATTTGTTATTATTTCGAGGAATAGTGAAGGGGAAAAATGGGATTATAATTGACGGGAATTTGCGTTTATCAGAAACAGATGATACAATACATACATACATCTAAGTCGGTGTGTAGCATTTGTGAAAGACCTTTATTGGGACTTCAATGACAGTTATTAAAAACGGAGTGCAAACATACTTTTCATGACAGTTGCATCAGGGACTGGATAGTTCAATATGACCAATATCCGCAATGTAAACAAGCCGTGAGGATTAAAGAGTAAGTATTATTACTGGATTTAGGACCTTTGCTATCTAATCTGTTTATTAACGATCTTCCAGCAGTTAGTACTAACTCTCGTGTACAAATGTTTGCTGATGATGTTAAGCTATGTTTCACCTAAAATGATGTTTCTCTTTGTAACTTGCTACAGTTGGATTTGGGTACGTTGTCGGCCTTTTGTCTTTTTCGCTTACTGAATTTAAATTTATCTAAATGTAAAGTCATGACTTTTTGTAGAAGTACCCCTCATACTGCTCACTACTTGCTTGATGGTTCACCACTTGACCGCGTGTTTGAAATTAAAGATTTAGGCATTATTCTTGATCGTAAATTAAAGTTTGACGCTCATATTTTGTCCATGGTCAATAAGGCCATTAATGTCCTTGGCTTCATCAAGCGGTGGTCGAAAGAGTTTAATGATCCGTACACCACTAAAACGCTTTATACATCCCTAGTACGTCCCATCCTGGAGTATGGATCTTGTGTGTGGAAGTTTTAACTGGGTTCCTGGAGTTGACTTACCCCCGTATTCAAGTAGACTCCTTTTAATAAATCTTCCCTCCCTGTTAAACCGTAGAACTATGCATGGAGTATTATTTATTACTAACCTACTTAATGGTGAAATCGACACATCAGTTCTTTTGAGTCGAATAAAATTTAATTTCCCAATTAGATCTTCACGTGACTTTTTACCCCTTAGCCTTGATCGTTGCTTGAGCGACTATTTAACTCATGAATCATTTCGTGTTAAATGTTCTGACTATAACAAACTTTATTCTCTTGTCTCCTTGGAGACCTCAATTCCAGTACTAAAACGATCGGTCCTTTTTTGCCTATCTAATCTTAACCACTAATTACTAATCTAACGCTGGTTTGATTGGGTTTTTCCCAATCACGCAACAAATGTTGGACCACTAATTTTATTGTTGAACATCCCAGAGTCTTAACGTTAACTTTATAAATTTTTTACCTAAACTTACTTTCAGATTTATATATTATTTTATTTGGATTTTATGTCAGCTGATCGTAATTGACAATAATTAAACAAATCAATAAATAAATAACTTGGAAGGTCGATATAAGAACTAAGAAGTGGTTGGTATCTTTGGTTGTAAATTCATCCATAGATGGAACATTATTTGCTGAAGTAAAGTTTTTAGAATTTTGTGAACAGCGGTTACTTGACACAGGAGCTAACATAACTTGCGTAGTGTCGAGCATAGCTGCTATAAATTGGCCTAAAAATTCACAATTTCCATAAATAAAAGAGTAATATTAGGTGTGGATTTTTGGGGAGAGTTTCGGTTGGCCCCAGAAATTATAGGGACAATCGATTATGAAAGTAATGAGGCTACTGTGGAAAGTACAGAAGATGCTAAATATCCTTTAACAGACTTACAGCGAAACCGATTAAATACAGTGTTATCATTAATTCCTAGTTTCGAAAGCCAAGGTCTATGCTATACTTCTCTTATCGAACACGAAATTGATTTGGGAAATGCGAATCCAGTTAAACAAAGACTCTACCTAGTATCTCCGGCCGTAGAAAAACTTATGTATGTAGGGGTAGACCGTATGATTGATTAAGGGGTGAAAGGAAAATCAAATAGCTCATGGAGTTCACCCATGAGGTTGGTTATAAACCAGGCAAAGTCAGATAATGCTAAGATGCAAGAAAATTTGAACAAAAGCCACTTTTGCGTTACGCAGGTAAAGTATTTGAGATATGTTATTGGATGTGGAGACATATCTACAGATCCAGGCAAGGTTGAGTCAATCTTAGCGTGGCCGGTTCCAAAGTCAGTGAAATAAGTTCGGAGATTTTTAGGATTGGTCGGATGGTATTGGAGGTTCATTGGAAATTTTGCTACAATGTCAACAACGATAACGGATCTGCTTGCGAGGAAAGAGAACTTCGCTTGGACGGAAGTGGTTCGAGAAGCGTTTGATAAACTTAAAAGTGTACCAACTTCAGCTCTGTATTAAGGAATCCAGATTTTAGCAGAAAGTTTTATTTACATTGTGATGGTAGTGATTTCGGTGTGGGCGCAGTGTTAGTGCAATTAACAGATGAAGGGTTAGAACAACCTATAGTTTAGTCTAGGAGGCTTAAGTCTGTCCAACGCGTTACAGAGCGGGATTGCTTGGCAGTGCTGTTGGGCATAGAGAAATTTCGTTGTTACCTAGAGTTGCAATAGTTCGAAGTGATCGCAGACCACTCTAGTTAAGCATAGCTGATGAGACAAGCAGATTTAAACGGAAGGTTGGCACGATGGGCGATGAAATTACAGAGCTACAGATTCAAAGTACATCATAGAAGGGGACGAGATAATGTAGTACCTGATGCTTTATCACGAATGGATGAGAATTTTACGTTAGATAATTGTGGACCTGAAGTGAATCTAACTTCCAGTTGTTTTAAAAGTCCAGAATATTTGGAACTTCAACGTAAAGTAAATGAGAATCTTGGTTTTTATCCAGATGTGAAGGTTTTAGTTGGTTTTGTCAACAAATGGACAGAGCATACCGATGGCACAAAAGCATCAGAACAGAATGCATGAAAATTGTGGGTTCCACCTGCATTGTCCCTTCAAGTTATAAGTCGTGCACATGAATCCGTTCTTGCGAATTGAGGAATTGCAAAAACTTTAGATTCTATTCGTAGGTATTTATTTTGGACAGGAAAGGTATCTGAGAGGTAACGGTATAACAGCGGCGAACATGGTGCTAAAACCAATAATGGGATCGAAAGCAGAGTCCTCTCTTCCATTTCAACGTCTCTGTAGTGACATTTTGGGACCTTATTCCAGAAGCAAACAAGGAAATATTGGATTATTAACCGTTCTGGACCATCTATCGAAATTTCTTTGGCTGTATTATCCTTGAAAATGGTGCCAGTTCAAAGCGAAAGAGTTTTATGCTATTCTGACTTCTTTTGGCATCAGGAATACGAAGGCAGCAATATATTCACCTCAGTCGAATGCATCAGATAGGGTCAACAGGTCGATAATTTCAGCTATTAAAGCATATGTTAGGTCTTATCAGAGTGCATGAGATTTGCACATTCATGCTTTTATTTGTGGGTTAAGAAATCATAAACTAATATTATTACAAGAGTTGCGTATGAATATGCATGATGCATATAATAGACAGCAAATCTATATAACTTACGGACTACAAATTTTGAGTATGAGGTCGGTCAAAAATGGTTAAGAAGAAACTTTTTACAAAGTAATCTTAGCAAGGGTCTGAACGAAAAATTATGTCGTCAATTTTAAAAGCTAGAGCCAGGCAAAACAAGGGAACTCTTTTTATACCCTCAACCCATAAAATGGGTAAATAAGGGTATAATGGTTTTGTGCAAAAGTATGTAACAGGCAGAAGGAAGCATCTCCGACCCCATAAAGTAAATATATTCTTGATCAGCATCAACAGCCGAGACGATGTAGCCATAACCGTCTGTCCGTCTGTCTGTCTGTCTGTCTGTATGAACGCGTGGATCTCAGAGACTACAAAAGCTATAGACTTCAAATTTTGTATTTAAGTTTTCCTATACCATGAGCAGAACAAGTTTGCTTCAAATTATCGATAACTATTCTGGTTTCCGATATACACATGGAATCGATAACAAAAAATATCGAATTTGGAAAATGTAAAAATGAGGATTGAAGTAATGGGTAACGATAGAACTTTTCTGAAAATTTCGTCCAAATCGGTTAAGAAACATCGGAGATATTGAATTTTATCATTGAAGCTAAGTCAGTATACCAAGGGCTCTCCCGACTAGAGCCTTCTTACTTGTTATATATAAAAAAAACCTGCAAACGAGATAACATACTTTGCACGTTTCATGCTAAGGATCTGAGACAATAAACATTTTCTGTTTAATTCGACGGGTAAGAACTTCAAATTAAGGGGCACAGTAAAATGTAAAAATAAAAATAACATAAAAATACATAAAGTAACATAGAGAGAAAACATTTATATGAAATATTTATTTTTGGCGCGCAATCAGTGTCGAAACTATTTTTTCAATATATTTAAATCATTAAAGTATATTGGCAATGTATTTTAAAACGTATTTGGTTGCATTCGCAATTTTTGGCAATTTTTGTTGTGCAACCATAAAAATAATTTAATCATGCAGTAATTTTGCCTCAGTAAACGCGGAAAGCTTTGCAGCTTCTTTTTGTGCAGATCGCACATCACCCAAAAACAGTACAGTATCAGCGCAGCAGTGACAAAAATAGCCTCGAGAATGGTGCACAAAAACGTATCAATAAGCAAAGTAAAAACAGGAAAAAGCTAAACACTAACTAATTTAACGCATGTCAAATGACCGAAAACTGTGTCGAACACCACTCCCAATCGAAAAGCCCAAAAAAAAAAAAAAAAACTGTCTTAAGTTATTTGAACCTACCGTCAGAATTTTCGCGTATACTATGTGTCTAAGTTTTTATGCTCGTTACCGAAGGTAAAGAGTATATTGAGTTTGTGCAATGTCCGTCATGGTGTCTGTCCGTCCGTATGTGTGCAAGTTTTTTTCCGCGCCCTTCAGGCTAAGGACTTGAAACTATCAAATTACCTTTATCTATGGCAAATTCAATTCAAGTGTCAAGATTTGGGTTCTACGATGGCGAATCGATAAATTCGATGACTCAAAATCGATAAGTCAACATATTTCGCACATCCTTACAGCTAGAACTACCATATTTGGTAAACAGATGGCTACTAGCCTCCCCCAAGAAACTACATTAAAAAGCCCCCCCTCCCCCTCTCATATTTAAGTTAAACAAGTGGAAACGTTGCAGTCGGACACTACCGACTGCGGTATACTCTTTACCAGTATTAAAACCGATGAAAAGAGGCCAGACTGCAAAGGGGTACGGATGCGGTTGGGGTGTACACTACCACCACCTATCTTCCTTCGAAATTTAGTGACTATAGCTCGAAACTTGAAAAGGGTGGGGAAAGGGGGCTGGCGGTGGATTGGGTGGTTGTGGCATCCAAATTTTTGATGCAGATCTTTGTGGAAGGTCAATTGATGTATTCATTCCAAATTTGGTAAGTCTAGCTCAAAGTTTCTATAAGGTGTGAAAAAGAAGGCTGGGGGTGGTATTGGTGGGCGTGGCACCAGAGTGTTTGATGCAGATCATTGTGGTATGCCAATTGCTACCTAAATACCAAATTTTGTGACTTAAGCTCAAAGTATGAAAAAGGTTTGGAAAGGGGGGTGGAATGGGTGGGCCTGGCTATAAATTTTGATTCAGATTGTTGGGGGTCATTGCCAGCTATCTTCCTACCAAATTTGGTGGCTCTAGCTCCACAACTCTGGAAGATACACACGTTCCCGTTTTTGACGAAGCATTGGGTTGGATGGGGGCGGATAGGGCAGTATTGGTGGGCGTGGCATTAAAACTTTTGATGCAATTTTTGGAGGGTCATGATCACCTATCTTGGCACCAACTTTTGTGGCTATAGCTCAAAAACTGTGGGAGATATAGGCTTTTCTGATTTCAAAATGCGGTGGGGCTGGGGGCGGAATGGGTGGGTGTGGCTCCAAAACTTTAGTGCAGTTCTTTGGGGGTCGTTACCAGCTATCTTCCTACCAAATTTGGTGGCATCCAAAGCTTTGGTGCAGTTTTTTGTAGTTGCTAGTAGCTATCCGCCCACCAATTTAGGTAGTTCTATCTGTAAAGATGTTCGAAATATATGGAATTATCGATTTTGAGTTATAGAATATATCGATTTTCCAGCCCCCCAGTTAATTTACTATCCTATAGATAAAGAGAATTGGAAAGTTTCAAGTCTCTATCTTGAAGGGTGTGAAAAAGGGAATCGTTCGTACAGACGGACAGACGGACAGACAAACAGACGAACAGACACCATGACAGACAATGCACAAAGCCAAAATCCTAAATTTGATCGGTAACGAGTATAAAAAGCGTATATGTATCACAGTTTTTGATATTTTTGAAAAATTTGGTGCCAAGATAGGTGATGGTGTCCCACAAAAAAATGCATCAAAGGTTTGGAAGCCACGCCCAACAATACCGCCCTAGCCGCCCCAGTTGACCCAACGCTTCGTTAAAAACGGGAATGTGTGTATATTTATATATATATATATAAATGTGGTTTGAATATATCAATTCACATTTCACAAAGATCTGCATCACAAATTTTGATGCCACGCTTACCCATACCTACCCTAGCCCTTCTTCCCTCACTTTTTACAAACTTGAGCTAGAGTCACCAGATTTGGTATAAAGATATCAATTGACATTCCACAAAGATCTGCATCAAAACTTTGGATGCCATGGCCACCCATGCAGCCCTCAGCCTCCTTTCCCCCAACTTTTAAAACTTTGAGCTACAGTCACCAAATTTGGAAGAAAAATAAAAAGATCTGTATATGTATGTGTAGATTGAATTTTCAAAAAGTTCCCAGTGGTGGTGTATATGTATGAGCTGTTTCTTTGGTACAAGGTGATACGGATAGAGAAGTGGTTACTTCCAAAAAATTATCAATTCTTTTCTACTTGATACATATTCGTATGTCTGGTGTACAGAACGAAATGTGTGAAGGTGTTGTGTGTAGTTAAACGCGTGGGTGATTTGTCGCTCAGAATATAAAAGTTTATCTATGTTATAAAAAAATTAATATTCCATCTCTTGTTTTGTCGTGGCGACCACAACGTGGAATGCCAGCTATTATAGTCGCCCATTATAAGTGACGATGTGTGTCTTAGTTTAAGCATGTTAAATAAATTAGTTGTACTAAATGGTTCATTCGGTGGTATATTGAAAATATGCTTAATTTTAATTTTGAGTGAATTTCAGTTAGATTGAAATCAAGATAAGCGCCAAGAGAGTGCCAAGGTGAGAGAGTGAAAAAGAGATCAACTGAAACAGGAGTTGCTTATCGTATAAGTGTTCACTTCGAATTCCTGTGCGCGACTGAAGATAAACATTATATTTTTTTCAATTGAATTTATATTTGCTCTTTTGTCGCTTTGACTTTTTAAGAACCTTTAAATCGGTTTTCTGCAAATTTTGTGAAATGATCGTAAGGTGAAAACGTAATAATTAACACGCATCTGTCCCTTGTGTCAATTTAACACAATTTCGAAATTCAAAATGCTTTTGCGGCTTTTCTACTTATCGAATGTGAATACAATCTTGTCTCACTGAACGAATTTTGATGAATTTTCAGAAATTCATAGTTTAAATATATTTCTACTGTTATTTTCGTTGCAAATGAAAAAGTTACAAAAGAGTCCCTGGCGTGTCAACTTGACACATTTGGGAAAATTACGAGCACTTTGGTTTTTCCGTATTGCCTGCTACTTAAAAATACCTAAATAGTTGGCAAACTATGGTTTTTCCTTATTGCCTGTTACCTACTATGTACTATCAAAATAGTTGGTATGGGTGTTTTTCTTCTTGTAACTCACAGCTGGTTCAAGCTTGAACCTATAGAGGACCTACAAAAATATATAAGGGGAAAGCAGAGTCCTCTCTTCCATTTCAACGTCTCTGTAGTGACATTTTGGGACCTTATTCCAGAAGCAAACAAGGAAATATTGGATTATTAACCGTTCTGGACCATCTATCGAAATTTCTTTGGCTGTATTATCCTTGAAAATGGTGCCAGTTCAAAGCGAAAGAGTTTTATGCTATTCTGACTTCTTTTGGCATCAGGAATACGAAGGCAGCAATATATTCACCTCAGTCGAATGCATCAGAAAGGGTCAACAGGTCGATAATTTCAGCTATTAAAGCATATGTTAGGTCTTATCAGAGTGCATGAGATTTGCACATTCATGCTTTTATTTGTGGGTTAAGAAATCATAAACTAATATTATTACAAGAGTTGCGTATGAATATGCATGATGCATATAATAGACAGCAAATCTATATAACTTACGGACTACAAATTTTGAGTATGAGGTCGGTCAAAAATGGTTAAGAAGAAACTTTTTACAAAGTAATCTTAGCAAGGGTCTGAACGAAAAATTATGTCGTCAATTTTAAAAGCTAGAGCCAGGCAAAACAAGGGAACTCTTTTTATACCCTCAACCCATAAAATGGGTAAATAAGGGTATAATGGTTTTGTGCAAAAGTATGTAACAGGCAGAAGGAAGCATCTCCGACCCCATAAAGTATATATATTCTTGATCAGCATCAACAGCCGAGACGATGTAGCCATAACCGTCTGTCCGTCTGTCTGTCTGTCTGTCTGTATGAACGCGTGGATCTCAGAGACTACAAAAGCTATAGACTTCAAATTTTGTATTTAAGTTTTCCTATACCATGAGCAGAACAAGTTTGCTTCAAATTATCGATAACTATTCTGGTTTCCGATATACACATGGAATCGATAACAAAAAATATCGAATTTGGAAAATGTAAAAATGAGGATTGAAGTAATGGGTAACGATAGAACTTTTCTGAAAATTTCGTCCAAATCGGTTAAGAAACATCGGAGATATTGAATTTTATCATTGAAGCTAAGTCAGTATACCAAGGGCTCTCCCGACTAGAGCCTTCTTACTTGTTATATATAAAAAAACCTGCAAACGAGATAACATACTTTGCACGTTTCATGCTAAGGATCTGAGACAATAAACATTTTCTGTTTAATTCGACGCGTAAGAACTTCAAATTAAGGGGCACAGTAAAATGTAAAAATAAAAATAACATAAAAATACATAAAGTAACATAGAGAGAAAACATTTATATGAAATATTTATTTTTGGCGCGCAATCAGTGTCGAAACTATTTTTTCAATATATTTAAATCATTAAAGTATATTGGCAATGTATTTTAAAACGTATTTGGTTGCATTCGCAATTTTTGGCAATTTTTGTTGTGCAACCATAAAAATAATTTAATCATGCAGTAATTTTGCCTCAGTAAACGCGGAAAGCTTTGCAGCTTCTTTTTGTGCAGATCGCACATCACCCAAAAACAGTACAGTATCAGCGCAGCAGTGACAAAAATAGCCTCGAGAATGGTGCACAAAAACGTATCAATAAGCAAAGTAAAAACAGGAAAAAGCTAAACACTAACTAATTTAACGCATGTCAAATGACCGAAAACTGTGTCGAACACCACTCCCAATCGAAAAGCCCAAAAAAAAAAAAAAAACTGTCTTAAGTTATTTGAACCTACCGTCAGAATTTTCGCGTATACTATGTGTCTAAGTTTTTATACTCGCTACCGAAGGTAAAGAGTATATTCAGTTTGTGCAATGTCCGTCATGGTGTCTGTCCGTCCGTATGTGTGCAAGTTTTTTTCCGCGCCCTTCAGGCTAAGGACTTGAAACTATCAAATTACCTTTATCTATGGCAAATTCAATTGAAGTGTCAAGATTTGGGTTCTACGATGGCAAATCGATAAATTCGATGACTCAAAATCGATAAGTCAACATATTTCGCACATCCTTACAGCTAGAACTACCATATTTGGTAAACAGATGGCTACTAGCCTCCCCCAAGAAACTACATTAAAAAGCCCCCCCCCCCCCTCTCATATTAAAGTTAAACAAGTGGAAACGTTGCAGTCGGACACTACCGACTGCGGTATACTCTTTACCAGTATTAAAACCGATGAAAAGAGGCCAGACTGCAAAGGGGTACGGATGCGGTTGGGGTGTACACTACCACCAGCTATCTTCCTTCGAAATTTAGTGACTATAGCTCGAAACTTGAAAAGGGTGGGGAAAGGGGGCTGGCGGTGGATTGGGTGGTTGTGGCATCCAAATTTTTGATGCAGATCTTTGTGGAAGGTCAATTGATGTATTCATTCCAAATTTGGTAAGTCTAGCTCAAAGTTTCTA
Source organism: Scaptomyza flava (assembly GCA_030179655.1). Lineage (NCBI taxonomy): Eukaryota > Metazoa > Arthropoda > Insecta > Diptera > Drosophilidae > Scaptomyza > Scaptomyza flava. Next base: position 359,372 of record JARNME010000199.1, read on the forward strand.
TAAGGTGTGAAAAAGAAGGCTGGGGGTGGTATTGGTGGGCGTGGCACCAGAGTTTTTGATGCAGATCATTGTGGTATGCCAATTGCTACCTAAATACCAAATTTTGTGACTTAAACTCAAAGTATGAAAAAGGTTTGGAAAGGGGGGTGGAATGGGTGGGCCTGGCTATAAATTTTGATTCAGATTGTTGGGGGTCATTGCCAGCTATCTTCCTACCAAATTTGGTGGCTCTAGCTCCACAACTCTGGAAGATACACACATTCCCGTTTTTGACGAAGCATTGGGTTGGATGGGGGCGGATAGGGCAGTATTGGTGGGCGTGGCATCAAAACTTTTGATGCAATTTTTGGAGGGTCATGATCACCTATCTTGGCACCAACTTTTGTGGCTATAGCTCAAAAACTGTGGGAGATATAGGCTTTTCTGATTTCAAAATGCGGTGGGGCTGGGGGCGGAATGGGTGGGTGTGGCTCCAAAACTTTAGTGCAGTTCTTTGGGGGTCGTTACCAGCTATCTTCCTACCAAATTTGGTGGCATCCAAAGCTTTGGTGCAGTTTTTTGTAGTTGCTAGTAGCTATCCGCCCACCAATTTAGGTAGTTCTATCTGTAAAGATGTTCGAAATATATGGATTAATCGATTTTGAGTTATAGAATATATCGATTTTCCAGCCCCCCAGTTATCGTTCAATCCCAGTCTTGACACTTTAATTTACTATCCTATGGATAAAGAGAATTGGAAAGTTTCAAGTCTCTATCTTGAAGGGTGTGAAAAAGGGAATCGTTCGTACAGACGGACAGACGGACAGACAAACAGACGAACAGACACCATGACAGACAATGCACAAAGCCAAAATCCTAAATTTGATCGGTAACGAGTATAAAAAGCGTATATGTATCACAGTTTTTGATATTTTTGAAAAATTTGGTGCCAAGATAGGTGATGGTGTCCCACAAAAAAATGCATCAAAGGTTTGGAAGCCACGCCCAACAATACCGCCCTAGCCGCCCCAGTTGACCCAACGCTTCGTTAAAAACGGGAATGTGTGTATATTTATATATATATATATATAAATGTGGTTTGAATATATCAATTCACATTTCACAAAGATCTGCATCACAAATTTTGATGCCACGCTTACCCATACCTACCCTAGCCCTTCTTCCCTCACTTTTTACAAACTTTGAGCTAGAGTCACCAGATTTGGTATAAAGATATCAATTGACATTCCACAAAGATCTGCATCAAAACTTTGGATGCCATGGCCACCCATGCAGCCCTCAGCCTCCTTTCCCCCAACTTTTAAAACTTTGAGCTACAGTCACCAAATTTGGAAGAAAAATAAAAAGATCTGTATATGTATGTGTAGATTGAATTTTCAAAAAGTTCCCAGTGGTGGTGTATATGTATGAGCTGTTTCTTTGGTACAAGGTGATACGGATAGAGAAGTGGTTACTTCCAAAAAATTATCAATTCTTTTCTACTTGATACATATTCGTATGTCTGGTGTACAGAACGAAATGTGTGAAGGTGTTGTGTGTAGTTAAACGCGTGGGTGATTTGTCGCTCAGAATATAAAAGTTTATCTATGTTATAAATTTATTAAATTAAAATTAATATTCCATCTCTTGTTTTGTCGTGGCGACCACAACGTGGAATGCCAGCTATTATAGTCGCCCATTATAAGTGACGATGTGTGTCTTAGTTTAAGCATGTTAAATAAATTAGTTGTACTAAATGGTTCATTCGGTGGTATATTGAAAATATGCTTAATTTTAATTTTGAGTGAATTTCAGTTAGATTGAAATCAAGATAAGCGCCAAGAGAGTGCCAAGGTGAGAGAGTGAAAAAGAGATCAACTGAAACAGGAGTTGCTTATCGTATAAGTGTTCACTTCGAATTCCTGTGCGCGACTGAAGATAAACATTATATTTTTTTCAATTGAATTTATATTTGCTCTTTTGTCGCTTTGACTTTTTAAGAACCTTTAAATCGGTTTCTGCAAATTTTGTGAAATGATCGTAAGGTGAAAACGTAATAATTAACACGCATCTGTCCCTTGTGTCAATTTAACACAATTTCGAAATTCAAAATGCTTTTGCGGCTTTTCTACTTATCGAATGTGAATACAATCTTGTCTCACTGAACGAATTTTGATGAATTTTCAGAAATTCATAGTTTAAATATATTTCTACTGTTATTTTCGTTGCAAATGAAAAAGTTACAAAAGAGTCCCTGGCGTGTCAACTTGACACATTTGGGAAAATTACGAGCACTTTGGTTTTTCCGTATTGCCTGCTACTTAAAAATACCTAAATAGTTGGCAAACTATGGTTTTTCCTTATTGCCTGTTACCTACTATGTACTATCAAAATAGTTGGTATGGGTGTTTTCTTCTTGTAACTCACAGCTGGTTCAAGCTTGAACCTATAGAGGACCTACAAAAATATATAAGGGTATCAAAAACCAAGAATATGGCGTCTGCATCGGGAAATATAGTTATTAGCGGTGAGGAGTACGAGCAGATCGGTCCGTTGGAATCAGATGACGATGACAGCGACTACGAGTCAAATGAAAATGAGACTGATGTGGAAACTGAAACTGATACCGATACCGACTTTTTATGAGAAGAGGTGAGATGAGAATTGGTTGCAGAGCCCAGCTTAGCATTTTTGTCAAAAGACAAGAAAATTGAGTACTCCCTGGACCAACCGAAAACTATGCGACATGCTATTTGTAACCTGCGTGTAAGCTCAGGTACAAATAATTTGCGTCGCAAGCTTAGTATTCAACAGGGTATTTATTATTCATCTTGTTTCCGTCGTCAGGTGCCACAGAGTTCGCAGCATCACGCTGTGTTGATAAGCTCTCTGCAATGCTCTTATATCTCGAACCCATGGAGCAGGCCATTGTCGACATAACCAACTTGTACGGCATACGGACATGTGGAAGTGAATGGAAGAGTGTCGACATCTGCACTATGCGAGCATATTATGGAGTTTTGCTGCTTGCAGGAGTGCATCTGTCGCATGGTGAATGCATCACTTAGCTTTGGAATCTAAAAAGTGGACGACCGATATTTGCAGCAACAATGTCGCTAAAGCGTTATAAGCAGATTACTCGGTGTTTGCGGTTCGACAATCGGGAAGGGAGAGCACACTTCCGTTTTCGAAACAAATTCGCTCTAGTTCGAGCAATTTTTGATAAATGGGCATATCGACTCAAATTGTGCTATATTCCTGGCAAAAATGTAACCGTCGACGAGCAGTTGCTACCTTACCCTGGTCGATGTCCGTTTACGCAGTACATCCCGTCGAAACCCTGCAAATACGGTATCAAACACTGGATTCTGTGTGATGCATCAACATTTTACGTGTATGCTGTTGATGTTTACATTGGTGGTAACCGCAACTGTGCACCCGAAGTAAACCAGGCAGAACGGATTGTATTGCAGCTTACAGAGGGACTCAACGGAAAAAACGTTACTACCGACAATTTATTCACATCCCACGCTCTTGCGGTAAAATTGAAACAGAGACAAATGACGACCGTTGGCACTTTTCGTAAAAACAGAAAGGAGCTGCCACCTCTGCTACTGGACATGAAGCACAAATCACTGTACCATTCTCAATTTGTGTTCCATCACGTGCTGAACTCGACAGTGGTTTCGCACGTAACGAAGAGACGTCGTTTCGTTACGATGTTCAGCACAATGCATCTATTTCACAAATAGAAAAGAAAGACGTTCAAAAAAAGCCGGATATTATAAATTTTATAATAGAACAAAATGCGGCGTCGACATTATGGATGAGATGGTAGGCACTTATCGCTGCAAACGCAAATTCAACATATGGCCTGTCGCAGTATTTTGCAATATGCTAGATATGCAAATTAACCGATTTCAGGGTTATGAGTGAGAAGACTGGGGATTTTATCGACGAGGCGACGACCGTCGCGATTTATTCTCAAAGTTCAACTCAAGTCTAAGTACATTCTTTCTTACTTTTAAAGCCAGCCCTGTTCCTAAAAAATGCTGACCCAGCGCCTCGTGCAGAGTGTCGGGTGGCCGCTAGTATGTCGCAAGGCATTTGTCTGCATTATTGTCGCTGACTCGAGTCGTTGAGCAATATCCGCTTGCTGTTGGTGCTGACCTAGCATTTGTATCACGCCAACTAAGCGTGGTCGGTTTGGCAACTTACGTGTTGCTGGGTGATCGTGTTAACTTGCATATGCATATGAATGCGTTCAATTTATTCACGGAGTTGAACCCAAACTGGAATTTGGCCAAAAAAAAAAAAATCCGTCTCCGCCTTTTTTTGATTGAACTCGGGTACTCCTCAGTCACGCTGCATATCGTCCAACAGGAACGAGCACCACGAGGCGAAAGAGCGTTGTCGGTAGTTCGTGGGATTCAGGACGGTGCGCAGCTAGTCCAAAACGAGACTGATGCATCTGCGAACAGTTGCTTGATGCACCACACGCCAAATGGGAAGCGCGCAAAGTGCCACATATGCCCATAGGCAAAGAATGCAAATATCCACTCTGCCGAATGCAATAGGTGCATGAAAAAAGTTTGCCCGCAGCATCGCTTTGTTCTATGCGACACATGTTGTTCATAGATATATTTGTTTTTATTACTTAATTTTGTTATTTAAATAAATATTTTCGATTAAAAATATTTTTGCTTATTTTTTTTTTTTTTTGATAGTGTCAAACTGACACACCACGGACCGATTTGTTATTGTTTCTACGGGACAGATGAGTGCTTAGTTAAAAACATACAAAAAATGCCAAAAAAAAAAAAGGTTTCTTAGTTAAGCAAATAAAACATATATTAAATGTTGATGTTCAGGAAACGTTTTTCAATGTTGAGCAGCCACCAAAAAAACAATTGAATAGCTAAATGATTTTTATACTCGATGCCAAGGTAAAGAGTATATTGGGTTTGTGCAATGTCCGTCATGGTGTCTGTCCGTCATGGTGTCTTTCCGTCCGTATGTTCGCAACTTTTTGGACACCCTTCAAGCTAAAGACATGAAACTTTTCAAATATCTTTTTCTATGGCCAGGACAGATAAAGTGTCAATATTGGGGCTCTACGATAATTGGCGGGCTGGAAAATCGATAAATTCGAAAATTCAAAATTGATAGCTACTAGCATCCGCCAAAAACTGCATTTAAAATTTTGGAGTCACGCCCACCGATTCCAACCCCAGACCCATCCAACCCCCCTCCCACTCAGTGTGAAATCAGAAACGCCTATAAATTGCACAATTTTTGAGCTATAGCCACCGAATTGTGTTTCAAGATAGGCGATGACATCCCTCAAAAAGTGTATCAAAACTTTGGAAGCTGCTTCCGCACCAAATGATGTCATTTGGAAGCAAGAATTATATTTCCTAACATATGATAGGAAATGCTTCGATTCAGCAGTAGATCCAGGAAGTAGAGTTTGCAGTGGCTCTGGAGGTGCTTGAAGTTGAGGTACTTTGATTTTACCGCCAGCACAACACATTTCTTTTGTTTCATTATAGAACTTTAGAGCCTGGCAGTAAGTGCAGACATGACTCATCTGGCCAATCCCGACATGGCGACTGGAGCTATAATCAACTGCTGGGTCATATCGAAATGCTAGACGATGGTATTGCTCATGTCTATCTACTGTAATCTGAGTACGAAGTTCAGCTACCCTTATCCTATTTTTTCATTTCTCTGTGAGCGAACCAAATCTGATGCTGCAGACCTTGACTCTTTCGCCTATCCTCAAGCCGGGCGGCACGGCTTTCTGCTGGTTCCATGATAATCCTCTGCCTTTGCCTTAACCGATTCGTCCCTCGCACCAATTCCCGCTCTTCCGCAGTCCTATTCGAAAACTGGATTCTTACTCTTTCTGCGTGGCGAGTACGACGACCCAAATTAACTTTTTTGGGAGGCATTATTTCGTAAACGTCTCGCGATTAAAAATCTAATTTTACAGGAGAACATTTTGGAGAGTTTCTGCTGTTGTCGCTTCAACCATAAAACGAATAATAATTTTATGTTTGCTCTCATAGTAAATCCTAGGCATTTTATGAAAAGCCTACTGTGAGACAACATGAAACGATTATACTATAAAACCGATTTTAATCGCGATCGTGGTATGGTATCGACATTAAATGTAGACAAAAACCAAGCTTAGACCTGACTTTATAGTGTGTCAAAATTTTGGGTCAATAGGATCATAAATTTTCAAATGCATAGAACATGGAGTCATGTACACAACATTATTATATATATATATATATATATATATATATATATATATATATATATAATAATAATAATATTATTAAATTTCTTCCTGTTCACACGTCCACATCATCCAGGGTTGACTGTTTATTAAAAACTATTATCAGCTTATTGTTTTTTGTTGCACGTCGTGTGTCACTAAGGCCGGCCGCACACCGGAGCCAACAAAACGTCTTTAAGCGTTTTTCTTTGTCGAACCGAACATGAATCCATTGCTTCTTATGGCCGGCCGCACACCAAGACCGACAAACAAAAAAACATAACATTTGTTGGAAGCAAACATTGTCGAAAGCCGTTTTTCTATAGAGTTTCATGGGGGCTGCGCACACCGAACCCAACCAACATCTTTATACAAGTGTTCGTGACGAACATTACACGGTTGCTTATGGAGCTGCGCACACTGAATCCAACAAGCAAAACAGCATACGGCAAAGCCCAACAAACGTTTTTATTTTGTCGAATGCTGTTGGGTGGAATTATGTTGGGCTTCGACAAAAATATATTTCCTTGGTTTACAAGTGATGGGGAGAACACAGTGTGGTTTGGACATACATCTTGAACATCCAAAACCTTTATAATATTTATATTATACATTTTATTAGCAAACGGCACAAAAAAAAATTCAAACCTCTATTTATGAATGATGTCTTCGTCCGAATCAAATGACATTTTGAACAAGACTAAAAATTATGTTTGATTGTATCGCACACCGAAGCCAACAAAAAGTCGAAAACAAAATGCTTGTCGAAAGGTGTTGGTTTTGGTGTGTGATATCAAAAAAAATGTTTTTTTGTCGGACCAACAAAGACCAACATAAAACGTTTTGTTGGCTCCGGTGTGCGGCCGGCCTAAGTGTTTGGCATGTTTTTATACCCTTAACCCATAAAATGGGTAAATAAGGGTATAATGGTTTTGTGCAAAAGTATGTAACAGGCAGAAGGAAGCATCTCCGACCCTATAAAGTGTATATATTCTTGATCAGCATCAATAGCCGAGTCGATTTAGCCATGTCCGTCTGTCTGTCCGTCTGTCCGTCTGTCCGACTGTCCGTCTGTCCGTCTGTCCGTCTGTATGAACGCGTGGATCTCAGAGACTACAAAAGCTAGAGACTTCAGATTTTGTATATAAGTTCTCCTATACCATGAGCAGAACAAGTTTGCTTCAAATTATCGATAACTATTCTGGTTTCCGATATACACATGGAATCGATAACCAAAAAATATCGAATTTGGAAAATGTAAAAATGAGGGTTGAAAGAATGGGTAACGATAGAGCTTTTCTGAAAATTTCGTCCAAATCGGTTAAGAAACACCGGAGATATCTAATTTTATCGATATTGAAGTTAAGTCAGTATACCAAAGACTTATATAAATTTAATATATTTATTGCAACTGGGTTCAGGGTATCTTCTAGTCGGGCTCTCCCGACTAGAGCCTTCTTACTTGTTTATATTCCTTCCCTCTTAATATGAACACCGCATATTTTGATAATTTCAAAGTAATTCTGATAAAACTTTCATTGGCTGCAGATGTAAGACCACTTCCTATAATGTCCTTATTAAAGTTAAATTAATTACAAAGAGAGAACTAAGGCAAAACTCAACATAAAATTAGTTAAAGGCCTAAATAAAAATTTAACTTTGCTGTCAATAAACCCAATAAAAACAGCTAATTGTGATACATATTTAAACTTAATTCAGAAACCATCTATGTATCATCCAAAATTTGAATTGCTGTGATACTGTCAAGAGTATATTGGCTTCATGCAATATCTGTTATGTTATCTGTGAGTCCGTCCTTCTGTTCATCTATCAATTGCTACGTTTATGCTTGCAAAAAAGCATGATTTCAGATCGTGATTAAAAAAAAAACAAGCATAAACACATAATCATGATTTTTCTACACACGTATTTTGACTAAGATTTTTTGGAAAAATCATCATTTTTTGTGGAAAACAGTCTGGTAGCGGTACTACGTAAAAATCAGCTGAACTTCTTAGCATTATTAACCTTAAGCCCGTTTATGTGGTATAAAGTGCCAGACGTGATTTTCAAAGGGCTATAAGATTAATATTACTGAACCCAACCTATTGAAGTTTATGCCTACTTGTTCGTTGTAGTTTTTTTTATTTTTATTATTATTTATGAGGAAAGCAGCGAAAATTACGACGATATGCCATCAACTTCGAACAGGCAATCGCAAAAAAGTATAAACCATATAAGACTACTAATAAATTTTATCAGTTCATAGGGCTATGGACAAATCTGATGAAAAATTTACGGAAAAGATCCAAAAAATATTAAAAGAATTTCGCGAGGAAACTGAAAAGTTTATGACAAATCTCTTAAATAATTAATAAAATCATAATTAATAAAACAACAATTGTGTGAACAATTTGTAAAAGAATTAGGTGTTGCCTTGAATAGTTGGAGTAATACTACACCGACATCACAGCCTGATTATTTATCCAGCCAGAGGGCTGTTCCAACTCGCTTAGTAAAGCCAAATCAGGGCTCGGCCTGAATTTTTCTTTTCGCAACTCAACAAAATTATGAACTGTTCGCAACCGCGGTCTTAACCCTGCTGTTAGCCTTGAGCCCATTTGGTCCAATTTTTTTTTTTATTCCTTTGTAACTCTTGAACGGTTATACATATTGACTTAAAATTTTTTTCAGGTGGTCTTTTTATAAAACACTGTTATATACAAAATTTTAATGGTCTGACTTAAAGTGGGACTGAGAAAAATAAAAACTTACTAATCGTTGCTCAAGGGACCATTTGGTCCAATATATATTTTTCTTTGATTACAACCAAAAAACCATTTATTTTGCTGTTATTTACAAAACATTATTGTCATAACATGCTAAGCACATTGTTTTTCGGTTTACTTTACAAATAAACTTTCCGCAAATGGAACATTTTACGTCAGACTTTGATTTGCAGCAACTACAAATTCCACGCTTTCTAGATCCTGAACTGGTAGTAGCATTGCTTGAAGAGGGCTCTGAAGCGGAGGATGATTTTCTTATTTCAGCCAATAAGTCTACTGAAAACTGTTGATGAGGTAGTTTAGTCCGCTTCATCATATACGGCTTAGCCAAAGAGAGTGCCAGCTGCCGCAAAAAGTGTGGTCTCTTGCGATTCGAATCAGCTGGTGCCCATGAAGCATCGATTTCAGAAAAAAGTATGTACGCATTCAAAGCCGATATATCAACTATATTTGCAAATGCAATGTTCGGCCATCGATTTGTTTTGCGTTTTGTTGTGTAGGATCCAATCATTTGGTCAGCAGTATCTACGCCTCCTAAGAGAGACAAAGCATGAGAAATTATAGACGGATAACAAAATTACAAACCTTTTGTCGAATTATAATAAGATATAATCTCCGGTTTTTTCTTCGCCCCACTCTCATCCACTTTAGCTATCCTGTGCATTGAACTAATCAATATCGCTGCTTTGTTTTTGTGGTTGATATATGACACTAATGTCGCAATTTCATTGAAAGCAAATGTAGATGTATACAGTGGAAGTTTTTTGACAATCAATAATTTGGGAGGTATAAATGTTTTATTTTTGCGTACTGTTCCCACATATGTAAGTTTTCTTTCAAGCAGCTTTTTTACCACCTCAAAAGTAGAAAAGAAATTGTCGGCTGTTACATTCTGTCCTTTCAAGCCTTCCGTCAATTCTAACACAATGCGTTCTCCTTGGTTTTTTTCAGGCTTTGCATTTTTAGGTTTTCCAAGATATGGTTGTATCTTCCATACGTAACCAGACTTTGAGTCAACCAATACCCAAAATTTCAAACCATATTTAGCAGGTTTTGATGGCATAAACTGACGAAAAGAGCAACGTCCCCTGAATGCAACAAGTTGCTCATCAATTGTGACATTTTCGTGGCAGTTGTACAAAATTGGAAGAATAACTTGCCAACGATCCCACAGGTCACGAATTGGAGCAAATTTATCGCTGCTACGGTTTTGTCTTCGACTCGAAACATCATCAAAACGGAGCGCACTTGTAATTTTGTGGAAGTTTTTTTCAGACATAATTGATCGGAAAATGGGGCGGCCAAAAGTTTCATCAAATAAACCATGAACGTCTTCATTTCTTGCGCTGCCATAGAGAAATTTTATATAAGTCAACTAATTTTTCGAAATACATAAAACAAAAAAGGCACTCACCGACATGCACCTGCAAGAATGAGAACAGCAATATAGGCTCGCTATGTGTCTTGATCAATATTGATCCATTTGTCGACAAATTTGACTCTGCCATACTTGTTAGTATTTTCGATGACAATTTTTTCTATTGATGGCGGAAAAAACAACAAGAAAGCTGACACCATGTCATTGCATCGGGATATTGCAAATCGAGTTGGTCCTGGTTTCATTGAAATTATATTCTCAGCGGTAGCTCCAATGGGTTGAGGTAATGAAGTGGCATTCCATACCATTTTGTTTTTAGCAATAAACAAGGGATCATTGGAGCAAGCTGCATCCACGTCTGTTTCACTCCCTGTTTCAGAATCACTTGTGTCACTATGTTCCGTACTAAAGTCAATGTCTAAATCTGAAATATCCGAAGCAGACTCGGAGTCACTTCCTGCATTGAGCACATCACGAATATCATTTTCGTTCAAGCGACGTTGGCTCGCCATTTCTTCACGCAGTATGTATCATAAACTAGCGCCTTATCTATTTCATAGCAAAACACAAACTGAACAACGCAGTGCGTCTTCATAACAAAACTCAATAAGGGGAATCCCACAACTAATTTTTACATCAGCTGTGTTGTAATATTCCACAATGATTTATGAATACAGGCAAACCCCGATAGTGTGAACCCCCGATAGTGTGAACACCCCGATAGTGTGAACAAATTTCAAAATTTTGATTTTCGTTTGGTTCACACTATCGGGGTTTGCCTGTATTATATTCACACGAAGTATTGAATCAAAATAGATTTTAAATATTCGATTAAATTGTTATTTTGTATGAAAAATGCAGTATGGACCAAATGGTCCGCTAAGCTGTGATTCGTAAGATTTTTTTGAGCAAACAGCAGGGTTAATAATGTCAAGGCAGCAAGTTGACTTGCAAAGTAGTCCATTAAAATTCTCTTGCGTTTGGCCTATGCTAAATTCCATCCACGTCATGCGCTCTATTCTCCGTCCTAAAAGACAATGGACTATCTGCAATGTTTGCGCAAGCCGTTTCATTAAAAAAATTTTAAATTGTTTTTCCATTATAACGATTTAAATTGTTTAACGTTTTGGACTTCGATCCATCAGCTGTTTGTGCTGATGTGTTGCAACCTTTTTCATAGTATGAAGCCGCCAAATAATTTTGAAATTTTCATAGGTGGCTTCCCCCTTTAGCGAAATCATGAAATTATAATAATATAATGATAGCATAAACAGGCGTATTTTAAAAAGCGTGATTTTCAAAAATCATGATGCAGCAAGCATAAACGTAGTAAATCAGTTTTAAAGTTGAAGAATTAAAAATATACACAGAATTTGTTACATTCGAGCGTCTGTCAAAGTGACAATATGGCGACGTCAAAAGATTTAAATCCACTTTGCCTTAAAGCCAACAACCACTTCTTTAATTTATGGTATCGGAGTATTTTGCCCGACTGAATCATATTCAGTTCATTTTCCTGTGTTTCTTAACGTTTTTACAATTGATGCCAAAGAACTTATGATAGATACCTGCAAATATTAAACAGGCTTAAAGTATCGACCAATAGAAATTTAATTGAAATCAATCCATTTACTTAAAATTTATTGAGATTTTAGTTTGATGGTATTGTTCTACATAGTTGCAAGACACTGTACCGCTATTGTGTACATTGTTTAAGAACCTGCATAATTCAATATTGCATGCACTCAAAAATGTCTTAGCATTTTATTTTAAGCAGAATTCATAAGAAACGTAAATAATTATATGACAGTTTACATTTTGAACTAGCAAAGTATCAACAAGTAAGAAGGCTCTAGTCGGGAGAGCCCGACTAGAAGATACCCTGAACCCAGTTGCAATAAATATATTTAATTTATATAAGACTTTGGTATACTGGCTTAGCTTCCATCGATTAAGTTCAATATCTCCGGTGTTTCTCAACCGATTTGGACAAAATTTTCAGAAAAGTTCTATCATTATCCATTACTTCAACCCTCATTTTTAGATTTTCCAAATTCGATATTTTATTGTTATCGATGTTATGTGTATATCGGAAACCAGAATAGTTATCGATAATTTGAAGCAAACTTGTTTTGCTCATGGTATAGGAGAACTTAAATACAAAATCAGAAGTCTCTAGCTCTTGTAGTCTCTGAGATCCACGCGTTCATACAGACAGACAGACGGACAGACGGACAGACAGACGGACAGACGGACATGGCTATATCGTCTCGGCTGTTGATGCTGATCAAGAATATATCTACTTTATAGGGTCGGACATGCTTCCTTCTGCCTGTTGCATACTTTTGCACAAAACCATTATACCCTTATTTACCCATTTTATGGGTTAAGGGTATAAAAATGAGACAAAATATGAACAAAGAACAATACGGAAATGCACAATGCAAATTCCATCACAATGCCAGCGAACATCGGATTAGGTTAATAAAGTTGAGCAGCTGAGCCGAAATCCCGACACACAACGAAGCAACAATAGGCAACAGAAATTAAAATGAGAGCCAAGAGAAGAGAATTAAAATTTTAAAAAGGCCAGCGCCGGCATTTGGATGCGGCTCCTTAACATCAAGGTAAACACAAAGGTAGAAAACAATGTTGCTAATAAATAATTAAAATAAGAGGTCAAGCAAGGTTGAATAAATGATCTGCATTGAGCACTGGTGCGAGCACGATGTCTGGCTAGCGCCATGCGCTTAGCCTTGTGCCTGTGTGTGTGTGTATGCAGACATCGTCAGGACAATGAAGCGACAAAAGTAAGGGGTGAACTTAAAGCAGCGCTGATGGCAAAATATTGGAATGCCAAAGCGTCAAACACAGAAAATCCAAATGGCAACGGTATAAAACAAAAATAGCATTACGGTTTCAAAATAATGTCCAATCCGATCCGCATCCGTGCAGAGACATGCTGAGCCGGGGACTACAGTAGCAGCGGCATCAAAAGGCACAAAGCCCAAAACACAACTAATTATCCTATTCACATCAAGTGTATGTAATTACTTTTTCACGAGCACCAACTGGTAACTGTAAGCACTGCCTCGTCATTTTGCAGTTTTTAACTTATTGCTGTTTGTGACATACACACACACAAACAAACAAACACCTCGGCAATCATCATCAAGCAACTGTCATTATTGACCAGTCCGTCAGTCAGTCGGTCGAACATACGGCAATAATCAATCAAAAACCTGGCACCAACATCAAAAACTACCTGTCCCAATCCCAGTCGCAATTTTACAGGCGTCTGATTGTTCCGTATTGGGTGATCTCGCATGATTTCGACTCAAGATGAATCAGCCAGATTGTTCGCACCCCGTCGGTGTTTCTTATATATATATATATATTTTTATACCCTTAACCCATAAAATGGGTAAATAAGGGTATAATGGTTTTGTGCAAAAGTATGTAACAGGCAGAAGGAAGCATATCCGACCCCATAAAGTATATATATTCTTGATCAGCATCAACAGCCGAGACGATATAACCATGTCCGTCTGTCCGTCTGTATGAACGCGTGGATCTCAGAGACTACAAGAGCTAGAGACTTCAGATTTTGGATATAAGTTCTCCTATACCATAAGCAGAACAAGTTTGCTACAAATTATCGATAACTATTCTGGTTTCCGATATACTCATCGAATCGATAACAAAAAATATCGAATATTGAAAATCTAAAAATGGGGGTTGAAGTAATGGGTAATGATAGAACTTTTCTGAAAATTTCGTCCAAATCGGTTGAGAAACACCGAAGGTTATGAACTTAATCGATTGGAGCTAAGTCAGTATACCAAAGTCAGTTATAAATTTAATTTATTTATTGCAACTGGGTTCAGGGTATCTTCTAGTCGGGCTCCCCCGACTAGAGCCTTCTTACTTGTTTTTTTTTTTTGTCTCTCATACATTTTGTGCGTTCGGCGGCCTTGCTTTGTACCACATTATTTTCAAGTAAGCGTGTGTAGTTGCACTTTCCAGTATTTGTTCACCTACTGTTTCGGCGCCAGAAAAGATTAGTCAATTGCACTCACTTTACGTACTTATGCACATGCAGCGTATATACATATATATATATATATATATATATATATATATACATACATATATACATATATTTTAGTGTTATTATTATTTTAATTTAACTAGTTTTATTATATGTCAGCTGCTCATAGCTGACAATAAGCAAATAAATAAATAAATAACTGTTTCACGCTGGATGTGCATAAGTATATATATATATATATATATATTATAAGCTTACTTAATTTAACATTATATATTTGGCTGTGGTGCCTTTTCTCCAAATGTATTCGGAAAATTGCAAACTTTGTAATGTTTGGTTACAATTGCTTTGGAAGCATTTTACTATTAATAATTTTGTTGTCATTAACTACAGAACTATCCGTCGAAATTCTTAACCCTAGTTCAGAATCTTATAATACTTTAAAAACCCGTTGCTTTCGTAAAACTAACTTTACTAAATTAAATTATCTTCTTCAACATACTAATTGGTCTCGCTTTTATTCTTGTAGTGATATAGAAACTGCCATTGCCATATTTATAGGACCTTGAATTCGCTTTTGGATACTTGTTTTCCGCTCACTTGTTCTTCAAGTGATAATAAACCACCTTGGCTTACGCGAGAACTATCAAAATTGAAAAACGCAAAGACAAGATCATATAAAAAATTTTAAAAATCGTGAGCTACTTTAGATTTATCTTCGTATTTAGTAGCAAAATCTAGTTTTCTTTCTGTTAACACATCTTGTTATAATAATTATCTTAATCGTTGTAGACTAAACTTTTCACGTGAACCTAAACAGTTTTATAAATTTGTTGACTCCAAGGGTAAGTCTTCTTGCTTGCCATCCTCAGTATACCTTGATGATACAAAAGCAAGTTCTGATCAGGCAGTAGCCGATCTATTTGCTGAGTATTTTCAATCAGTATACTCATCGAATTTATATTGTAGTAGTAATTCCTATCCTTTTCAAGTTCAAACCTCAAATTGCAAATTGTCCGAGTAATTACCGAGTCTAAGCTCCTGAGTGAATTTAACTCTATCAAACCTGGCTACTTGCCTGGTCCTGATGGAGTGCCAGGTTGTATTCTTAGATACTGCGCGGATTCACTTTGTAAACCCTTACATAAATTATTTAACTTGTCGGTTGACTCCACTGTGTTTCCTTCTATATGGAAAGAATCTTTCATCATTCAACTCCATAAAAATTCTTATAAGTTTAACGTTAAAAATTATAGGGGCATATCCAAGTTGTCCGCCATTCCTAAAGTCTTTGAAAAAAGTGTATGTTCTCAACTGCAACACGGATGTAGTTGAATTATATCGCCTTATCAATACGCTGACTTATGCATGCTCGTCTAAAACTCATGCATGAAAAGAACGTCTTGGAGCCAGCAGTTCATGAATAGTAATGGGCTATTCACTCCTGATCCAGGTATTTTTTAGGCCGAACGAAACCGCAGGAACTCGCAAAGCGAAGTGCGCAGTTATATATGCGTGTGTATTCTGCAACCATTTCTGACACATACACACTACATACGCATATAAATTATTAAGTTCTGTACTATCCTCCAGTCCTTCGCTGCAGGTATCCAGTAAGGTAGCTTCTCTCCTTGGTGTGTGAAGTGATTCCCTCGTTGATGCTAGAGGTGAAGCTAAGTGTCTTCGTGTTGATATTAACAGAAGATTACGGTGTGAAAGTTAACTGACTTCCTGTTGCTAGCCTCGGGCTTAGACAACAATTAAAGAATAATTGATATAACGACAAGTTGCCGGAGCAGTATATTTTTGCGTCTCATATGAATCGCGCTATGAGCTGAACTGATTATTCGAATACAATATTCTTAGGTCTAAGGCCCCAGTTTGACGCTTGCATCACGCTACAATGTAGTGGTCGGCAAGCCGACTCAGCATAATCATAGGCAGCAACGGATAACTCTTGCGACAATACAAAGAGTATCAGGTTACCGCCTCTGACCATTGCAACTTGGAATGCTGATGTAAACATTCTACTCAGCGATTTCAAAGGGCAACCCACCAAACAATTACTAACTTAACTTATGAGTCAACTACTCCCCCCTCAGGATCGTGACTGTCATCGGTCAATTTGATGTTGTTGATGGCCGTCCTTATTTCCCTCGAATCTCGTCTTCTCCTTAGTACTTGGAAAAGGAGCAATCTTGGGTGGCCAATTCGACTCCATTTCGTCTTTGAACCTTTGGATGGTTTTAGATTTTGGTTGTTCATCCTGTGTAGTAATGGCATGCTCAAGATTGGATCATGGCTGATGATGTTTAAGAGGGGTGACCCTGCAATGCCTGGGGTCTTGGTTAAGGCTTCACGTTGGTTCACGTATTTGGTGCCGTTGATGATTGCGAGGCGCTCGAAGGTGACGAGGTGCGTGCCGTTTGTTGATATCTCTGGGCCGTCGTCGGCGCTGACTTTTGCCGGGCTTTCGTTGATAATTATTATGCCCTCGTCTACATACGTCATTGGCTCCAGGTGGCTGGGCAGCGAATGACAGAGCGCAGTGCTGCCAGCGTGCAGTGCCCGAGCGCAGGTGTCGTGTGCCGCTAGCTTGCAAAACGTGGAGTAGGTAGTTGTGGTGCACTCCGTGACTGCTAGGATATCGTCTGCGCATTCGGCCACGGTGTTGTCTTGTAGTTGCAATATTGTATGGTAGTGTGATACGGGAAAAATGGTGACCTTTTTACAAATAAATTTTATTCTAGGGTATGCGATTAGGATATGAATGGTGCTTTCGGACTGCAATATCTTAATGGTAGGTGCCTCCATTAGGCTAACTATAGGGACATCGATAGTGTGTTCAACCAAAGACTTCAAATCATCGTGGTCAAAAATGGTAGGATTTATTATATTTGATTTAGCCAAAGTGACTGTTAACATTAAATTCTGGATTTCTGTTATTAGCATTCTGTTTCTCGCCAACAGTGCTTCATACAAGTGAGGGGTATCAACAAAATCGTTTTTTTGAGCCTTTATTATTTGGTTGATGGTGTCAGTAAGTTTATTGATTTGCTTTTGAGTCTCTGAGTTTATTACTACCTGCCTATTGTTTGACTCTATCAATTGGAATTCGGACATTTTATTTTTTCGAAATCTGCGGCATCTGGGGTGCCTGCTACTATCTTTAGGGCTGTGCCGAGGAAGTCTAGACTTCTAGCTATTCTATGGTGGATTTTTAAAACGGACAATAAACTCCTAATGTGATCTGTATCAACATCTAATAGTTTTCTCATGTGTGACTGTGGGAACAGCTTGGCTAATTTTTCTGTATGGTCTACGATTTCATTGAACTCAGACAGGTTGCTTGAATGTCTCAAGAAGTCCCGCTGTTCCCATACTATCGCATCGCCGTCAATTACAGGGATGTAATTAGAATGTGAGTAATCGGTAATCCGAGCGTTTGCTACTGCCACTATTAGCATAACCGTAATCGCAATCCTGCAAAGCGAAAGGAAAATAAGAGAAAATAAAATTGTGCGTCTAATTTATATTACTAATCTATTTGGTGGTGAATAAAAATTTTAAACTCTACTTGAGGTTGTCCTTGTGGACCACCCTCCCCTTTACAAGAACAGACGTTCGTAGGTCTGCTTGTATTGTTGCCTCCGAACATAGAGGGGATAACTTATTTCCCAGCCTCTTGTTTTGTTTTACGAACACCTTTTCACCTACGTCAAAAACTCTATTCTGTCTGTTTGCGTTACATCTCTCAACGTTATTGTTTTGGGCCTTTACAAGTTTTTTTTTTACGGCTTGTCGTAGATTGTTGGATGCCGCGTGTATGATTTCGATTGGTTTTTGGTCGGTGACTGAGTGGAGTGTTTTATTGTACTCTACTGTTGCCCTCATGATAAGTTCGGTTTTGTCGTCGATTTTCTTGTCGATTTTTAGGCACCGTGCTTTTTCAGCTAGGGTGCTATGGAAACGTTCAACCTGCCCATTTGAGATGCTGTGGAGGGGAGGAGCGTTTACAATGTCAATGTCGTATCCGTTTTTGAGGAGCGATGTTATCGTTTCCGATTTAAAGGCTGCCTCGTTGTCGCAGTAAATGGTTTTGATGTTTGGGAATAGATTTACCAATTACATTATGGAGGGTTTGACGTCAACCATTGTACGAGACGTTATTGGCTGTACAACAGCAAATTTTGAGAACTTGTCAATGCAAGTTAGAAATTGCTTTTTATCTGTATTAAAGACGTCAATATGAAGTATTTCTCCCGGGTAAGAGGGAATTGGTGTTACTCCAAGCTCTTGTTTTTTGGGGTGCCTGTCGTATTTTGCTTTGGTGCAAGTTTTGCAGTTCGCAACGACCTCATTTGCTAGCTTGCTCATTTTTGGAAAATAATAGTCGCGAAGGACTTGCTTGGTATTCTCTTGGGCTGCTCTATGCGCGCGGTTGTGCTCGGCAGTTATTATTTCCCTTTGCTCGACTTTGTCGGTTATATCGGATACAAAGTTTTTGCAGTGCCAGAATTTTGTTGCTGGGAAATGTAACACAATATTGTGTTGGAAACTGGCCAATGTTGGTAAATCGCAGTGTATCGCATTTACCAAACCTGGGTTGATCACTTTTTTAAGTGTTTCGAAAATGGCGCTTTTGTCAGTGAAATTGATTAGATGGCGAGTTTTGCTGACAAAGAGTATAAAATTTCGTTTTAGTGGGAAACATGCCTCTTCAAAAATTATTTGATTTCTAAAGCAATTTATTGGTTTTTCCGTTGTTTCGACCGTGTAGGTCAGTGAGACTTCGCTGTGAATGGTTGCGACGTCGGAATGGGGTTCGTTTTGTATGGCGTTTACATTTTGCCGTGACAGGGCGTCGGCTACAAGGTTTTCTTTCCCAGGCTTGTAGAACATTTTCGCATCATGTTCGTCTATGTATGCTTTCCACCTTTTAATTTTAGCATTGGTATTTTTTTCCGAAACTGCAAAGGTTAAAGGCTGATGGTCCGTAAAAATTTTTATTTCTTTGGTGCCATATAAGAAATTCTGGAGTTTACCTAGGGCCCAAACTATGGCCAGTAATTCTCTCTCATTCGTAGCGTAATTAAGTTCGCATTGTTTTAGGGTTCGCGAGATCATTGTGATCGGCCTGCCTCCTTTGGATAAAACAGCTCCAATGCCGCTTGCAGAGGCATCGGTGGTTAAGTCAAAAGGTTGTTTAAAATCTGGGTAATTAAGTATGACATCTTCAGATGCCAAAACGTTTCTTAGGCGTTCGAACGCATTGCGCTGTGTTTCGTCGAAGTCAGCCGGAATTTTTCGGGACATGTGCTTACTGACTGTTCCGTTTGTGCCTTTGAGAATGTCCGTCAAAGGCTTCGCGATTGCGGCATAATCTTTGACGAACCTCCTGTAATAGCTTGCTAGGCCGAGGAATGATCTCAGGCTAAACAGATTTTTGGGCTCGATGTACTCTTGCATGGCCTTGACTTTTTCGGGGTCAGTTCTTGCCCCGCCGCTGGTCACTATGAACCCTAGGTATTCGACGCTTTCTTTGAAAAACTTTGTTTTTTCTTGGGCAACTCTCATGTTAGCGTCACTTAAGCACTTTAGTACCGCGTTAATATGCTGAACATGGTCGGTCTCTTTTTCGGAGAAAATGAGTACGTCGCACAGTGGGGCCTTTGCTCATTTAGCTTATCAAAAATCATATCTTCTAAACTAATGAAGCGATGAAGCAATTAATAGATGACTTTTCAAGCTTTAAAATGAATGTTCGCCAAGAGTGCTAGGTATCCGTGGTGCTTAAATATTCAAGGTCAAAGTCAAGAAATATTTCCAGCACATTTTACCTGTAATATTCCAATTAAAAACGTTTGTTTTTAATCATAACTGAAAATTTTTTATAACTTCAATGACTATTTCGCATTTTTTGTTGTTTTTATTCGATTTTCTAACTTAAACACATAAAATTTAAATTCTTATTTTTGGGTGATTTTTTGAGGTTAATTTTTAATATTTGCTATCGATGGCTGATTTTCAACCAAATAATCATCAACATTAATGCTAGTAAGGTTAACATCTAATAAACTCAACATTTCGGAACTATAGTTGCTATCTTCCAAATCCTTTCGTGATCGCACATGTCTCAGCGATGCAAGAAGTGGATCCGATGAGGCAGCCAGCATGTTGAAAATGTCTCCATTTTGTCGCACCCGAGAAATTTTGCACGTATTAGTGTATCTGAACCTCTTGTAGTCCTTGTTTTTACATTCCTGTGCTTCTTCGGACAGCTCTCCAATAGGTAAGCACTGATATTCTATTAAGTCCTTTCCATGAGCCAAAATCCTATGTACCGTGGGGGTTAGTTTTTTCTGAGGATACAATCCAGTCAAAAGTTGAGCTGTTTTTGATGCGTATTCGCCAAATTTGCACCATCTATCATTTCTTTGCAGTTTATAACATTTAGGATAACAGCAAACCTTTTAATGATCTCATTATGAACACCTGTTATCAAAGTTGTTATTTGATCATTTTCAAAAAATCTCCTCGAAGTATTTCCATCATTCGTATTCCCGCATTCGTGCTTTGGACAGTCAACTTTTATTCCTAGCTTCCGAGAGAACTCAGCTTGTATAACTTCCTTTCTTCTCTGTATATCCTCACGAGGCGTATTATTAGTTTTTGTTTCTCCTGGCCGAGGAAGTGTGTACGCGAGCTTCAGAATAAATTCCATACACTTTATTCTGCAATGCAACGGAGAAATTCCATATTCGTAGCAGTTCTCCTCACCCGTTGAGTCGTCTAAACTGTGAAAGTCTTTTTGAGTTTTTTTACAAATGGGATACCTCAATGTTGAGGAGGTGTTTTTTTGGGGGTAAATTTAATGTATTGGACCAAAAACACAGTTAGTTTTTATTACAACACAGTGATCTTCATTAGTAAATTCGGCAAGCCTGGTTGACTTCAGGCGTAGTTGTAGGTCTTGTGGATTAGGTTGACTTCCTTTGGATCGTCACCAGGCTATTGTATTAGGTTTCCAAATGACCTGCGCTTAAGTCTTCTAACGACTCTTCTCCCCGCAAGCTCTCTAGCCAGCCGGCTTCGGTGCCGCTGCAAACGTGCGTTGTATCTGATGGAATAAGCTCCAACTTGGCTGTCTATGGTAGTCAATCTGAGGTCATTGTGCAAGGTTGAATTTCGTACGTACCAGGCAGCACCAGTTATTCGACGCAAAGCCAAATTCTGGAGTGTCTGGATACGTCGTCGACTTGTCCGACACGCAATGCCCCAAATCTGTATACCATATCTCCAAGTCGGAGCAACCAAAGTGTTGTACACTGCCCGTTTGCAGCGCAGACTTTTCCATCAATCATTGTCAGGAAGAAATCAAACTTCACCGTGAATGTTTTTCCACTCTTGGTTTGAAAAACAGTAGGCTTCAGTTGGCTAATTTGATTTTGTGTGTCGGTTACAGTTGATTTAATCAATTCAGACGACTCCTTCGCATATTTGAAGAAAATAGGGCGACAATAATGAATCGATGATGGTCGGCGATTTTTCCAATGTTCAGAAGTTTCACTCCTAAGGCGTAAGGGAACTACAGAAGCCATAAACATATTTTCATCAGAAATAGTTTCGTCATCTGTCTGTATAATTTGTTTGTATATGCTTTGTCCAGACGATCCATCACATCCCCACTTATTGAGGAGAGTCAGATTTTCAGGAAGAAGCTCGACCTCTCCATCAGGCAAACTTTCAACTATACGCCTAGCAGTGTGATCCATTAAATCCTGGAGTTTTACTTCTACTGATGTCTCTGTTATTATTGTATTAGGTGGCACTGCTTCCTTTTTGGCAAATACAATTTTTTTATATCCGGGAAGAACTTTGACGTTATGTTTTTTTAAGGAGCTGCGTAAAATATCATATTTCTCCTTAGTCAGTCCCAAGTCCATAAATAGGGAAAACACTTCTTCGTGAGTGTACTTAATTCCGACTGAGTTTGGAGGCGTGGGAATACTTTCCTTAATCCTATACAGCCGTAAAGGACTGGCGACCTGCACAGCTTTCGTAATTGTCGCTCTTGTCCTCTCTTGTTCCTTCATATACTTGGATGAAAGTGCTCCCGACAGATGTTCAGCTGTTAAGCTATCCGTAGCATCCTCAAGCTTACGTTTCCTTGTAACACATGAACACTCCTCCATACTTTTTTGCGGCCTTCCTCTTCCTCGGCAAGTCGATGGGTAAACTTCTTCCTGTTCTGAATATCCGAATGTTGTACATTCCTCCAACCAATTTTCATGCTTTTTTATGAAAGCCGACATGGTTCTATGGACCAAGTTCCATTTTCGCTTCAAGTTAGCATGAATGAATTTAATTTGTGTCTGAAGCGCACAACTAGCGTTTTCGAGTACGCCAATCTCTTTAAGCAATGCCACTTGAAAATCGTTAATATTTTCAGAAGCACGAAAAAGTTCAAAAATCTTTGAATTTGTTAAATCCATTATTGCGTTATTTATCAAAATTTCGTGAATTATATTGAAAAATACTATTCAATCTGAAAATTTCTTATTGTTCGCAGCAATAAACAACAAGTGTTTCCTCTTATGAAGTTATGAAATAACTGTTGCCATCAAGTGACATATTTTGCACTTTATACCATATTTTTGAGTTAGCTAGGTAAGCAAGCAAAATTGGTATAGCCCTTTTCCAATTAGCTAGGTAAAAAACAATATATACCTAAGGTATTGATTTACATTAAAAATAGGTAAACGGGGAAATACAGAAATTAAAAAAAAAATAACCTGTAGTACCGCAACTTTCCATCAACTACAATTATATTTACCTGCCTCCTCAGACCTTTTCCATTCAGGTAATTAGAAAGGATAGGAAGGAAAAAAGGATTAGAAGGGATATATATAGACAGGTAGTACTTATAATACAACATTTAGAAATGTTGTCAATAAACAGCACACACGCTACAGCCAAATTTGTATGCGCTCTTCTTCTTCCTTATACCTGCCGCGTGTTTTTAACTCGAGGTATCCCTAGTTTTTTGGCTCGCGTTTCCAAAATGCAGATTTTCGCAGATTGTGACTATATACATATGAAAGGTATATATTATAGCTTTCAAATGCATGTGGTCCCACCGTGACTCTGAGAGATACTTTTTTGTTATAGTCCACGAAAGTTCAAAAATGCCAAAATTTAGTGTATTTTTTAAACGATTCTAATTTAATAAGTATTTCAGCTATATTTAAACTGTATGCAGAAAAACACTGAGATTGAACATACTTTTCAGATAAAAAAAAAAGATCGAAGATCGGTTGTGTACGTCGCCCAATATTCAGTTCGAAAGTGGTAAAATTCTGTAAAAATTGTTATTTTTTCGTACTCACGTAAAATTTCTCAACTTTGAGGAGCTCTACCACCCATAATTATTAACCGATTTAAAAAATCTTTTGGATCCATAATCTTTGAAGTATTCTCTATCGATTACATATTTCACTTTTGCCAAACGCGTTCATGAAAAAAATGATTTTTGATAAGCTATCCGAGAAAAGGCCCGAAAATGAGGTTTTCTCGCGGTCTTGTTCCGCCAGATAAATTTGGTGATTCCCTGATTTCAAATCTAGGGTTGTGAAAAATTTGGCCTTTCCGAAGTTCGCAAGAATCATTGGAATGAAAGGCATTGGGTAACGATCGGGAATAGTTTGCTTGTTTAGTTTCCTAAAATCGATTACTAACCGTTTGTTTTTGTTGCCATTGGCGTCTGTCCCTTTCTTATCAACCACCCATGTTGGGCTGTTGTATGGGGATCTCGACGGCCTAATTATACCATCTTTTAAAAGCTGTTTGATTTCGTTATTTACAAAATCTGCAACACCCAAGGGATGCGGGTACATTTTTGAATATACCGGCTCATTTTTTTCAGTACGAATAGTGGCAATGACAGAGGTATTGAATGGTAGTGCCTCGCTAGAGGTCGAAAATACCTTTACTCTTTCCAGTATCATTTTTTCAAACTCTTTTTTAACGGAGCTCGGAACCACTATATCGTCTACGTCCGTGAGTTTACACTATCACAATTGTAGTACTGCAGCTTTTCTGACGTATTTTTGTATTCTAGCGTGCTATTATTTAAATTCAATGTCACTCCTGCCTCTGTTAAGAGGTCGAAGCCTATGATGGCATCAAAGGTATTTAGCGTGTCTAAAATAAAGAATGGGGAGACTTGCCGGAAAATTGACATGAGACATTTGTTCTTTATCTCACTGGAGCCGTGTATGGAATTCACAGTGAATGGCTTGGCGACTGGCATTATGTTTCGTAGCTCCTTTATGGGCTTGACATAATTTTTTGCCGCGCCGGTGTCGATTAAGATTCTTAAGGTTTTCCCAGCCAACCGCCGTTCGACGACGGGTAACCGGGAGCGCTCCCTAAAAAATTCAACGACTCGCTGCCGAATAGGGACTCATTGTCGTCTTCCACGTTGTTTACTGCTTCTTCAGCTGTATCTGTATAATTCTTTTCCTCCTTAGTGGGGGTATCTTGAACTATTTTGTTTACGCGCTGGCGTCTCTGTCCAGTCATTCGCTCTGACGAGTTTTGTCTCTTTTTTGCGGGCGCGATATTGGTTTGTTGGTTCCCAAAATTTGTGGGCTGCCTGAATTTTGAGGATGAATCAACCTCCATCGGCTCGGGCGCTTGGGCCTGCTCCTTTCTGTTTTGGTCGCTGTTATGCTGACGCTTAACAAAATGAGGATTTTTTTCGTGACCTCGCTCATCCTTGCCGTTTTTGCCCTGTTTGAACTGAGTTGGTTTCGTTGGCTTGGGATTTTTCCTCTATAGCTTTGGCATATGAAGCTGAGAACATGCTCCGCTCAATGCTCGCCTCCGCTTCTCTAGCGAGTGCCAATGCAGATGGCAAATCTTTGGGTTGAGCTTTTTTTAAACCTGAAGTGAATGCGTGTAATCCGCTCTAACCTCTTTTTTCATTAGCTGTGCGCTTTCTTGGTCATGGGACATAATTATTTTGTTAGTCACTAGAGTCACCTTACGCTCGACTACATCGTAATAGTCCATTAGACTTAGGTCGCCTTGCCTGACCATATCTAGCGCTTGGCGCAAGGTACGAAGCGACGTCCTATCTGCGTATGTGCAGTCTAATCTTGCTATTATGGCGTCGAAATTCAGTACAGTATTATGCGATACTAACAAACCCCTTGCTGGCCCTCTGATTTTGTTTCTAATAATAGCCACAGCCTGATGGTGGGAGCTGCTGCCATTGTGTGGCCTGAAAAGCTCGTACGCGTCTGTAGCCGATTGTCGCCAAGATACGTATTCGTCCTGCGTTCCGTCGAAGTCAGGAATGGATTTAATAATGTCAAGTGGAACATCGCACTTAACTGTTGGGTCGGCAACAATTCTTTGATATGCCTCTACCTGAGGGGCATCTATGCGCAAGTTGTTGACTCTTTCTTCAACAACTTTAATCTGCGCTTGAAACTCCTTTTGCTGTTGCGCTATTGCTTGGGTGACTGCGGCTGTTATTAATTCTTTAACGCTTTCAGCGTTCATGATTGGTTCGTCTAAGTACTGTTGTTGCGTATCGTTTTCGGGTTGTGAACCCCAGCTGTCTTCACTGTCGTATTCTACTTTAATGTCCCTATATGGTCCTGCCCAACTCATCAATCATATGATTGGGGTGATACCTTTCACTTGTATGGGTTATATCTGGCCGATTATTTTAAATCGGTAGCACATGAAAAGTAGTTGCAAATATTTGTACTTTGTTAGCTTTGGATTTGAATGTTTTTTTTTTTTTTTTTTTTTTTTTTTTTTTTTTTTAATGTATTGGACCAAAAACACAGTTAGTTTTTATTACAACACAGTGATCTTCATTAGTAAATTCGGCAAGCCTGGTTGACTTCAGGCGTAGTTGTAGGTCTTGTGGATTAGGTTGACTTCCTTTGGATCGTCACCAGGCTATTGTATTAGGTTTCCAAATGACCTGCGCTTAAGTCTTCTAACGACTCTTCTCCCCGCAAGCTCTCTAGCCAGCCGGCTTCGGTGCCGCTGCAAACGTGCGTTGTATCTGATGGAATAAGCTCCAACTTGGCTGTCTATGGTAGTCAATCTGAGGTCATTGTGCAAGGTTGAATTTCGTACGTACCAGGCAGCACCAGTTATTCGACGCAAAGCCAAATTCTGGAGTGTCTGGATACGTCGTCGACTTGTCCGACACGCAATGCCCCAAATCTGTATACCATATCTCCAAGTCGGAGCAACCAAAGTGTTGTACACTGCCCGTTTGCAGCGCAGCGGCAAGGCGCTATTGGCGTTTATCATCCAATTAACTTTTGACAGCTTGCACCGACATTGCTTAAGGAGCCCATCAAGTGAGAGCGAAAACAGAGCCTTTTGTCCAATGTGATCCCCAGGTATCGAGCATGATTTTCAGGCTGCAAGGGACTCCCATCAAGCCAGACTGCCGGTGCTTCTCCACGTCTCAGTGTAAAGTTGACAGCTTGGCTCTTCGAGGCGTTGAGCTTGATGTTCCACCTGCGAGCCCAGCTCTCAAGGATGTGGATATACTCCTGGGCTCCGTCAGCAGCCTCGTACTCGCAAGAGGCAGAGTGGAATACTGCCACGTCGTCAGCAAATGTGGCAATGAGAAAATTACCTGGTGAGGCGAGGTCTTCAAGATCATCAGGAGTGGGTATGTCCGCCGTGTACAGGTTGTATAGAAAAGGGCCCAGTACGCTGCCTTGCGGAACGCCCGCCTTCATTTCCCGCGTGGTAGAGATCGCAGCCCTCACCTTGACTTCAAACCTGCGTTCCGTTAGGTATGAACGCATTAGCATGAAATAGGGAGCTGGGAGGCGCGTTTTTATTTTTTGAAGCAGACCTCTAATCCAGACGCGGTCGAACGCCTGCTGGACATCCACAAAGATACCATAGCAATAGCTCTTGTCATCGAATGCCTTAAGTATGTGGTTAACCACTCTGTGAACCTGTTCAATTGCACCATGCCCTCTCCTGAACCCAAATTGGTGGTCAGGAAGAATGTTCATATTATCCATAAGCCTAACAAGCCGTGCAGCAATAAGCCTCTCCCAAACCTTAGACAGAGATGGCAAGAGGCTGATCGGTCGATATGACTCAGGGTCATCCTCCGGCTTACCCGACTTATGAATCATGTGGATCCTTGCTAACTTCCACTGGGCAGGAAAGTGCTGGGTTCTTAGTATAGCGTTGAAAATCAACGTTATAAAGAGAAGCGCTCGAATTGGCAGGGCCCTCAGGGTGGTGTGGCAAATACCGTCATGGCCAGGAGCCTTAGAACTAGGAAGGATATTAATAGCTTCCTTGACCTCCTCCACTCTGATGGGGTTGATGGGCAAAGACATCTGCAGAGGAGTCTCCAGTGCTTGGGCGGTCTCATTAAGGCTATTCTGATCAGCTAGGTCAAGCGGCGTAAAGCGTTCTTCAAGGTGACTTGCAAACGTCTCAGCTTGCTCGTCGTCAGTTTGGCAGTGCCCGTTTCCAGGACAGCGAAGCGGTACAGTTCTCCAAGGTTGGCGCTTTAGGCTACGTGTGGCACGCCACAGAGAGTAACCAGCATCACATGTGTAATCCATACTCTCTAACCTTCTAGTAAAAGTTTCACTTTTAAGCCTGCGTAGTGCCTCCTTAAGCTCCCTCTCAGATCTTCGCCATACTGCCTTGTCCTGAGGGCTATGCGTTGTCTGGTATCTGTGTCTGTTTTGCCTCTTGATTCTGAGCAAGTTTGCTATATCCGCTGGGAGTCTGTTTCCAGAATTATCCTGGCGTCTTACCATAGGGGGCGGGGTGGTTTCAGCTGCAGCCGACCGGATCTTGGCGATTAGCAAATCAATGGATATTTCAACATCCAATCCAGTGTTGATGGTAGTGTTAAGCTCGATACTTTCGCCAATCCGTCTCTGAAACTCCTCAATGTTGGTACGTGCGTTGATGAGCCTTGGTGGTCCACTGACCATTCTTGCACTGCTATCCAAAGTAACTATCAGGGCAAGGTGGTCACTAGGGAGGTCCCAATCATCAGATATGGAAAGAATCTGGTCTGGAATCCCCTGGTATATGGCAAAGTCAATGCAGGAAGGAGTACCTCTTGCTCCATAAGGGTACCTTGTTGGTGATCCCGTTGCAAGGATCTTTGCTTGTCTACGAGACAGGCTCCCAGCAAGCTGTATGCCTCGTGCATTGCTGCTTCGTCCACCCCACAGCCAATGATGAGCGTTCCAATCTCCACCCACCAAGTACTTGTTACCAGCCGAGTTAAGAATATTATTAAAATCATTAATCAATATCCTCTCATTTGGCCTGCAATAGATAGCTCCAAAAACCACATCTCCAGCATCTGTCGAAACTCTAACCGTTGAATACTGGTAAGCCCGATTAACTAAAGTCAACTGAGGGAAATGTATCAGATTGCTCCGAACGAGTACAGCGCAGCCCCCTGCAGCTGTACGATTATCAACCCAATGTACTGGGTACACCTCGAAGCCAAATATTCTTGGAAATGATAAGCCATTCGTCCTGGTTTCTGACAGGAGGATGACCTTGATGTCATGTTTCGTACTAGAGCTTCAAGCTCTAGTACTTTACCTGAAATGCCGTTGGCATTCCAGATAAGAACCTTTAGTGGTGAATTCATTTTGACAGCAACGCGGTCATAAGCGTGAGGATTTGCTGTTGCATCCCCAAAACTTGCTGCTGCATATCTGCCATTCTCTCAATAGCTCGAGTCATATCCTTGATGGCAGAAGAGATCTCATCTCCGTTGACTGGCATCTGTTGCTCAACTTGTTGTCGGGTTTGACTCTGTTCTTGCTGCTGCTTCAGGCCGCGTCTAGCCACAGCAGCATATGATTGCCCTCCAACTTGTTCCTTAATGAATGAACTTGGAACGTTTACTGGCTCTGGTTCATGTGTTCTGATTCTCCGGATCTGGTTTGGCAATTTTGGGGTTAGGTTGGCGTTTTTTAATGGCCTTAGGAGCTCCCGCTCGCCTTATGTACTCGATGAAAACCGTGCACCCCTTATAATTTGCCGGGTGGCTGCAAGAGCAGTGTACGCATGTAGCTGGCACGTCAGGTGACCTGGTGCATTCAGTAGACCGATGGTTATCGCCGCATTTTACACACCTAGGCTGCTTTGTGCAGTATTTGGCTGTGTGTCCATACTCCTGACATCTGTGGCATTGCACAACTTCATGACTTCTACGAGCAGTCTCAATTTTAACCACCTGTTTGCACATTTTCCTAATAGCAAGAACCCCCTTGTTATTAGGCGCTGGTTCTATATTAAGAAAGTGTAGGTTCATAGGCTCATTAGAGTCCTTTTTTGGGTTATGTAAGTGGAGAACTGTGTGACCTTTGCTCTTAAGCTCATCAATAATCTCTCGATTAAGCGTAGAGTGATGCAGTCCCTTAATGACAATGCGATAAGGCTTCTCCTCATGGAGTTGGTATGAGTGAAATTCAATTTTGTGCTCGTTAAGCTTGTTCACTATAGCTCTATAGGTGGGCACATCGCTGGCAAGGAGTCGCATGGTTTTACCCATATTGGATTTAATAACCAATCTATTTTCATCCACAACATTCATCAGAAGTTGCCACACGTCATAGATATTATCAATGTTATTGACTACAATAGGGGGTGGCTTCTTACCAACAGCGGTGGCTATAGGCTGCGCAGATGTTGATGCTCCCAAATCCAAGGGGTCCGCCTGATTTGGTGACTCATCTTCTGAAGATTCATATATCTCAGTAGCGTTCTCGACGTCCATACCGTCGTCATCTTTTTCGGCCAAAAGAGAAAATTTATTGGTCGTGTTTAGTACTACGTCAGCAATGTTATGTTTGCGGCGTGATGCTGGGGGAGAGGTTGTGTAGGGTCCTTTCCGTTTACCGATCTTCTTCGCTTGCGAGACATGCATGCGGGCCGCTGCAGCAGCTGTCTGGTCATCATCATCATCGTGTTCGTGGGAGCTTTTAATGTTCGTAGCTATTGAGCTACTTATCCCTGTCTTAAGCCCAGAGTACTTATTGGTAACTGTCGTCAATTTGCTGACTAACTCAGCCCTCGATGACACATCGGCTGTTGACGTCAGTTGCTTGGCAGATGGGTGTGCAGTAGATGCAGGCACATTGCTCTCTGCGTTGGAAGTCTTGCTGTTGGATCCTATCTTCATTGTGATATCATTTAACAACTGAGCCCTAAGGTCCTTTTGAGATATGCCAGCTACCGACATCATCGCTTTTTTAGACTGACTAGATTCTGAGCGCGTAAGAGTTTTATCATCCATACTTGATAGCTTCAGACACTGCACAGTCGATAAAAACGGCTGGGTGCCCGATGTGCCCGTTGGGCTGGATATACTGTTTAAACACTTTTTCCTAATGTTCGTGGTTGTATAGCTTTTGCCGACACTGCACGCAACAGCGTCCAAAGTCTGTGAATTGTGCACAGCAACGAGTAATGTTCAGTTTTGACAAATTTATTTATTTTATTTCTGATGTTGCCTGTATTTGTTTCTAAAATTATTTTTTGAGAAAATATTTGATGTTGCCTGCCAGACGAACTGAACAGAATTCGGATTTGAATGTAATTGCAGAACAAGAACTTTTGTAAGGTATGCAATATTTTATTTTGTTTAGGTATGCAATATTTTTATTTTGTTTAGGTATGCAATAGGAATTTTATTTAGGTATGCAATAGAAATTTTTATTTAGGTATGCAATAGAAATTTTCTTTAGGTATGCAATAGAAATTTTTCGTTGCAAAAGTATGCAACGTTTTATTTTTATTTGTTTCTATTTATGATTTGGCATGAAGTCTTTAGTTGAACTTACATGTTTGATTGTGGGTTCTTATTAATTATAAAAACGTTGGTTCTTATTAATTATAAAAACATTGGGCGCCAATTATTAAGTTCTGTACTATCCTCCAGTCCTTCGCTGCAGGTTTCCAGTAAGGTAGCTTCTCTCCTTGGTGTGTGAAGTGATTCCCTCGTTGATGCTAGAGGTGAAGCTAAGTGTCTTCGTGTTGATATTAACAGAAGATTACGGTGTGAAAGTTAACTGACTTCCTGTTGCTAGCCTCGGGCTTAGACAACAATTAAAGAATAATTGATATAACGACAAATTGCCGGAGCAGTATATTTTTGCGTCTCATATGAATCGCGCTATGAGCTGAACTGATTATTCGAATACAATATTCTTAGGTCTAAGGCCCCAGTTTGACGCTTGCATCACGCTACAATGTAGTGGTCGGCAAGCCGACTCAGCATAATCATAGGCAGCAACGGATAACTCTTGCGACAATACAAAGAGTATCAGGTTACCGCCTCTGACCATTGCAACTTGGAATGGTGATGTAAACATTCTACTCAGCGATTTCAAAGGGCAACCCACCAAACAATTACTAACTTAACTTATGAGTAAACTTATACACAAACCTGGCTACTTGCCCGGTCCTGATGGAGTGCCAGGTTGTATTCGTAGGTACTGCGCAGATTCACTTTGTAAGCCCTTACAAAAATTATTTAACTTGGCCGTTGACTCAACTGTGTTTCCTGATCTATGGAAGGAATCTTTTATAAATCCACTCCATAAAAATTCTTCAAAGTAAAACGTTAAAGATTATACAAGTTGTCTGCCATACCAAAAGGCTTTGAAAAAATTATATGTTCTCAACTGGCATTATTTTTGATCCTTAATAAAAGTTTGACGCTCATATTTTGTCCATGGTCAATAAGGCCATTAATGTATTCGGCTTTATCAAGCGGTGGTTGAAAGAGTTTAATGATCCCTAAACCACTTAAATTGAAAATTGAATCTGTGCAGAAGAAATTTCTGCTGTTTGCCCTTAGAAGTTTTAACTGGGTTGACTTAACCCCCGTATTCAAGTAGACTCCTTGTCATAAATCTTCCCTCCCCGTTAAACCGTAGAACTATGCATGGAGTATTATTTATTACTAACCTACTTAATGGTGAAACCGACTCATCAGTTCTTTTGAGTCGAATTAAATTTAATGTCCCAATTAGATCTTCACGTAACTTTTTACCCCTTAGCCTTGATCGTTGCTAGAGCAACTATTTAACTCATGAACCGTTTCGTGTTATATGTTCTGATTATAACAAGCTTTAGACTTTTATATCCCTAGAGTCCTCAATTCCAGTACTAAAAAGATTGATCCTTTTTGATTTATCTAATCGTAACCACTTACCACTAACTATTAATCTAACGATGGTCTGATTGGGTTTTTCTGGGTTTTTCATCAATCCACGCAACATGTGTTGGTCCACTAATTTTATTGTTTAATTTCCCAGAGCTTTAACGTTAAATTTATAAATTTTTTTTCCTAAACTTACTTTCAGATTTATATATAATATTATTTTATTTAATTTTAATTTCAATTATTAATTTTATATTAATTTTAATTAAGATTTTATGTCAGCTGATCATAGTTGACAATAAATAAATAAATAAGTGATCAACTTTGAAATGAGATATTAATTTTTTTGGTTTGTTTAGTGCCTTGTAGCACTTAAAGCAAATGTACATTTTTCAAAATGATTTTAATTTTGTAAGAACTGCAATAGTGAGTTTAAACCAGAAGATTTTAAATCATGTATATATATATATATATATATATATATATATATATATACATATCAATAAAAAAACAAAACAAGTGGAAACGTTGCAGTCGGACCCAACCGACTGCGGCATACTCGATACCAGTATTAAAACAGGTAAAATGAGGCCTGATTGCAAAGGGGTACGGATGCGGCAGGGGTGTACGCTGCCTTAAAGATTCTCCGATGCAGATAGGGATGCCACCAACTATCTTCCTTCCAAATTTGGTGACTCTAGCGCAAAGTTTGTAAGAGCTGTGGAAAGGGGGGCTGGGGGCGGTATGGGTGGGTGTGGCATCTAAATTTTTACCGCAGATCTTTGCGAAATGTCAATTGCTATCTTCATACCAAATTTGCTGATTCTAGCTCGAAGTTTGTAAAAGGTGGGGAAAGAGGAGCTAGGGGCGGTATGGGTGGGTGTGGCATCCAAATTTTTACTGCAGATCTTTGTGAAATGTCAATTGCTATCTTCATACCAAATTTGGTGACTCCAGCTCGAAGTTTGTAAAGAGTGGGTAAAAGGGGGCTGGGGGCAGTATGGCTGGGCGTGGCATCCAAATTTTTGCCGCAGATCTTTGTGGAATGTCAATTGCTATCTTCATACCAAATTTGGTGACTCTAGCTCGAAAATTGTAAAAAGTGGGGAAAGGGGGGCTGGGGGCAGTATGGCTGGGCGTGGCATCCAAATTTTTGATGCAGATCTTTGTGGAATGTCAATTGCTATCTTCATACCAAATTTGGTGACTCTAGCTCGAAAATTGTAAAAAGTGGTGAAAGGGGGGCTGGGGGCAGTATGGCTGGGCGTGGCATCCAAATTTTTGCTGCAGATCTTTGTGGAATGTCAATTGCTACCTTCATACCAAATTTGGTGACTCTAGCTCGAAGTTTGTAAAATGTGGGGAAAGGGGGGCTGGGGGCGGTATGGGTGGGCGTGGCATCCAAAGTTTTGCTGCAGATCTATGTGGAATGTCAATTGCTACCTTCCTTCCAAATTTGGTGACTCTAGCTCAAAGTTTGTTAAATGTGGGGAGAGGGGGGCTGGGGGCGGTATGGATGGGCGTGGCATACAAATTTTTGATGCAGATCTTTGTGGAATGTCAATTGCTATCTTCATACCAAATTTGGTGACTCTAGCTCGAAAATTGTTAAATGTGGGGAAAGGGGGCTGGGGGCGGTGTCCAAATTTTTGATGCAGATCTGTGTGGAATGTCAATTGCTATCTTCATACCAAATTTGGTGACTCTAGCTCGAAGTTTGTAAAATGTGTGGAAAGGGGGGCTGGGGGCGGTATGGGTGGGCGTGGCATCCAAAGTTTTGCTGCAGATCTATGTGGAATGGCAATTGCTACCTTCCTTCCAAATTTGGTGACTCTAGCTCAAAGTTTGTTAAATGTGGGGAGAGGGGGGCTGGGGGCGGTATGGATGGGCGTGGCATACAAATTTTTGATGCAGATCTTTGTGGAATGTCAATTGCTATCTTCATACCAAATTTGGTGACTCTAGCTCGAAAATTGTAAAAAGTGGGGAAAGGGGGGCTGGGGGCAGTATGGCTGGGCGTGGCATCCAAATTTTTGCTGCAGATCTTTGTGGAATGTCAATTGCTACCTTCATACCAAATTTGGTGAATCTAGCTCAAAGATTGTACAAGGTGTGGAAAGGGGGTGGAAGGGTTGCGCGTGGCTCCAAAACTTTGATGCAGTTTTTTGGTGGCCGTTGCAAGCTATCTTTCTGCAAAATTTGGTGGCTCTAGCTCCACAACTCTGGAAGAGACACGCATTCCCGTTTTTGACGAAGCGTTGGGGCATCTGGGGGCGGCTAGGGTTGTATTGGTGGGCGTGGCATCCAAACTTTTGATGCAGTTTTTGGGGGGTCATCATCACCTATTTTGGCACCAAATTTGGTGGCTATAGCTCAAAAAATGTGGGAGATATGGGCTTTTCTGATT
Source organism: Scaptomyza flava (assembly GCA_030179655.1). Lineage (NCBI taxonomy): Eukaryota > Metazoa > Arthropoda > Insecta > Diptera > Drosophilidae > Scaptomyza > Scaptomyza flava. The sequence goes on from JARNME010000199.1 coordinate 394,479, forward strand.
TGAAAATGCGGTGGGCTGGGGGCGGAATGGGTGGGCGTGGCTCCAATCTTTTTGATGCAGTTTTTTGGGGGTTGCTAGTAGCTATCTTCTTACCAAATTTGGTAGTTCTAGCTGTAAGGATGTGCGAAATATGTGGATTCATCGGTTTTAAGCTATCGAATTTATCGATTTGCCAGCCCCCCAGTTATCGTAGATAAAGAGAATTGGAAAGTTTCAAGTCTCTAGCTTGAAGGGTGTGGAAAAAACTTGCAACCATACGGACGTACAGACGGACAGACACCATGACGGACATTGCACAAAACCAATATACTCTTCGGTATCGAGTATAAATAGTTTTGGAAATAAACAATTTTATTTTAATAAATTTTGCTATTTTAGTTAGTTTTCAACATTATTTTAAAAAACCCTTTTTAATTTAAATACAACTTTTTCAGTGTATTTAACTTTGCACTTTGGCAGCCGACCCTGAGTCCCCATGTTTACCTTCAAGGCTCATTTAAGCCTCACTTCGTCCAATTTTCAAATATCTTTTCCCGTTCAAAGTAACGATTATTGATATGCCAAATCTGCGAAACCGGCAACTGCTCTCCGCAATGTTTAATAGGAATCGCCATATCTTTGACAGTTTGAAAACTAGTGTTTAAAAATTTGGTTGTTTAATAGCTGGTGACATCCCACAAAGATCAGTCTCTAGCATTTGTAGTCTCTCAGATTCACGCGTTCATACAGACGGACAGACAGATAGACGGACAGACGGAGGGACGGACATGGACATCGTCTCGATTGTTGATGCTGATCAAGAATACATATACTTTATGGGGTCGGAGATGCTTCCTTCTGCTTGTTACATACTTTTGCACAAAACCATCATACCCTCTTTACCCATTTTATGGGTTAAGGGTATAATTAACCGATCCCAAGATAGAACTTACTTCAGACAAAAGTGGAAACGTTACAGTCGGACGCAACCGACTGCGGTATACTCGATACCAGTATTAAAACCGGTAAAAACAGGCCTGATTTATTTATTTATTTATTTATTTATAGTCAGCTAAGAGCAGCTGACATTAAAATGAATCAAATTTAATTTAAATTAAAAATAGTTAAAATAATTAAATTAAGTAAAATATAGAATAATATATAAATCTGAAAATATAATTAAAAGTTAACGTTAAAGCTCTGGGAAATTCAATAAAAAAATTGAGTAGTCCAACATTTGTTGCAAGGATTGGGAAAAACCCAGAAAAACCCAATCAGACCAGCGTTAGATTAGTAATTAGTGGTTACGATTAGATAAAGCAAAAAGGATCGATCTTTTTAGTACTGGAGTTGAGGCCTCCAAGGAGACAAGAGAATAAAGTTTGTTATAGTCAGAACATATAACACGAAATGGTTCATGAATTAAATAGTTGCTGAAGCAACGATCAAGGCTAAGGGGTAAAAAGTTACGTGAAGATCTAATTGGGACATTAAATTTAATTCGACTCAAAAGAACTGATGAGTCGATTTCACCATTAAGTAGGTTAGTAATAAATAATACTCCATGCATAGTTCTACGGTTTAACAGGGAGGGAAGATTTATTAAAAGGAGTCTACTTGAATACGGGGGTAAGTCAACTCCAGGAACCCAGTTAAAACTTCTAAGGGCAAAAAGAAGAAATTTCTTCTGCACAGATTCAATTCTATCCTGGTGAATCGAGTATTGTGGGGACCACACACAAGATCCATACTCCAGGATTGGACGTACTAGGGATGTATAAAGCGTTTTAGTGGTGTAGGGATCATTAAACTCTTTCGACCACCGCTTGATGAAGCCAAGGACATTAATGGCCTTATTGACCATATACGAAATATTAGCGTCAAACTTTAATTTAGGATCAAGAATAATGCCTAAATCTTTAATTTCAAACACGCGGTCAAGTGGTGAAGCATCAAGCAAGTAGTGAGCAGTATGAGGGGTACTTCTACAAAAAGACATGACTTTACATTTAGAACAATTTAAATTGAGTAAGTTAAAACGACACCAGGCCGACAATGCACCCAAATCCGACTGTAGTAAATTACACAGGGAAGCGTCATTATATGTGAAACATAGCTTCACATCATCAGCAAACATATATACATAGGAGTTAGTAATAACAGCTGGAAGATCGTTAATAAACAGATTAAATAGCAAAGGTCCAAGGTGACTACCCTGGGGAACACCAGAGGTAACAAAAATAGGTTTAGATACCGACGATTTAAAAACTACTTTTTGTGTTCGACCACACAAGTACTCCGAAAGCCACAATACGAGTTTTGATGGAAATCCAATAATATTTAATTTTTTAAGCAACAGAGAATGACTAACAGAATCAAATGCCTTACTAAAATCGGTGTAAACAACGTCAGTTTGCATTTTTTTCCGGAAACCCTTTGATAACAAGCGAAGTGAATTCAAGAAGGTTAGTGGTAGTAGATCTACGCCTAACAAAACCATGTTGGTAAGGCGATATAATTGAACTACATCCGTGTTGCAGTTGAGAACATATAATTTTTTCAAAGACTTTTGGTATGGCAGACAACTTGGATATACCCCTATAATTTTTAACGTTTGATTTTGAAGAATTTTTATGGAGTGGAATTATAAAGGATTCCTTCCATATATCAGGAAACACAGTTGAGTCAACAGACAAGTTAAATAATTTATTTAAGGGCTTACAAAGAGAATCCGCGCAGTATCGGAGAATACAACCTGGCACTCCATCAGGACCAGGCAAGTAGCCAGGTTTAATAGAGTTAAATTCACTCAGGAGCGTAGACTCAGTAACTACTGGGACATATATGCAATTTGACGTTTGAACTTGAAAAGGATAGGAATTACTACTACTATACATACTCGATGAGTATACTGATTGAAAATACTCAGCAAATAGATCGGCTACTGCCTGATCAGAACTTGCTTTTGTATTATCAAGGTATACTGAAGACGGTAAGCAAGAAGACTTACGTTTAGAGTTAACAAATTTATAAAACTGTTTAGGGTCACGTGAAAAGTTTAGTCTACAACGATTAAGATAATTATTATAACAAGATGTGTTAACAGAAAGAAAACTAGATTTTGCTACTAAATACGAAGATAAATCTAAGGTAGTTCCCGATTTTTTAAATTTTTTATATGATCTTGTCTTCGCGTTTTTCAATTGCGATAGTTCCCTCGTAAACCAAGGTGGTTTATTATCACTTGAAGAACAAGTGAGGGGAACACAAATATCCAAAAGCGAATTCAAGGTCCTATAAAATATGGGAATAGCAGTTTCTATATCAGTACAAGAATAAAGCCGAGACCAATTAGTATGCTGAAGAAGATAATTTAATTTAGTAAAGTTAGTTTTACGAAAGCAACGTGTTTTTAAAGTATTATTAGATACTGAACTAGGGTTAAGAATTTCGATGGATAGTTCTAATGTTGGATGGTAGGTATCTTCCGGAAGCACTAGAGGGGGTATTCTACTAGCATTACTGCAATCTGAGTAAGAAACAAATATTAAGTCCAACATTCTACCACTACAGTTATGCACCCTGTTAACTTGCGATAGGCCTAACTCCAGTAGGCCATCGATAAAATCATCAGAAGTGACTGGTATTACCACCGAAGATGTGTCATTCACAGACCATACAACATGTGGCAGATTAAAATCACCAACCACTATCAGATTATCCATATCTGTCAACAATGACGAAACAAGTTGCAGGGCACTAATATGAGATGAGTAAATGTTAGTATCAGAATCAGGAGGAATATAAGAGCAAGTAACATAAAGTGAACGGCCGTTTAGTAATATTTTAACACATAAAAACTCTATGTCCGGAAGATCATGAGAATGAATCTGTTCAGAAGAAAAACAAGAGTCAACAGCAATGAGAACACCACCCCCCTTGCGGGAAGTGCGATCGCATCTGTACAAGTTATATTTAGAAGGAAAAATGGAATAATCAGAAATATCAGGTTTTAACCAGGTTTCAGTGAGTGCAACTATTTGAGAATCAAAAGATAAGCTGTTAATATATAATTTAGCCAGTTTAGTGTTAAGGCCTCTAACATTTTGATAGGCCAAGCTAATTACTTCAGTTAGTTTTTTGCCGCCGAGGTGGAGGCAACAGGATGGCTAACAGGCGGTGTACTATTGATCCTTAAACCATTATTATTATTAATTCGCCTATTCGTATACTCCTTAACGACAAGCTGCGGCGGCCAAAACTTTTCAGAGCAAATTGTCGAAAAAAGTTCAGGCGGTACACCCAACTTGAAAGAAGATATACTTCTGGCATGTTTAAATTTAAACTTTTCAACAACAATAAGTGGGGAATCGATTTTACTTTTACATATGCTGCAACATCATCCGATGACGTATCGGATGCCAGCCTAGAAACAAAAACAAATTTATTAAGTGGCACAACAACCAGAGGCTTGTGTGCCCCAATTGTAACGCCAGTAGAATCAATAGGCACACTAGCTGTTGGACCGGAGGACTCATTTATAGGATCACAAATTATGTTATTAGTGGCAAGGTTATTGTTAAGATTCCTTGCCGGGGAGTTAAATAAAATTAATGAGCTAGCAATAGTACCCATGGGGGGATTATTGCTAGGCACAAGAAGCGGTTTAGTGGGCAGGACAGGTGGGACAGTTATTGGATGAGGTCCCGAAGTCTTTTTACGCTTCGGGGATTCAGTTATCACTTTGCCTTTTTTGAAATTTGACTCTAGCTGCTCGAAAGACTTTTGCAGGTTATTAAAAGCAACATGCATAGCTTTAAAGCCTTCGTGAGTCTGCCTCATAAATTGCGAAGACTCTTTCACCGCCTCTTTGCAAGACCCACAATACCATTTAAGGCCTGTGTCGGCAAGCAGACATTCCCTGATTTTGGCTGTAAAGCCAACACATTTCATGTGGATGATGTTATCACATAGACCACACAAAATAAAATCTTGGTTGGTTGAACCAACCAATTTGCAATTTTCACTGCAACAGACAAGCATCATGCAAGTAATATGCTTTAGCAAAAAAAGGTAGGGTGCAGGTATGTATAAGTTAAAACGTATCAATGCAAAGAGCACGATAAAACGGTAAAGATCTAAAGAGCGCTTAGGCGAGAGTGCGTGAGCGCGTAAGCAGTTATAACTGCAAGAACGACTGATAAGAGCGGACGAGAGCGGGGAGGACTGACGTTGGAGAGCGAGAGCAAGAAAATAGACAAAGTGCTTGGCGTTAGCAGACGAAATTACAGAATATACAAAAGCAAATATAAGTATGTATGGATGTACGTGTGTTTTCTGTAATTTTAGGCAACGCAGCGGCTGTTCGACCACAAATTAAAAATCAAATATTAAGCCGGCAATTTTATAACTATACACGTAAATACATACAAAGTACACTTGCGATCACTTTACTAAATGTTTACAAATGTTACCAATGAAAACACCGTTCACAATCACAAGAAAACAGAAAATTTACTGGGAGTACGCAAAAACACAACCGTCACCAACGAAAGTTAGAAAGTTGCGAAGGGGTACGGATGCGGCAGGGGTGTACGCTGTTTTAAAGATTCGTGGCATCCAAATTTTTTATGCAGATCTTTGTGGAATGTCAATTGCTATCTTCATACCAAAGTTTGTTAATCTAGCTCAAAGTTTCTAAAAGTTAGGAAAGGGGGGCTGGGGTTAGTTTGGGTGGGTGTGGCATCATAATTTTTGATACAGAATTTTGTGGAATGTCAATTGCTATCTTCATACCAAATTTTGTGAATCTAGCTCAAAGTTTGCAAAATGTGGGGAAAGGGGGCTGGGGGGGGGTATGGGTGGGTGTGGCATCCAAATTTTTGATGCAGATCTTTGTAGAATGTCAATTGCTATCTTCATACCAAATTTGGTGACTCTAGCTCAAAGTTTGAAAAGGTGTGGAAAAGGGGGGCTGGGGGCGGTCTGGGTGGAATTTCATCCAAATCTTTTATCCAGATCTTTGTGGAATGTCAATTGCTATCTTCTTAGCAAATTTGGTGACTCTCGCTCGAAGTTTGTAAAATGTGGGTAAAGGGGGGCTTTGGGTGGTATGGGTGGGTGTGGCATCCAAATTTTTGATGCAGATCATTGTAAAATGTCAATTGCTATCTTCATACCAAATTTGGTGAATCTAGCTCGAAAATTGTAAAAGTGGGGAAAGGGGGGCTGGGGGCGGTATGGGTTGGGTGTGGCATCCAAAGTTTTGATGCAGATCTACGTGGAATGTCATATGCTATCTTCATACCAAATTTGGTGGCTCTAGCTAAAAGTTTTTAGAAGGTGTGAAAATGGGGGCGAAATGGGTGGGCATGGCTCCAAAACTTTGATGCAAATTTTTGGGGGTCGTTGCCAGCTATCCTCCTACCAAATTTGGTGGCTCTAGCTTCACAACTCTGGAAGAGACACGCACTCCCGTTTTTGACGAAGCGTTGGGGCAGATGGGGGTGGCTAGGGCGGTATTGGTAGGCGTGGCATCCAAACTTTTGATGCAGTTTTTGGGGGGTCATCATCACCTATCTTGGTACCAAATTTGGTGACTCTAGCTAAAAAACTGTGGGAGATATAGGCTTTTCTGATGGGGGCGAAATGGGTGGGCATGTCTCCAAAACTTTGATGCAATTCTTTTGGGGTTGTTGCCAGCTATCTTCCTACCAAATTCGCTGGCTGCTGACCAGCTTCATGATGTGCTAATCACTTCCTTCCAGGACAGCACAGTTCTAAAGCGTCACCGGGTGAAACGTGAGGTTCCCTGGTGGAGCGATAGACTTGCAGGTCAAAGACAGGAAGTTCGCAGGCTTTTCAATAGAGCCAAAGCGAATCGGGACTCCTGGGACACTTATAGGAGTGCCCTCACGGAGTATAATAAGAATATTAGAAGGGCTAAGCGGGAGAACTGGCACAACTACTGCGAAAGTGTGCAGGCACTACCAAAAGCAGCTAGACTGCAAAAGGTCTTCGCTAAGGGCTCGACTAATGGGGTGGGGCTTCTAAAAAGAAAAGATGGTTCTTTCACTCAAGACCGAAAGGAAACGCTAGAGCTTTTGCTTCAGGTGCATTTCCCAGAATGTCGGTTTAACACGCACAGTGAACCAGATGGGTTTACTACTCCACCGATCAGGCGTGATCACAGTCTGTCTGGTATTATCTTCGATCCTGACAAGGTCAGGTGGGCAGTCAAATCTTTTAGTCCTTATAAAGCCCCGGGGGGCGATCAGATTTTTCCAGCCTTGCTACAACATAGCATTGAAATAATTATCACACCACTTGTCGGTCTGCTTAGAGCCAGCTTTGCATGGGGATATATACCACAATCTTTGAGGAGAGTCAACGTGGTACTTATTCCTAAACAAGGCAACCGGGCTCTAGATCAACCCAAATCATACAGACCGATTAGTCTTTCGTCTTTCATTCTCAAGACTGCGGAGCGGCGTGTGGACTTGCACGTGAGGTGCACTCTCCAGGATACCAAGCCGCTACACAAAACACAATTTGCCTACATAAAAGGCGGATCGACGGAGGTCGCTCTTCACCATTTAGTCAGCAAAATCGAACAATCTTTCAAATCAAAGGAAATTGCTTTGTGCTCCTTCCTGGACGTGGAAGGTGCTTTCGACAACACTGGCTATCAGTCAATCTCCAGAGCTCTATCTCATAGGAACATTGACGCAGCTTCCGTAGCCTGGATAGAAGCTATGCTACGTCAACGAGAAATCTCATCCACGTTAGACGCGACGACGGTCCGTATTACCGCGGTCAGTGGGTGTCCATAAGGTGGAGTGTTGTCTCCCTTGTTATGGTCACTCGTTGTAGACGAACTTCTAGAAAAACTACACAGCCAGGGAATCGATGCCATTGGGTATGCAGATGACTTGGCCATCGTAGTCACAGGGAAGTTCGGCTACACTGTCACCGAACTGATGCAAAGAGCACTCAATTTGGTTCTCGATTGGTGCATAAACGTGGGTCTCAACATTAATCCGCACAAGGCGGTTGTTGTACCTTTCACCAAACGGTACACCAATGACATTGGCCTCCTCGTCATTGGGGGGACTCCCGTAGAGCTCTCCGGTGAGGTCAAATATCTGGGAGTTGTTCTAGATAAGCGACTTAACTGGAACTCGCACCTAAATAAAACGATTACCAAGGCTTCACATGCTTTGTGGTCATGTCGTAGACTGTATGGTAAAACGTGGGGACTTGACTCCAAATCCATCCTGTGGCTTTACTGCATGATGGTCAGGCCTATTGTGACCTATGCTGCTCTTGTGTGGTGGCCCAAGGTGCAGCAGATCACGACCATTCAGAAGTGTAGCAAGCTGCAACGGCTTGTGTGCGTATCTCTGTTGATAGCTTTACGCACATGTCCAACTGCGGCTATGGAGAAAATTATTGGATTGACTCCACTACACATTCACATGCAAGAGGGAGCCGCTAAAAGCCTTCTTAGAATCAAACTCATACCTGGGTCATGTCAGTATTTTAAGTAATGTTTCTGGTTTAGAAATCTGCAGCCGGACAGATCTCATGACCACGAAGCTCTACTTTGGGGCGAAATTTAGGACTCTCATCCCAGACCGTAGGGCATGGGATAATGGCAACCCTTGTAGTGAACCCAGGGGCCTGCAGTGGTTCACTGATGAGTCCAAGTCAAGGGGTGGGTGCGGGGATTTTTGGACCTAACACCAGAGTCTCGATTGCACTAGGCAAATGGCCAAGTGTCTTTCAATCAGAGATTCATGCCATATAGGCCTGCTCTAAAATCATCCTGGACAAGAGGATGAGAGGAGCTAATATATACATCTTTTCAGATAGTCAAGCGACGATCAAGGCTTTATCCTCTTGGAGGATATGCTCCAAACTCGTCGCAGATTGCTGGGCCAGCCTCCAGCAACTCTCCACCGGGAACCGGGTAACTTTGTGTTGGGTTCCTGGTCATGCCGAAATTCCCGGTAACGAAAACGCAGACGAGCTGGCAAGAGCCGGCTCAGCGACTCCTTTACTTGGCCCGAAGCCTTTTTGTGGCTTAGGGTGGGCTGCTGCCAAAGATATGGATGGAAGATTGGTTAAAGGAGCGAAATCCAGATATTGGATATCCAGTCAAGGATGTCGCCAAGCTAAAGAGCTGATACATCCGCTAATAGGCAGGAACACTGTTGGGTGTTCCAGGATGGACCTAAGACTATTGGTAGCCTAGCTCACCGGCCACCATGTCTCAAAATACCATCTTCATAAAATGCGTCTGTCCCCGGACACGGAGTGTAGGCTCTGTAAAGAAGACGACGAGACGACCAAACACATTCTTTGTGAATGTCCAGCCATTAATTGGTCTAGATGGAGGCACCTGCATAGTGAGTTCTTGACAGCTATGCAGATCAGGAAAGCCTCAACGGGAGACCTACTGGCCTTCCTAAGGGAGGTTGAGCAGCTCCTGTCTCAGTAGGCAGTCACATAGGCACAATAGATCGTTTTGGTCGCAGTGCCTCAATCTCTTTCGGGAGATCTCCCCAATATAATAATTATTTATGTGGAAAGTCAATTGCTATCTTCATACCAAATTTGGTGGCTCTAGCTAAAAGTTTGTAATAGGTGGGGAAAGGGGGTTGAATGTGTGGGCGTGGCTCCAAAACTTTGCTGCAGGTTTTTTGGGGTCGTTGCCAGCTATGTTCCTACCAAATTTGGTGGCTCTAGCTCCACAGCTCTGGAAGATACACGCATTCCCGTTTTTGACGAAGCGTTGGGGTGGATGGGGGCGGCTAGGGCAGTATCGGTAGGCGTGGCATCCAAACTTTTGTGACAGTTTTTGGGGGGTCATCATCATTTGTCTTGGCACAAAATTTGGTGGCTAAAGCTCAAAAACTGTGGGAGATATGGGCTTTTTTGACTTTTCAATGCGGGGGGGGGGGGGGGGCTGGGGGCGGAATGGGTGGGCGTGGCTCACAAATTTTTGATACAGTTTTTTGGGGGTTGATAGTAGCTATCTTTTTGCCAAATTTTGTAGTTCTAGCTGTAAGGATGTGCGAAAAATGTGGATTTATCGTTTTTGAGCTATCGAATTTATCGATTTACCAGCCCCCCAGTTATAGTAGAACCCGCATCTTGACACTTTAATTTACTTTACCTTACATAAAGAGTATTGGAGAGTTTCAAGTCTCTAGCTTGAAGGGTGCGGAAAAAAGTTGCGTTCATTCAGACGGACAGACGGACAGACGGACAGACACCATGACGGACATTGCACAAACTCAATATACTCTTTACCTTCGGTATCGAGTATAATCATAAGGAGATTAATAACTCTAGTTTTTTTTTTTTTTTTTGACAAAACAATCAAATGATAACGATTATTTTGTGAACTGTTATGACAACTAATTCTTTACGTTTAGAAATAATCAAAATTTTGACGGGATTATTATTGGATTGCATATATAATCCAAAAATAATGTAAAATAATCAAAATATAATCCAACTTTTTTTAATGATTATACTCGTTACCGAAAGTAAAGAGTATATTGATTTTGTGCAATGTCCATCATGTTGTCTGTCCGTCTGTATGTTCGCAACTTTTTTCTACACCCTTCAAGCTAGAGATTTGAAACTTTCCAATTCTCTTTATCTATGGGATAGTAAATTAAAGTGTCAAGATTGGTGATTTAAGATAACTGGGGGGCTGGCAAATCGATAAATTCGATAACTCAAAAACGACAAATCCACATATTTCGCACATACTTACAGCTAGAACTACCAAATTTGGTGGGCAGATAGCTACTAGCAACCCCCAAAAAACTGCATCAAAATTTTGGAGCCACGCCCACCCATTCCACCCCCAGCCCCCCCGCAATTTAAAGTCAAAAAAGCGTATATCTCCCACAGTTTTTGAGCTAGAGCCACCAAATTTTGTGCCAAGATAGGTGATGATGAAGTTTGGATGCCACGCCCACCGATACTGCTCTAGCCGCCCCCATCCACCCCAACGCTTCGTCAAAAACGGGAATGCGTGTATCTATCAGAGTTGTGGAGCTAGAGCCTCCAAATTTGGTAGAAAGCTAGCTGGTAACGACCCCCAAAAAACTGCATCAAAATTTGGAGCCACGCCCACCCATTCCGCCCCCAGCCCCCCCCCGCATTTCGAAATCAGAAATGGCTATATCTCCCACAGTTTTTGAGCTAGAGCCACCAAATTTGGTGCCAAGATAGGTGATGATGACCCCCCAAAAACTGCATCAAAAGTTTGGATGCCACGCCCACCAATACCACCCTAGCCGCCCCCATCCACCCCAACGCTTCGTCAAAAACGGGAATGCGTGTATCTTCCAGAGTTGTGGAGCTAGAGCCACCAAATTTGGCAGGAAGATAGCTTGCAACGACCCCCAAAAAACTGCATCAAAGTTTTGGAGCCACGCGCACCCCTTCCACCCCCCTTTCCCCACCTTTTACAAACTTTGAGCTAGAGTCACCAAATTTGTATGAAGATAGCAATTGACATTCCACATAGATCTGCATCAAAAATTTGGATGCCACGCCCAACCATACCGCCCCCAGCCCCCTTTTCCCCACTTTATACAAACTTCGAGCTAGAGTCACCAAATTTGGTATGAAGATAGCAATTGACATCCCACATGGATCGGCAGCAAAAATTTGAATGCCACGCCCACCCATACCGCCCCAAGCCCCATAGCCCCCCTTTCACCACCTTTTACATGCTTCGAGCTAGAGTCACCAAATTTGGTATGAAGGTAGCATTTGACATTCCACAAGGATCTGCAGCAAAAATTTGGATGCCACGCCCAACCATACCGCCCCCAGCCCCATAGCCCCCCTCTCCCCACCTTATACAAACTTTGAGCTAGAGTCACCAAATTTGGTATGAAGGTAGCATTTGACATTCCACAAGGATCTGCAGCAAAAATTTGAATGCCACGCCCAACCAGTCGCCCCCAGCCCCCCTTTCCCCACTTTTACAAACTTTGAGCTAGAGTCACCAAATTTGTTATGAAGATAGCAATTGACATTCCACAAAGATCTGCATCAAAAATTTGGATGCAATTCCACCCATACCGCCCCCAGCCCCCCTTTCGCCACTTTATACAATTTTTGAGCTAGAGTCACCAAATTTGGTATGAAGGTAGCATTTGACATTCCACAAGGATCTGCAGCAAAAATTTGAATGTCACGCCCAACCATACCGCCCCCAGCCCCTCTTTCCCCACTTTTACAAACTTTGAGCTAGAGTCACCAAATTTGTTATGAAGATAGCAATTGACATTCCACAAAGATCTGCATCAAAAATTTGGATGCAATTCCACCCATACCGCCCCCAGCCCCCCTTTCCCCACTTTATACAAGCTTCGAGCTAGAGTCACCAAATGTGGTATGAAGAAAGCAATTAATATCCCACATGGATGGGCATCAAAATTTTTAATACTGGTATCGAGTATACCGCAGTCGGTTGCGTCCGACTGCAACGTTTCCACTTGTTTATTTTGTGTTTGTGGGTTAGTTTACTTTTTAAATTTGATGCCTTAGTGTGACCATGTATCTCTTAAGCTATATAGGGCAAAATACCATATTTTTACCACAAATTAGTGGACTATGGTCACACTATAAAATCTTGTGCCCACGCTTCCAAAATATATCACAAATTCCTGCCAGGAATTTTTTATTGTACTGGAACCGGACCTATACTCAAAAAATGTTGAGAGTTGCCACATCGATTACATTGAAGTGGATCGTGTGGTTGGCATTGAACAGCTGAATTTCTGCTAGAAAAAATGAGCAGCACATTATTTCTAGGCACAAGTGTGCCCGTATTACTCATTTACCTTTTTGTTTTGCCATTTTTTTGCGTTTTTGGGATTTTCCGGTATTTTTAAGGGGCACACAGGGTCTTAGGATACACATTAGAAATAATGTGTAAATTTCCATCAGAAATAATTCTAGTTCCTGCGTACTAAGCTTTACGAAAAACTAACAACAAACGGACTAGCAACAATTCTGCTCGAATTCTGACAATTTACGGATATGAGAGATAAACAGCTGTTAACGTTTACCCCAATGTGTGCCCTCCCTACCTATGAATTGGCCTATGTATATTTTGGTATTAACTCCCTAAACATATTACAACAACAACAACACCAACTTACCCCGAAATCAACACACAATCGTCCCACCCACACATAAATTGCTACTCACACAAACACTAATAACAATAATTTATTTATATTTTAATTTTAACATCTTTGCTCTTAATAAATAAATTTTCTTTATATAAATCATAAAAAGGAAAAATGAAAATAATTAAATAAATACGAACATAAACAAAAACTAATAAACGAAAAACAAAATAAACAGAAAACAAAGAAAGACTATATATATATAAATAATAAATACATAAATAATAAATAAATAAATAATAAATTAAATCATACTAAATAAATAAATAATAAGGATTAAATAATAATTGGGGCGGGCGTGAGAAATTACACGCATAAATAAATATTTATGCGGCTGCTGCGTTGTTGCGACCCACTATGCATGTGGTGGCTGCCGCGCGTATATGTAGGTGCGCTGTGGCGCGGGCGGCTGTTTCTGCGCGTGCACGCGCTGTGGTTTGCGCGGGCAACTATTGCTGGGCCAATCCTCGTCCGGTGGTCTGTTTGCTTCCTATGGCCGCTGAAGTTGCGTGTGTGTGTGTGAGTGTGCGTGCACTTGGTTGCCGGCCTGCAACGTACTGCTGCTATCACTAAATAAACACTATTAGCGAAAAATTCACTAAAATAACCATTTTCATCGCCTACCTTATATGCTGCAGGCGCCTCACTATGAACTGGTCTTCAACCTCTTTAATTTTGGGGCACTTTTTTCCTTATTTAAATTTTTATTCCTGCCGGCGCACTTTTCGCTGCCGCTGAAAAATTTTGCCTACTCACGGCCTCTTCTTCTTTCTACCTACTAGTCACCTATTAAGCAGTCGACCAATCGAGTATCAGGTGCCAGCACGACTCTCCAAACCTCGTCAACAACCACAATCATCGATAGCCTAGTGCCGACCATAACAATTGTTCCGATTTTTATAGTTGTACATCGGCGCAAAGTGCAAAAGAAATTTTTAGTGAATATATAGCAGTCACATTATCGGCGCATATGGTGACATTTTTTATCGGCGTTAAATATTCTGCTACGATAATCGACGTATGTATGTTTTACAACTACAAAGGAACAACGGGCGTATTTCAGACGGTGCTATTTTCAGTAAATGCTCTCCGCAGCATGCCCTCGATACGGATTCTCTAAATTTACCACCTCCTCGTCATTTATCAGGTCGTGAAATGTATGTACCTTTTGTTTTAGTGGCAGACGATGTATTTAAAATGCAAAATTATTTGTTGAAGCCGTATCCTGGTCTGATTTTATCTGAAAGTAAACGTATTTTTAACTATAGGTTATCAAGGGCTAGGAGAAAAGTCGAGAACGCATTTGGAATTATGATGAAGCGCTTCGAAATATTTTCACGACCAATAAATCTGAATCCAAATAAAATAACAAGAGTGACGTAAGCATGTTGCACATTACACAAATTTTTAACGAAAAAAAATTGAATTTATGATACTGGATTAGTAGATCGCTGCACTGAGGATGGAAATATTATTGAAAGTGCACGCGTTAATATTTCCATACCTACCTTTGAAAAGATTTTTCAAATTAATACACAGAGAAAAAAAAAATGAAACGTAAAACCGAACATTTTAATTTTAGATTCAGATTTTAAATTTTTTTTCTTAATTTCAATACGAAAATTTTTGATTTTAAAATTAATCGTATTGAAACACCAAATTTAATACGATTCGTATTAAAATCAATGCGGAAAAACGTTGATTTGAATAATTAGTTCTTAAACCTAAAATGAAAATTTTAAATTTAAGAATGTGCGCTTTTAAAATCTATATCTAAAACAACCACATTTAAATCGATAGTTTCAATTTTAGAAATCAGTACGAATCGGTTTAGAATTAAAGTGCAAACTTTTATAAATCGTAATTTACTATTTTAAATTTGAAGAAATCAGAAAAATTATAAAATGCAAAATTTAAATTACTACTCGAGCTTCGAATGAAAAATTTTAAATTTAATAATTTGCCCTAATAAAAAACATATTTAAAACGAGCACATTTAATTTGATAATTAAAATTTTAGAAATCAGTACGAATTGCTTTAAAATTACGCTTAACAGAGAGAGAGAGAGAGACAGAGAGAGAGAGAGAGAGGCGCTCTTATGTGTAGTATGTATTAAAATTAACTGTCTGTAAGACATAGTCGGCAACAGCGCAATGGGTATGGCATACGCATGGTAATCGTAAGGTCTCAGGTTCGAGTCGCGGCATAGGTAATTGGCTTTTCGTGATCGGTAAGTTTAAAAAAATTAATTTCAAATTATACAAATGATTTATACTAAGTATGTAAACATAAAATTTCTCACGCATACTTATACATTGAAGGAATCTAATAACTATTAACAAAGAGCAATGCTGATACCTGGTGGTGTGTATCCGTGCGCCCCAAGCAAAAAGGTTAATAGAAATTTATAAAATCTTATAGTATACATTTGTTCATGAATTATAACCACCAATATGGTGTTCAAAACTGATATCGGGGGATGTAACATTATTATTTCGATTCAAAAATTATTTTAGTTAATTTAAGGTTTCTAATGCTTAACTTTAAAATGAAAACATTTTGAATCAAAAAGTTTTCATTGTGAAAACTAAAATTCAAGCACTTTAAATATAAAATAAAAATTTTTAAACCGAAAATTTTAATTTTAAAATTTTATTTTAAAATTCCACTTTTAGAATTTAAAATTATAGGTGTAGACCGAAAATCGTTCCGAAAAATTTTAGAATCTAAGTGTAAATTATGCGATTTAAAATTTTTTTATTCTGTGTGTATTTAAAAATTTGCTGAGAAATATTGAAATATTGGTGTTGATTGGTGTATTCGATCGGTACTCAAGTGCCCGATAAAAATCTGCGCATTTTTCAATTTTTATTGCTCTTTATCAAACATTATATCGTTCCGATATCGGTGCAACTGGGTCGTTTTTGGTTGTGCATTGTAAGCACAATATCGGCCATGATTGTCGCCTTTCATAATATTTAATGCGGTCTCATTATCTTGCGCCGATGTTGGGACTCGGGCTTAAGACTTATTATTCCCAAAGCTCTGATAGAGCACGAACTATGCAAGCAGCTAGATTTAACGAAACATTTCAACAAGCCAAACACGGAAGTCTTGAACAGGCAGATCGTGCGTCTGGGCAGCTCACAGAGCCGCCCAGACATTAAATCAGTCCCAAGCTCGGCGTCGACAGCATGCTGAATATATGGCATCTCAAGGGGCTGTGGAGACACCCGAACATTCTCAAGATCGACGTCAACAGAACGCAGAAAATATGGCTTCTTAACGGGCTTCTGAAACACTCGAACAATAAATATAGTTTATAGGAGCATACTGCAGTAGTTACCTAAAGGCTTATGATTTGGGCTTTGCATTTGAAATACTAATCATTCGCAGAAGAAGACGCGGGCACCATTTTGTCATACTGAGGAGTCATAAGACGAACTTATTGAATCGTTGCCGAACCTGCCACAATATATTTTTGACGAAAATTGGTTGGGTGAAAGAATCATACTGGCACAGAAATATGAGACTGTTGCGAAAATAAATCTAATAATTTAATATTTTAGGCTATAATAATTTTAATTTATGCTCTTATGTTTATGTTTTATGTTAATCTTTTAATTTGTGTTCTCTGTTCATAGAATAAATATCAAAGAGCGACGCAGCAACGCGTGGTCGTGTCTTTCTTGTGTTGGTAAATCTTTAGATGACATACAAATATCATCTAAATGCGCAATATCAAGATCAACAAGCAAAGTCAGTTATGTGGTCAGTTCTTTTCAGCCCATACACGTACACAAAGTTGCAAGTATCACAATTTCACAAATGTATAATAATTAATTTTCATTCCGTATAAGCAACCCTGTGTTTGACAATCAATTGACGTAACTGTCATCCGACCGGTCATGTCATTCAAAAAAAAATAAATAAAATAAAACAAAAACATGTGGAAAGAATGCATTCGGACGCAACCGACTGCGGTATACTCGCTACCAGCATTAAAACCGGTAAATAGAGGCCTGATTGCAAAGAGGTACGGATGCGGTAGGGA
The DNA here is from genome assembly GCA_030179655.1 of Scaptomyza flava. Lineage (NCBI taxonomy): Eukaryota > Metazoa > Arthropoda > Insecta > Diptera > Drosophilidae > Scaptomyza > Scaptomyza flava. Next base: position 411,742 of record JARNME010000199.1, read on the forward strand.
AGTGCGCTGCCTTAAAGATTCTCCGATGCAGTTGGGGATGCCACCAGCTATCTTCTTACCAAATTTTGTGACTCTTGCTCAAAGTTTCTAAAAGGTGGGGAAAGTGAGCTTGGTGCGGTATGGGTAGGCGTGCCCTCCAAATTTTGATGCAGATCTTTGTGGAATGTCAATTGCTATCTTCATACCAAATTTGGTGGCTCTAGCACAAAGTTTGTAAAAGGTGAGGAAAGGGAGCTTGGGTTGGTATGGGTAGGCGTGGCATCCAAATTTTTGATGCAGATTTTTTTGGAATGTCAGTTGCTATCTTTATACCAAATTATGGGACTCTAGCTCGAGGTTTGTAAAATGCTGTGGAAAGAGGGGCAGGATTCGGTATGGGTGGGCGTGGCATCCAAATTTTTGCTGCAGATCTATGTGAAATGTCAATTGCTGCCTTCATACCAAATTTGGTGGCTCTAGCTCAAAATCTGTGGTAGATATAGGCTTTTCTGATTTCAATATGCGGGGGGCTGGGGGCGGAATGGGTGGGCGTGGCTCCAAAACTGTGATGCAGTTCCTTGGGGGTCGTTACCAGCTTTCTGTCTACCAAATTTGGTGGCTCTAGCTCAACCGCTATGAAAGGTATAGTTTTAAAGGAGATGGTGGTGCCGAAGGGGGCGGAAATTATGGTATGGGTGGGCATGGTATCCAAACTTTTGATGCAGACACGGACGGATAGACACGATGACCTACATTGCACAAACCTAACAAACCCTTTACAATCGGTATCGAGTAAACAAATATCATAAATAACAACAATCTCGACAAGCAGGCCCGGCAAGCACTTATTGCTTACTGCTTTAGTAATTTTCTATACCATTTAAAAGGTTTGTGTAGCGGCTGCATGAGAGAAAAGCTTTTTTACCAATTGCACAGTCTTTATATTCTATGCCTTTGCTTGAACTCATTATATGTCACTCAAAAATTTATTTAGCTAAATATTTTTACGAAACTACAAAATTGAGTAGGCTGCATACAACCAAAACACTTTATATACCCTTAACCCATAAAATGGGTCAAAAGGGTAAAATGGATTTGTGCAAAAGCATGTGACAAGCAGAATAAAGCATATCCATCCTCATGAAGTATATTATCTCTAAATCCGCATTGACAACAGTTTATATACCTTTGACCGTCTGCCCTTCCATTATCAGACTCTTATTTTAAAATCTTCGCTCTCCCGAGCCAAGAGCAGATCAATTTTCTTACAAATTGTCAATCACTTTTCCCATTACTGATACATAAAAACAATTGAGTTCTGAAATCGTGAAACGTGTCTTTTAAGCTATAAAATACAACACAAATTAATGAAAATCTGTGTAATTTTCATTTAAAAGTTGAAAAAGTTGAGTCAATCAGGCAGTAACGCAGAAGTGTAGACAATTTCTTCAATCGCGAGCACACACACAAGTACACAAGCAAACGCGTTTATATGAGGGTTCGGGGTATCTCTTTCTCGAGATAAGCCGACTTAAGCTTTTTTTACAAGAAAGAATATTCTAATAAATACTGTGATTCCGAAGGTTTTGTGCAATGTCCGTCGTGCTTTATGTCTGTCTGTCTGCATGAGCGCAGCTTTTTTCGATACCATTAATGCTTAGAGACTTAATTCTTTGCAAAAATCGTGGTCGTTAAGCCATTGGTCTTACAGGGGGTATGGTAAATGCCGTTACACCCAAATTGCAAATTAATAAAACACACATATTTTGCACATTAGTCCAACTAAGCTCTTCAAATTTGTTGTACCTTAAAATAAGTAAATCGTTTCTTTTTCTTTGCTGACGGTTGTGTTTTTGCGTGCTCTTAGTAATTTATTGTTCTCTTGTTTTTTTGCACGGAGTTTTCCTTGGTTTTATTTGGTAAACAGTTCTAGCAGTGATCGCAAATATAAGTTTTAGATATTTACGTCTGCATTATTGAAATTGCCGACTTAATAATCACTTTAATTTGCAGTCGAACTGACGCTGCTGTGCCTTAATATATAGCGTTATAGGTACATGCATAAAACAAGTGGAAACGTTGCAGTCGGACGCAACCGACTGCGGCATACTCGATACCAGTATTAAAACAGGTAAAATGAGGCCTGATTGCAAAGGGGTACGGACTGCGCAGGGGTGTACGCTGCCTTAAAGATTCTCCGATGCAGATGAGGATGCCACCAGCTATCTTCCTTCCAAATTTGGTGACTCTAGCTCAAAGATTTTAAAAGGTGGGGAAAGGGGGGCTGTGGGCGGTATGGTTGGGCGTGGCATCCAAATTTTTGTTGCAGATCTTTGTCAAATGTCAGTTGCTATCTTCCTTTCAAATTTGGCGACTCTAGCTCGAAGTTTGTAAAAAGTGTGGAAAGGGGACTGGGGGCGGTATGGGTGGGCGTGGCATCCAAATTTTTGCTGCAGATCTATGTGGAATGTCAATTGCTACCTTCATACCAAATTTGGTGACTCTAGCTTAAAGTTTGTCAAAAGTGGGAAGAGGGGGGCTAGGGTGGTATGGGTGGGCGTGGCGTCCAAATTTTTGATGCAGTTTTTGGGGGGTCATCATCACCTATCTTGGCACAAAATTTGGTGGCTATAGCTCAACAACTGTGGGAGATATAAGCTTTTTTAACTTTAAAATGCTGAATGGTGGGGGGGGGGGCTGGGGGCGGAATGGGTGGGCGTGGCTCCAAAATTTTTGATGCAGTTTTTTGGGGGTTGTTAGTAGTTATCTTCTTTCCAAATTTGGTAGTTCTAGCTGTAAGGATGTGCGAAATATGTGGATTTATCGGTAGTGAGTTATCGAATTAATCGATTTGTCAGCCCCTCAGTTATCGTAGAATCCCCATCTTGACACTTTAATTTACTATCCCATAGATAAAGAGAATTGAAAAGTTTCAAGTCTCTAGCTTGAAAGGTGTGGAAATAACTTGCATACATACGGACGGACAGACACCATGACGGACATTGCACAAAACCAATATACTCTTAACCTTCGGTATCGAGTATAAACATAAAGTTGCATTTGCATATTCTGTGTTTACTAACAACAAACAGCTTGTCTATTTTTTGCTCTCGCTGTACAGCATCAGTGCTCTCCCGCTGTTATCCGTCGTACTTGTGGTTCTATCTGCCTACGCGCTCACGCTCTCTCAGTTTAGCTCTCTAGATATTTACCGTTTTATCGTGCTCATTGCAGTGATACGTTTATACCTATGCATATCTGCGCCCTACTTTGTTTTGTGATATCATATCATAAAATATATTATATAATTGCCAATTAAAAAATGAATTTAATAATATGAATATGTTTGCTTGCTGTGGCAAAAATTGCAAAGTAGTTACAACCACCAACCAAGATTTTATTTTGTGTGGATTGTGTGACAACACGAGGCAGTCTCGTGCTGGCTTTAAAGCTATATGTAGCTTTTAATAATTTGCAACCGTCGTTCAAAGAGCTTGAGCTTAATTTCAAAAATGGCAAGGTGATTACCGAATCTCCGAAGCGTAAAAAGACTTCGGGTCCCAATCCACTTATTTTCCCACCTGTTCTGCCAACCAAACTCCTTCTAGCGCCTAATATTAATCCTTCAATTGGTTTCAATGCTATCCCACTAATGTTATTTAACTCCCCTGCAAGGAATCCTATCAATAACCTAGTTAGTTTATCTTCCGATCCTTTGCATGAGCCCTCTGGTTCCGCACTTCGTGTGCCTATTAATCCTAATACAGGTACAACTGGGGCTCACAAGCCTCTTGTTGTTGTCTCACCTAATAAGTTTATTTTCGTGTCTAGGCTAGCATCCGATACTTCATCGGATGATGTTTGTGCCTACGTTAAAGGTAATATCGATTCACCACATATTATGGTTGAAAAATTTAATTTTAAACATGCCCGAAGCATATCTTCTTTCCAGTTGAGCGTTCCGCCCGAACTTTTCTCGACAATTAGTTCTGAAATGTTTTGGCCGCCACAGCTCGTTGGAAAGGAGTATGTGAAATAGTAATAATATATACGGTATTAGGATAAGTAGCGTACCACCTGTTAGCCACCCAGTTGCCTCCACCTCGGCGGCAAACAAAATTGAAAACCAAGGTTATTAGCTTGGCCTATCAAAAAGTTAGAGGCCTTAAGAGTTAACTTGCTAAATTATATGTTAACAGCCTATCCTTTGATACACATATGGATGCACTTACGGAAACCTGGTTAAGACCCGATAATTCTGATTATTCCATTTTTCCTTCTAAATATAACTTGTATAGATGCGATCGTGCCTCCCGCAGGGGGGGGGGGGGGGGGGTGGTGGTGTTCTAATTGCTGTTGATTCTTGTTTTTCCTCTGAACAGATTCATTCTCATGATCTTCCGGACATAGAGTTTTTATGTGTTAAAATATTACTAAACGGCCTTTCACTTTATGTTACTTGTTCTTATATTCCTCCTCATTCTAATACTAACATTTACTCATCCCATCTTATTGTCCTGCATCTTGTTTCGTCATTGTTGACAGATATGGATAATTTGATAGTGGTTGGTGATTTTAATCTGCCACATGTTGTATGGTCTGTGAATGACACATCTTCGGCGGTATTACCAGTCACTTCTGATGATTTTATCGATGGCCTACTGGAGTTAGGCCTATCGCTAGTTAACAGAGTGCATAACTGTAGTGGTAGAATGTTGGAATTAATATTGCAGTAATGCTTGTAAAATACCCTCTCTGGTGCTTCCGGAGGATACCTACCATCCAATCTTAGAACTATGCATCGAAATTCTTTTAGTTCAGTATCTAATAATACTTTAAAAACCCGTTGCTTTCGTAAAACTAACTTTACTTAATTAAATTATCTTCTTCAACATTCTAATTGGTCTCGCCTTTATTCTTGTAAAAAACATAAAAAATCGGGAACTATTTTAGATTCATCTTCGTATTTAGTAGCAAAATCTAGTTTTCTTTCTGTTAACACATTTTGTTATAATTATAATAATTATAATTATAATTATAATTATCTTAATCGTTGTAGACTAAACTTTTCACCTGACTCTAAACAGTTTTATAATTTTGTTAATTCTAAACGTAAGCTTCTTGCTTGCCATCCTCAGTGTACCTCGATGATACCAAAGCTAGTTCCGATCAGGCTGTAGCCGATCCATTTGCTGAGTATTATCAATCAGTATACTCAACGAGTTTATATAATTGCATTTATTCCTATCCTTTTCAAGTTCAAACGTCAAATTGCATAAATGTCCAGTTATAGCTGAGTGTTCGCTCCTCGTGACCTTAACTCCATCAAACCTTTCTTCTTGGCTGGTCCTGATGGAGTGCCAGGTTGTATACTTTACACTGTATACTTTACACTGTTATTACTTTGTAATCCCAAAAATTAATTATTTAAGGAATCATTTATCATTCCACTCCATAAAAATTCTTTTAAGGCTAATCCAAGTTGTCTGCCATTCCAAAAGTCAAATTATTTGCTCTCATCTGCAACACATATGTAGTAAAATTAAATCGCCACGGTTTCGTTAGGCGAAGATAAATCGACTTTTGAGTCGAAAAAGCTAAATTGTACAATTTGGATCTTCCCGTAACTTTTTAACCCTTAGCCTTGACCGTTGCGCGAGCAAGTATATAACTCATGAACCATTTCTTGTTATGTGTTCTGACTATAACAATATATATTCTCTTGTCTCCCTCAATCCCATTACTAAAACCATCGATCCTTTTTTATACCCTTAACCCATAAAATGGGTAAATAAGGGTATAATGGTTTTGTGCAAAAGTATGTAACAGGCAGAAGGAAGCATCGTCGACCCTATAAAGTATATATATTCTTGATCAGCATCAACAGCCGAGACGATATAGCCATGTCCGTCTGTCCGTCTGTCTGTCCGTCTGTCCGTCTGTATGAACGCGTGGATCTCAGAGACTACAAGAGCTAGAGACTTCTGATTTTGTATTTAAGTTCTCCTATACCATAAGCAGAACAAGTTTGCTTCAAATTATCGATAACTATTCTGGTTTCCAATATACACATAACATCGATAACAATAAAATATCGAATTTGGAAAATCTAAAAATGAGGGTTGAAGTAATGGATAATGATAGAACTTTTCTGAAAATTTCGTCCAAATCGGTTGAGAAACACCGGAGATATTGAACTTAATCGATGGAAGCTAAGCCAGTATACCAAAGTCTTATATAAATTAAATATATTTATTGCAACTGGGTTCAGGGTATCTTCTAGTCGGGCTCTCCCGACTAGAGCCTTCTTACTTGTTTTTATCTTATAGTAACCACTAACTACTTATCTAGATCTGGTCTGATTTTGTTTTTCTGGGTTTTCCCCAATCCAAGCAACAAATGTTGGACCACTTATTTTATTGTTGAACTTCCCAGAGCTTTAACGTTTAAATCTAACCGAAAGGAACTTGGAAATAAGCAGAAAAAACTAGAAATATAACGGCAATTCTCATGAAAAAGGCTTTGAGGTCTGCACACGAATGCTGTAAACATTTGTGTGACGTCGGCATTGCACTTCGACTCTCTCTCTCTCTTTCAGCAGCGTTGCCAAAACTGAGAGAGCGTAGTGAGAGTGCAATAGCCTATTTCCACTGCTCAGTAACTGTAAGTTTTAAAAGTCAGTTAAGCGGTATATACACGTTCAGCATGCTGCGTGCAGCGTGCGGATACATTTACAATATGTGTTTGTATTGTACAAATTTGCAAATGCTATTCAAAGCAACAGCAATTCCATACAGCACTTCTTTTGAAAAAGACATTGCAAGCTGCACTTATTAATGAGCAAGCTACTAATGACAAAAAAAACAATAACAAGCCCCCTAATATAGATAATTGAAATTTCATTTTGAAGAACAGTTTTATTTGGTATTAGCAAAACAAAAATAAACACATGCAAATCATAAAGCTTTCTATAATATTCTCATTCGCACATACATAACCTATTTAGGTCACATGTAAGGGACTTAAGCAAAGAGAGATGCTTTGCTTAAATTCACACGTACACGCGGCTGCGAGCAGCATGCTGCACGTGTATATACCACATTGCGAAAGCTCTTTTCGTTGCTCAGTAACTGAGCCTCCGTTAATGAATCAGCTGTTCGGTTTATTTAGTTTTGACTTGTTATAGCTACCTATTACTGCATATTTGTAGTGCATTATTGTCAGTTTTATTGACATCTATGCAGTGTCTACAAGCTGTTTGGCTTGTTATGAAGGAGCAATGTAATTTTATAAAAACATCGGCCATGAACATTGCAAATAGCAGAAAATGGAAGCGTCCATCTGAGCTGCTTGTTATAAGAATAGCTATAATAATATATATAAAATATATAATAATTAGTAAGTGGCCCGCTTACTTCGCTGCGCGGATAGTTTATATAAATTTTAGCAATAGAAGATAGATACAAAATAAATAAATTAGAAAATATTTCACAAAATATTAAAGCAAAGTATTTAATATTCTCTTTTCCACGCCACCATTGAGGTAGAGATCAAGCGCGTCATTTTTTATTGTGGTTTCCCCAGCAGGCCTTATTGAATTTAATTTGCAATTATTAACAACTGTTAAGAGCTCTTTATAAACGACATTGGTTGTTTTTCCGTCAGGTGCTAATACAAATAAACTTTTTGGTCAACTGACTCTTAAGCAGGCTACATAAAATTGGCCATGAGAAAAACAATCGTGTCTTTAGTCTTGTCTGGCTAATTTCCCTGTAATTTATTAATTGTTAAGGCAAAGCAAACTTTTAAAGGAATTTTCAATCTTTTAAATTAATGGAATTCTCGGTATAAAAACCGTTTCCCCTATACCATTGCCAGTAAAGATAATTGCTTCGACAACATTCCTATGAAGGACTTTAACTTACAATCTTGTACCATTGCACAGTTTCGGCGGTTTCAAGTTGCGAATCAACATTACAGGTGAACAAATACTTAAAGTTAATTTATGTTAAGGCAGGCCAGCCGGATTTGATGAATTAAGAAACTCGACGGGGTAATGAACTGCATCTTCGATTTCAGACACTGAATCAATAGAGTTATATGTAATTTCTTCACTTTGAAATGATTTTAATAAAAACTCGTTTATTTCCAATGCATTGCCATTTCTCGCAGTCAAAATAGCACGTTCTGAAAACCATTCGCGTGATTTTTGAGAAATATTTGTCATATCCGGATATATATTTTCTGTATTTAGGGCCACAAAATTGAAGACTTTAAGCACGCATTTATTTCATCTGCTCTTGTTCCTCTGGGGATCACTGGAAGAGTTTGTCGAAAATAACCAGCTTAGAGAACAGTTATACCACCCATTAAGTATTCACTATCTCGAATGTCTTTCAAAGATCGATCTACAGCTTCAAAAGCACCTTTATGGTCCATAGTACACTCATCCCAAACAATAAGCTTGCAATCTTTGAGCACAGTAGCCATATTAGATTGCTTTGAAATTGAGCAATGTGGTGTTTCTAAATGAATCAATTTAAATGGAATCTTAAGTGTAGAATGCGCTGTGCGACCACCATTAAGTAAAGTGGCTGCGATACCGGAAGATTATTTTACTTTGCCGTACCTTTGCCAATAATAAATTTAAAAGATACGTTTTACCTGTTCCACCAGGTGCATCTAACAAACGCTATGTAGTATCTTTTCGTATACTTGTTTTTGCTCAGCAGTAAGGAGTAGCTCATTATTAACAACAAAATTATCGCAATTTTCATAACTTTTTTCTCTATGACATTCAATATTTGGAACAATTTCCTCGGTTCTAATTGGTAGTGGAAGTCCATAGTAAGTCAAGTTTTGACCACCAATAGACAGTACAATATCTTCAATGTAAACAATACATTTATTTAATACATTATTCACTATACTTTCATCAATATTTCTGTGTTGTGAAATATGAAAGGCTCTTAAAATATCTTCTGAGAAACTCTCTTTATAAGTATTCCAAAGTTTAAGAGCATCCGAAATTTGACAATATACTAGGTTAGGTAAGGTTAGGTTAGAGCGGTAGTGGAAGGCTAAAAATTAACCCCCCACTCACATAGGCCATGTGTTTTGGCCCGTTGTGGTGCCGCGTTTGGACTTAGTCCAAAAACCGTCTACCCAGACAATGAGCGTGTTTCGCCGCATTTGAGGGCGTGGTCCCATCCCGAGGTTTGAATGAAGGACAGGATATTTTTCGGTTTGATATCCGCAAGTTGAGTGAGGTCCGATAAAAAGAAGGACCTTAGGTAGCGATTTCTGTTTTTGCAGAGTGCCGGACAGTCGCAGAAAAGGTGGGAAACTGTTTCCTCCTCCTCCTCGTCAAGACAGCTTCGGCAGAAATCATTAAAAGGGGCTAGAAGTCTCGCTGCGTGAGACCCCACCAGCCATTGCCCCGTAATGGCCCTGATTACGGCAGCACAACCTAATCTGCTAAGGTGGATTAGGTCTGAGGAGCGCTTTTTGCAGCGCGTTGGCCAGGTTTGCCTTGCAATCCTACCTGAGGCAGTGGCACACTGCCACCCCTTGTTTGCTTCGAGTTCGAAGCGCGATCAAACTCTGAGCTTGCAGCTGGCCATGGGAATACCCCAGCCCTCCTTGTCTGTGGGCATGGTAGTGCCATGCCTAGCCAGCTCGTCTGCTTTGCAGTTGCCCTCGATGCCTTTGTGACCGGGCACCCAAATGAGGTGTATTTCGAACTGCTCTGCCATCTCGTGTATAGATCTGCGGCAGTTTGTGACGGATATCGAGTTGGATGATATCGCTTTTAGAGATTTGATAGCCGCCTGACTATCGGAAAAAATGCAGATTCTGTCTGCTGAGCATTCACATTCGGAAATGTATAAGAGTGCTTCCTGTATGGCAGCGATCTCGGCTTGGAATACGCTGCAGTGATCGGGAAGGTTGAACAATTTGTTGATAGACAGCTCCTCGCAAAAGACGCCTCCCCCTACCCGTTCGTCTAGCTTGGAGCCATCGGTGTAAATTTTTACTGAATCTGCCGGCCCTGGCGTGCCTGAGCACCAATCCTCCCTTGGGGGGACTAGCGTGTGGAAAGTGGTTTTGGGGAATTCCTGAGGACAACAATAGTCCGTGTTTGAGGGGATAAGCAAGTAACCCACTAGAATATTAGAGTGTCCGAAATTTTGCTCGGACCACTGCTTGATTTCTCTCATGCGTAGGGCAGAGAGAGTTGCTACTAATTTTCCCATTTGGTCTATTGGTAGGAGATTTAGTATATTGTCCAGAGCCTCAGTTGGGGTCGTTCTGAGGGCCCCTGTTGAGATCAGTCCAGCGGCACGCTGTACTTTGCCAAGCTTGTGGACTGATGTTTTCTTAGAAAGAGTTGGCCACCATACTGACACTCCGTACAGTAGGATTGGCCGAACTATGGCTGTGTACAGCCACAGACTGATGTGGGGTGCCATTCCCCATTTCAGTCCAATGGACTTCTTACATGTATACAAAGCGACTGAGGCTTTCTTAACCCGTTCTTCGGTGTTAAGATTCCAGTCTAGTTTGCTGTCTAGAGTGAGCCCTAGGTATTTGGCGGATTTACTGAAGGCAAGTTCCACCCCGTTTAAGGTTGGGGGTTTGACGGGAGTTATCTTATACTTCCTAGTGAAGAGGACTTAGTCAGTTTTGGCTGGGTTAAGCCCTAGTCCCTTTGAAGTAGCCCATGAGGACAGGATTCGTAGTGCGGTGGTCATACGCTCCCACAAACTTTGGGGGAATTTACCCGAGAAGGCTATAGCGACGTCATCCGCGTAGGCTATCACCCGACAGCCCCCTCCCTCTAAGGAGCGCAGCAAGCTGTTAACTGCCACATTCCAAAGGAGAGGGGAGAGAACACCTCCTTGCGGGGTGATTCCATCCAGCCCAGGGGATTTGTAGAGCGAGAAGCTACTTATAGCCAAAGAGATGGTATCCCTGGAGAAAAGGTCGGTGGAGACTTGCTCCTGAAATTCTCCGTGGATAGGGGGACGGAAACATGCGACTGAGCATCCGGGAAAGTGGGTTTCCACCAAAAGTTCCAGTGACTCCGAACTGGTCGTTGTCCACGAGTCATTGAGTCCTTTGAGGAAGCCCATGGGTGCTTGTGCGCTGGAGAGAACTTTCCTAAGTCTAGCGGCTTCTGTGGTACTCTCGATTTTGGAGCAGAAATTCTGCCAAGCGGAGCGTTTAGCTTGTCTAAGTGACTTCTTATAGGAGGTAAGGCTGGCTTTATAGAGACTCCATGATTGGTCTTCTCCCCTGAACCTTGCTTTGTTAAAAAGCTTCCGCGAATTTTTTCGAAGCTCGCGGACATGACATGTTAAGGGCGGACTTGCATGCCTCCGTGAGTTTGTTTGTGAGCAGCTCTGTGTGCTCGGGGGAAGGGGGTCCCGTTGGGGGATGATCTGGAATGAGTCTTGTAAGATATTCTTTGAAAGTGGTCCATTTAGGCTTTGGGATATCGACAGAGAACACTATATCGATATACCTATGATCAGAGAAGGAGTGCTCATCTAGCACTCTCCATCTTGTAAGTCTCTGGTGAAGGGAGGCTGTGGCTAGCGTTAAGTCTAGGTTTTTTTCCCTATTCTTTGCAATAAAGGTTGGGTCGTTTCCTATATTGCAAATATTCAGACCTGTCGTGAGGATATAATTAAAGAGTGACTCACCCCGTTCATTTATATCCGAGCTGCCCCACTGATGGTGGTGAGCGTTGGCGTCGCAGCCTATGATCAGCTCGGTGTTTGTCGCTTCGCAGTCGGCGATTAGCGCTCGTAGCAGTTGATGAGGGGGTTACCCTTGATGGTCGTGGGCCATGTAGGTTAAGCTGAGCCTGATGTGTCCTGACTCCAGCTCGAGGCTCGCAGCAGTGTTGTCGCCATTGCTAAAATTAGGGAGCAGAAAAATGTCTAGATGTTTCCTGGCAAGTATGCAGGTACGAAGGTACCCAAGGTTCCTGAATGAGGACAACGTCTACTCCGCATTGCCTTGTGCGGAGCAGCAGAGTGGCTGCAGCCGCCTTACAGTGGTGGAGGTTTATCTGAAGAAGTCTTAGAGACATCTTCAAGTTTCGTCTCCACCACTGTCAGATCAGCCTCTTCGTCTGTACCTGCATCGAGGTTGATCATGTTGGCCATGTCTTCGGCTAGGTCAGAGTCTTCTGACTGGTGGGCGTCACCTGCCTTGGCATCAGCCACCGCGTCACTTTCGGTGACATTTGCACAATGGGCTGTAGTGCCGCCTGCAGTGGCCTCCGCCGTTTGCTGCTCACTAGGAGCATCTAGCGCCGCAGGTGCGTCATCATGAGCCAACGGCTTACTAGCCGCGTCCGAACGGTAGACCCGTATTACTATCGGCTTAAAGCCGTAGTGGGCCGTTCCGTTGGTTGCGGCTAGGGCCTTGGCTGATTCGTCATTTATGACCAGGATCACCTGCCGATTGTTACCTTCTGGCGCCTCGATCTTGGCGATCCTCCAGTCATGCGTAACCAGGTCGGGGTTACTCAGTTGGAAGAGTTTGAGGATTCTTTCGGGATCCTCGGGCTTGGCGGAAACCCAGACTCTTGTACGTGGTCGACTGGGCACGTCTTTCCAGTCTACCGCCTCCAGCTTAGCGCCGGGATATACCTCACCGAGAAGGCCAACAGCTTTTTTGTATAGCTCTGCGGATTTGTCGTCTTCGCAGGCTATAGCTTTGATGTAGCCCTGATACCATCCAGCATCAGAGCAAAGGGGTGGCGGTCCGTCAGACAGCAGCATCAGGTCGACTACCTTCTCCTGCAGTTCGTTTTCAATAGCCCCCCACCTGTTCCGCGGGATATGGCCCTCTTGGTGGCCCCTGTCGAGGACCCCAATTAGAACCTTCTCCTTAGCGGCTTCGGCGAAGGACCGAGTGAGCGGCTGTGGCCGCGGGGGTGGCCTGATCCGCTTGGCTTGCGGTGCAGGCTCCTCAACGGAGCGTTGGCGCTTCTGCTTGGCTTAGCAGATGCGGCGGGTATTGCTGGCTTAAAATCCGGGAGGATGGTCTTAGCCCACGCAATCATTTCGACTCCGTCTGGGGATGAGGGCTAGGCGGTTAGGTTCTCTTGGAGAATCTGCGCCGCTCGCCGCCGGTCCTGAATGGACGGTCTTTTGGCTGCTGTGGGAGCGGGCCCCGAAGCAGTAGCCTGCGTCACGGACCGGGAAGCTGGTGTTGCAAACTTGTGTTGCAGCCTCCGAGCTCCCGGAGCCGCTCCAGGTCGACGTCTGGGGTGTGAGGACGAATGGCTTTTTCGTCCTGCACTAATGCCGCTAGCGGCTTTGCGAGCACCTGCTGGCGTACCAGGCGTCGTAGAGGAGGTGCAAGCTCCTGTAGAGGGATTGGCGTTTCCCACCGGGTTTTTGAGTGACCCGGACACTGTATTTATGTTTTTGGTTTCTGAATTCATGTTGTTCCCACGAGTAGACTGGAAAGGAAAGTCACCCGTGACATAGCCCGTGTGCCGCGGGAAGCCTAATTAAACTGGAGGTCGGCAGGTATCCAGAGTTCGCAAAGTAAAGACCGAGCACCCCCTCGGCACAATGCTGTTCTACCTTGGACTGGGGTATTTTACAGAATTTTCTTCTCTCGCCCGACTACCATTAGTCAGCACCCTTGGCAGAGACATGACCGTACCAAGGGCCTGCTTCCAGCCTTCTCTTTAAACTCCATCATGCTCCCGTTTTCTTCTTTGAAATTTTTTATTGTTCCATGTAAAATACGATGGAACTTCACAATATAGAAACGTTCTTGCAAACTCATCACGTGTGCATAGCTCAAAGAAGGTTAGAAAAATGGTTTTGGGTGTAGTGCTTAATCTGTCAAGTAAGTGTTGCGGATTATTGAAGTTAAAATATATCCGTTGACCATTTTCTAAATGAACAGCTAAGTGTGTAATAGCCGGAATACGTTCATGTATGGGAAATGCAAGGATTCTCCACACCGCTTCTGAGCTACTTATATAACGGCCACTTTCGTACATATTAATTTCATTACGTTGGTCTGCAAGAGTAAATGATGCTTGATCACTGCCCTTGTTAACATATTTACAAATGTATTTAATAGACTTTACAGAACTACAATACTCAAGATTTATGTGAGCTTCAAATGTTCTCAATAGTACACAGTTATAAGGCACAACCCAACGATTATCTATGCAATTACCATTCATATTAACTGCATTACCACCATCTTCTGTCGCTCTTCTACGGTGTAGAGGGTAACTATCTTTTCCAGTCACAGTTTCTTTAAGTAATTGTCGGGGAAACCTTTTGGTACATTTTCTTCTTTTCATGCATGCATTTATTATTAAATACACCGCAAGTACCATAAATCATATTTGACTTAACAATGTTAAATAACAAAGGACCCTCATCTGCGTTTGGTATTTCGGCACAGATAATTTGATCGATTTTATCTGGTCTTATTTTATTTTCTAAGCAAAGCCCCGCTTTTGCCATTCCACAGAGTACATGAAACATTGCACGCTTCCAAACAAAGAACCTTTTGTCAATAGTTTTTGACCCGGTAATAAAACACTTTTGATGTCATACTATTGTAGATTGCATGTGAATGTTATGAAAAGATCTTGCCGCCCATAATGGCGGACATATGTCATAGCATCTTAAGTCTTTTCATTATGCTGATGAAACATACATTGAAGAACCTTTACTACGCTGCAATCAACATTTGAAATATTTTTGCAACGTAGTTGAGCTTCCTTTTCATCATCACCAACAAAATAAATTTGAAGAAACTGCATTTCTTCATTTGGCAAAGGGCGGACACTACCAATTAAGTGATACACTTGTCCTTGGACTTTAAAAGTTGACCAACTTTCATTTAGAATTTTTGTGCTACCAAGAGAAGTCATTTGAAAGCAGCTGTTATACTTTCTTATACGATCAATGTAATGATCATGCTTGGGGTGTCCACCAATTATTAAGCTTTTAAGTGGATCGGGCAAACTCTCATTTTTTGAAAGATTACCTTTTCCTGCCTTGCAACAGATACCCAAAGGCTAATTTTTCCATTTTAAGGCATTACAATGTTTGCATATCAAATTCATGCTACCAAGTTGAGTAATTTTATCTGACTTGTAAGCTATTTCAAAATCATAGTTTAAGCCAAACATGGCTTTAACAGTCCATGCACGCAAACGCCTTTCTTGACGTGCATCAGTATTATTAGCCGGATGTCTTCTCACTGCAACTCTATGAGCTTCAGGATTATTAGTCTGATCTCTTCTCACTACAACTCTAATAAGATCAGGTTTATTAACACGATAT
The DNA here is from genome assembly GCA_030179655.1 of Scaptomyza flava. Classification (NCBI taxonomy): domain Eukaryota; kingdom Metazoa; phylum Arthropoda; class Insecta; order Diptera; family Drosophilidae; genus Scaptomyza; species Scaptomyza flava. The sequence continues at coordinate 427,065 of JARNME010000199.1, forward strand.
CTTTTTGATGCTTCTTTGCGCTTACCCCTATTGATATCACTTTTTTCAAATGAACGTTTTTTTTTTTAACTTTTTTTTGGTTTGCCGGTGAATCGACTTCGTCTTTTAACATGATTTTTAACGTTTTCAGTTATACTGTATAACTTATACATTTACTTGACGCATCAGAATCTTGAGTTAATACTTCCTCTAAAGGAATATAAACATCAAAATGTCCATTCATTAATGGAGCGGTAAAACGCAACAGGATGCTTATTATTTCCGAATGCTTGTAATAAATTTCCATGCTGAAAAACTTGGATATTTACAGCAAAAATTTCTGCTGCTGCTTGAAGCTCACATGCAGTACCATAAGTATGACAAAGCGCACTCATATTGTTTAGAAGAGCTATAAAAAGGCAGGCTCCATCACCAATTATAGCTATTTCGGCTAACTCTCTTATGTATGCGCGCGCTCTGCAACTCAAACAAAGAGCGTAGTATCGCTACGTTCTTCGCACGCACTGAATCAATGCAAAACATATCTAAGAGGCTGCAGTTAAGTGAATTATAAATTGCCTTTAGCTTTAATTTAGTGTGTGTGCGGAGGAGCTAGGGTTATTAAACTTTATGATTGACATGCAAAGCGCGCACATAAAATAGAGCGTGAACGTAAATGAGCAACAACAAAGGCGCATGATCGGAGCGAGATTTCAAATTATCTGATTATCATAAGAGCAACACGCATTCTTATGTGAACGCCCTATGCTTATTCGAAATTTTTTATGAATAATGTTAGTGTGTTACGTTTTGTCTAAGTTATATAAGCAGCAAGTAGGCGAATCCACCCCCATAACATAGTCTGGTGTGGAAACCAAGTTTTTTTTTATATTGTTGTTGTTTTTTAAATCAATGACACCAACAAAAAGTAGCAGTGCGGTACCAACAACAACACTGACAACAACAACAAACGCTACTTGGGTCGTAAATAAATTGTCAAAGGCAAACAAATTTGAAAAAAAAGTGCACTGTGCGAAGTGATACATGTACATAAAATTATGAAAATTATTTTCAAGCGCATTGTTCACTTAATTGTGTATGCTCTTATTCATTAAGAAGCGGAAATCTGTTTCTTTTTTGCAAGTGTCAAACCTTTTCTTATGACTTTGCTTGTGCGACGCGAAGGCGTCACTGCGCGTTTGTTTTGTTTTTGTATTCTCGCTCGCGATCAAACCCTCAGCTTGTGCGACAATCAGGCGACAGCAGTGGGATGGGTACTTGTTGTAATTGTAATTTGTTTTTTAAAATGGGTAAAAAGTGCTCCAAATCGTATGGGAGGTACTTGAAGGAGTTGTCCAAATAAAACTTCCCTTCTTAAAGCTCACTTACTACCTGCATGGAAAATTGTGTGAAAATTTCAGCCTTCTAGCTCTTTTCGTTTAGGCTGTGGCTCTTCCATTATCATCAGGACAAACTCTTTTATGTATATAGAGATTAATATATAATAATATATTAATATATAAAAACTAAATAAATCGAAATATAAATTTTTTCCCAATGCTTCATTGGCCAATGCTTAGCCAGTTGCTCTCCAGACGCCGGCGATGAGCGCTCTGAAGCAGACTGCTCCACTGAACATCTTTTTACCGATGACCGCTCCATCGATGCCCGATCCAAATAGGGAAGCTCCAATACTGCAACACCCTGAGCAGACGTCTACGGAATGTCGTCAAAAATTTCAACCGCTGCAGGCACTAACGAATAATACTAATTTTAATTTATCATATTATAATAATATTAAACTACACTACCTGTTGTTTGGTCGATGTAAGATTCGATGTGTTTAGCTCTGACTTCTTACAAAATCCGATGTACTCTATCGAATGGCTGCCACTTGGATGTTGCACCTCCCAACGGCCCCTAGAAGGAAACAACAATAATTAGCTTTTGGACATACTATAACGCAGTTTTCTATATTTCTTACATATATTTGCACAATAAGTTTTCAACTTTGTAACGCACTGCCGCGCCATCCACTTCCTTCATTCCCGCCTTCTTCAACTTCTCCGTCATTTTTAAATAAATGTTGGAGTTTCTTTGCATTGCCCTGAGCGGGAAGAGTGTGGGAAGGGTTATTGATAGTTTGAAACAAACTTGTTTGGCTTATGGTTAACTAGAGCTTATATTCAAAATATGTTGTTTCTAGCTCCTATAGTCTCTGAGATCGGCGTGTTCATACAGACAGACGAACATGGCTTTATCAACTCGATTGCAGATGCTGATCAAGAATATACACATACACTTTTGGGGTCGTAAATGCTTCCTTCTATCTGTTACATACTTTTGCACAAAACCATTATACCCTTAATACAAATTTCATGGTTTCAGGCTATAAACACTCAACTGGATGCTATGCGTGATCAATTTTACACTACACAATGACTTTAACTTGCCAGCAGTTATACTAGTGCAAATTATAAAAACATATTAGTCGATACAATGACCAACTTAGCAATAATGTTAATCCCTTGGGTAACTAATTAAGCATCTTCATACTATCGACTTCTTGTCTGGTCTGGTAGTCAAATTTAATTGACAAATCAAATCTTTTAGTTTTCATTAATTTAATGTTTTATTTATGTATTGTACATTTTACATCGGTGAAAGCTAAGCTTGTTAGCATCCAGTACAAACTGACTGCTTAATTGTTGTCGCAACTGGCACTTGTAACCAGGTGGACTGCGGAGAGTAATGAATGTATCTTTGTAGGTTGTACTAAGAACACTGATTTTATTAACGAAAAGTAACAATATTTATAGGAAATAATAGCTTAGTTTTACAGTTTTGTGGTGTCAATTAAAATTAGGTTATTGTGTACTCAGCAGTTGCTTGCAATGCAGAATAGCATATTTAGCGACTACCGGGTTGGCTGACCGCTACTGTTGCGACATATTGCATTGCATAATTTGGTGTTGCTTAAAGTTTTATTGGGTTAATAAATGTAGCGCATTGTGTATGGTCTTGACCTAGTTTTACATGTGTTAATAATTTGAAAGTGATTCTTACATAGCTATGTGCAGTTATTTGATACCTAATAATATAAATATGTGCTAACTTTTTTATGACTTAACATTCTCCCTGAAACGGTTTTCAACCATCCTCTAAATCCAGTGTAATTCGTCTTGGGGATGCTGAAGGCTCGGACGGGTTGACTGCTTCGTTCCTAGTGGCTGTGGGTGGACAAGTCCATCGTCGTTGCGTCCGCATTGCATATGCACATAGTATTATGACAGATATCACTAGTGCAGTGTAAGCGGCTATGTGATGATGTTGGACCGATGTTATTTGGTTGGGCAGCTCTTCTTTGTTGAGTGTTGCCAATTTTACCTGTAGGTCATCTAGATCCTTGTCGTCTTGTGCGTTGTAATCCGAGATGTTGAGAGTTGTCTCTGGTACCTTTGTTATGTTTGGTTGGATAATGTCACCAAAACGGGCGTAGCCTTGTCTTATTTGACTCGTGACAGTGCCAAAGGTATTGATGCTAATGTCTGTGTTGGGTGCAGTACAGCCAGGTGATAGCGACAGTACTCCACTGTTTTGTAGTTGGATAGTTGACGGTGATCCGTTGCAAACTTCTTGAAGTTCCACTTTCGAATGTGTTGCGAAGATCCAGTTGTTCTGCTGTTGTGTTTTTTCCCATACCATTTTGGTTGTTCTGTAAGTTACGTGACACGTCGTTGGTGTCTTGTTGGTAACCAGTTGAAACTCGCATCGGTTGCTTACATCAAACACAGCTTGATGATCAAAGCATATGTATTTTTTGATGTGTATTGTACGGCAGCGGTGTAGATCATCTTGTGTAAGTCCCATGAATTGATCTCTGTGGTTGTTGACACCTATAATAGGTGTTTTTAGCTCGAACAATCTCCAACTAGTTGTGTTCCACACTGGAATTGGCACCATATTAAATAGCTCGAGTATCGATGTTGACACTAGGGGTAATATTACTCTGAATATCACATGAGTGTCGGTGGCTGTGCCTTCTGCTCGCATAAATCTGTATAGTTGAATTACATTGGATGATGTCACGGGTACCATTTGATCTGGTGGCAAATGATCCCGTATTTGATCCAACTGATCCCTTAATTGTTTAGAGGAGATCAACATTGGGCTTATTGTATGGTGGTGAACTCCAGTTAGTACGTCCACTTTTTCGGATTGCATGCGCTGAAGAGATGCTGCTAGCAATGTCAATTGAGTTGTCAATGCCACGTAGTTTTCCGTAAGACGTGCACCAGTGTACTTTCCTCTGCTTTGGCTTATGGCGGCTACTTGTTGTTCAATTAGTTCTAGACGTTTGTCCGATGTTGTCCTTGTTTTCTTGACAACGTTAATGGTTGAGTCAAGTACTGAGGTTTGGTTTCTCAGCAGTGTCAGTAGAAATTCCTCGTTCTTTTGCACCTTCTCTATGACCTTAGTCATTTTATTGGCATAGTCTGAGTCTAAGACTCCAAACAGACTGTTCGCAATATTACCAACTGCATCAAATGGGGAGCGGCGTTTCCGAGTATGTTGTATGAGACCGTTTGCCATTTGTAATTCATCATACAAGTGTCGATAGTGCTCTGATATTGCGTCACATGTGGTTGTTGTTTAATTCTGGGCATATGTACTGGAACTCCTTGATGCCTGAGTTAAACGTGTTCATGTCTCTCCAGTATGGATCCAATTCATAGTAAATAACTATGGTCCAGTCGGATATTGCTCTCATCGTTGTACCAATTTTTTCATAATATACTCCTGGTTTCGTGTCGAACCTTGTCACCGATACTGACTGTGTAAGTACCAGAGGTAACATTAGAAGCAGAATTAGCAAGGGGGAAGTTATGGTTGGGGACATTAGCCGTCTCCGTTGAGCAGCCGGCGTATCCTTTTAATCCGTTTCCTTTTCTTCCATAAAAGGACGTTTTTTGGCCGTTTCTTCCGGAAAGAGCGGCGCCAGCCTGTTGATGGCGCGCTTGTAAATGCCCGAGGCGGTCTTTACGTCAACCACTCGTACATGGTTATCCATTCCTTGATATGTCTTTATAATGCGTCCCATAGGCCAGCTCATCACCGGAATGTTGTCTTCCTTGATAAGGACCAGCATGCCTTCCTTGATATTGGGATTAACGGTTTTCCACTTGTGCCTCGCTTGTAACTCTTGCAAGTATTCCTCTGACCATTGCTTCCAGAATCCTTGCTTAATTCTGGATACTAATTCCCAACGTTTCAGTAGGGATTTCTCTTCACGATCGGCGTTGACATCGGGTGGAGCCGTTAGTGGTTCGCCAATCAGGAAATGCGCTGGGGTGATAGCCGTGTTGTCCGTAGGATCATTTGACATCGGGGTTATTGGGCGTGAATTCAAGATAGCTTCGATTTCGACGATCACCGTGTTAAGTTCTTCAAATGTAAGGGTCGCCGTGTTGGTTGTCGTTACCAACAGTCGCTTTGCCGACTTGACTGCAGCTTCCCATAGGCCTCCAAAGGATGGCGCTCGTGGCGGGATGAATTTGAAGGCAACTTGTTTCTTGTTGCAGTGATTAATGATTTCCGCTTGTTCCTTCTCCCCAAAAATTGTTGATTCCAGTTCCTTCAGCTGGTTTTTTGCTCCGACGAAGTTGGTTGCATTGTCACAATGAATTGTTTGACATTTGCCATGGCGACATAAGAAGCGTCGCAACGCTCCCAAAAAGGCGTTTGTGGTCAGATCGCTTACCAGTTCAAGGTGAACCGCCTTTGTAGAGAAACAGCAGAATACGGCTATGTATGCCTTGTCTGGTCTTTTTCCTCGAAGTTTGTGGTGAATCCAGATTAGCCCGCAGTAATCTACGCCTGTTGTAAGAAATGGGCGTGTTGGTGTTACTCGATCGGCTGGCAAATTACCCATAATTTGGTTCATTAACTTGGGCCTTGCCTTGTTGCATGTCACGCAGTTGTGAATAATATTCCTTGACATTGTTTTGTCGTTGAGGATCCAATATTGTTGTCTAGCGGTTGCTCGTAAGGCTTGGGCACCGCAATGCATATTTTCCTCATTGAGATCTTTCAACAGCATTTTTATACCATAAAATGGGTAAATACGGGTATAATGGTTTTGTGCAAAAGTATGTAACAGGCAGAAGGAAGCATCTCCGACCCTATAAAGTATATATATTCTTGATCAGCATCAACAGCCGAGAAGATATAGCCATGTCCGTCTGTCCGTCTGTCTGTCCGTCTGTCCGTCTGTATGAACGCGTGGATCTCAGAGACTACAAGAGCTAGAGACTTCTGATTTTGTATTTAAGTTCTTCTATACCATGAGCAGAACAAGTTTGCTTCAAATTATCGATAACTATTCTGGTTTCCGATATACACATGGAATCGATAACAATGAAATATCGAATTTGGAAAATCTAAAAATGAGGGTTGAAGTAATGGATAATTATAGAACTTTTCTGAAAATTTCGTCCAAATCGGTTGAGAAACACCGGAGATATTGAACTTAATCGATGGAAGCTAAGCCAGTATACCAAAGTCTTATATAAATTAAATATATTTATTGCAACTGGGTTCAGGGTATCTTCTAGTCGGGCTCTCCCGACTAGAGCCTTCTTACTTGTTACTATTGGATCATTGTAGGGCAGCAGAATCTGGTGCCTTGCATTGTGAGGGAGTGGGGATTGATCCAATCTGCCACCAACTCGTATAAGTCCATCGGATCCTTGCAGGGGGGACAGCGATGAAATGGAACTCCTTTTTGCCACCATGTTGTGACGCTGCATCGTTTTTAGTTCAGCAGCAAATACCACTTGTTGTATTGTCCGCAAAATTACGTTTCGAGCGTAATTCAACTCCTCGACGCTTAGAGTGACAGTTGCTGGTCTGTATTTTTTGTAGCAGAAGCGTAACATGTAAGCCACAATGCGTTGTAACTTGTGAAATGAATGGCTGTGTCTACAAGTGTACAATTCTTCACCTATTGTAGATGGAGATATCGCGAGACTTATATGTATCGTTTTCCTTTCCAGGTTGCTGGGGGTGATACTGGGTAAGGCTGACCAATTGTCTGCAGAGCCATGCAGAAATAGTGGTCCATACAGCCATAAGTTGTGCTCATGTAGTTTTCGTGCCGATATTCCTCTTGAGAGTACATCTGCCGCATTGTTGGCCGATGATACATGCCGCAATTGAGTCTGGCTTGTCAATGCCTGAATTTTCGCTATTCGGTTTGCCACAAATGTATGAAAAGTATCCTGGCACTGTGTTGCTGTCGAGGCTTAGATCGCGTCGAACCCTTTCAGCAAGCTCTGCACCCAATAGTGCAGCACATAGCTCTAGTCGAGGGAGTGACTGTTTTGCTGTTGGAGCCACTCGAGACTTTGAACATAGTAGCCGAACAGATATTTGTTTGTTTCTGTACGTTGCACGTAAGTAAACTGCAGCGCCATATGCACGTTCCGACGCATCAACAAAGACGTGTAATTCTTTCGTTATCGGGGTCTTACCGTCATAAACGTGCCTTGGGATTCGCATTGAGTTGAGGCTTTGCAACTCGTCTCGATACTCCTTCCAATCATTCTGAAGACTTGTAGGTAACTCGTCGTCCCAATCGAGCTTTAATTCCCAGAGGCGTTGCATGAAAATTTTTGCCTTTACTACGACTGGAGCGAACAAGCCTAGTGGGTCGAAGATCTGTGCCAGCTCCGAGCAGACTGCACGTTTTGTAATGACTGTTGCTGCACTGCTGTGAGTTCGACCGCCAAATTGATCCGTCCAAATAAGGCCTAATGTTTTTACACTGTACTGTTGCAGTGTTTCTCCGAGCTGTACGTCGTTAACTGTGTCTTCTTTGGGAATTCCCTCCAATATTTGTTCATTGTTTGAACACCATTTTCGTAGCTTGAATCCCGATGGCTGAAGAATTTTGTTTAGTTCTTGTTGAACTTGTTTCGCTTCTGCGATTGTGTCGGTGCCGGTCAGGCAATCGTCTACATAAAAGTCACGTTGTAGTGCCTTTGCACCCATCTGTAGCCTCTCCATATGCTTATTAGCCAGAGTATCCAAACATTTTATTGCTAAAAATGGTGCGGATTTTGTGCCATATGTGACTGTTTTCAATCGGTAGTATTTAATTTCTTTCGACGAGTTGTTGCGCCGTACAATCAGTTGATGAAACTGATTGTCCGGATTGATCCATACCTGACGATACATTTTTTCAATGTCAGCCGTAAACACATATCTATGTGTTGTGAATCGTAGTAGAATAGACATAAGATCGCTTTGAACCGTGGGGCCTGCATGAAGTATGTCATTCAGCGATTTTCCAGAAGATGTTTTGCACGATGCGTCGAAGACAACTCGTAATTTTGTTGTTGTGCTGTCAGGCTTCAACACGCAATGATGCGGAATCACATAGTGATTTTAAGGAATCTGTTGCGGTGACACTTGTTTCATGTGTCCCAGCTTCTCATACTCCGCCATGACCGCTGCGTACTGCTTCCACGTGTCAGCGGAGGTTCTGCGCTCTAACGATAGAAACCGTTTGGTCGCAATCTCCATGGACTCTCCCAGGGCTGAATAGTGTTCAGAAAATGGTAGTTGAACGATGAATCTGCCGTCCACCGCCACTTGTAAATGTTCTAAGAAGTGCCTTTCACAATGCGCTTCAATTGGTGTTCGGTGTTTATCTGTTGTATCCAAGCTATCTAATGTCCAGAATCGTTCCATTAATGCATTTGTTTTCTCACTTGTTGCAACTGCGCAGATGGCTGACGACTTACTTGCAGCATTTACCTTTCCAGCAATGATCCACCCGAACTCGGTTTTTTGCATCGTTGGACCAGACTGGAACATTTTGTGTTGTTGTGGGAGCAATATTGAAAAACAGTGCTCTGCTCCAATCAACATGTCGATTTTGCCTGGTCTGTTGAAGTTTGGATCCGCCAGTGGTAACTTGCTCGGCATGTCCCAATCAGCCGTGTTGATCGACTGGGCAGGTTGATCCGAAATTATATGCGGTAATACGAATGCTTCCAATCGCATCGTAAAATTGCTGTGTAGTGATTTAACTAGGACATTCACACGAGCCTTGCTGACTCTTGGCTGTCCTCCGATGCCTTCAATCCGGAGTGTTGTGTCATGACGCTTAAGTCCCAACATTGTCACAAGTCTTTCGGAAACAACGTTGATTTGTGATCCAGAGTCCAGTAGAGCCTTGAATGATGCTTGTTGTCCGTTAGTTGCTTGAACAGCTACCTTTGCTGTTGCAAGTAAGTTATAGTTGTGGTTGTTTTCGGATGCCACAACTTGTGATAATGGCTCTGCTGCTGCTGATGTGACAACATTTTCCAAATGCACTAGAGTGTGGTGCTTTTTGTTGCACTTAAAACAGCTGAAATTGCTTGTGCGTGCCTTTGTTTTATGGTCATTTTTAAAGCAGTTGACGCATAACCTTTGTCTTTGCACCCAATTTAAGCGCTCGCTGACAGATTTTGCGCGAAATTCGTTACATTTAGATAAATAATAACTTGTCTTTTTACAGAAAAGACATCCCTTTTGTGCACCTGAAGATGTTGCACATGTCGCGTTCTTTGACTCCTTTTTAAAGATTCCAGGTGCCTTTTTTCCAGTAGCCATGACCCGAACTCGCTGTTCGAGGAACTGGAGCATGGTGTCCAGTGGCTGGATCTTTTGTACTACCCAATCATTGTTCATAGAGTGTTTTGTTTGTACCATCCAACTTGTTTCTGAGGATGGCAATGATGATTGGATCCCAAGTTGAGATGTCAATCCCGAGTCCCTTCAGTGAGGCTAATGACTCTATGGTGGTGATATGGAGCTCCTTTAAGGACTTCACATCGTCGGTGCAGGTTTGTTGCAGTAAGAGGCGATTTAAAACCCTAGATGCGATGTCTCTAGGATTGTTGTAGGCATCTACTAAGATTTCCAATGCGTAGAGATAGTTCTCTTCCCTTAGATCGATGTGACGGATTAATCTTTCCGCTTCTCCGACTACGCTGGTTTTTAAATACCACATCTTGCGTATGGTTGGCATCTTTGTTTCATGAATCATACACGAAAACATATCGAAGAATTTCGTCCATTTAAGCGTATCACCATCAAATTTTGGAATGGAAATACGTGGTAAGTTGATGTTATCAGTGCACTCACTGCTTGAATTGCTGGTAAGCGCATTCCGAACATCAGCCTCTGCCTTTAAATACTCGGTGGCATTGTAGCCACTCTCTTCTGGGTCCTCAAATTCCTCGTATATTTTTAAATAGACCTCTTGAGTTTTTGCACATAATGACTTAATAATGTCCGCATTGACAGGCTTGTGTTGCAGGGCGCGATTGATTGACGCAATCATCACCTTTTGCCGTCGCGACGTGACAATGCAACTAGCTTGGCATTTGTTTTTTCCTTGGCATCGACAATTCCTGCAGCAATGACGGGTTTTGGTTCCGTCCTATTGCTGGTAGACTGATCTGCAATATCAGCTTGTTCTTTGAAGTAAGTTCTGGTTTTTTGAACCAAATCGTAAACCTCTTCGGAGAACTTATGGTATGGGTGAGACTCCTCTAACTTAGAGTTTTTGATCAAGACATTGTTGTTCTTGAAAAAAGTCCACTTTTCTTCAAGGATTTTGGCCTTGGCTTGGTAGTAGCCAGGTTTTGCCTTCCGCTCTGCTGGGTCCTTTTTTGTGTTCTTTATAAGCCTTGATACCTCCTGGCTTATTTCTTCCTGAGCATCTAGGACATCTTCCAATACGAGTGATTTCTCTGTGCTCATTTTGTCGCCTTGTTGACAATGACTAATCACGGAATCACGTTTGTTATGTTGTTGTATATAGCTCTTTGATTACTCCCGACCCGGTGGAAGTGTTTTATTCGCTCGGCCTGAGCTGGATTACGCTTCTATTCGCAACCGTTTGGTTTGGTCGAAGGAGTAGCGAGCTATATGTTGTAGAGAGGATCCTTCCTAGGAGTTCTTTGTCGGGGTCACCAAAATGTACCTGTAAAAGGTGTGTATGTATGGTTAGCATCCAGTACAAACTGACTGCTTAATTGTTGTCGCAACTGGCACTTGTAACCAGGTGGACTGCGGAGAATAATGAATGTATCTTTGTAGGTTGTACTAAGAACACTGATTTTATTAACGAAAAGTAACAATATTTATAGGAAATAATAGCTTAGTTTTACAGTTTTGTGGTGTCAATTAAAATTAGGTTATTGTGTACTCAGCAGTTGCTTGCAATGCAGAATAGCATATTTAGCGACTACCGGGTTGGCTGACCGCTACTGTTGCGACATATTGCATTGCATAATTTGGTGTTGCTTAAAGTTTTATTGGGTTAATAAATGTAGCGCATTGTGTATGGTCTTGACCTAGTTTTACATGTGTTAATAATTTGTGTGTGACTCTTACATAGCTATGTGCAGTTATTTGATATCTTATTATATAAATATGTGCTAACTTGTTTATGACTTAACAGTTAGTGTCCCAGCTAAGACCCCTGAGGACAAGGTGCAGATATGGTTTTTTGCACTGTTTCTATTCTATCAAAATGATTTCTTATTTGGGTTACAACAAATAAGATCCATATTCGATATTAGGGCGTACAAATGATATATAAAGAAATTTTGTATTGTTGGGATCATCGAATTTTTCAAAAATCGCTCAAAAAATCACAGGTCGATTTGCGACAGAATTTACGGAGAAATGTTTGTCAAAAGTATTGTTTGGGTTAAAAAGAATGCCGAAATCTTCAACCCACTCAATGCGATCAATAGATTTACTATCGCTGTGAGAAATACTGTCGAACTTCACTGTAATGAACTTCGATACAACAAACTTTTCTATAAAGCGAATAAATTTCGATAAGACTGAATTTTGGACAAATTTTTAGTGAAATATTTTTTTTCATCCATGTAACAAATTTACCTATAGGAAATATTTCTCTATTAAATATATATATAAATTAACCGATTTGGTGGTTAAAGATGAGAAGACTTTTTATGGTTTAATGCGCGGTGACGACCGGCGCGATTTATTATCCAAGTTCAACTAAAAACTAAGCACATTCTTTGCTTATTTATAACGCTAGCCCTGTCCCTAAAAATGCTGATCCAGCGCCTCGTGTCGAGTGTCGGGTGGCCGTTGGTGTGTCGCAAGACATTGTCGCTGACTTTAGCCGTTGGGCAATGTCCGCTAGCTGTTGGTGCTGACCTTGCACTTGTATTGCGCCAGCTAGGCGCGATCGGTTTGGCAACTTACTTGTTGCCGGGTGATCGTGTTAACTCCTCCCTTGCTTAAATGAAGGACGTCCTCGGACTTCTTGAAACCGTCAATGATGACTTGAATATCGTGTTGACGTTGAACCTTCCGGTGTTTCTGGTAGAGCTTGGAGGAAGTATAGCAGATGACTAAAAAGACGATCGCAGCCACTCCGGATATGATAGGTCGTTTTATAAGTCCCTCTTCTATTTTGCCGATGTAGCGAAGGTTCTCCATGTTTAACTTCTGCAAGTAGGGCAAGCTCAATATTTCTTGGTGGCCTGTTATGTTAAGGAGCGTTGCTGCGGCTGGCGCTGGGGATTTTTTAACGTAGCTTCTTGAGTTCCGGAATACAGAGTTGTTCACCTTTATTTCCTCATCGAACGTAATGAGGAATGTCCCCGTTACCAACTGTTCGTTGGTCGTAGCTGTTCCGTCGTTAATGATGATAACACCGTCATCGATGATGGTTAAGGACTCAAGGTGGCTCGGACGAGTAGTACAGTGTGCAGTGCCTCCAGAGTGAAGTTGTTGTGCGCATGTCGTGTAGGGCAATTTTTTACAGAATGTTGTCGTAAGGGTAGTGCTGCAATTTCCAATCGGAACTACTTGGTTACCGCAGTCGGCTATGACGTTGTTTTCCGCAAAATTATAAATAGTGCCATTATGTTGAACGGGGTGTAAGATTATTTTTTTACAAACTCAGTTAGGCTTAGGATATTTTATTATAAAATGTAAAAAGTTATTGTTTAATAGGACTTTAATTTGGGCTACTTCCATTAGGTCAGTAACAGTAATATTGGTAGAGTGTTCATTGATTATGTTTTTTAAATCATTGGAGTCTAAAATTGCGGGATTAATTATTCCAATTTTTGTTAGTGTGACCGACAGCATCAAGACTTCGAGTTCAGCAATTATAATCCTATTTCTTGCAAGCAAAGTTTCGTATAAATGTTCTGTATTAATTTGTTTTCCTTTTGCATTTTCTATTAAAATATTTACTGTATTTGTTAGTGCATTTATTTGTTCTTGAGTCTTTGTATTAATATTTATCTGTCTGTTTTCTGATTCTATAAGCTCTTTTTGTGTGAATTTCAAGTTCTCGAAATCATCGAAATCTGGAGTGCCAGCTACGAATTTCAATGCAGTGCCAATTAGGTTGATACTTCTAGCATGTCTATGGTGTATGTTTACTGTTGCTATGAGAGTTTTAATGTGTCGTAAGTCTGAATCTAATATCTGTCTCATATGTGATTGTGGGAAATGGTTTCTTAGTTGTTCCGTATCCTTTACCATTGCTGAGTACATGGTTAGGTTAGTTGAATGTTTTAGGTATTGGAAGTCCTTCCAAATAGTTACGTCTCCGTCCATAATCGGTATGTAGTCTGAGTTGGTGTAGTCCGTTATTTTAGCTGTTATTGGTATGGCGAGAAGAAGTATTGTCCAAATCCTATTGTATCAATAAAGGAAAAGTAGGAAAGATAATATTACTGTTTTTACCTCAAGTTGTCTTTATGGACCACCCTCCCTTTAATTAAGACTGTGGTTCCTAAGTCTGCTTCCACTGTCTCTTCGGTATACAAGGTCGTAAGTTTATTTCCCAACCTCTTGTTTGCTTTAACCAGAACCTTGTCTCCATCATTGAAATTTCTGTTCTGTCTTGTCCTGTTTAATCTTTCCAACTGAATGTTCTGTGCATTTAAAACTTTGTTTCTAATTTCCATGTTTAGTTCTGTGGTCGATGAATGGATTATGTCAATAGGTCTTTTATTGGTAACTGAGTGGATAGTTCTGTTGTATTCTATATTTGCATGGAGTATAAGTTCGACTGTGTCTTCAATGATTCTTTCGATCTTTAGACAACGTGCGATCTCTACCAGGGTACTGTGGAATCTCTCTACCTGTCCGTTTGAAGTGATATGGAGTGGTGGTGCTTTAACGACTTGCACGTTAAATTGGTTGCTTAGAAGTGAATTGATTGTCTCGGATTTAATAGATGGCTCATTGTCGCAATAAATTGTTTTTGTTCGTCGATAGAAATTCATAAGCTGTAAAATTGCGATTTTTACGTCTGCTATTGTTCTTGAAGCGATTGGTTGAACAATCGAAAATTTTGAAAATTTGTCTAAACAAGTGAGAAAATACTTTTTGTCGGTTGAAAATATATCGATATGTAATATTTCGCCTGTGTATGAAGGAATGGGTGTTTCTCCGAGGGCCTGTTTTTGGGGGTGACGATCATATTTTGCTTTATGACAGGTTTTACAGTTTGCCACGACTTCGTTTGCCAAATGAGTCATTTTGGGGAAAAAATAATCTTGCAAGATTTGTTTTACATTTTCTTGAGCGGCCCTATGAGCCCTATTGTGTTCAGTGATAGTAATTTCCCTCTGTTCGTTTGTGTCTAAGATGTCAGTTACCATGAGATCCGTATAACGGAAAGTGGTTGTCGGGAATGTCTCTATTAACTTATGTTGAATCAGTGCCAGTACTGGTAACTCGCATAAAATTGCATTGACTACGTCTTTATTAACCATATCACATACTCTCTGGACGAGTGTTTCTCTGTCTGAGAAATACATGAGATGTCGAGTTTTTTTACCAAACATAATAACCGTTCTATCCGAGGTAGTTCCGCTTTCTTCTATTATTATCTGATTTCGAAAGCAGTTGACCGGTTTTTCTGTCTTCTCGATAGTGTAGGTAAGTGATAACTCGCTGTGAATTGTGGCAATGTCAGATTGTGCGTCGTCTTCTAATGTGTGAATGTGATGCCGGGATAGTGCGTCAGCGACGAAGTTCTCCTTTCCTGGTTTGTAAAAAATCTGGGCATTGTGCTCGTCAATAAAGGCTTTCCAACGCTTAATTTTAGCGTTTGGATTGCGCTCTGAGACGGAGAAGGTTAGAGGCTGGTGATCCGTGAAAATGTTTAAATTTTTTACGCCGTATAAGTAATTTCTAAGGTTTTTTAAAGCCCACACTATGGCAAGAAGTTCCCTTTCATTTGTTGCAAAATTTAATTCTCTATCCTTTAGAGTTCTTGATATCATGGTTATGGGTTTTCCATCCTGTGATAAGACTGCCCCTAGACCAAGGGAAGAAGCATCTGTTGTTAAATCAAAACTTCTTGTAATCTGGGTATAGCAACATTACATTTTCAGACGCAAGAACCTCTTTAAGCTTTTCGAATGCCTGGCGCTGGTTTTCGTCAAAGTTGACTGGTATTTTTTTGATTGCGCAGCGCTCACTTTTCCATTCTCGCCTTTAAGGATGTCAGTTATAGGTCTTGCTATAGATGAAAAGTCTTTAATAAAACACCTATAATAGTTTACTAAGCCCAGGAATGATCTTACATTAAATAGTGTGGTTGGTTGTTCATAGTTACGTATTGCATCTACTTTTTTGGGGCATGTTCTTATGCCTCCGCGGGTAACTACGAAGCCTAAGTATTCGACGCTTTCCTTGAAAAAATGTGATTTTTCACGCGAAACCCTCATATTGGCTTCGTACAATTTATCCAAGACCCATGCTATGTGTTTCACATGATCATTCATGTTTTCTGAAAAGATGATTACGTCATCGACGTAGACATAGCATGATTTCCCTATCTGTTCCCTGAGCACATCGTCAATGGCTCTTTGAAAAATACTGGGTGCATTTTTTAACCCAAAAGGAAGTCGACAGAATTCGTATTTTCCATTACCTATCGAGAAAGCTGTTTTCTCTCTGTCTTTTTCGGCGAGTAGTATCTGGTGAAAACCAGACTTTAAATCTATGGTGGTAAAGTATTGTGCCTTGCCTAGGTTTGCCAAATGAAAACGACGTTGGGAATAGGATATTTGTCGTCGGTTGTTTTTAAGTTGAGTTTTCTGAAATCTATTACCAGACGTTTCTTTGTATGTCCTTGTTCGTCAGTCCCTTTTTTATCTACAACCCAGATAGGATTGCTATATGGTGACCGAGATGGTCGGATAATGCCGTCTCTTAGCAAAGCTTGTGTTTCAGAATTTACAAAATCAGAGACACCCATCGGGTATGGGTACATTTTGAATATACGGGGTCTTCGTTCTCTGTCCGAATAGTAGCAATGATATTAGTATTGTATGGAAGAGCCTCGTTTGGTTCCGAAAATACACCTGTTCGGTTTCCCAACATTAATTGAAAACTTTCTTTAATATTTTGGGGCACTTCTATATCCTCCACATTTGTAAAATTAACGTTTGGACATTTTAAAAATTTAATCGGTTCGGAGCCGTTGCCTGTTATAAGATTCTTGTTTTTAAGGTCAAGTACAACGTCGGTTTGTTGAAGTAGGTCAAGTCCAATTAATCCGTCAAATGTTGTTAGGTTTGGTAGCAAAAAAAATGTCGTATTTGTGTTAAAGAGGTGCATCATGCACTTTTTATTTATGGTATTGTAACCGTGAATTGATTTTACATGGAATGGTTTATTTACGGGAATAATATTTTTTAATTCTTTTAAAGGGTTGATATAGTTCTTGGAAGCCCCTGTGTCAATCAAAAGTTTAATAGTTTTCCCTGCGATGACCCTTTCTATGAACGGGAGCAGGGAGTCATTCCTAAAAAATTAATTTGGTCATATTCTGTGAAGTCGTGTTCAATATTTTCTGCTTCATTCTCAGCTACTTCTGAGTATTGGTTTTCTTCGTTGTCAGGTGGGGCATAGTCCGAGACAATATTGTTTATTCTCTGTTGTTTCGGTCCTGTATACCTTGCACTGCTATCGTTTGGTCTTTTGTTTGAATGTCCCTGGCCGTTGTATGCGTCTGGCCTAGCGTTTTGTTGTTGCATTTGCCACTGATTGTTTTATATTTGTCTATAAGGTTGACCACCTTGTTGGTTTTGAGTGGGCTGTCTAAAACGTGAAGAGTTATCGATCTCCATTGGTTGGACTTGATCTTGTTTTGGTGCTTGTCTTTCGTTAAAATAGGGATTTTTACCCTCCTGGTTAGACCTAGTATCTGGTGTTACATTTCTCTCTCTAACCTGCTGTCTTAGTTCGATTTTGTTGGTTTTTTTCTTCAATGTTTCGAGCAAAATTGCTAGCAAACATGTATCGCTCATGGTTAGCTTCGACTTCTTGAGCTAGTTCCAAGGCAGAGGGAAGATCGGATGGTCTTGAGGAAAAAAGAACGTCGCTTAACGACTTTCTAGTTCCCGAAATGAATACACGTAGCGCGTCTGCTCTGTATTTTTCATTCAGTGGGGCAGCTACGTTGTTGTCGTAGGTCATGATTGTCTTGTTTACAAGTAAAGTCAGTTTTTTTCTCGACTTCGTCATAGTATTGTAGCAGAGTCATATTTCCTTGGCGGAGTGTTGACATTTCTTGCTCTATCAAATACACTGGTCGTTTGTCAGCGTATGTGATATCTAAACGGTTGATGATTGCTTTAAAATTTAAAGGGGTATCGAAGGATGACAAAACCATGTCAGCTGGACCTTTTATTTTGTTCCTCATTATGCCAAGAGCTTGGTAATGTTTGGAGCTCCCGTCATATTTTTCATACACTTTATATGCGGTATGTGCCGCTTTTCTCCATGAAACGTACGTCTCATTTTTTCCCTCAAAGTCAGGTAAGGACTTCATAATGTCCAAGGTTTCGTTGCACAAGCTACCTATCTTGATTTCCGCCTCTTTATAAGTTTCTACCTCTGGTGTGCTGATATTTACTCTACCAAAGTGTTCTTTCATATCCTCTAGTTTTTGATTGAATCTCTGTTCTTGCACTGTAAGTGCGCTTGAGACTGCAGCCTCTACGACAGCTTTCAATTGTTCGCTAGTAAGTGCCATGTTGGAAGAGCTTTGAGCTTCAAACTGATTTTCTGAGCTTCTAAGTTTTTTGAATTTGCCTAGCAGCGCCTCTAGATCACTATCAGACATATGTTTTATTAACACAAAGAACAAAGGATATTTGTTTCCTTTTTATGTTTGGATTTTTTCCACTTTGCGAGAATTTTCTAAACTTGTGGCTATAATATATGCTATCGGTCAACACACACAATGACTTAACAGTTAGTGTCCCAGCTAAGACCCCTGAGGACAAGGTGCAGATATGGTTTTTTGCACTGTTTCTATTCTATCAAAATGATTTCTTATTTGGGTTACAACAAATAAGATCCATATTCGATATAAGGGCGTACAAATGATATATAAAGAAATTTTGTATTGTTGGGATCATCGAATTTTTCAAAAATCGCTCAAAAAATCACAGGTCGATTTGCGACAGAATTTACGGAGAAATGTGTGTCAAAAGTATTGTTTGGGTTAAAAAGAATGTCGAAATCTTCAACCCACTCAATGCGATCAATAGATTTACTACCGCTGTGAGAAATACTGTCAAACTTCACTGTAATGAACTTCGATACAACAAACTTTTCTATAAAGCGAATAAATTTCGATAAGACTGAATTTTGGACAAATTTTTAGTGAAATATTTTTTTTCATCCATGTAACCAATTTACCTATAGGAAATATTTCTCTATTAAATATATATATAAATTAACCGATTTGGTGGTTAAAGATGAGAAGACTTTTTATGGTTTAATGCGCGGTGACGACCGGCGCGATTTATTATCCAAGTTCAACTAAAAACTAAGTACATTCTTTGCTTATTTATAACGCTAGCCCTGTCCCTAAAAATGCTGATCCAGCGCCTCGTGTCGAGTGTCGGGTGGCCGTTGGTGTGTCGCAAGACATTGTCGCTGACTTTAGCCGTTGGGCAATGTCCGCTGGCTGTTGGTGCTGACCTTGCACTTGTATTGCGCCAGCTAAGCGCGATCGGTTTGGCAACTTACTTGTTGCCGGGTGATCGTGTTAACTCCTCCCTTGCTTAAATGAAGGACGTCCTCGGACTTCTTGAAACCGTCAATGATGACTTGAATATCGTGTTGACGTTGAACCTTCCGGTGTTTCTGGTAGAGCTTGGAGGAAGTATAGCAGATGACTAAAAAGACGATCGCAGCCACTCCGGATATGATAGGTCGTTTTATAAGTCCCTCTTCTATTTTGCCGATATAGCGAAGGTTCTCCATGTTTAACTTCTGCAAGTAGGGCAAGCTCAATATTTCTTGGTGGCCTGTTATGTTAAGGAGCGTTGCTGCGGCTGGCGCTGGGGATTTTTTTAACGTAGCTTCTTGAGTTCCGGAATACAGAGTTGTTCACCTTTATTTCCTCATCGAACGTAATGAGGAATGTCCCCGTTACCAACTGTTCGTTGGTCGTAGCTGTTCCGTCGTTAATGATGATAACACCGTCATCGATGATGGTTAAGGACTCATGGTGGCTCGGACGAGTAGTACAGTGTGCAGTGCCTCCAGAGTGAAGTTGTTGTGCGCATGTCGTGTAGGGCAATTTTTTACAGAATGTTGTCGTAAGGGTAGTGCTGCAATTTCCAATCGGAACTACTTGGTTACCGCAGTCGGCTATGACGTAGTTTTCCGCAAAATTAAGAATAGTGCCATTATGTTGAACGGGGTGTAAGATTATTTTTTTACAAACTAAGTTAGGCTTAGGATATTTTATTATAAAATGTAAAAAGTTATTGTTTAATAGGACTTTAATTTGGGCTACTTCCATTAGGTCAGTAACAGTAATATTGGTAGAGTGTTCATTGATTATGTTTTTTAAATCATTGGAGTCTAAAATTGCGGGATTAATTATTCCAATTTTTGTTAGTGTGACCAACAGCATCAAGACTTCGAGTTCAGCAATTATAATCCTATTTCTTGCAAGCAAAGTTTCGTATAATGTTCTGTATTAATTTGTTTTCCTTTTGCATTTTCTATTAAAATATTTACTGTATTTGTTAGTGCATTTATTTGTTCTTGAGTCTTTGTATTAATATTTATCTGTCTGTTTTCTGATTCTATAAGCTCTTTTGTGTGAATTTCAAGTTCTCGAAATCATCGAAATCTGGAGTGCCGGCTACGAATTTCAATGCAGTGCCTATTAGGTTGATACTTCTAGCATGTCTATGGTGTATGTTTACTGTTGCTATGAGAGTTTTAATGTGTCGTAAGTCTGAATCTAATATCTGTCTCATATGTGATTGTGGGAAATGGTTTCTTAGTTGTTCCGTATCCTTTACCATTGCTGAGTACATGGTTAGGTTAGTTGAATGTTTTAGGTATTGGAAGTCCTTCCAAATAGTTACGTCTCCGTCCATAATCGGTATGTAGTCTGAGTTGGTGTAGTCCGTTATTTTAGCTGTTATTGGTATGGCGAGAAGAAGTATTGTCCAAATCCTATTGTATCAATAAAGGAAAAAGTAGGAAAGATAATATTACTGTTTTTACCTCAAGTTGTCTTTATGGACCACCCTCCCTTTAATTAAGACTGTGGTTCCTAAGTCTGCTTCCACTGTCTCTTCGGTATACAAGGTCGTAAGTTTATTTCCCAACCTCTTGTTTGCTTTAACCAGAACCTTGTCTCCATCATTGAAATTTCTGTTCTGTCTTGTCCTGTTTAATCTTTCCAACTGAATGTTCTGTGCATTTAAAACTTTGTTTCTAATTTCCATGTTTAGTTCTGTGGTCGATGAATGGATTATGTCAATAGGTCTTTTATTGGTAACTGAGTGGATAGTTCTGTTGTATTCTATATTTGCATGAAGTATAAGTTCGACTGTGTCTTCAATGATTCTTTCGATCTTTAGACAACGTGCGATCTCTACCAGGGTACTGTGGAATCTCTCTACCTGTCCGTTTGAAGTGCTATGGAGTGGTGGTGCTTTAACGACTTGCACGTTAAATTGGTTGCTTAGAAGTGAATTGATTGTCTCGGATTTAATAGATGGCTCATTGTCGCAATAAATTGTTTTTGTTCGTCGATAGAAATTCATAAGCTGTAAAATTGCGATTTTTACGTCTGCTATTGTTCTTGAAGCAATTGGTTGAACAATCGAAAATTTTGAAAATTTGTCTAAACAAGTGAGAAAATACTTTTTGCCGGTTGAAAATATATCGATATGTAATATTTCGCCTGTGTATGAAGGAATGGGTGTTTCTCCGAGGGCCTGTTTTTGGGGGTGACGATCATATTTTGCTTTATGACAGGTTTTACAGTTTGCCACGACTTCGTTTGCCAAATGAGTCATTTTGGGGAAAAAATAATCTTGCAAGATTTGTTTTACATTTTCTTGAGCGGCCCTATGAGCCCTATTGTGTTCAGTGATAGTAATTTCCCTCTGTTCGTTTGTGTCTAAGATGTCAGTTACCATGAGATCCGTATAACGGAAAGTGGTTGTCGGGAATGTCTCTATTAACTTATGTTGAATTAGTGCCAGTACTGGTAACTCGCATAAAATTGCATTGACTACGTCTTTATTAACCACAGCACATACTCTCTGGACGAGTGTTTCTCTGTCTGAGAAATACATGAGATGTCGAGTTTTTTTACCAAACATAATAACCGTTCTATCCGAGGTAGTTCCGCTTCTTCTATTATTATCTGATTTCGAAAGCAGTTGACCGGTTTTTCTGTCTTCTCGATAGTGTAGGTAAGTAATAACTCGCTGTGAATTGTGGCAATGTCAGATTGTGCGTCGTCTTCTAATGTGTGAATGTGATGCCGGGATAGTGCGTCAGCGACGAAGTTCTCCTTTCCTGGTTTGTAAAAAATCTGGGCATTGTGCTCGTCAATAAAGGCTTTCCAACGCTTAATTTTAGCGTTTGGATTGCGCTCTGAGACGGAGAAGGTTAGAGGCTGGTGATCCGTGAAAATGTTTAAATTTTTTACGCCGTATAAGTAATTTCTAAGGTTTTTTAAAGCCCACACTATGGCAAGAAGTTCCCTTTCATTTGTTGCAAAATTTATTCTCTATCCTTTAGAGTTCTTGATATCATGGTTATGGGTTTTCCATCCTGTGATAAGACTGCCCCTAGACCAGGGAAGAAGCATCTGTTGTTAAATCAAAAACTTTCTTGTAATCTGGGTATAGCAACATTACATTTTCAGACGCAAGAACCTCTTTAAGCTTTTCGAATGCCTGGCGCTGGTTTTCGTCAAAGTTGACTGGTATTTTTTTGATTGCGCAGCGCTCACTTTTCCATTCTCGCCTTTAAGGATGTCAGTTATAGGTCTTGCTATAGATGAAAAGTCTTTAATAAAACACCTATAATAGTTTACTAAGCCCAGGAATGATCTTACATTAAATAGTGTGGTTGGTTGTTCATAGTTACGTATTGCATCTACTTTTTTGGGGCATGTTCTTATGCCTCCGCGGGTAACTACGAAGCCTAAGTATTCGACGCTTTTCTTGAAAAAATGTGATTTTTCACGCGAAACCCTCATATTGGCTTCGTACAATTTATCCAAGACCCATGCTATGTGTTTCACATGATCATTCATGTTTTCTGAAAAGATGATTACGTCATCGACGTAGACATAGCATGATTTCCCTATCTGTTCCCTGAGCACATCGTCAATGGCTCTTTGAAAAATACTGGGTGCATTTTTTAACCCAAAAGGAAGTCGACAGAATTCGTATTTTCCATTACCTATCGAGAAAGCTGTTTTCTCTCTGTCTTTTTCGGCGAGTAGTATCTGGTGAAAACCAGACTTTAAATCTATGGTGGTAAGTATTGTGCCTTGCCTAGGTTTGCCAAAATGAAAACGACGTTGGGAATAGGATATTTGTCGTCGGTTGTTTTAAGTTGAGTTTTCTGAAATCTATTACCAGACGTTTCTTTGTATGTCCTTGTTCGTCAGTCCCTTTTTTATCTACAACCCAGATAGGATTGTTATATGGTGACCGAGATGGTCGGATAATGCCGTCTCTTAGCAAAGCTTGTGTTTCAGAAGTTACAAAATCAGAGACACCCATCGGGTATGGGTACATTTTTGAATATACGGGGTCTTCGTTCTCTGTCCAAATAGTAGCAATGATATTAGTATTGTATGGAAGAGCCTCGTTTGGTTCCGAAAATACACCTGTTCGGTTTCCCAACATTAATTGAAAACTTTCTTTAATATTTTGGGGCACTTCTATATCCTCCACATTTGTAAAATTAACGTTTGGACATTTTAAAAATTTAATCGGTTCGGAGCCGTTGCCTGTTATAAGATTCTTGTTTTTAAGGTCAAGTACAACGTCGGTTTGTTGAAGTAGGTCAAGTCCAATTAATCCGTCAAATGTTGTTAGGTTTGGTAGCAAAAAAAATGTCGTATTTGTGTTAAAGAGGTGCATCATGCACTTTTTATTTATGGTATTGTAACCGTGAATTGATTTTACATGGAATGGTTTATTTACGGGAATAATATTTTTTAATTCTTTTAAAGGGTTGATATAGTTCTTGGAAGCCCCTGTGTCAATCAAAAGTTTAATAGTTTTCCCTGCGATGACCCTTTCTATGAACGGGAGCAGGGAGTCATTCCTAAAAAATTAATTTGGTCATATTCTGTGAAGTCGTGTTCAATATTTTCTGCTTCATTCTCAGCTACTTCTGAGTATTGGTTTTCTTCGTTGTCAGGTGGGGCATAGTCCGAGACAATATTGTTTATTCTCTGTTGTTTCGGTCCTGTATACCTTGCACTGCTATCGTTTGGTCTTTTGTTTGAATGTCCCTGGCCGTTGTATGCGTCTGGTCTAGCGTTTTGTTGTTGCATTTGCCACTGATTGTTTTATATTTGTCTATAAGGTTGACCACCTTGTTGGTTTTGAGTGGGCTGTCTAAAACGTGAAGAGTTATCGATCTCCATTGGTTGGACTTGATCTTGTTTTGGTGCTTGTCTTTCGTTAAAATAGGGATTTTTACCCTCCTGGTTAGACCTAGTATCTGGTGTTACATTTCTCTCTCTAACCTGCTGTCTTAGTTCGATTTTGTTGGTTTTTTTCTTCAATGTTTCGAGCAAAATTGCTAGCAAACATGTATCGCTCATGGTTAGCTTCGACTTCTTGAGCTAGTTCCAAGGCAGAGGGAAGATCGGATGGTCTTGAGGAAAAAAGAACGTCGCTTAACGACTTTCTAGTTCCCGAAATGAATACACGTAGCGCGTCTGCTCTGTATTTTTCATTCAGTGGGGCAGCTACGTTGTTGTCGTAGGTCATGATTGTCTTGTTTACAAGTAAAGTCAGTTTTTTCTCGACTTCGTCATAGTATTGTAGCAGAGTCATATTTCCTTGGCGGAGTGTTGACATTTCTTGCTCTATCAAATACACTGGTCGTTTGTCAGCGTATGTGATATCTAAACGGTTGATGATTGCTTTAAAATTTAAAGGGGTATCGAAGGATGACAAAACCATGTCAGCTGGACCTTTTATTTTGTTCCTCATTATGCCAAGAGCTTGGTAATGTTTGGAGCTCCCGTCATATTTTTCATACACTTTATATGCGGTATGTGCCGCTTTTCTCCATGAAACGTACGTCTCATTTTTTCCCTCAAAGTCAGGTAAGGACTTCATAATGTCCAAGGTTTCGTTGCACAAGCTACCTATCTTGATTTCCGCCTCTTTATAAGTTTCTACCTCTGGTGTGCTGATATTTACTCTACCAAAGTGTTCTTTCATATCCTCTAGTTTTTGATTGAATCTCTGTTCTTGCACTGTAAGTGCGCTTGAGACTGCAGCCTCTACGACAGCTTTCAATTGTTCGCTAGTAAGTGCCATGTTGGAAGAGCTTTGAGCTTCAAACTGATTTTCTGAGCTTCTAAGTTTTTTGAATTTGCCTAGCAGCGCCTCTAGATCACTATCAGACATATGTTTTATTAACACAAAGAACAAAGGATATTTGTTTCCTTTTTATGTTTGTGTTTTTTCCACTTTGCGAGAATTTTCTAAACTTGTGGCTATAATATATGCTATCGGTCAACACACACAATGACTTAACAGTTAGTGTCCCAGCTAAGACCCCTGAGGACAAGGTGCAGATATGGTTTTTTGCACTGTTTCTATTCTATCAAAATGATTTCTTATTTGGGTTACAACAAATAAGATCCATATTCGATATAAGGGCGTACAAATGATATATAAAGAAATTTTGTATTGTTGGGATCATCGAATTTTTCAAAAATCGCTCAAAAAATCACAGGTCGATTTGCGACAGAATTTACGGAGAAATGTTTGTCAAAAGTATTGTTTGGGTTAAAAAGAATGCCGAAACCTTCAACCCACTCAATGCGATCAATAGATTTACTATCGCTGTGAGAAATACTGTCGAACTTCACTGTAATGAACTTCGATACAACAAACTTTTCTATAAAGCGAATAAATTTCGATAAGACTGAATTTTGGACAAATTTTTAGTGAAATATTTTTTTTCATCCATGTAACAAATTTACCTATAGGAAATATTTCTCTATTAAATATATATATAAATTAACCGATTTGGTGGTTAAAGATGAGAAGACTTTTATGGTTTAATGCGCGGTGACGACCGGCGCGATTTATTATCCAAGTTCAACTAAAAACTAAGCACATTCTTTGCTTATTTATAACGCTAGCCCTGTCCCTAAAAATGCTGATCCAGCGCCTCGTGTCGAGTGTCGGGTGGCCGTTGGTGTGTCGCAAGACATTGTCGCTGACTTTAGCCGTTGGGCAATGTCCGCTAGCTGTTGGTGCTGACCTTGCACTTGTATTGCGCCAGCTAGGCGCGATCGGTTTGGCAACTTACTTGTTGCCGGGTGATCGTGTTAACTCCTCCCTTGCTTAAATGAAGGACGTCCTCGGACTTCTTGAAACCGTCAATGATGACTTGAATATCGTGTTGACGTTGAACCTTCCGGTGTTTCTGGTAGAGCTTGGAGGAAGTATAGCAGATGACTAAAAAGACGATCGCAGCCACTCCGGATATGATAGGTCGTTTTATAAGTCCCTCTTCTATTTTGCCGATATAGCGAAGGTTCTCCATGTTTAACTTCTGCAAGTAGGGCAAGCTCAATATTTCTTGGTGGCCTGTTATGTTAAGGAGCGTTGCTGCGGCTGGCGCTGGGGATTTTTTAACGTAGCTTCTTGAGTTCCGGAATACAGAGTTGTTCACCTTTATTTCCTCATCGAACGTAATGAGGAATGTCCCCGTTACCAACTGTTCGTTGGTCGTAGCTGTTCCGTCGTTAATGATGATAACACCGTCATCGATGATGGTTAAGGACTCAAGGTGGCTCGGACGAGTAGTACAGTGTGCAGTGCCTCCAGAGTGAAGTTGTTGTGCGCATGTCGTGTAGGGCAGAATGTTGTCGTAAGGGTAGTGCTGCAATTTCCAATCGGAACTACTTGGTTACCGCAGTCGGCTATGACGTTGTTTTCCGCAAAATTATAAATAGTGCCATTATGTTGAACGGGGTGTAAGATTATTTTTTTACAAACTCAGTTAGGCTTAGGATATTTTATTATAAAATGTAAAAAGTTATTGTTTAATAGGACTTTAATTTGGGCTACTTCCATTAGGTCAGTAACAGTAATATTGGTAGAGTGTTCATTGATTATGTTTTTTAAATCATTGGAGTCTAAAATTGCGGGATTAATTATTCCAATTTTTGTTAGTGTGACCGACAGCATCAAGACTTCGAGTTCAGCAATTATAATCCTATTTCTTGCAAGCAAAGTTTCGTATAAATGTTCTGTATTAATTTGTTTTCCTTTTGCATTTTCTATTAAATATTTACTGTATTTGTTAGTGCATTTATTGTTCTTGAGTCTTTGTATTAATATTTATCTGTCTGTTTTCTGATTCTATAAGCTCTTTTTGTGTGAATTTCAAGTTCTCGAAATCATCGAAATCTGGAGTGCCAGCTACGAATTTCAATGCAGTGCCTATTAGGTTGATACTTCTAGCATGTCTATGGTGTATGTTTACTGTTGCTATGAGAGTTTTAATGTGTCGTAAGTCTGAATCTAATATCTGTCTCATATGTGATTGTGGGAAATGGTTTCTTAGTTGTTCCGTATCCTTTACCATTGCTGAGTACATGGTTAGGTTAGTTGAATGTTTTAGGTATTGGAAGTCCTTCCAAATAGTTACGTCTCCGTCCATAATCGGTATGTAGTCTGAGTTGGTGTAGTCCGTTATTTTAGCTGTTATTGGTATGGCGAGAAGAAGTATTGTCCAAATCCTATTGTATCAATAAAGGAAAAAGTAGGAAAGATAATATTACTGTTTTTACCTCAAGTTGTCTTTATGGACCACCCTCCCTTTAATTAAGACTGTGGTTCCTAAGTCTGCTTCCACTGTCTCTTCGGTATACAAGGTCGTAAGTTTATTTCCCAACCTCTTGTTTGCTTTAACCAGAACCTTGTCTCCATCATTGAAATTTCTGTTCTGTCTTGTCCTGTTTAATCTTTCCAACTGAATGTTCTGTGCATTTAAAACTTTGTTTCTAATTTCCATGTTTAGTTCTGAGGTCGATGAATGGATTATTTCAATAGGTCTTTTATTGGTAACTGAGTGGATAGTTCTGTTGTATTCTATATTTGCATGGAGTATAAGTTCGACTGTGTCTTCAATGATTCTTTCGATCTTTAGACAACGTGCGATCTCTACCAGGGTACTGTGGAATCTCTCTACCTGTCCATTTGAAGTGCTATGGAGTGGTGGTGCTTTAACGACTTGCACGTTAAATTGGTTGCTTAGAAGTGACTTGATTGTCTCGGATTTAATAGATGGCTCATTGTCGCAATAAATTGTTTTTGTTCGTCGATAGAAATTCATAAGCTGTAAAATTGCGATTTTTACGTCTGCTATTGTTCTTGAAGCGATTGGTTGAACAATCGAAAATTTTGAAAATTTGTCTAAACAAGTGAGAAAATACTTTTTGTCGGTTGAAAATATATCGATATGTAATATTTCGCCTGTGTATGAAGGAATGGGTGTTTCTCCGAGGGCCTGTTTTTGGGGGTGACGATCATATTTTGCTTTATGACAGGTTTTACAGTTTGCCACGACTTCGTTTGCCAAATGAGTCATTTTGGGGAAAAAATAATCTTGCAAGATTTGTTTTACATTTTCTTGAGCGGCCCTATGAGCCCTATTGTGTTCAGTGATAGTAATTTCCCTCTGTTCGTTTGTGTCTAAGATGTCAGTTACCATGAGATCCGTATAACGGAAAGTAGTTGTCGGGAATGTCTCTATTAACTTATGTTGAATCAGTGCCAGTACTGGTAACTCGCATAAAATTGCATTGACTACGTCTTTATTAACCATATCACATACTCTCTGGACGAGTGTTTCTCTGTCTGAGAAATACATGAGATGTCGAGTTTTTTTACCAAACATAATAACCGTTCTATCCGAGGTAGTTCCGCTTTCTTCTATTATTATCTGATTTCGAAAGCAGTTGACCGGTTTTTCTGTCTTCTCGATAGTGTAGGTAAGTGATAACTCGCTGTGAATTGTGGCAATGTCAGATTGTGCGTCGTCTTCTAATGTGTGAATGTGATGCCGGGATAGTGCGTCAGCGACGAAGTTCTCCTTTCCTGGTTTGTAAAAATCTGGGCATTGTGCTCGTCAATAAGGCTTTCCAACGCTTAATTTTAGCGTTTGGATTGCGCTCTGAGACGGAGAAGGTTAGAGGCTGGTGATCCGTGAAAATGTTTAAATTTTTTACGCCGTATAAGTAATTTCTAAGGTTTTTTAAAGCCCACACTATGGCAAGAAGTTCCCTTTCATTTGTTGCAAAATTTAATTCTCTATCCTTTAGAGTTCTTGATATCATGGTTATGGGTTTTCCATCCTGTGATAAGACTGCCCCTAGACCAAGGGAAGAAGCATCTGTTGTTAAATCAAAAACTTTCTTGTAATCTGGGTATAGCAACATTACATTTTCAGACGCAAGAAACTCTTTAAGCTTTTCGAATGCCTGGCGCTGGTTTTCGTCAAAGTTGACTGGTATTTTTTTTGGTTGCGCAGCGCTCACTTTTCCATTCTCGCCTTTAAGGATGTCAGTTATAGGTCTTGCTATAGATGAAAAGTCTTTAATAAAACACCTATAATAGTTTACTAAGCCCAGGAATGATCTTACATTAAATAGTGTGGTTGGTTGTTCGTAGTTACGTATTGCATCTACTTTTTTGGGGCATGTTCTTATGCCTCCGCGGGTAACTACGAAACTTAAGTATTCGACGCTTTCCTTGAAAAAATGTGATTTTTCACGCGAAACCCTCATATTGGCTTCGTACAATTTATCTAAGACCCATGCTATGTGTTTGACATGATCATTCATGTTTTCTGAAAAGATGATTACGTCATCGACGTTGACATAGCATTATTTCCCTATCTGCTCCCTAGTCAATGGCTCTTTGAAAAATACTGGATGCATTTTTTAACCCAAAAGGAAGTCTACAGAATTCGTATTTTCCATTATCTATCGAGAAAAACCAGACCAGAAAACCAGACTTTAAATCTATGGTGGTAATGTACTGTGCCTTGCCTAGATTTGCCAACATGAAAACGACGTTGGGAATAGGATATTTGTCGTCGGTTGTTTTTAAGTTAAGTTTTCTGAAATCTATTACCAGACTTTTTTTGTAGGTCCTTGTTCGTCAGTCTCTTTTTTATATACAACCCAAATAGGATTGTTATATGGTCACCGAGATGGTCGGATAATGCCAAAGCTTGTGTTTCAGAGTTTACAAAATCAGAGACACCCATCGGGTATGGGTACATTTTTGAATATATGGGGTCTTCGTTCTCTGTCCGGATAGTAGCAATGATATTAGTATTGTATGGAAGAGCCTCGTTTGGCTCCGAAAATACACCTGTTCGGTTTCCTAACATTATTTGAAAATTTTCCTTAATAATTTGGGGTACTTCTTATCCTCAACATTTAAATTAACGTTTGAACATTTTAAAAATTTGATCGATTCGGAGCCGTTGTCGGTTATAAGATTTTTGTCTTTAAGGTCAAGTACAACGTCGGTTTGTTGAAGTAGGTCAAGTCAATGTTATGCGGCTTGTTAGAAAAGATAATGCCGTGTTTTTATTAAAGAGATGCATCGTGCATTTTCTATTTATGGTAATATAACCGTAAATTGGTTTAACATGGAATGGTTTATTTACGGGAATAATATTTTTTAATTCGTTGAATGGTTTAATATAGTTCTTGGAAGCCCCTGTGTCTATCAAAAGTTTAATTGTTTTCCCTGCAATGACCCTTTCTATGAACGGGAGCAGGGAGTCATTTCTAAAAAATTCATTTGGTCATATTTTGCGAGGTCAGTTCAATATTTTCTGCTTCATTCTCAGCTACTTCTGAGTATTGGTTCTCTTCGTTGTCAGGTGGGGCACAGTCCGAGACTATATTGTTGTTTCGGTCCTGTATACCTGCTATCGTTTGGTTTGGTTGACTGTCCCTGACCGTTGTATGTGTCTGGTCGAGCGTTTTGTTGTTCCGTTTGCCACTGATTGTTTTATATTTGTCTATAAGGTTCACCATGTTGGTTTTGTGTGGGTTGTCTAAAACGTGAAGAATTGTCTATCTCCATTGGTTGGACTTGATCTTGCCTTGGTGGCTGTCTTTTAATAACATATGGATTTTTAGCCTCCTGGTTAGATATACAATCTGGTGTTACATTTCTCTCCCTAACCTGCTGTCCTTGTTCGACTTTTTGGCTTTTTCTTCAATGTTTCGCTCATGGTTAGCTTCGACTTCTTGGGCTAGTGCCAAGGCAGAGGAAAGATCGGATAGTCTTGAGGAAAAAAGAACGTCGCTTAACGACTTTCTAGTTCCCGAAATAAATACACGTCGCGCGTCTGCTCTGTATTTTTCATTACACGGAGCAGCTACGTTGTTGTCGTAGGTCATGATTGTCTTGTTTGCAAGTAAAGTCAATTTTTTCTCTACCTCGTCATTGTATTGTAACAGAGTCATATTTCCTTGACGGAGTGTTGACATTTCTTGCTCTATCAAATACACTGGTCGTTTGTCAGCGTATGTGAAATCTAAACTGTTCTTAATTGCTTTAAAATTTA
Organism: Scaptomyza flava; assembly: GCA_030179655.1. Lineage (NCBI taxonomy): Eukaryota > Metazoa > Arthropoda > Insecta > Diptera > Drosophilidae > Scaptomyza > Scaptomyza flava. The sequence goes on from JARNME010000199.1 coordinate 458,268, forward strand.
AAGGGGTATCGAAGGATGACAGGACCTCATTATGCCAAGAGCTTGGTAATGTTTGGAACTCCCGTCATATTTTTCATACACTTTATATGCTGTATGTGCCGCTTTTCTCCATGAAACGTACGTCTCATTTTTTCCCTCAAAGTCAGGTAAAGACTTCATAATGTCTAAGGTTTCGTTGCACAAATTGCCTATCTTGATTTCGGCCTCTTTATAAGTCTCTACCTCTGGTGTGCTGATATTTACTCTACCAAAGTGTTCTTTCATATCCTCTAGTTTTTGATTGAATCTCTGTTCTTGCACTGTAAGTGCGCTTGAGACTGCAGCCTCTACGACAGCTTTCAATTGTTCGCTATTAAGTGCCATGTTGGAAGAGCTTTGAGCTTCAAACTGATTTTCTGAGCTTCTAAGTTTTTTGAATTTGCCTAGCAGCGCCTCTAGATCACTATCAGACATATGTTTTATTAACACAAAGAACAAAGGATATTTGTTTCCTTTTTATGTTTGGATTTTTTCCACTTTGCGAGAATTTTCTAAACTTGTGGCTATAATACATGCTATCGGTCAACACACACAATTATTCTTTAAAAAATTTCGTTTTATGTTTTTCTTTTTATTCTTTTAATCAAGCAAAAATGTCAATGAACACTCCACTTACATGATTTGTTTACAACTTAAATTGTGCTGCTGCCGCCGGTTGATGTTCTTCGTTTTTGTTATGCTGCCGTTGCACAGTGGGGCCATTTGAGTTTTTTCATATCAAAAATCATAACTTTTGAACCAAATGAGATAATCGAACAATTTAAAAAGCATATGATAGATAATTAATCAACCTATAAAATGAGCGTTTGAAATGAATTCTACGATTTTTCTGTGCCTATTTATGGGTATGCAAAGTATGAAATTTGTGGAAAAATCAACTTTACGGGAAGGAAAAAAAATATTTTTTAAATTTTTTGATTTTTATTGTTTCGTTTTAATGGTTTTTATAATCTAAAATTAACATTAAAATAATTAAAATAATTTTTTTTTTTAATTAATTTTTTGTAAAATATTCATCACAATCCGTAAAAGATGGTATATCTATAAGAGAAATCATCTCTGAACTATAAGTATTTTCTAATTCTTTTCGTGACTTAACAGAGATTTCAGTAAACTCCGTATGCAGTGGTCGTGAATCTAATTTTGCTTTCGAAACATATTTGTATCCCGGTAAAATGTCAGCTCCATGTTGCCTCAAAGATGCCCGTAGTATCTCATATTTCTCTTTTGAAAGCTCTAAGTCCATAAACAACGCCAAAGCTTCTTCGGGACCATACTTTGTAAGGTTTGTGTTTGGGGGCGTGGGAATGCTTTTCTTGATTCTTTGAAGTCGCGGTGGGCTTGCAATAGCAACTGCTTTTGTAATGTGTGACCTTACTTTTTCAACATCCTTTGTATATCTAATAGACAGCGCTTCCGATAAATGTTCCGTAGATAAATCATTTGTTGAATCAGCGAGTTTCCTCTTTCTTGTTAAATTTGAACACTCTTCCATGCCTTTAGTCGGCCTTCCTCTTGCTCGTCCGGTGGATGTGCTGGGTTCATCTTCTGTTAATGTACCCAGGATGGTATCACTATTAAGCCAGTCCTGGTGTTTGGTGTTGAATCTCTCAGTCATTCTGTTTGTTTTTATCCATCGTGAGTTTAGACTGGCATACATCATGCAGAGTTTATTTTTTATATCTTCGCTTCTCTGTATATTGCCGTATAAACTATCAAGTTCTTCGAAGGCAGCTTCCGTGAAACTTTGTAATGTGGTTGACTTCCTAAACAGGTCAAATAATTTATGGTTTCTCAACGACATGTTTGAAGTGTAAAACAGTACTTGTCTCGCCAACTTTCAGTCGTAGACTAATCCAGGATTATAGTTTTTTTTTCATTATATAGTCTAATCTATTACCTGATATATGCCGTTTGGATTAAGGGTTCAAGAAAAGAGTTATCTTTCATGCCTAACAAATTTACCTATTGTTTGTATAAGTCCAGGTCAATAAGGTCAATTTATGCAATTTGGGTACTTGGCACGTGTCCGAATAAGATTTGTGCCTACCTGAATGGGATGTGTGACTAGTTGTACGCCAACGCAATTTCTGTATTCGGTGCGTACCTGGTAATTTATTTGTATATCCTGTAACTGCACCTGAGTTTAGGGACCAGGATTTGACAAATGATCTCAGGTAAGTATTACAGAATGAAAAACAAAAGTCAAGTATCTTCACAATAACGAACGTAACAACAACAACAAAAATGGGTTTTCACGGTTATATGTCATAAATTGCCCAAAAATGCATGCAACACATTTTTTTCCTATGACTTTTTTCACTTTTTTACATTTAAAAAAAGGGGCAAAAACGGGCACCTGAAACTTTTTGCATTTAATAGAGGAATAATCAAAGAAATTAATTTAAAAAAATAGCCGATATAATGTGATATAATTTTTTTTATTTTCCATCAAAGTTGAGAAATAGTAAAAAAGTGGATAGTTGGTAAATATTGAATTGCCTGGCCAAACGCAAAGCAAACAGTATAATTTTTTTTTTAATCTTTTCTTAATAAATAGATCTATCAATAGAACCAAAAACAATGACGATCCGTAACTTAGTTTTTGAGATATTGTATCTCAAAGCCGACCAAATTACCTTAAAATTGTGATTTTTATGTAACACAAAAAATCAGACAACTTTGAAAAGCTATATCTTCTAAACAAATAATCCGCTTACATTATGGATTGCAGATTTGAAATCGCTGGAAAATTTCCTATAAAGTAGGTTCATTCAATATTTTTTAGAGGCACATGCAATTTTTGATTTTTGACACTTGACTTGTTCTACGGGCGCCACTGTGCGTTGGTTGATGTACTTTGTTGTTGCCGTCGCTTAATCTGCTGCTGCTGGTTAAATATTTTGCTGCCGCTTATTGTTATGCTGCTGCTGTTGATTCTGTCTCTTTTTTTTTTTTGAATAGTTCTTAGTTCTTATTCTCTTCACTTTACTTTGATTCACTTTGACTTAGTACGATATGTTTGTGCTGTTGTTTATTTGCACTTCAATATAGTTTTTAGTTGTGTCCTTTTTTTTTTGAAAAAGGAGTTTTTATAAATTTTATTTTTATTTTTTGGTGAAACGGTCGAAGGATTTATATTCGAACACGTCGGGCGCCAATTAACCGATTTGGTGGTTAAAGATGAGAAGACTTTTTATGGTTTAATGCGCGGTGACGACCGGCGCGATTTATTATCCAAGTTCAACTATAAACTAAGTACATTCTTTGCTTATTTATAACGCTAGCCCTGTCCCTAAAAATGCTGATCCAGCGCCTCGTGTCGAGTGTCGGGTGGCCGTTGGTATGTCGCAAGACATTGTCGCTGACTTTAGCCGTTGGGCAATGTCCGCTGGCTGTTGGTGCTGACCTTGCACTTGTATTGCGCCAGCTAAGCGCGATCGGTTTGGCAACTTACTTGTTGCCGGGTGATCGTGTTAACTTATATATATATATATATATATTTTTTTTTTTTTTTAAATTGCTGGGCTTATTTATTGAATCTTTTCTAGTGAATTAGAAAACTAACAATAAGTATACAAATCTTATTAATAAATCTTAGCTAACAGTTCATTTTATTTTTTGACTGGTTTCTGAGTGCTCGTCCCTAAAAATCATCGCAGGGTTGTTAAGTCGTTACGACGAAAACGAGATCGGCTGCGCAGCCTTTTGAGACCTCTCGCGAGATGATTTGTGTGCGATGAGAGCTTACTAAAATATTGTACTTTTTGTTCCGCTATTTCCTCCGTGACTTTTAAGATGTTTAAGGCCGGCCGCACACCGGAGCCATCAAAACGTTTTATGTTGGTCCTTGTTGGCCCGACAAAAAAACATTTTTTTTATATCACGAACCAAAACCAACACCTTTCGACGAGCAGTTTGTTTTCGACTCTTTGTTGGCTTCGGTGTACGATACAATCAAACATAATTTTTAGTCTTGTTCAAAATGTCATCTGATTCGGACGAAGACATTATTCCTGCGCTTTATCAATGTGTAAGATTATGTAAAAGTGATGAAAATAAAACTAGAAAGTATTGGGTACATCCTTATTGCAGAATTTTAATAGAGAAAAATGGGTAGGTAATTATTATATTTAGTTAAAATCAGACCTGTTAAGTAATGATTATAAATTGTAGTTATTATTAATTAGATTATTTTTGTTAAAAAGTTGAAATAATGATTAAATTGCGATTATTTTCGGTTTCACACAATTATATATTGATTACGATTACAAATAATCAAAAATAATGGAAAATTACCACGAATTATTAAAAATAATTGAAAATAATGGAAAATAATCGTTTTAATATATTCCATTATTTTCCATTATTTTAAATTATTTTCAATTATTTTGCATTATTTTCCATTATTTCGACTATTTGAGACTGTTTTGAGAGAAACAAATTAGTTTCAACATCACATTTAATAACAACAATGTTTCTTTACAAAAGTGCAAAGCTTTTGCAGCCACCCGCGCACTTTATGCAAAAGCTTTCTTTTTGGAGTTACGTTTTTGAGTGCATTCGCAGCTTTGCTTGTCATGGGTGTATGCTGAGCTTTGCAAGGGGGGCGGGGACCGTGTGTTGTGTTACGATCTGTGACAATGTGCCAATGTTACCTCTCCCTACGACCATGCCAATTCTTATTAGATTTTATATCTTGCGCTGCATTCGCGGTTCTGTTAAGCGCGATCATTTGTTTAAGAGAGAGCTTTTGCAAGCTAAACACGCGTAAATTGAACACATTTTGTTTTATATATTTGAACGTTCATATGTGTAGTTTGAAGTGTTTTTTGTAAAATTTAACTTTGTGAATTTTCTGAAGTTTTGTAAACAATCAATTGTGAATATAATAAAATATTTGGTAAGTATTGAATGTGAAACAGTTGTATTGCATTTACACCGATCGGCTTTCATAATAATTAATGAACTTTTCCTCCGAAGTCCAACGGCGCGCCTCAAATTTTCGCCGCCTCTCCGCCTTAGATGACTTCTCTCCGAACGCCAACACCAGTTTATCTAGCAACTCATCCGTTCGCATGACAATACGAAACGGGTCGGCGTGCATCCACTCTCTGGCGTTACCTTTAAGCTTGCTTACCAACAGCATTTGCTGCTGTTTTTCGGTAAGCTGGTGCAGCTGGCAAACATTTCTAAATTGCATAATCGATTTACGTATTGGCTCTCGACCCGTAATTTCGAATAACATTTCCCTAGCTAGCTGAAATGCGCCCGAAGTCCACATCATGTTGTCGCTTGCTTTCTGGTTTCGCAACGCGTCACCTTGTATATTTGCCGCTTGATTTTGCAGCATTTTTCCACCAATTTGCATTGCTTCGTCTTCTTCTCCTTTATCGCTTACCGACTGTGCAATGCAGTCATCTCTTTCTTTCCCATTGCTTGAAACCATGTTGCTGTTTCGCAGCTGAATTTCCGCAAATTGATCTAGCAAATGCTGAATTTGCTTTTGCAAATCTTCCACAATATTTTTTTTTTTGTGAATTCTCACACCTTTGCTCAATCATTACTGCTTGCTCCTGCCCAACTGCTCCCTCGTCGTCCGTCAGCTCATTTGCGTTATTTGGGTCTAACTCAGGCTCCTCACCACGATCCTCCATTGGAACTGCGCAAAAACGTGCAAACAACTCAGTCTTTGAGCAGCTTGTAGATAATCCTAATACATTCAGCCAATTTTTTAATTGGACAATAGAAAAATCATCTATGTTATCCATGGCCTTATTTTATTTGTTTTAATCCCACTTCTGAAGATTATAGCCGGTTATTTTAATATATTTTAATCTTTTTATTTTATCTTGTGTTCTGCACGCGTCTCTTTTTCAATATCAAGTTAAATTGGTTGCGCTATTCTATACTCGCGTCGCTTACATCTAATCGATAGTCACACATCGCCTCATTCATCGGTAGTGTATCGATCTATGGTACTACCACCTACCACTTTCAGCCTACTACAACTCGGCCATCCTGACTTGAGATAGTCCTCTATCTCTTATTCTTTCTTTTTAAATAAGCTTGTCTAGAACATTATGCTTACATTACAGATTTTTGTATGTTAACTTACATGCTATTTACAAATTATTAATAATATTCATTTTTTAAGCCAGTGCCTAATATTTTGTGCACTCCACACTCCATGGTATGGATTTCGAGCTAATTGAAAGCCCTCGATGTCTTTAACTAAATATCTATCGTTTTTTAATACTTTATCTATCACATATGTACCCTTGCTCTTCGGAATTAGTTTCCTTGAGACTCCTGCTGTACTGTCAAAATTCTTTACCATAATATAGTCTCCTGTCGTATATTGATTTGGCTTTCTCTTTTTATACTCGATACCGAAGGTAAAGAGTATATTGGTTTTGTGCAATGTCCGTCATGGTGTCTGTCCGTCTGTCCGTCTGTCCGTCTGTCCGTCCGTATGTGTGCAAGTTTTTTCCACACCCTTCAAGCTAGGGACTTGAAACTTTCCAATTCTCTTTTTCTATGGGATAGTATATTAAAGTGTCAAGATTGGGGTTCTACGATAACTGGGGGGCTGGCAAATCGATAAATTCGATAACTCAAAAACGATAAATCCGCATATTTCACACACCCTTACAGCTAGAACTACCAAATTTGGTAAGAAGATAACTACTAGCAACCCCCAAAAAACTGCATCAAAAATTTTGGAGCCACGCCCCCCCATTCCACCCCCAGATCCCCCGCATTTTAAAGTAAAAAAAGCCCATATCTCCCACAGTTTTTGAGCTAGAGCCACCAAATTTGGTGCCAATTTAGCTGATGATGACCCCCCAAAAAATAAACCAAAAGTTTCGATGCCACGCCCACCAATACCACCCTAGCCACCCCCAGATGCCCCAACGCTTCGTAAAAAATGGGAATGCGTGTATCTTCCAGAGTAGTGGAGCTAGAGCCACCAAATTTGGTAGGAAGATAGCTGGTAACGACCCCAAAAGAACTGCATCAAAGTTTTGGAGCCACGCCCACCCATCCCGCCTCCAGCCCCCCCGCATTTAGAAATCAGAAAAGCCTATATCTCCCACAGTTTTTTAGCTAGAGTCACCAAATTTGGTGCCAAGATAGATGATGATGACCCCCCAAAAACTGCATCAAAAGTTTGGATGCCACGCCCACCAATAACGCCCTAGCCACCCCCATCTGCCCCAACGCTTCGTCAGAAACGGGAATGCGTGTATGTTCCAGAGTAGTGGAGCTAGAGCCACCAAATTTGGTAGGAAGATAGCTGGCAACGACCCCCAACAATCTGCATCAAAGTTTTGGAGCCTAGCCCATCCATTCCGCCCCCCTTTCCTCTTCTTATACAAACTTTGAGCTAGAGTCACCAAATTTGGTATGAAGGTAGCATTTGACATTCCACAAGGACCTGCAGCAAAAATTTGAATGCCACGCCCAACCATACCGCCCCCAGCCCCCTTTCCCCACTTTATACAAACTTCGAGCTAGAGTCACCAAATTTGGTATGAAGAGAGCAATTGACATCCCACATGGATCGGCAGTAAAAATTTGAAAGCCACGCCCACCCATACCGCCCCAAGCCCCCCTTTCACCACCTATTACATGCTTCGAGCTAGAGTCACCAAATTTGGTATGAAGGTAGCATTTGACATTCCACAAGGATCTGCAGCAAAAATTTGGATGCCACGCCCAACCATACCGCCCGCAGCCCCCCTTTCCCCACTTTATACAAACTTTGAGCTAGAGTCACCAAATTTGGTATGAAGGTAGCATTTGACGTTCCACAATGATCTGCAGCAAAAATTTGGATGCCACGCCCAACCATACCGCCCGCAGCCCCTCTTTCCCCACTTTATACAAACTTCGAGCTAGAGTCACCAAATTTGGTATGAAGATAGCAATTGACATCCCACATAGATATGCACCAAAAATTTGAATACCACGCCCAACCATACCGCCCGCAGCCCCCCTTTCCCCACTTTATACAAACTTCGAGCTAGAGTCACCAAATTTGGTATGAAGATAGCAATTGACATCCCACATAGATCGGCACCAAAAATTTGAATACCACGCCCAACCATACCGCCCCCAGCCCCAATTTCCCCACTTTTACAAACTTTGAGCTAGAGTCACCAAATTTGTTATGAAGGTAGCATTTGACATTCCACAAGGATCTGCAGCAAAAATTTGGATGCCACGCCCAACCATACCGCCCGCAGCCCCCCTTTCCCCACTTTATACAAACTTCGAGCTTGAGTCACCAAATTTGGTATGAAGGTAGCATTTGACATTCCACAAGGATCTGCAGCAAAAATTTGGATGCCACGCCCAACCATACCACCCGCAGACCCCCTTTCCCCACTTTATACAAACTTCGTGCTAGAGTCACCAAATTTGGTATGAAGAGAGCAATTGACATCCCACATAGATCGGCACCAAAAATTTGAATACCACGCCCAACCATACCGCCCCCAGCCCCCCTTTCCCCACTTTTACAAACTTTGAGCTAGAGTTTCCAAATTTGTTATGAAGGTTGCATTTGACATTCCACAAGGATCTGCAGCAAAAATTTGGATGCCACGCCCAACCATACCGCCCGCAGCCCCCCTTTCACCACCTTTTACATGGTTCGAGCTAGAGTCACCAAATTTGGTATGAAGGTAGCATTTGACATTCCACAAGGATCTGCAGCAAAAATTTGGATGCCACGCCCAACCATACCGCCCGCAGCCCCCCTTTCCCCACTTTTTCAAACTTTGAGCTAGAGTCACCAAATTTGTTATAAAGGTAGCATTTGACATTCCACAAGGATCTGCAGCAAAAATTTGGATGCCACGCCCAACCATACCGCCCGCAGCCCCCCTTTCCCCACTTTATACAAACTTCGAGCTAGAGTCACCAAATTTGGTATGAAGGTAGCATTTGACATTCCACAAGGATCTGCAGCAAAAATTTGGATGCCACGCCCAACCATACCGCCCGCAGCCCCCCTTTCCCCACTTTATACAAACTTCGAGCTAGAGTCACCAAATTTGGTATGAAGGTAGCATTTGACATTCCAAAAGGATCTGCAGCAAAAATTTGGATGCCACGCCCAACCATACCGCCCGCAGCCCCCCTTTCCCCACTTTATACAAACTTCGAGCTAGAGTCACCAAATTTGGTATGAAGGTAGCATTTGACATTCCACAAGGATCTGCAGCAAAAATTTGGATGCCACGCCCAACCATACCGCCCGCAGCCCCCCTTTCCCCACTTTATACAAACTTCGAGCTAGAGTCACCAAATTTGTTATGAAGGTAGCATTTGACATTCCACAAGGATCTGCAGCAAAAATTTGAATACCACGCCCAACCATACCGCCCCCAGCCCCCCTTTCCCCACTTTTACAAACTTTGAGCTTGAGTCACCAAATTTGGTATGAAGAGAGCATTTGACATCCCACATGGATCGGAAGCAAAAATTTGAATGCCACGCCCACCCATACCGCCCCAAGCCCCATAGCCCCCCTTTCACCACCTTTAACATGCTTCGAACTAGAGTCACCAAATTTGGTATGAAGGTAGCATTTGACATTCCACAAGGATCTGCAGCAAAAATTTGGATGCCACGCCCAACCATACCGCCCGCAGCCCCCCTTTCCCCACTTTATACAAACTTCGAGCTAGAGTCACCAAATTTGGTATGAAGATAGAAATTGACATTCCACATAGATCTGCACCAATAATTTAAATGCCACGCCCAACCATACCGCCCCCAGCCCCCCTTTCCCCACTTTTACAAACTTTGAGCTAGAGTCACCAAATTTGTTATGAAGGTAGCATTTGACATTCCACAAGGATCTGCAGAAAAAATTTGGTTGCCACGCCCAACCATACCGCCCGCAGCCCCCCTTTCCCCACTTTATACAAACTTCGAGCTAGAGTCACCAAATTTGGTATGAAGGTAGCATTTGACATTCCACAAGGATCTGCAGCAAAAATTTGGATGCCACGCCCAACCATACCGCCCGCAGCCCCCCTTTCCCCACTTTATACAAACTTCGAGCTAGAGTCACCAAATTTGTTATGAAGGTAGCATTTGACATTCCACAAGGATCTGCAGCAAAAATTTGAATACCACGCCCAACCATACCGCCCCCAGCCCCCCTTTCCCCACTTTTACAAACTTTGAGCTTGAGTCACCAAATTTGGTATGAAGAGAGCATTTGACATCCCACATGGATCGGAAGCAAAAATTTGAATGCCACGCCCACCCATACCGCCCCAAGCCCCATAGCCCCCCTTTCACCACCTTTAACATGCTTCGAACTAGAGTCACCAAATTTGGTATGAAGGTAGCATTTGACATTCCACAAGGATCTGCAGCAAAAATTTGGATGCCACGCCCAACCATACCGCCCGCAGCCCCCCTTTCCCCACTTTATACAAACTTCGAGCTAGAGTCACCAAATTTGGTATGAAGATAGAAATTGACATTCCACATAGATCTGCACCAATAATTTAAATGCCACGCCCAACCATACCGCCCCCAGTCCCCCTTTCCCCACTTTTACAAACTTTGAGCTAGAGTCACCAAATTTGGTATGAAGATAGCAATTGACATCCCACATGGATGGGCATCAAAATTTTTAATACTGGTATCGAGTATACCGCAGTCGGTTGCGTCCGACTGCAACGTTTCCACTTGTTCTTATTATAATTCCTTTCATTATTTGTTTGTGCTACCATCTGGTTCTGCTCACCTAATTTTCTTATATTATCTAAATTCCTTTCGCTGACTGTATCTAAATGTGTTGCTTCCTCCAATTTTTCTTTTAATGTATCACTCGTTTATCCTTTCTGTATTAAACCAAACAACATTTTACTAGGAAATTGTTTTGTGCTACAATGCTGCGTGTTGTTCAAAGCAAACTCTACTTTTTCAACTACTACATCCCAATGTTGACCATTTTCAGAATCAGTAAGTTTTGCCAACATTGGTCCTAAACTCCTATTTATCCTTTCTACCTGTCCATTAGCTTGTGGGGAACCTGTTGCGATTTTTACATGTTTTACCTTAGCTTCTCCAAAAAAGTCTTCAAATTCTGCGGACGTAAAACAACTTCCCCTGTCCGATACAATACAACTTGGCCTACTATATGCTCGGAAATAATCATTTAACGCGCTAATCACTTCTTTAGTGTTCGTTGTTTTGGTGGTGTACAACCTTACAAATTTTGTAAATGCATCCACTACTACAAATATGTATTTTTTCGCTCTACTTTTGTCTACTGGACCGTAATGATCAATATGTATTATTTCAAACGGTCTATTGCCTTTTGGTATGCTATGTAAGAAACCTTCTCCTTGTCCTGTCTTAGGTGAAAACGCTATACACTTTAAACAATTTTCAATGTGCTGTACAGCTTTAACTTTTATATTTGGAAACCAATAACTTTTTCCTATAGCATCTATCATCTCATCCCTACCAACGTGTCCTAATTCATCATGGTATTTATATAACATTTCTCATTTCAAATAATTTATGCTCACCTTTTTCCAACAATTATCTAATATTTTGTATTTTTTCATCTTTTGTTTGGCATATTACTAAATTTGTTTCGAAGCTGTTTGCCTCCGTTATCATAATACTGTCGTTACACCTACTTAATGCATCCACATGTTGCATCATTTTACCACTCCTGTGTACTACATCAAAATCATATTCCTGTAACTCTAACGCCCACCTCGCTATTCTTGGATTAATATCTATTTTATTTAATGTGGCTGCTAGCGAGTTGCAAACCGTCATGATCTTAAAATGTTTGCCCTGTAGAAATATTCTAAACCTGCGCAAAGCATATATTATTGCTAGCGTTTCTAATTCAAAACTGTGATACCTTGCTTCTGCATCGGTCGTGCGCTTTGAAATATAAAATATTGGATGTAATTTTCCATCCACTTTTTTTTGCAACAGCACTGCTCCATATCCTAAAGCACTTGCACCACAATGCAGCTCAACGTCATTTTTAAAATCATAAATTGACAGTGTTGCCTCTAAAAGCTTTTGCTTTAAATAAAGAAAACTATTTAACTCCTCCTCTTCAAATTTAAATTTTCTGTCTTTTTTTTATCAAATCATACAACGGCTTTGCAACTACCGAAAAATCCTTCATAAACCGTCTAAAATATGAACATAACCCCAGAAATCTTTGTACTTCCTGAGCCTTAACTGGTGTCGGAAAATTCCTTACTGCATCTAACCCTTTGTCATCCGCCTTGATTCCTTCATTTGATACAAGGAATCCTAAATATTTCACTTTATCCTGCAAAAATTCGCATATGTCTAATCTCAACTCTAATTTATTTTCTACTAACCTCTTGAACACTTCATTTAAAGTTTCTAAATGTTCTTCCATATTTTTACTTGCTATCATAATATCATCCATATATATTATGACTTTATTATCTCTGATCATGTCTACAAATATGCTATTTATAAACCGTTGAAATACCTGTGGGGCGTTTTTTAAACCCATTGGCATCCTTAAAACCTCAAATTGACCCAGTGGAGTTACAAATGAGCTGTATTTGATTGACTCTTTACTGACAAATACATGAAAATAACCATTTTTTAGATCAAGCTTTGTAAACACTGATTTGCCAACCAACCTATCTAGTAAATCATCAATTAAAGGTAATGGGTAATTATCCTTAACTATGACTTTATTAAGTCTCCTTAAATCATTGCACATTCTTAGATCACCTGACTTTTTCTTGACTAACACAATCGGCGATGCGTAATTAGAGCTACTACGTTGAATAATATTGTTTTTTAGATATTCATCTAACATACCCTGCAATTTTTCTTTTTCTGCGTATGATAACCGCCTTGGAGTACAGCTAAATGTTTTGGCGCTGTCTACTGAAATATCCATTTCGCACTTAATTTTCGGCTCATTCGGTCTTTTAGTATTTACATACGCAGTTTCCAAAAGTTTTATAAATTTACCCTGCCAATAATATCCTACTTTATCGCCAATATTGTAAATAATTTCGTTTTCGATTGCATCTAAAACATTTATGCTCAGCATAGATTGCTCAAAATCATCTTTGCACAATGTTTGTTCGCTTTGCACAATTTCTAAACAATTTTTCGTTAAACTTTCTCTGTCATTTACTTTTTCTTTATCTAACAATTTTGCAGTGTCTAAACCTTTCCGTTATCTAACAATTTATAAACATCTAACAATTTTTCATCTACGAACACTCTATTACCATGTAACAATTTATTAACATCTAACAATTTTTCATCTACTAACACTTTATTACAATCTAACAATTTTTTATGTTCTAATAATTTAACTTCTTCTTCTTGGTTATCTAACATTTTCTTTTGATCTAACAATTTACAATCCGCCAACCATTTGGTCTTCAACTGCCCGCTATCTAACATCACTATTTTTCCAATATTCTGGTCCTCAGTACACTTCACTGAAACCATATCCAATGCACAAGAGTCAACAGTGATACCAAAACCTTGCATGAAATCTCTTCCAAGTACAACATTCCATCTCATAGACTCATTTGTCACTATATATAAATCAAAATATACTTTATTATAACATTTCGTTTTTCCAAAAATATTGAGTTGGCTTTCATTTAGCCCAAAATACTTCTTTTTGTGTATATGTGGTTCCACTCCATATAGAACATAATCGTATTTAATAAAAGAAATAGGACTTCCTGTGTCTATGAGGCAGTCTGAAATAATAGGTTTATCACTAACTACACAAAAATATATCTTAACTTGCCTTACGTAGTTGTTTTTCTTGACGTCATTACGCTCTGAGCATTGCGCAATTAGGTGACCGCATGACCCGCAACCGTAGCATGTGCCTTTGTCCCTTTTCGGCTTGCGGCAGTCCTTGGCCCAATGCCCCTTTACATTGCAATTGGAGCAACGTTCCTTACTTTTGTCGCCTAATACCGATTCTCCAGCGTTGCCTTTCCGTGGTAGATTAATATCTGCGAACGCCTTATACATTGCATCTGGACTAGTAAAGCATTGCAGCCTGGCTTGCGTGCGCAAGCTTGCCACTGGTATGCCTTCGATGAGTCCATCCAGTAACTCCTCCTGGTCCATGTCAACGTCTCGAGCAAGCCAAACTTTGCTTTCATAATAATTAGTGAATTTTTCCTCCGAAGTCCAACGGCGCGCCTCAAATTTTCGCCGCCTCTCCGCCTTAGACGACTTCTCTCCCAACGCCAACATCAGTTTATCCAGCAACTCATCCGTTCGCATGACAATACGAAACGGGTCGGCGTGCATCCACTCTCTGGCGTTACCTTTAAGCTTGCTTGCCAACAGAATTTGCTGCTGTTTTTCGGTAAGCTGGTGCAGCTGGCATACATTTCTGAATTGCATAATCCATTTACGTATTGGCTCTCGACCCGTAAATTCTAGTAACATTTCCCTAGCTAGCTGAAATGCGCCCGAAGTCCACATCATGTTGTCGCTTGCTTTCTGGTTTCGCAACGAGCCACCTTGTATATTTGCCGCTTGATTTTGCAGCATTTTGCCACCAGTTTGCATTGCTTCTTCTTCTTCCCCACAATCGCTGACCGACTGTGCAATGCAGTCATCTCTTTCTTTCCCATTGCTTGAAACCATGTTGCTGTTTCGCAGCTGAATTTCCGCAAATTGATCTAGCACATGCTGAATTTGCTTTTGCAAATTTTCCACTATATTTTTATTTTTGGAATTCTCACACTGTTGCTCGATCATTACTGCTTGCTCCTGCCCAACTGCTCCCTCGTCGTCCGTCAGCTCATTTGCGTTATTTGGGTCTAACTCAGGCTCCTCACCACGTTCCTCCATTGGAACTGCGCAAAAACGTGCAAACAACTCAGTCTTTGAGCCGCTTGTTGGTAATCCTAATACGTTCAGCCAATTTTTTAATTGGACAATAGGAAAATCATCTATGTTATCCATGGCCTTATTTTATTTTTTTTAATCCCACTTCTGAAGATTATAGCCGGTTATTTTAATATATTTTAATCTTTTTATTTTATCTTGTGTTCTGCACGCGTCTCTTTTTCAATATCAAGTTAAATTGGTTGCGCTATTCTATACTCGCGTCGCTTACATCTAATCGATAGTCACACATCGCCTCATTCATCGGTAGTGTATCGATCTATGGTACTACCACCTACCACTATCAGCCTACTACAACTCGGCCATCCTGACTTGAGATAGTCCTCTATCTCTTATTCTTTCTTTTTAAATAAGCTTGTCTAGAACATTATGCTTACATTACAGATTTTTGTATGTTAACTTACATGCTATTTACAAATTATTAATAATATTCATTTTTTAAGCCAGTGCCTAATATTTTGTGCACTCCACACTCCATGGTATGGATTTCGAGCTAATTGAAAGCCCTCGATGTCTTTAACTAAATATCTATCGTTTTTTAATACTTTATCTATCACATATGGACACTTGCTCTTTGGAATTAGTTTCCCTGAGACTCCTGCTGTACTGTCAAAATTCTTTACCATAATATAGTCTCCTGTCGTGTATTGATTTGGCTTTCTCTTTTTCTTATTATAATTCCTTTCATTATTTGTTTGTGCTACCAACTGGTTCTGCTCACCTAATTTTCTTATATTATCTAAATTCCTTTCGCTGACTGTATCTAAATGTGTTGCTTCCTCCAATTTTTCTTTTAATGTATCACTCGTTTCTCCTTTCTGTATTAAACCAAACAACATTTTACTAGGAAATTGTTTTGTGCTACAATGCTGCGTGTTGTTCAAAGCAAACTCTACTTTTTCAACTACTACATCCCAATGTTGACCATTTTCAGAATCAGTAAGTTTTGCCAACATTGGTCCTAAACTCCTATTTATCCTTTCTACCTGTCCATTAGCTTGTGGAGAACCTGTTGCGATTTTTACATGTTTTACCTTAGCTTCTCCAAAAAAAGTCTTCAAATTCTGCGGACGTAAAACAACTTCCCCTGTCCGATACAATGCAACTTGGCCTACTATATGCTCGGAAATAATCATTTAACGCGCTAATCACTTCTTTAGTGTTCGTTGTTTTGGTGGTGTACAACCTTACAAATTTTGTAAATGCATCCACTACTACAAATATGTATTTTTTCGCTCTACCTTTGTCTACTGGATTATATAACACATGATGCTCCATGTCTCCAGGTACGTAAAACAACACCCGATTATCATTCGTTTTTCTAAATACAACTCCATTTCTCATTTCAAATAATTTATGCTCTCCTTTTTCCAACAATTTTCTAATATTTTGTATTTTTTCATCTTTTGTTTGGCATATTACTAAATTTGTTTCGAAGCTGTTTGCCTCCGTTATCATAATACTGTCGTTACACCTACTTAATGCATCCACATGTTGCATCATTTTACCACTCCTGTGTACTACATCAAAATCATATTCCTGTAACTCTAACGCCCACCTCGCTATTCTTGGATTAATATCTATTTTATTTAATGTGGCTGCTAACGAGTTACAATCCGTCATGATCTTAAATGTTTACCCTTTAGGTATATTATTAACCTGCGCAAAGCATATATTATTGCTAGCGTTTCTAATTCAAAACTGTGATACCTTGCTTCTGCTTCGGTCGTGCGCTTTGAAAAATAAAATATTGGATGTAATTTTCCATCTTCTTTTTTCTGCAAAAGCACTGCTCCATATCCTAAAGCACATGCATCACAATGCAGCTCAATGTCATTTTTAAAATCATAAATTGACAGTACGAGTGCCTCTAAAAGCTTTTGCTTTAAATAAAGAAAACTATTTAACTCCTCCTCTTCAAATTTAAATTTTCTGTCTTTTTTTATCAAATCATACAACGGCTTTGCAACTACCGAAAAATCCTTCATAAACCGTCTAAAATATGAACATAACCCCAGAAATCTTTGTACTTCCTGAGCCTTAACTGGTGTCGGAAAATTCCTTACTGCATCTAACCCTTTGTCATCTGCCTTGATTCCTTCATTTGATACAAGGAATCCTAAATATTTCACTTTATCCTGCAAAAATTCGCATTTGTCTAATCTCAACTCTAATTTATTTTCTACTAACCTCTTGAACACTTCATTTAAAGTTTCTAAATGTTCTTCCATATTTTTACTTGCTATCATAATATCATCCATATATATTATGACTTTATTATCTCTGATCATGTCTACAAATATGCTATTTATAAACCGTTGAAATACCTGTGGGGCGTTTTTTAAACTCATTGGCATCCTTAAAAACTCAAATTGACCCAGTGGAGTTACAAATGAGGTGTATTTGATTGACTCTTTACTGACAAATACATGAAAATAACAATTTTTTAGATCAAGCTTTGTAAACACTGATTTGCCAACCAACCTATCTAGTAAATCATCAATTAAAGGTAATGGGTAATTATCCTTAACTATGACTTTATTAAGTTTCCTAAAATCAATGCACATTCTTAGATCACCTGACTTTTTCTTGACTAACACAATCGGCGATGCGTAATTGGAGCTACTAGGTTGAATAATATTGTTTTTAAGATATTCATCTAACATACCCTGCAATTTTTCTTTTTCTGCGTATGATAACCGCCTTGGAGTACAGCTAAATGTTTTGGCGCTGTCTACTGAAATATCCATTTCGCACTTAACTTTCGGCTCATTCGGTCTTTTAGTATTTACATACGCAGTTTCCAAAAGTTTTATAAATTTTCCCTGCCAATAATATCCTACTTTATCGCCAATATTGTAAATAATTTCGTTTTCGATTGCATCTAAAACATTTATGCTCAGCATAGATTGCTCAAAATCATCTTTGCACAATGTTTGTTCGCTTTGCACAATTTCTAAACAATTTTTCGTTAAACTTTCTCTGTCATTTACTTTTCTTTATCTAACAATTTTGCAGTGTCTAAAAACTTTCCGTTATCTAACAATTTATTAATATCTAACAATTTTTCATCTACGAACACTCTATCACCATGTAACAATTTATTAACATCTAACAATTTTTCATCTACTAACACTTCATTACCATCTAACAGTTTTTTATGTTCTAATAATTTAACTTCTTCTTCTTGGTTATTTAACATTTTCTTTTGATCTAACAATTTACAATGCGCCAACCATTTGGTCTCCAACTGCCCGCTATTAAGCATCACACTTTTTCCAATATTCTGGTCCTCAGTACACTTCTTTGAAACCATATCCAATGCACAAGAGTCAACAGTGATACCACAAACTTGCATGAAATCTCTTCAAAGTACAACATTCCACCTCATAGACTCATTTGCCACTATATATAAATCAAAATATACTTTAATATTTTCTTTTAATACATAACATTTCGTTTTTCCAAAAATATTGAGTTGGCTTTCATTTAGCCCAAAATACTGCTTTTTGCTTATTTGTAGTTCCACTCCATAAGGAACATAATCGTATTTAATAAAAGAAATAGGGCTTCCTGTGTCTATGAGGCAATCTGAAATAATTGGTTTATAACTAACTATACAAAAATATATCTTAACTAGCCTTACGTAGTTGTTTTTCTTGACGTCATTACGCTCTGAGCATTGCGCAATTAGGTGACCGCATGACCCGCAACCGTAGCATGTGCCTTTGTCCCTTTTCGGCTTGCGGCAGTCCTTGGCCCAATGCCCCTTCACATTGCAATTGAAGCAACGTTCCTTACTTTTGTCGCCTAATACCGATTCTCCAGCGTTGCCTTTTCGTGGTAGATTAATATCTGCGAACGCCTTATACATTTCATCTGGACTAGTAAAGCATTGCAGCCTGGCTTGCGTGCGCAAGCTTGCCGCTGGTATGCCTTCGATGAATCCATCCAGTAACTCCTCCTGGTCCATGTCAACGTCTCAAGCAAACCAAACTTTGCTTTCATAATAGTTAATGAACTTTTCCTCCGAAGTCCAACGGCGCGCCTCAAATTTTCGCCGCCTCTCCGCCTTAGATGACTTCTCTCCGAACGCCAACACCAGTTTATCTAGCAACTCATCCGTTCGCATGACAATACGAAACGGGTCGGCGTGCATCCACTCTCTGGCGTTACCTTTAAGCTTGCTTGCCAACAGCATTTGCTGCTGTTTTTCGGTAAGCTGGTGCAGCTGGCAAACATTTCTAAATTGCATAATCCATTTACGTATTGGCTCTCGACCCGTAAATTCTAGTAACATTTCCCTAGCTAGCTGAAATGCGCCCGAAGTCCACATCATGTTGTCGCTTGCTTTCTGGTTTCGCAACGCGCCACCTTGTATATTTGCCGCTTGATTTTGCAGCATTTTGCCACCAGTTTGCATTGCTTCTTCTTCTTCCCCACAATCGCTTACCGACTGTGCAATGCAGTCATCTCTTTCTTTCCCATTGCTTGAAACCATGTTGCTGTTTCGCAGCTGAATTTCCGCAAATTGATCTAGCACATGCTGAATTTGCTTTTGCAAATTTTCCACTATATTTTTATACTATTAACCCATAAAATGGGTAAATAAGGGTATAATGGTTTTGTGCAAAAGTATGTAACAGGCAGAAGGAAGCATCTCCGACCCTATAAAGTATATATATTCTTGATCAGCATCAACAGCCGAGACGATATAGCCATGTCCGTCTGTCCGTCTGTCTGTCCGTCTGTCCGTCTGTCCGTCAGTATGAACGCGTGGATCTCAGAGACTACAAGAGCTAGAGACTTCTGATTTTGTATTTAAGTTCTCCTATACCATGAGCAGAACAAGTTTGCTTCAAATTATCGATAACTGTTCTGGTTTCCTATATACACATAATATCGATAACAATAAAATATCGAATTTGGAAAATCTAAAAATGAGGGTTGAAGTAATGGATAATGATATAACTTTTCTGAAAATTTCGTCCACATCGGTTGAGAAACACCGGAGATATTGAACTTAATCGATGGAAGCTAAGCCAGTATACCAAAGTCTTATATAAATTAAATATATTTATTGCAACTGGGTTCAGGGTATCTTCTAGTCGGGCTCTCCCGACTAGAGCCTTCTTACTTGTTATTTTTGGAATTCTCACACTGTTGCTCGATCATATTCGTCATTCGCTTTGCATCGCAACGGACGTGTTTTTTTATTGCGCTTCGCTTTTTTACTATTGTGCGTTTTATTTCTGCTATTAATTTCGCGTCTTTGTGTAAACTAATAGTTTTGTGACTTTGTGTTTTGCCGGTTTGCCTAAACCCAAAGTGGACAGTAAATTAACAATTTAATTTGCATTTGTTTTAAAGTGATTCCAAACACAACAACAAACTGCAGTCCAGCATACTGAAAAATTTGCTCAACTTGCTGCCGCCTGCGTTTGTTTTGTTTTTGTGTTTTTACGCTCACTCTCTCTCTCTCTTTTTTTCAAGCGCTTCGCTCCCAGTGCATTAAACCTTTTTTTGATCGTTTACTCTAACGCGCTCTTTTGTGTTGGTGTTGGTCGCGGTCAAACTCTTCTCCGTTGCTTGTTGCTTTCGGTGGTCGCGCTCGCGCCGTTTTTGTTTGTGAAGCTGTGAAGTAAGTTTTGTTTGTAGCTTTACTATTTGCACTTTAGGGTGGACCTGTATTTTAATCATAACAATTTTCTGCAGCGATATTTTTTTATTTTTTTTTTTATTTGTACTTTTCTTCCCTTTTAATAAATTAAATAAAAATGTCTGTCTGCTGCTATGTGAATTGTCAAGTCCGCGCAAACTCAAAAATGGGTTTTGTCTGCTGCTGGATGTGCACAAATGTTGCTCATGAGCAATGTGCCGGCATTACTGGCCGTGTCGCAGACCTCATGAAGGATACTAATTTAGAGTGGCCGTGTTGGTCATGTTTGGAGAAAAAAAAAGACATTGTAAGCTTTATAAATACAGTACGACCTCGGTTAACGCAACCCTCGTTACACGCAACTCCTCGATTATTGCAACACCCGAATTCTTAACATTGTTGACTCTGTTAACGCAACTTTAAAAAAAAAATTACCTTATTTAACGCAACTTCCTAAGGAAAAGTATGTTTTAGTTCGGTTTTACCACTTTTCTTTCGTTCTCTTTTTGTTTTTTTTTACATGCTTGCGAAAATGATAATATGGAGAAATCATTGTACGCGTGGTTTCTAAAACAAAGAGAGCGTAATTTTCCCATTTCTAAAGAAATTGTAAAAAAGTACAGACCCGAATTTCTCAATTTTTTAACAAAATAGGTAAAACAATATGAAATTCTTGCTTTAAACAAAGTCTTATTCGATAAAATTTAATTTTAAAGGTAAGCGAAGGCATCTTTTATTTAAAAAGGTCGCGTGGCCACCAGAAAATTTCACCTCAGTTTTCGCAACCACCTCAGTTTTCGCAACTGGCCAAATTTTAATAGGTTGCGTTAACCGAGGTCGTACTGTACTCAACTTGGCTAAGAGGGCATTTTCTGCCAGTTGAATAAACTGTGTGAAAGCTTCTCATCGGTTCAAAGAAACCTTAACGAGAAAAATCTCCTAATGGATTCTCCAAAGCGTAAAAAGGCCAACGTTGGGCATTTATCGGGCTCTGTGATGTCGGAAAATACTCCAAACGCTCCGATACCGCAGGGTAAAGTAAATAAAGTAAATAAAAATCTTCATGTCCCTCCAACTAAAATTATCGAGAACTTAGATGATATACCAATAACTCCCATGGATATTGTGTTATCTGATCCCGATCCTTCGGTTTCTTTGGTGGTTAGTAGTGTTGATGTTAATCAACAAAAAAACTCTATCAAACTTAAAGAGCCAAATATTCAGTTACCCGAGACTGAGTCTTCCAAACCAGCCTCAGTGGAGGATATAATTAAAAAATTTGTTGCTGTTCCACCTAAAAAACAAATATTTGTTTCAAGGCTTCCCCCTGATTTAACATCAGATGATGTCAAGGTCTATATCAAGGCCAAATCGAATGCCAATTTCACGGTGGAGAAATTCAAATTTGCTTATGATCGGAACATTTCGTCTTTTAAAATCAGTGTTCCGAATCAAGATTTTTGCACTATATGCTGCAAAGAATTTTGGCCAGAACACATAATTGTGAAAGAGTATACTGCAAGGAAAAAAAATCGGCCCCCGATTGTATCTACCCTTCCGGTGGTTGGTTCTAAGGTGACTCTCCCAATAACTGATAGTTCAAAAAACTAACATCCTCCTTCTTACTTGGCTATCAGAATGTAAGAGGTCTTTGTAGTAAACTCACTAGTTTATACCTTAATAGTCTTTCTTTCCCTTTCCATGTCATTGCCTTTACTGAAACGTGGTTAAGGCAAGACATTCTCAATTCCGAAATTCTATGTAGTACATATTCTATTTACAGAAAGGACCGTACTCTTCGGCGTGGTGGTGGAGTGCTTATTGCTGTGAATGTAGACTTTCCTTCTGAAACAGTCGTATTAGATAGTTCTTTTGATATAGAGTTTATTGCTGTAAAGCTAAACATTTGCGGTATTAACATTTTTATCACTTGTTCGTATATACCTCCTTCTTCTGATCTCTCTATCTATGAGACACATCTATCTGCTATTCGTTCTGTCTCTGCCTTGCTTTCTGATCGTGATTTTCTTGTAGTTCTTGGTGATTTCAACATTGCTGAAGCTACTTGGATTTCTTGTCCTGACTCTGGTGCCCTGACTCCCACGGCCCCGAATGAATTTTTAATCGACCTACTTGGGATGTCATTGAGTCAAATTAATGCTATCCCAAATTCTCTCAATAAAATGCTTGATCTGATTTTTGTTTTGGATTCATCATCTTCATCCGTTTCCCGTTCCCAGCCTATATCTTATCCCGAAGACTTATACCATCCTACGTTGGAGCTGTTGATTAATTTACCTTCCCGAACGCGTTGCAATTTCAGGATGCCTTTGAGTCGAGTTCGTCATTTTCGGAAAACTGATTTTGAGGGACTCGCTCTGCTTTTATCCCAAACTGACTGGTCTCCCGTCTACGAGTCTGACGACTTGGACGTGGCAATCAGTATTTTTTATAATACCTTATATTCTTTATTTGATTTATGTGTCCCGGTTGGTGAGCTAAACAGGTCTAACAAACCTGTGTGGTTTACCCGAGAGTTGACAATTCTCAAAAATCGAAAATCTAAACTCTACAAGAGATTTAGAAAAAACGGCTCATCGGTAACCTATTCTGCATACTTGATTGCTCGTGCCAGTTTTGATATCTTAAATAACCTATGTTATAAGAATTACCTGACTCGGTGTAGATTACAGTTTCAGCAGGATCCAAAGCGATTTTTTGATTTTGTTAATGCGAAGCGTAGGTCATCGACACTCCCAACGGAAGTATTCTTTGAGGAAACGAAGGCCAATTCTGATCAGGAGATTGCAAATATATTTGCCCAATTTTTTCAAACGACTTATAGCTCATGTCAATCTCAAGTCGGTTTGCCTTACCCTTATCGGGTTAATGGCTCGAATCGCATCTTTGGACTGAAAATCACTGAAAACTCACTTTTAAATAATCTTCATGTTTTTTTTTTTTTTTTTTTTTTTTTTTTTTGTGCAACTTTCGTCGAATGCAGACGTGTTTTCTCATCGTGGTCCGGTTAATTAATTCCCAAACGCAAAAGTGCAGTGATATAGAAGCTTATAAAATATATATTTTATGCGAAAAGACGCTAAGTGCAATGTATCTGCACAAATTGCTTTTTAAAAAATCTGCAATTCAAACAAAACAATTGACTTTTAACAAATAATAACATATAAAACAAAAGGCACTAACAAATTCTTCACCTCGCTTAAGACAATGAGTCAACGCGAGAATTGTGGCCAGCGACAACGCGAGCAAGACGAGCGTCGTCGGCTGAGCAACGCTTACTTTTCCGTAGTTTTAGAGCAGCCCGAGCGGTCAATTACCCCCAACCCGCAAATCGAACTCTCTTACACAGCGCGTGCCAGAGAACATTCTTGCTCACCGTCTCCGTCCCTGTTATCTATCAAGTCAACGCAATCCGACCGCGCGCGGTCGGCAACACCCAATCCGACAAATGAAGTATTGCACACAGCACGCGACCAAAAGTTTTCGTGCTCCCCGTCTCTCTTAGCAACGACTGCAAATGCCGCGGCCTCTCTAGGTACCGCAACAGCGACTACAACCACAACTGCACCGATACCTACTTCCCGTTCAACAAGCACAACGACTGCTGCGCCGTCAGCAAATCAAACTGCAAACAGCAAAAATGTTAAGCCGGCTACGCAGACTGGTATGGATCGCTACATTTATATCAAAAGAAAGCTAAGTCCGCAAAATTCTACGAATAAACCAAAAATGACCCGTAGCAATTTAAATATACCCTCGAATGATACTACATACAATAGCAATAGATTTCACATCTTGGCAGAAAACACAGATGATCTGCCTTCTGAAGCCGTTGGGGTTGTCACGAAAAAGCCGAAGCCACCCCCAATATATATACGCGAGAAAAGCTCCAGTGCTTTTGTTAACAAAGTTATCGAGCTCATAGGCAAAGATAGTTTCTACATAGTCCCTCTCGTACAGGGTAAAATTCAAGAAATTAAAGTCCAGACAAAGTCGGAAGATAATTACAGAGTTCTCATAAAGTATCTAAACGAAAAAAAATTAATTATTATACGTATCAATTAAAAAGCTGCAAGGGCCTGCAGGTCGTAATAAAAGGCATAGAACCCGATGTAACACCAGAAGAAATTAAACAGGCGCTGCAGGAAAAAGGATTTCGAGCAAAAACCGTCATAAACATCTTAAACAGGAATAGGATGCCGCAACCACTTTTTAAAATAGAACTTGAACCAGAAACGAAGATGCTTAAAAAAAACGAGGTGCACTCAATATACAAACTTCAGCTTTTACTTTGCCGAAAAATCACCGTAGAAGAACCGTACAAACGAAACGGTCCGGTACAATGTATGAACTGCCAAGAGTACGGCCATACAAAAGCCTACTGTACACTGCGCTCGGTATGCGTATACTGTGGGGAACTGCACAGCTCCGCAAGTTGCCCAGTAAGCAAAGAAGACTCTAGCAAAAAATTCTGCAACAACTGCGAAGGCAAGCATACAGCCAACTACAGAGGCTGCCAAGTCTACAAGGAACATAAAAATCGTATCCATCAGCGCTGTACCACTGTACGCTCGCAACACGCATCGACTACCTTCACTCCATCGAAACACAACCCAGACGTCTTCTTTTCATCTGCAGCCAGATCCTCACTTGGCCCCGAGTTCTCAACCGATAACGCAACTTATGCAAGCGCCCTAAGATCCGGACTGGCTCTTCCTGCCTCAAACACACCGTACTTACAACCAAAACAAGTGAGCACAAACGCTGCACAGGAGCAGCAACAAAGTAACCTCGAAGCACTCGTATGTACCCTGCAGCAGAGCATGAACGAGTTTATGTCATTCATGAAAACAACTATGCAGGAACTAATGCGTAATCAAAATCTCTTGATACAAATGCTTGTATCACAACAGTCAAAATAATCAATGGCTGAGATACGAATATCTACGTGGAACGCTAATGGCGTCTCACAGCATAAACTTGAATTAGCTCAATTCCTACTCGATAAGCACATCGACGTAATGCTACTTTCCGAAACACACCTTACAAACAAATATAACTTTAACATAAGTGGATACTTATTCTATGGTACAAATCATCCCGATGGTAAAGCACACGGTGGAACTGGTATTTTGATCAGAAGCCGCCTCAAGCACCACTACTATAAAGAGTTTGCTGAAAACTTTCTACAGGCCACATCTCTAAAAATACATTTAAACAGTGGGAACCAACTTACTCTTGCCGCTGTATACTGCCCTCCGCGTTATACCATATCTGAAGACCAATTTATGGAATTGTTTAACTCACTAGGAGAATGCTTTATAGCGGCAGGAGACTACAATGCCAAGCACACACACTGGGGATCTCGTCTAGTGAATCCAATAGGAAAGCAGCTCTACAATGCAATTATAAAAGCTAACAACAAGCTCGACTACGTTTCTCCTGGCAGACCAACATACTGGCCGACAGATCCCAAAAAACTACCCGATTTGATTGTTTTTGCAGTTACCAAAAACATTTCGCGTAGACTGATAAGTGCAGAGTGCCTTTCGGATCTATCATCCGATCACTCCCCAGTCCTAACAAATCTGCAACGACACCCTGAATACATAAATCGACCCAGTAAGTTAACTTCACATAAAACTAACTGGCTCAGATACAAAAAATATATAAGCTCACACATTGAGCTTAAGCCACGTCTCGTTGATGTAGCTGACATTGACAGTTTTGTTAACACTCTGGAGACTGTCTTCGTCGCCGCAGCTCGCGCCGCTACGCCTCAAATACCAAAAACAATACACAACCAAAGGACAACAAATCTACAAATTGAACAGCTCGTTCTTGAAAAGCGGCGCTTACGACGTGATTGGCAATCGAACAGATCGCCATCGGCAAAGCAAAAACTAAAAGACGCCACACGTAAACTCACCAAAGCGTTAAAAATCGAGGACGAGCGCGCTCAACGCCGTTACATCGAGCAATTATCAACCACCAGTACGAAAAACTCATTGTGGAGAGCTCACCCAACTCTAAGCTCACCAACAGAAACAGTAATGCCTATAAGAAAGAGCTAACACATTTGCTACTCATCTCCAAAAAGTGTTCCAACCTAACCCTGCAACAAATACGTTTGCACTAGCGACTTCTTCAAACGGCTCTCAGCTTCAACATGATCCAATCAAGTTTCGCCCGAATGAAATCGTTAGAATCATTAAAGAGCAACTGAACCCAAAAAAATCTCCAGGAGGTGACCAAATAGCCCCAAAGATGATTATTGAGCTTCCTTACTGTGCAATCTGCATAATTGCCCAGCTCTTCAATGCTATCACCAAACTTGGCCACTATCCAGACAGATGGAAAAAGTCAATTATCATTATGATACCAAAGCCTGGAAAAGATCACACAGTTCCCACGTCGTATAGACCTATAAGCTTATTACCGTGTCTATCAAAACTTTTTGAAAAATGTTTGCTGTCCCGGATAAATCCATTCCTGAATCTTCATAACATAATCCCGTCACACCAATTTGGCTTTCGTGAAAAGCATGGAACAATTGAGCAGGTTAACAGAATAACATCAGAGATACGAAGCGCGTTCGAAAATAGAGAATACTGCACTGCAATATTTCTGGATGTTTCTCAGGCATTCGACAAAGTTTGGTTGGAAGGTCTAATGCATAAAATCAAAACAATGCTCCCAAACAACACACATAAGCTGCTTAAGTCGTACCTATACGACAGGAAGTTCGCAGTAAGATGTAACACTGCAATGTCTGACGAACACAGTATCGAAGCTGGTGTTCCACAGGGCAGCGTACTGGGACCAACACTGTACGTGCTTTTCACAGCAGACATCCCAATAAGCAGACGATTGACAAGATCTACCTTTGCTGATGATACAGCTATTCTCAGCCGCTCCAGATGCCCAATACAAGCAACAGCGCAACTAGCCCTTCATCTGGTCAACGTGGAAAAATGGTTATCAGATTGGAGAATTAAGGTAAACGAACAAAAATGTAAGCAAGTAACTTTCACCCTTAACAGGCAAGATTGTCCACCGCTCACGTTAAACAACACCACACTTCCAAAAACAAACGATGTAACGTATCTGGGCGTACACTTAGACAGAAGACTAACATGGCGGCGACACATTGAAGCTAAAAGAACACATCTCAAACTGAAAGCCAATAGCCTCCACTGGCTCATCAATGCTCGCTCTTCCATTAGTTTGGACTACAAGGTCCTGCTTTACAACTCTGTTCTAAAACCAATCTGGACCTATGGTTCCCAGTTATGGGGGAACGCTAGCAACAGCAGTATCGACATTGTCCAGAGAGCCCAGTCAAAAATATTGAGAACCATTACCGGGGCACCGTGGTATGTTCGAAACGAAAACATTCATAAAGACTTAAACATCTCAACAGTCAACGAGGAAATAGAGGAACAAAAAGTAAAATATCTTATCAAGCTCTCATCGCACACAAATCATCTCGCGAGAGGTCTCACAAGGCTGCGCAGCCGATCCCGTCTTCGTCGTAACGACTTACCAACCCAGCGATGATTTTTAGGGACGCGCACTCAGAATACAGTCAAAAACAAAAATGAACTGTTAGCTAAGATTTATTTATAAGATTTGTATACTTATTGCTAGTTTTCTAATTCACTAGAAAAGATTCAATAAATAAGACCAGAAATTTAAAAAAAAAAAAAAAAAAAATGTTTTGAAACCTATATATTCCCCTGGACCTGACGGAGTGCCAAGCTGTGTGCTTAGACACTGCGCTCATGGTCTTTTAAAGCCGTTGCTTAAAGTGTTTAACTTGTCCCTGGAGTTAGGCTCCTTTCCAAAAATTTGGAAAGAGTCATTTATTATTCCTCTCCATAAAAAAGGAAACAAATCTAATGTTCAAAATTATAGGGGTATCTCCAGGTTGTCTGCTAAGATTTTTGAAAAATTAATAGCCTCCCATCTTCAACACCTTTGTAAATCTATTATTTCACCGTGGCAGCACGGATTTATGAAACAAAGATCTACTACCACTAACTTGTTAGAATTTACTTCGTTTGTTATCAAGGGTTTTCAGGACAAATTGCAGACTGATGTTATTTATACTGATTTTAGTAAGGCTTTCGACTGTGTAGATCATCATCTCCTAATACATAAACTAGAACTCTTGGGCTTTTCAAATATTCTAGTTCTTTGGATTAAAGACTACCTAACTCTTAGAACTCAGAGGGTTTTATTCAAAGGGTCCGTTTCCAAGACGGTTCAGGTCACTTCAGGCGTTCCTCAGGGTAGTCATCTTGGTCCTTTATTATTTATTTTGTTTATAAACGATCTTCCATCGGCTATAAAGTTCTCTCGGGTTTTGATGTACGCTGATGATGTAAAGTTATGCACGTCAGCTGCAACTCCCCTAGCTGCTCAACAGCTTCAAAGAGATTTAGACAACTTTCAAATGTGGTGTAAAGTAAATTTTTTAAATCTTAATTACAGTAAATGTAAAGTAATGTCATTTTTTAGATGTTTGCCCTTTTTTAATATTTATTTTCTTGACAACAAACCACTAGATAGAATTGAATGGGTTGACGATTTGGGCATCGTTATGGACCCAAAGCTTAAGTTTGACAAGCATATTTCTTCAATTTCCAATCGAGCATCTGGTGTCTTGGGGTTCATTAAGCACTGGTCGAAGGAGTTTAACGATCCCTACTTAACAAAAACTCTGCATACTTCTCTTGTACGACCGATTCTGGAATATGGATCTTGTATATGGTTTCCGAAATACGAAATTCATCAGAATAAAATAGAATCGGTACAAAAACAATTTCTGCTCTTCGCACTTAGAGGTCTTAACTGGGACACTAACAATAATTTGCCGTCTTATCGTAGTAGACTTTTACTAATAGATCTTCCTTCTCTGAGTGATCGTAGAATAATGCTTTCATTTTCCTTTTTTCACAAATTAATTAATGGTGAAATTGATTCTTCTGAATTAATTAACCAAATTAACTTTGCTGTTCCTATTAGAAATACTAGAAATTTTGTACCTATATCTCTTCAAACTTGTAATTCTAATTATGCTCTTCATAACCCTTTTCGTATTCTGTGTTCTATATATAACGATCTTTCCCACTTAATACACAGTGCCACTCCTACTTGCTCTTTTAAAAAGTTAGTTTTGTGTCATTTGTCTACATGTTCGCGATCATCGTAACCGCACGATAAGCGGAGCGCCCCTCGGTCGGATGGGCGGGAGGTGGGTCGCTTTGTGCGTGGGTCCGCGCGTTAACAAGCCGGTGCTTGGTATCGTTGGGCCACTTGACTGTACTGTTCGTTAGTACATCTACGTCCAATAATTACTGCTTGCTCCTGCCCAACTGCTCCCTCGTCCCTCGTCCGTCAGCTCATTTGCGTTATTTGGGTCTAACTCAGGCTCCTCACCACGTTCCTCCATTGGAACTGCGCAAAAACGTGCAAGCAACTCAGTCTTTGAGCCGCTTGTTGGTAATCCTAATACGTTCAGCCAATTTTTTAATTGGACAATAGGAAAATCATCTATGTTATCCATGGCCTTATTTTATTTTTTTTAATCCCACTTCTGAAGATTATAGCCGGTTATTTTAATATATTTTAATCTTTTTATTTTATCTTGTGTTCTGCACGCGTCTCTTTTTCAATATCAAGTTAAATTGGTTGCGCTATTCTATACTCGCGTCGCTTACATCTAATCGATAGTCACACATCGCCTCATTCATCGGTAGTGTATCGATCTATGGTACTACCACCTACCACTATCAGCCTACTACAACTCGGCCATCCTGACTTGAGATAGTCCTCTATCTCGTATTCTTTCTTTTTAAATAAGCTTGTCTAGAACATTATGCTTACATTACAGATTTTTGTATGTTAACTTACATGCTATTTACAAATTATTAATAATATTCATTTTTTAAGCCAGTGCCTAATATTTTGTGCACTCCACACTCCATGGTATGGATTTCGAGCTAATTGAAAGCCCTCGATGTCTTTAACTAAATATCTATCGTTTTTTAATACTTTATCTATCACATATGGACCCTTGCTCTTTGGAATTAGTTTCCTTGAGACTCCTGCTGTACTGTCAAAATTCTTTACCATAATATAGTTTCCTGTCGTGTATTGATTTGGCTTTCTCTTTTTCTTATTATAATTCCTTTCATTATTTGTTTGTGCTACCAACTGGTTCTGCTCACCTAATTTTCTTATATTATCTTAATTCCTTTCGCTGACTGTATCTAAATGTGTTGCTTCCTCCAATTTTTCTTTTAATGTATCACTCGTTTCTCCTTTCTGTATTAAACCAAACAACATTTTACTAGGAAATTGTTTTGTGCTACAATGCTGCGTGTTGTTCAAAGCAAACTCTACTTTTTCAACTACTACATCCCAATGTTGACCATTTTCAGAATCAGTAAGTTTTGCCAACATTGGTCCTAAACTCCTATTTATCCTTTCTACCTGTCCATTAGCTTGTGGAGAACCTGTTGCGATTTTTACATGTTTTACCTTAGCTTCTCCAAAAAAAGTCTTCAAATTCTGCGGACGTAAAACAACTTCCCCTGTCCGATACAATACAACTTGGCCTATTATATGCTCGGAAATAATCATTTAACGCGCTAATCACTTCTTTAGTGTTCGTTGTTTTGGTGGTGTACAACCTTACAAATTTTGTAAATGCATCCACTACTACAAATATGTATTTTTTCGCTCTACCTTTGTCTACTGGATTATATAACACATGATGCTCCATGTCTCCAGGTACGTAAAACAACACCCGATTATCATTCGTTTTTCTAAATACAACTCCATTTCTCATTTCAAATAATTTATGCTCTCCTTTTTCCAACAATTTTCTAATATTTTGTATTTTTTCATCTTTTGTTTGGCATATTACTAAATTTGTTTCGAAGCTGTTTGCCTCCGTTATCATAATACCGTCGTTACACCTACTTAATGCATCCACATGTTGCATCATTTTACCACTCAAAACTGTGATACCTTGCTTCTGCTTCGGTCGTGCGCTTTGAAAAATAAAATATTGGATGTAATTTTCCATCTTCTTTTTTCTGCAAAAGCACTGCTCCATATCCTAAAGCACTTGCATCACAATGCAGCTCAATGTCATTTTTAAAATCATAAATTGACAGTACGAGTGCCTCTAAAAGCTTTTGCTTTAAATAAAGAAAACAATTTAACTCCTCCTCTTCAAATTTAAATTTTCTGTCTTTTTTTTATCAAATCATACAACGGCTTTGCAACTACCGAAAAATCCTTCATAAACCGTCTAAAATATGAACATAACCCCAGAAATCTTTGTACTTCCTGAGCCTTAACTGGTGTCGGAAAATTCCTTACTGCATCTAACCCTTTGTCATCTGCCTTGATTCCTTCATTTGATACAAGGAATCCTAAATATTTCACTTTATCCTGCAAAAATTCGCATATGTCTAATCTCAACTCTAATT
This sequence comes from Scaptomyza flava, assembly GCA_030179655.1. NCBI lineage: Eukaryota > Metazoa > Arthropoda > Insecta > Diptera > Drosophilidae > Scaptomyza > Scaptomyza flava. The sequence goes on from JARNME010000199.1 coordinate 490,446, forward strand.
TATTTTCTACTAACCTCTTGAACACTTCATTTAAAGTTTCTAAATGTTCTTCCATATTTTTACTTGCTATCATAATATCATCCATATATATTATGACTTTATTATCTCTGATCATGTCTACAAATATGCTATTTATAAACCGTTGAAATACCTGTGGGGCGTTTTTTAAACCCATTGGCATCCTTAAAAACTCAAATTTACCCAGTGGAGTTACAAATGAGGTGTATTTGATTGACTCTTTACTGTCAAATACATGAAAATAACCATTTTTTAGATCAAGCTTTGTAAACACTGATTTGCCAACCAACCTATCTAGTAAATCATCAATTAAAGGTAATTGGTAATTATCCTTAACTATGACTTTATTAAGTCTCCTAAAATCAATGCACATTCTTAGATCACCTGACTTTTTCTTGACTAACACAATCGGCGATGCGTAATTGGAGCTACTAGGTTGAATAATATTGTTTTTAAGATATTCATCTAACATACCCTGCAATTTTTCTTTTTCTGCGTATGATAACCGCCTTGGAGTACAGCTAAATGTTTTGGCGCTGTCTACTGAAATATCCATTTCGCACTTAATTTTCCGCTCATTCGGTCTTTTAGTATTTACATACGCAGTTTCCAAAAGTCTTATAAATTTACCCTGCCAATAATATCCTACTTTATCGCCAATATTGTAAATAATTTCGTTTTCGATTGCATCTAAAACATTTATGCTCAGCATAGATTGCTCAAAATCATCTTTGCACAATGTTTGTTCGCTTTGCACAATTTCTAAACAATTTTTCGTTAAACTTTCTCTGTCATTTACTTTTCTTTATCTAACAATTTTGCAGTGTCTAAAAACTTTCCGTTATCTAACAATTTATTAACATCTAACAATTTTTCATCTACGAGCACTCTATCACCATGTAACAATTGATTAACATCTAACAATTTTTCATCTACTAACACTTCATTACCATCTAACAGTTTTATATGTTCTAATAATTTAACTTCTTCTTCTTGGTTATTTAACATTTTCTTTTGATCTAACAATTTACAATGCGCCAACCATTTGGTCTCCAACTGCCCGCTATTAAGCATCACACTTTTTCCAATATTCTGGTCCTCAGTACACTTCTTTGAAACCATATCCAATGCACAAGAGTCAACAGTGATACCACAAACTTGCATGAAATCTCTTCAAAGTACAACATTCCACCTCATAGACTCATTTGCCATTTTCTTTTAATACATAACATTTCGTTTTTCCAAAAATATTGAGTTGGCTTTCATTTAGCCCAAAATACTGCTTTTTGTTTATTTGTAATTCCACTCCATAAGGAACATAATCGTATTTAATAAAAGAAATAGGGCTTCCTGTGTCTATGAGGCAATCTGAAATAATTGGTTTATCACTAACTACACAAAAATATATCTTAACTAGCCTTACGTAGTTGTTTTTCTTGACGTCATTACGCTCTGAGCATTGCGCAATTAGGTGACCGCATGACCCGCAACCGTAGCATGTGCCTTTGTCCCTTTTCGGCTTGCGGCAGTCCTTGGCCCAATGCCCCTTCACATTGCAATTGAAGCAACGTTCCTTACTTTTGTCGCCTAATACCGATTCTCCAGCGTTGCCTTTTCGTGGTAGATTAATATCTGCGAACGCCTTATACATTTCATCTGGACTAGTAAAGCATTGCAGCCTGGCTTGCGTGCGCAAGCTTGCCGCTGGTATGCCTTCGATGAATCCATCCAGTAACTCCTCCTGGTCCATGTCAACGTCTCAAGCAAACCAAACTTTGCTTTCATAATAATTAATGAACTTTTCCTCCGAAGTCCAACGGCGCGCCTCAAATTTTCGCCGCCTCTCCGCCTTAGATGACTTCTCTCCCAACGCCAACATCAGTTTATCCAGCAACTCATCCGTTCGCATGACAATACGAAACGGGTCGGCGTGCATCCACTCTCTGGCGTTACCTTGAAGCTTGCTTGCCAACAGCATTTGCTGCTGTTTTTCGGTAAGCTGGTGCAGCTGGCAAACATTTCTAAATTGCATAATCCATTTACGTATTGGCTCTCGACCCGTAAATTCTAGTAACATTTCCCTAGCTAGCTGAAATGCGCCCGAAGTCCACATCATGTTGTCGCTTGCTTTCTGGTTTCGCAACGCGCCACCTTGTATATTTGCCGCTTGATTTTGCAGCATTTTGCCACCAGTTTGCATTGCTTCTTCTTCTTCCCCACAATCGCTTACCGACTGTGCAATGCAGTCATCTCTTTCTTTCCCATTGCTTGAAACCATGTTGCTGTTTCGCAGCTGAATTTCCGCAAATTGATCTAGCACATGCTGAATTTGCTTTTGCAAATTTTCCACTATATTTTTATTTTTGGAATTCTCACACTGTTGCTCGATCATTACTGCTTGCTCCTGCCCAACTGCTCCCTCGTCGTCCGTCAGCTCATTTGCGTTATTTGGGTCTAACTCAGGCTCCTCACCACGTTCCTCCATTGGAACTGCGCAAAAACGTGCAAGCAACTCAGTCTTTGAGCCGCTTGTTGGTAATCCTAATACGTTCAGCCAATTTTTAATTGGACAATAGGAAAATCATCTATGTTATCCATGGCCTTATTTTATTTTTTTTAATCCCACTTCTGAAGATTATAGCCGGTTATTTTAATATATTTTAATCTTTTTATTTTATCTTGTGTTCTGCACGCGTCTCTTTTTCAATATCAAGTTAAATTGGTTGCGCTATTCTATACTCGCGTCGCTTACATCTAATCGATAGTCACACATCGCCTCATTCATCGGTAGTGTATCGATCTATGGTACTACCACCTACCACTATCAGCCTACTACAACTCGGCCATCCTGACTTGAGATAGTCCTCTATCTCTTATTCTTTCTTTTTAAATAAGCTTGTCTAGAACATTATGCTTACATTACAGATTTTTGTATGTTAACTTACATGCTATTTACAAATTATTAATAATATTCATTTTTTAAGCCAGTGCCTAATATTTTGTGCACTCCACACTCCATGGTATGGATTTCGAGCTAATTGAAAGCCCTCGATGTCTTTAACTAAATATCTATCGTTTTTTAATACTTTATCTATCACATATGGACCCTTGCTCTTTGGAATTAGTTTCCCTGAGACTCCTGCTGTACTGTCAAAATTCTTTACCATAATATAGTCTCCTGTCGTGTATTGATTTGGCTTTCTCTTTTTCTTATTATAATTCCTTTCATTATTTGTTTGTGCTACCAACTGGTTCTGCTCACCTAATTTTCTTATATTATCTAAATTCCTTTCGCTGACTGTATCTAAATGTGTTGCTTCCTCCAATTTTTCTTTTAATGTATCACTCGTTTCTCCTTTCTGTATTAAACCAAACAACATTTTACTAGGAAATTGTTTTGTGCTACAATGCTGCGTGTTGTTCAAAGCAAACTCTACTTTTTCAACTACTACATCCCAATGTTGACCATTTTCAGAATCAGTAAGTTTTGCCAACATTGGTCCTAAACTCCTATTTATCCTTTCTACCTGTCCATTAGCTTGTGGAGAACCTGTTGCGATTTTTACATGTTTTACCTTAGCTTCTCCAAAAAAAGTCTTCAAATTCTGCGGACGTAAAACCACTTCCCCTGTCCGATACAATACAACTTGGCCTACTATATGCTCGGAAATAATCATTTAACGCGCTAATCACTTCTTTAGTGTTCGTTGTTTTGGTGGTGTACAACCTTACAAATTTTGTAAATGCATCCACTACTACAAATATGTATTTTTTCGCTCTACCTTTGTCTACTGGATTATATAACACATGATGCTCCATGTCTCCAGGTACGTAAAACAACACCCGATTATCATTCGTTTTTCTAAATACAACTCCATTTCTCATTTCAAGTAATTTATGCTCTCCTTTTTCCAACAATTTTCTAATATTTTGTATTTTTTCATCTTTTGTTTGGCATATTACTAAATTTGTTTCGAAGCTGTTTGCCTCCGTTATCATAATACTGTCGTTACACCTACTTAATGCATCCATATGTTGCATCATTTTACCACTCCTGTGTACTACATCAAAATCATATTCCTGTAACTCTAACGCCCACCTCGCTATTCTTGGATTAATATCTATTTTATTTAATGTGGCTGCTAACGAGTTACAATCCGTCATGATCTTAAATGTTTACCCTTTAGGTATATTCTTAACCTGCGCAAAGCATATATTATTGCTAGCTTTTCTAATTCAAAACTGTGATACCTTGCTTCTGCTTCGGTCGTGCGCTTTGAAAAATAAAATATTGGATGTAATTTTCCATCTTCTTTTTTCTGCAAAAGCACTGCTCCATATCCTAAAGCACATGCATCACAATGCAGCTCAATGTCATTTTTAAAATCATAAATTGACAGTACGAGTGCCTCTAAAAGCTTTTGCTTTAAATAAAGAAAACTATTTAACTCCTCCTCTTCAAATTTAAATTTTCTGTCTTTTTTTTATCAAATCATACAACGTTTTTGCAACTACCGAAAAATCCTTCATAAACCGTCTAAAATATGAACATAACCCCAGAAATCTTTGTACTTCCTGAGCCTTAACTGGTGTCGGAAAATTCCTTACTGCATCTAACCCTTTGTCATCTGCCTTGATTCCTTCATTTGATACAACGAATCCTAAATATTTCACTTTATCCTGCAAAAATTCGCATATGTCTAATCTCAACTCTAATTTATTTTCTACTAACCTCTTGAACACTTCATTTAAAGTTTCTAAATGTTCTTCCATATTTTTACTTGCTATCATAATATCATCCATATATATTATGACTTTATTATCTCTGATCATGTCTACAAATATGCTATTTATAAACCGTTGAAATACCTGTGGGGCGTTTTTTAAACCCATTGGCATCCTTAAAAACTCAAATTGACCCAGTGGAGTTACAAATGAGGTGTATTTGATTGACTCTTTACTGACAAATACATGAAAATAACAATTTTTTAGATCAAGCTTTGTAAACACTGATTTGCCAACCAACCTATCTAGTAAATCATCAATTAAAGGTAATGGGTAATTATCCTTAACTATGACTTTATTAAGTCTCCTAAAATCAATGCACATTCTTAGATCACCTGACTTTTTCTTGACTAACACAATCGGCGATGCGTAATTGGAGCTACTAGGTTGAATAATATTGTTTTTAAGATATTCATCTAACATACCCTGCAATTTTTCTATTTCTGCGTATGATAACCGCCTTGGAGTACAGCTAAATGTTTTGGCGCTGTCTACTGAAATATCCATTTCGCACTTAATTTTCGGCTCATTCGGTCTTTTAGTATTTACATACGCAGTTTCCAAAAGTTTTATAAATTTACCCTACCAATAATATCCTACTTTATCGCCAATATTGTAAATAATTTCGTTTTCGATTGCATCTAAAACATTTATGCTCAGCATAGATTGCTCAAAATCATCTTTGCACAATGTTTGTTCGCTTTGCACAATTTCTAAACAATTTTTCGTTAAACTTTCTCTGTCATTTACTTTTCTTTATCTAACAATTTTGCAGTGTCTAAAAACTTTCCGTTATCTAACAATTTATTAACATCTAACAATTTTTCATCTACGAACACTCTATCACCATGTAACAATTTATTAACATCTAACAATTTTTCATCTACTAACACTTCATTACCATCTAACAGTTTTTTATGTTCTAATAATTTAACTTCTTCTTCTTGGTTATTTAACATTTTCTTTTGATCTAACAATTTACAATGCGCCAACCATTTGGTCTCCAACTGCCCGCTATTAAGCATCACACTTTTTCCAATATTCTGGTCCTCAGTACACTTCTTTGAAACCATATCCAATGCACAAGAGTCAACAGTGATACCACAAACTTGCATGAAATCTCTTCAAAGTACAACATTCCACCTCATAGACTCATTTGCCACTATATATAAATCAAAATATACTTTAATATTTTCTTTTAATACATAACATTTCGTTTTTCCAAAATATTGAGTTGGCTTTCATTTAGCCCAAAATACTGCTTTTTGTTTATTTGTAGTTCCACTCCATAAGGAACATAATCGTATTTAATAAAAGAAATAGGGCTTCCTGTGTCTATGAGGCAATCTGAAATAATTGGTTTATAACTAACTATACAAAAATATATCTTAACTAGCCTTACGTAGTTGTTTTTCTTGACGTCATTACGCTCTGAGCATTGCGCAATTAGGTGACCGCATGACCCGCAACCGTAGCATGTGCCTTTGTCCCTTTTCGGCTTGCGGCAGTCCTTGGCCCAATGCCCCTTCACATTGCAATTGAAGCAACGTTCCTTACTTTTGTCGCCTAATACCGATTCTCCAGCGTTGCCTTTTCGTGGTAGATTAATATCTGCGAACGCCTTATACATTTCATCTGGACTAGTAAAGCATTGCAGCCTGGCTTGCGTGCGCAAGCTTGCCGCTGGTATGCCTTCGATGAATCCATCCAGTAACTCCTCCTGGTCCATGTCAACGTCTCAAGCAAACCAAACTTTGCTTTCATAATAATTAATGAACTTTTCCTCCGAAGTCCAACGGCGCGCCTCAAATTCGCCGCCTCTCCGCCTTAGATGACTTCTCTCCGAACGCCAACACCTGTTTATCTACACAGAGAAAAAAAATGAAACGTAAAACCAAACATTTTAATTTTAGATTCAGATTTTAAATTTTTTTTCTTAATTTCAATACGAAAATTTTTGATTCTAAAATTAATCGTACTGAAACATCAAATTTAAAACAATTCGTATTAAAATCAATGTGGAAAAACTTTGATTTGAAAAATTACTTCTTAAACCTAAAATGAAAATTTTAAATTTAAGAATGTGCGCTTTTAAAATATATATCTAAAACTACCACATTTAAATCGATAGTTTCAATTTTAGAAATCAGTACGAATCGATTTAGAATTAAAGTGCCAACTTTTATAAATCTAAATTATCTATTTTTAATTTGAAGAAACCAGAAACATTTTAAAATGCAAAATTTAAATTTTAGATTTTAAATTGAAAAATATTGTTTCAAGGCTTTTTAATTTTTGAAGCAAAGTGCTCCATTTTTACTACTCGAACTTCAAATGAAAAATTTTTAATTGAATATTTTTCCCTTTTTAAAAACATTTTTAAAACGACTACATTTAATTTGAAAATTTAAATTTTAGAAATCAGTACGAATCGCTTTAGAATTACTCGAACTCGCGGGCTTTGTGTTAACACTTTTTGTTACACAGTCCCTGTTTGATTTCTATGTACTATGTACACATCTATGAAATATGTATAATATTCTCTATTACATATTTATATGTAAATAAATACATATAATATTTGCCAACCCAAGAACCCTGCACCTGCATACAAAAAGAATAGGTGAACATTTTCACCAAAATGAGCATTGTTGACCCATATGGGATAGCAACATACATATGTACATAAATATCTCCGACATATTTCCGCCGTTTCGCGCGGAGATATGTATGTACATATGTCGTTTCAAAACGTCATACAAATGTACATACTATGTACATATGTATGTCCCGCACTCATATCAACAGCAAAGCTGCTTGGCTCGAATGCAAAGAAACAACGATTCGCTGCCGCTACACTAATACCATCGTACTCATTTTCAGCAAGAGACTATTGATGTACAACAACCACATATTATTTGTATGCTAACGCTGCACATCGTACAATGTTCTACTGTCTGTGTGATAGCGCGGTGTGACCTATGCGTAGAGGTTTGCATGTGTTCGCTGTGGTTTTGCCGCATGATACAAGAAAGACAGATAACGCATTGCGAAACGTCACATATAACGCACTTTTATAAATTTTTTTTATAAAACTTAATCATAATAAATTAAAAACTGCTTCTCTTATTATTATTACTATTATATTGTTATTATAATAATATTGTACCAAAAGACAAAACATAGCAATTTATTACATTCATCACATGCATCGCATATGACGTCATCTGCGCAGAACATAAGCCAGTTTCTACGCAATCTTAGTTTTATCGTTCTTGGTTTTGCCCTACCCACGCCTATAGATGTAGAAAAAACACCAAAAATTGCTGCATTGCATGTATGTATGTGTTAGTGGCACGCTTTGTACAAGGAACAGCACTGCCGAAAAGCATCAAACAGAAAAGGGAAAATTAGAAGGGTATTGGGAATGTACAATTTTCAATTAAGCTTGACATTGTGTCATGTTAATCGCTACTTTAACGACAGAATTGATCATTTATGTGCACAATTATTTAGCAGATTCAATTATATTTTATATACATATGTATATATATTAAAATATTTAGTAAATTAATATATCTTATACATATATGCAATATTTCTTGGTCATGCATCATATCAAAACAGAACAACTCTCGTTTAGTATTTTTTGTTTTGCTTCAATGCATGCGTGTTCTTGGAAACGATCGCCGCGGCGCGTCGGTAGCAATAACGGTAATCGCTATTTCGCTATTTCTTACGCTAGAAACGGCACGACATGCTGAAAGACAATTCATTCGGAGCTAAAAAGTTTTGTAGCAAAGACGTGCAAGTTGAATAAAAATAAATTTATATTAGCAAGTGTGTTAATACAACGTAAATATCTAATAAAAGTGGTTTTCAAAAAGGTAAGTAATAAATATGTGCATCATGTGTATTTAATTGAATGTGAATAAATAATATTCGATTAAATACAAACACGGCAATTAATGAAAATTGTGCTATTGTTCTCGAAAGTGTCTGAGTGTGCACATATGTACATACATATATACATAAGACGTACAGCTTTCTTTCTTTGAAGTGGGTACCACTTATGTTATTATAAAAGTACATTGCAAACTAAAGCAAACATACATAAGCGCAAACATGTTTGAAAGTGATCCAGTAATTTAAATATTGTAAAATAATTATCCAAAGTGACGAACATAATTAAAAAAGAAAGGCGCTGACATGTTCTTACATATGTATGTATTTGTAACTTTGCGCGCGCTTGAGCAAGTTCTTATGCAAATATATACATACATACATGTGTACATAAGATGTATTTCGGCTGCAACAACCATAATAAGAAAAACAAAAAGTAAAACCTTAAATAATTGTACAATAGTAATACATACAATACATATGTATGTATCTATATATATATATGGTAGTAAGTTAAGTTTTTCAAAACGTTTGCCTTTTCCGTATGTTTGTCTGTTTTTGCGAAAGTGTATATGCATGTGTGTACATACTATGTGTGTTTTCATGTAAATTATATTTTAACACCAACGAGAATAAAGCTTTGTTCGATATATGTACTAATTAATTAATAACATTGCTGGCAAAATATTAACAAAAATGTACATGCATAAATAAATAGTTATTTCCTTCCTTGCAAGTACAGGAATGGCTGCTGATGAAGAAGTTAAGAAACCTTCTAAAAGAATTCAATTTGGAAAAAATATTCGATGATCTAAAATGTAAGTTTGTAAGCCTTTTCGGGATTTTATTCAGAAATATGTAAATAATATCCAGTTTTTAATAACAGTCTGAATTTATTATACGCAGCTCATGATGTGACTTACCACTCACTAAGATATATTTCTGAAAATGATATAAACGCGGCCATATCAAGCGTGGGTCTCAGAGCTGAATTTCGAGAAAAATTGTTTTTTTGGCGAAAGAAAGAGGTAAAAAATGAAATTTTAATTTTTTTGTAAACAAAATTTTGTATTTATTCACAGTTTAACTTTGACGATAACACAATTTCAACCCAGTCTAAGGTAAAAACCTGGTTATATGGTTCGCTAGCTTCAAGCTATACGGATCAGCAGCCTTTGGTGAGGGAAAATTTAAGAAACATACAAAATTAAATTTAATTAATTTATACACAACTTCAGAACGTTTCACATATTCTTCAAAGTTGTTCCAAAGGCAACGCCATTTTAGGTTTTTATGCGACGAATCAAAAATTGACCAACTTCCATAGAGATCAGATCATCTCATTGATTATTGAGGAGGGGAACTGTCTCCAACACTCCATAAAAACTTGCGACTTTCCTGGTATAGTAAATCAAATAGTTGAAACTTTTCCAACTGAGGTAGATTCAAAAGTGGGTATATCTTAAACAAATCTTATTATTTTAAGACTAATCAAATTTTTCTTAGGAGTTTTATTTTATTCCTCGATCTGGAAAAGATAACCCGAAGGGAAAGCTTTATTCAAAATATGTAAACACACGATCGAAACGCATGAGATTTCAACAATCGACTGATAATTCATCCTTTGATGAAATTGAGTTGCAGCCAGAATTTGATGTCCTTTTGTGTGCTGAATACAAAGCTGATTTAAAAAGAAATGTTTCTGATTGGGACACAGTTCTAGATAAGTGGACAAAATCTTATCAGCTGCGTAAATCCGATCTAAAATCGTTATCACCAGAAGACTTTTTAAAGGAATGGCCCAAATACGCGGATAGTCGAGCAGTCGATTTGGTAAGTAAAATGAGACTAAAACATTTAAACAACTTATAATACTTTTAAATTTTCAGATAAACCTTGATTTCAACATTATTTACCCAGGGAAAGGATCGCTTTTATCTGTAAAATGGGATTATTTTAAGGAGAAGATTGTGAATTATTACAAAACTAATATTCACAACGAAAACTGCAAAAAAGTTTTTGGGCAATTGGAACTTGCAGTAAATATTGGTAATAATAAAAGGCTTTACTTATTTCGTTGACTTAAACGACAACATTAACAATTTTCTTATGTTTTTTTAAACTTTCTTTGACAACAGATTCTTTTGATTATATTTGGCAAGCTTGCTGCCATCTATCGTACCTACAAACAGCTGGTACACAGGAAAAGGAAAAAAAAGGAGAATAACACTTTTAGATGCACAGGAAAGTTTTATTCTTCGTTTGGAAACCATCAGTAATTATGAAAAGAAAATTAGTGATTTAGTTAATAAGAACTATAACAATGCGTGCACACTTCAACCATTTGTAATCGTTGAAGGCGCGCATTGCTATGACCTGCAATCATTTTATGTTTATTTTGACAAAAACTTGTATAAGTTAGATTCATTTATAAAGTGTTTGGATACTTGTTTTAAAATATTCAACACTATTAATTTACAATATCCAAAAGCGTCACAGCAACCGTGGGTTTTCATACAAAAATTTTTTTATAGCATTGACACTCTATATGATATTAAATCATCTAATTTAACAGCCCTTATTCATTATATGAAAGATTGATCAAACAATGTCGAGCTTCGAATGTTTTAAATATAAACAAAAAATGATAACGGTTGCCCTTATGATTAAACATTTAAAGTATGTCCATTTAATGAAGCCGTCACAAAATGATCCCGTACGATGTATAATTGATGAATGCCACCAATTGTTTTTAGACTATTCGACTTTCAAAAGGCATATTAGTAACATACATAAAGATGCAAGAAATAATAGTGTTAGTGAAGAGAATGTAACATTTACAAATTTAAGTTTTAATAACCAGTATGCTCCTACATTAGAAAAAGATCCATCTTTAAATAATTTGAATAACCAGTATGCTCTTACTTTAAACAAAGATCCATATATAACTAATTCTAAAAGTTATCATGCAAAGAAGTGTCTTGAAAACTTTAAAAAGCAGACAATCTTACTATCGCTTAAATTGCATTCTAAATCTTTTATGCCAAGGAATCAAGTACTTGTTGTACAAAATATGATATCAGACTTTCTTTTACCAATTTCTGACGTTTTCAATAATATGAATTTATCCGCATCCGATTTTAAGGATGAGATAGAGTGCTTGAGTGCGATTTGTTCTGATCCATTCAAGGAAATTAAATCGGAATATCGACTTTTAAAGTATTTAAAGGAAACTGACAAGTTCAGGGATCCCATATCGTATATAGTATCTCATAAAATCGGTAAAAAAATAAAAAAAGGAAACAGTAAGCTCTCTCCAAACAAAATTGATATTTATGTAATGCCTATTGAGTTTCAGATCAAGTCATTTTTTGAACTTCCTAACGTTCTAAGCTCAACATTAAAAAATCAAAAAGTACTTGAAAAGGAAATTTTTTTTGTTAATTTCGTAAATTCAGAAACATATCATAAAAAGTTAAAAACCTATTTACCTGATGATATTGTTATTCCATACTTTTTATATTTTGATGATTTTCAAACGAATAATGCTCTAGGTGCCCATACTTCATCCATTTGTGGATCATATTATTCATTTCCTACATTGCCACAGCATTTATTGTCTCAATTAGAATTTATGTTCCCATTTTCGTTCATTCCATCGCAAGCATTGAAATGCTGTGATCACGAAACAGTACTTTTTCCTTTATATAAAGAATTACAAAAATTGGAAAAAGGTATTGAAATAAATACACCTGAAGGAGGTACACACAAAATTTACTTTGTTTTAGGTTTGATTTTAGGAGATAATTTAGGTTTAAATTCTTTATTAGGTTTTACGCAATCGTTTAGGTCAAAACGGTATTGTAGAGTATGCAGACGAACTAATAAGGAAATGAGTTCCGACAGTATAGAAAATATAGAACAAATGAGAAGCTTACTTTCATACGAATCAGATTTGATTGCACAGCAGTGTTCAGAATCAGGTATTAAAGCTGATTGCATTTTCAATCAATTGCACAATTTTCATATATTGGACAATTTTTATTTTGATTTGATGCACGATGTTTTAGAAGGTGTATGTGTTTATAATGTTTGTAAAACACTTTTATCTTTAATTGACAATAAAATAATAAGTATAGAAACTGTAAACAGCAGGAAGCAACTATTTTCTTTTGGCGAAATAGAAATAAGAAATTCGTCATGTCCGCTTGATATAAAAAAATTAAAAAAGAATGAAATACGAATGACTGCTAGTGAAAAATTTTGTTTTACCAAGTTTCTACCATTAATGATTGGTGATTTAGTTCCTAAAGATAATGAGCATTGGATTCTATTTACTAAGTTATTAGAAATTATCGATATTTTATTTCAAAGTAAATTCACAAAAACGGATTTGAGCAACTTAAAAGAAAAAATTAAAGTGCATCATGAGCTTTATGTTAGTTTATATGGAGCGACCCTGAAGCCAAAGCATCATTTCTTAGTCCATTATCCCAGCGCAATAACAAAATGCGGACCATTAAAATATGCTTGGGTTATGCGTTTTGAGTCAAAACATAAAGCTCCTAAATCATATTTACATTCAATAACATCTAGAGTGAACGCATGCAAATCTGTTGCTATTAAGGCTGAACTGCAATTTTCTAATTTTTTATTTAATTTTGAAAAAGGCTTACCACCTAAGTTTAAGAAATCTACCTTTAAAGAAATTAAAATAACAGACATCGATTGTTTGAAAATTCGATTTGTACTTATAATTTTAAATCAGATTTCTTACACTTCTGCGAAGAAATTGAATATTTTGGAATTGTTTATAAAAATAATTATTATTTAACAAATACGGAAAATGAGTTTAAATTGTTTAAGTTACTCTTCTTTTTTTATGAAGAAAACAAAATCTATGTTGGCTGTAATAATATTAATATACTTAGGTTTTGTACACATATACACGCCTATGAAGTTGAAAAAGCAGATCCATCAATTATAATAAAAGATATAACATGGTTTGACAGCCACCCAATGCATTTGTATACGATGAATAATCAAAAAAATTATGTAAAATATAAGCCACTTTGAAACATTTGTAAATAAAAGAAATGAAGAAGAATGTTTAATAATATGAAGAAACTATTTTTAATTTTAAGCTTCAACATGGAAATTTAACAACTGAATAAATAAAAGAAAAATAAATATGCAAAAAATATATTTAAAATTAAAAGGATTTTGTTTTGAATTTTAAATGGTAAAATACTAAAATCAAGAGGGGAAACATTTACTTTTAAATATGAAACGTATTTAATTTTAAATGCAACTCAACTTAATATAAGGTGTAGAATATTTAATTTAAAAATTAAAAACATAATTTTTAAAATTATGAATAGTAAAATTAAAGAGAAAACTTTTCACTTGAAAAATGTTTAATTTTAAATTTAAAAATGAAAGCTATTAATTTTTAAATCCGAAATTTTAAAAAGGAATATTTTTAATTTAAATTTCAAAAGTTATACACCTTTATTTTAGTATAAAAAAATTTAGATTTTAAAATGGTTACTTTTCAATTCAAAATTTATTTAAGTTAATTTAAGGTTTCTAATGCTTAATTTTATAATGAAAAAATTTTGAATCAAAAAGTTTTCATTGTGAAATCTAAAATGTAAGCACTTTAAATATAAAATAAAAAATTTTAAACCTAAAATTTTAATTTTAAAATTTTAATTTAAAATTCCACTTTTAGAATTTAAAATTATAGGTGTAGACCGAAAATCGTTCCGAAAAATTTTAGAATCTAACAGTAAATTATGCGATTTAAAATTTTTTTTTTCTGTGTGTAGCAACTCATCCGTTCGCATGACAATACGAAACGGGTCGGCGTGCATCCACTCTCTGGCGTTACCTTTAAGCTTGCTTACCAACAGCATTTGCTGCTGTTTTTCGGTAAGCTGGTGCAGCTGGCAAACATTTCTAAATTGCATAATCCATTTACGTATTGGCTCTCGACCCGTAAATTCTAGTAACATTTCCCTAGCTAGCTGAAATGCGCCCGAAGTCCACATCATGTTGTCGCTTGCTTTCTGGTTTCGCAACGCGCCACCTTGTATATTTGCCGCTTGATTTTGCAGCATTTTGCCACCAGTTTGCATTGCTTCTTCTTCTTCCCCACAATCGCTTACCGACTGTGCAATGCAGTCATCTCTTTCTTTCCCATTGCTTGAAACCATGTTGCTGTTTCGCAGCTGAATTTCCGCAAATTGATCTAGCACATGCTGAATTTGCTTTTGCAAATTTTCCACTATATTTTTATTTTTGGAATTCTCACACTGTTGCTCGATCATTACTGCTTGCTCCTGCCCAACTGCTCCCTCGTCGTCCGTCAGCTCATTTGCGTTATTTGGGTCTAACTCAGGCTCCTCACCACGTTCCTCCATTGGAACTGCGCAAAAACATGCAAACAACTCAGTCTTTGAGCCGCTTGCTGGTAATCCTAATACGTTCAGCCAATTTTTTAATTGGACAATAGGAAAATCATCTATGTTATCCATGGCATTATTTTATTTTTTTTAATCCCACTTCTGAAGATTATAGCCGGTTATTTTAATATATTTAATCTTTTATTTTATCTTGTGTTCTGCACGCGTCTCTTTTTCAATATCAAGTTAAATTGGTTGCGCTATTCTATACTCGCGTCGCTTACATCTAATCGATAGTCACACATCGCCTCATTCATCGGTAGTGTATCGATCTATGGTACTACCACCTACCACTATCAGCCTACTACAACTCGGCCATCCTGACTTGAGATAGTCCTCTATCTCTTATTCTTTCTTTTTAAATAAGCTTGTCTAGAACATTATGCTTACAATACAGATTTTTGTATGTTAACTTACATGCTATTTACAAATTATTAATAATATTCATTTTTTAAGCCAGTGCCTAATATTTTGTGCACTCCACACTCCATGGTATGGATTTCGAGCTAATTGAAAGCCCTCGATGTCTTTAACTAAATATCTATCGTTTTTTAATACTTTATCTATCACATATGGACCCTTGCTCTTTGGAATTAGTTTCCTTGAGACTCCTGCTGTACTGTCAAAATTCTTTACCATAATATAGTCTCCTGTCGTGTATTGATTTGGCTTTCTCTTTTTCTTATTATAATTCCTTTCATTATTTGTTTGTGCTACCAACTGGTTCTGCTCACCTAATTTTCTTATATTATCTAAATTCCTTTCGCTGACTGTATCTAAATGTGTTGCTTCCTCCAATTTTTCTTTTAATGTATCACTCGTTTCTCCTTTCTGTATTAAACCAAACAACATTTTACTAGGAAATTGTTTTGTGCTACAATGCTGCGTGTTGTTCAAAGCAAACTCTACTTTTTCAACTACTACATCCCAATGTTGACCATTTTCAGAATCAGTAAGTTTTGCCAACATTGGTCCTAAACTCCTATTTATCCTTTCTACCTGTCCATTAGCTTGTGGAGAACCTGTTGCGATTTTTACATGTTTTACCTTAGCTTCTCCAAAAAAAGTCTTCAAATTCTGCGGACGTAAAACAACTTCCCCTGTCCGATACAATACAACTTGGCCTACTATATGCTCGGAAATAATCATTTAACGCGCTAATCACTTCTTTAGTGTTCGTTGTTTTGGTGGTGTACAACCTTACAAATTTTGTAAATGCATCCACTACTACAAATATGTATTTTTTCGCTCTACCTTTGTCTACTGGATTATATAACACATGATGCTCCATGTCTCCAGGTACGTAAAACAACACCCGATTATCATTCGTTTTTCTAAATACAACTCCATTTCTCATTTCAAATAATTTATTTTCTCCTTTTTCCAACAATTTTCTAATATTTTGTATTTTTTCATCTTTTGTTTGGCATATTACTAAATTTGTTTCGAAGCTGTTTGCCTCCGTTATCATAATACCGTCGTTACACCTACTTAATGCATCCACATGTTGCATCATTTTACCACTCCTGTGTACTACATCAAAATCATATTCCTGTAACTCTAACGCCCACCTCGCTATTCTTGGATTAATATCTATTTTATTTAATGTGGCTGCTAACGAGTTACAATCCGTCATGATCTTAAATGTTTACCCTTTAGGTATATTCTTAACCTGCGCAAAGCATATATTATTGCTAGCGTTTCTAATTCAAAACTGTGATACCTTGCTTCTGCATCGGTCGTGCGCTTTGAAATATAAAATATTGGATGTAATTTCCATCCACTTTTTTTTTGCAACAGCACTGCTCCATATCCTAAAGCACTTGCACCACAATGCAGCTCAACGTCATTTTTAAAATCATAAATTGACAGTGTCGCCTCTAAAAGCTTTTGCTTTAAATAAAGAAAACTATTTAACTCCTCCTCTTCAAATTTAAATTTTCTGTCTTTTTTTATCAAATCATACAACGGCTTTGCAACTACCGAAAAATCCTTCATAAACCGTCTAAAATATGAACATAACCCCAGAAATCTTTGTACTTCCTGAGCCTTAACTGGTGTCGGAAAATTCCTTACTGCATCTAACCCTTTGTCATCTGCCTTGATTCCTTCATTTGATACAAGGAATCCTAAATATTTCACTTTATCCTGCAAAAATTCGCATTTGTCTAATCTCAACTCTAATTAATTTTCTACTAACCTCTTGAACACTTCATTTAAAGTTTCTAAATGTTCTTCCATATTTTTACTTGCTATCATAATGTCATCCATATATATTATGACTTTATTATCTCTGATCATGTCTACAAATATGCTATTTATAAACCGTTGAAATACCTGTGGGGCGTTTTTTAAACCCATTGGCATCCTTAAAAACTCAAATTGACCCAGTGGAGTTACAAATGAGGTGTATTTGATTGACTCTTTACTGACAAATACATGAAAATAACCATTTTTAGATCAAGCTTTGTAAACACTGATTTGCCAACCAACCTATCTAGTAAATCATCAATTAAAGGTAATGGGTAATTATCCTTAACTATGACTTTATTAAGTCTCCTAAAATCAATGCACATTCTTAGATCACCTGTCTTTTTCTTGACTAACACAATCGGCGATGCGTAATTGGAGCTACTAGGTTGAATAATATTGTTTTTAAGATATTCATCTAACATACCCTGCAATTTTCTTTTTCTGCGTATGATAACCGCCTTGGAGTACAGCTAAATGTTTTGGCGCTGTCTACTGAAATATCCATTTCGCTCTTAATTTTCGGCTCATTCGGTCTTTTAGTATTTACATACGCAGTTTCCAAAAGTTTTATAAATTTACCCTGCCAATAATATCCTACTTTATCGCCAATATTTTAAATAATTTCGTTTTCGATTGCATCTAAAACATTTATGCTCAGCATAGATTGCTCAAAATCATCTTTGCACAATGTTTGTTCGCTTTGCACAATTTCTAAACAATTTTTCGTTAAACTTTCTCTGTCATTTACTTTCTTTATCTAACAATTTTGCAGTGTCTAAAAACTTTCCGTTATCTAACAATTTATTAACATCTAACAATTTTTCATCTACGAACACTCTATCACCATGTAACAATTATTAACATCTAACAATTTTTCATCTACTAACACTTCATTACCATCTAACAGTTTTTTATGTTCTAATAATTTAACTTCTTCTTCTTGGTTATTTAACACTTTCTTTTGATCTAACAATTTACAATGCGCCAACCATTTGGTCTCCAACTGCCCGCTATTAAGCATCACACTTTTTCCAATATTCTGGTCCTCAGTACACTTCTTTGAAACCATATCCAATGCACAAGAGTCAACAGTGATACCACAAACTTGCATGAAATCTCTTCAAAGTACAACATTCCACCTCATAGACTCATTTGCCATTTTCTTTTAATACATAACATTTCGTTTTTCCAAAAATATTGAGTTGGCTTTCATTTAGCCCAAAATACTGCTTTTTGTTTATTTGTAGTTCCACTCCATAAGGAACATAATCGTATTTAATAAAAGAAATAGGGCTTCCTGTGTCTATGAGGCAATCTGAAATAATTGGTTTATAACTAACTATACAAAAATATATATTAACTAGCCTTACGTAGTTGTTTTTCTTGACGTCATTACGCTCTGAGCATTGCGCAATTAGGTGACCGCATGACCCGCAACCGTAGCATGTGCCTTTGTCCCTTTTCGGCTTGCGGCAGTCCTTGGCCCAATGCCCCTTCACATTGCAATTGAAGCAACGTTCCTTACTTTTGTCGCCTAATACCGATTCTCCAGCGTTGCCTTTTCGTGGTAGATTAATATCTGCGAACGCCTTATACATTTCATCTGGACTAGTAAAGCATTGCAGCCTGGCTTGCGTGCGCAAGCTTGCCGCTGGTATGCCTTCGATGAATCCATCCAGTAACTCCTCCTGGTCCATGTCAACGTCTCAAGCAAACCAAACTTTGCTTTCATAATAATTAATGAACTTTTCCTCCGAAGTCCAACGGCGCGCATCAAATTTTCGCCGCCTCTCCGCCTTAGATGACTTCTCTCCGAACGCCAACACCAGTTTATCTAGCAACTCATCCGTTCGCATGACAATACGAAACGGGTCGGCGTGCATCCACTCTCTGGCGTTACCTTTAAGCTTGCTTACCAACAGCATTTGCTGCTGTTTTTCGGTAAGCTGGTGCAGCTGGCAAACATTTCTAAATTGCATAATCCATTTACGTATTGGCTCTCGACCCGTAAATTCTAGTAACATTTCCCTAGCTAGCTGAAATGCGCCCGAAGTCCACATCATGTTGTCGCTTGCTTTCTGGTTTCGCAACGCGCCACCTTGTATATTTGCCGCTTGATTTTGCAGAATTTTGCCACCAGTTTGCATTGCTTCTTCTTCTTCCCCACAATCGCTTACCGACTGTGCAATGCAGTCATCTCTTTCTTTCCCATTGCTTGAAACCATGTTGCTGTTTCGCAGCTGAATTTCCGCAAATTGATCTAGCACATGCTGAATTTGCTTTTGCAAATTTTCCACTATATTTTTATTTTTGGAATTCTCACACTGTTGCTCGATCATTACTGCTTGCTCCTGCCCAACTGCTCCCTCGTCGTCCGTCAGCTCATTTGCGTTATTTGGGTCTAACTCAGGCTCCTCACCACGTTCCTCCATTGGAACTGCGCAAAAACGTGCAAACAACTCAGTCTTTGAGCCGCTTGCTGGTAATCCTAATACGTTCAGCCAATTTTTTAATTGGACAATAGGAAAATCATCTATGTTATCCATGGCATTATTTTATTTTTTTTAATCCCACTTCTGAAGATTATAGCCGGTTATTTTAATATATTTTAATCTTTTTATTTTATCTTGTGTTCTGCACGCGTCTCTTTTTCAATATCAAGTTAAATTGGTGGCGCTATTCTATACTCGCGTCGCTTACATCTAATCGATAGTCACACATCGCCTCATTCATCGGTAGTGTATCGATCTATGGTACTACCACCTACCACTATCAGCCTACTACAACTCGGCCATCCTGACTTGAGATAGTCCTCTATCTCTTATTCTTTCTTTTAAATAAGCTTGTCTAGAACATTATGCTTACATTACAGATTTTGTATGTTAACTTACATGCTATTTACAAATTATTAATAATATTCATTTTTTAAGCCAGTGCCTAATATTTTGTGCACTCCACACTCCATGGTATGGATTTCGAGCTAATTGAAAGCCCTCGATGTCTTTAACTAAATATCTATCGTTTTTTAATACTTTATCTATCACATATGGACCCTTGCTCTTTGGAATTAGTTTCCTTGAGACTCCTGCTGTACTGTCAAAATTCTTTACCATAATATAGTCTCCTGTCGTGTATTGATTTGGCTTTCTCTTTTTCTTATTATAATTCCTTTCATTATTTGTTTGTGCTACCAACTGGTTCTGCTCACCTAATTTTCTTATATTATCTAAATTCCTTTCGCTGACTGTATCTAAATGTGTTGCTTCCTCCAATTTTTCTTTTAATGTATCACTCGTTTCTCCTTTCTGTATTAAACCAAACAACATTTTACTAGGAAATTGTTTTGTGCTACAATGCTGCGTGTTGTTCAAAGCAAACTCTACTTTTTCAACTACTACATCCCAATGTTGACCATTTTCAGAATCAGTAAGTTTTGCCAACATTGGTCCTAAACTCCTATTTATCCTTTCTACCTGTCCATTAGCTTGTGGAGAACCTGTTGCGATTTTTACATGTTTTACCTTAGCTTCTCCAAAAAAAGTCTTCAAATTCTGCGGACGTAAAACAACTTCCCCTGTCCGATACAATACAACTTGGCCTACTATATGCTCGGAAATAATCATTTAACGCGCTAATCACTTCTTTAGTGTTCGTTGTTTTGGTGGTGTACAACCTTACAAATTTTGTAAATGCATCCACTACTACAAATATGTATTTTTTCGCTCTACCTTTGTCTACTGGATTATATAACACATGATGCTCCATGTCTCCAGGTACGTAAAACAACACCCGATTATCATTCGTTTTTCTAAATACAACTCCATTTCTCATTTCAAATAATTTATGCTCTCCTTTTTCCAACAATTTTCTAATATTTGTATTTTTTCATCTTTTGTTTGGCATATTACTAAATTTGTTTCGAAGCTGTTTGCCTCCGTTATCATAATACCGTCGTTACACCTACTTAATGCATCCACATGTTGCATCATTTTACCACTCCTCTGTACTACATCAAAATCATATTCCTGTAACTCTAACGCCCACCTCGCTATTCTTGGATTAATATCTATTTTATTTAATGTGGCTGCTAACGAGTTACAATCCGTCATGATCTTAAATGTTTACCCTTTAGGTATATTCTTAACCTGCGCAAAGCATATATTATTGCTAGCGTTTCTAATTCAAAACTGTGATACCTTGCTTCTGCATCGGTCGTGCGCTTTGAAATATAAAATATTGGATGTAATTTTCCATCCACTTTTTTTTTGCAACAGCACTGCTCCATATCCTAAAGCACTTGCACCACAATGCAGCTCAACGTCATTTTTAAAATCATAAATTGACAGTGTCGCCTCTAAAAGCTTTTGCTTTAAATAAAGAAAACTATTTAACTCCTCCTCTTCAAATTTAAATTTTCTGTCTTTTTTATCAAATCATACAACGGCTTTGCAACTACCGAAAAATCCTTCATAAACCGTCTAAAATATGAACATAACCCCAGAAATCTTTGTACTTCCTGAGCCTTAACTGGTGTCGGAAAATTCCTTACTGCATCTAACCCTTTGTCATCTGCCTTGATTCCTTCATTTGATACAAGGAATCCTAAATATTTCACTTTATCCTGCAAAAATTCGCATTTGTCTAATCTCAACTCTAATTTATTTTCTACTAACCTCTTGAACACTTCATTTAAAGTTTCTAAATGTTCTTCCATATTTTACTTGCTATCATAATATCATCCATATATATTATGACTTTATTATCTCTGATCATGTCTACAAATATGCTATTTATAAACCGTTGAAATACCTGTGGGGCGTTTTTTAAACCCATTGGCATCCTTAAAAACTCAAATTGACCCAGTGGAGTTACAAATGAGGTGTATTTGATTGACTCTTTACTGACAAATACATGAAAATAACCATTTTTTAGATCAAGCTTTGTAAACACTGATTTGCCAACCAACCTATCTAGTAAATCATCAATTAAAGGTAATGGGTAATTATCCTTAACTATGACTTTATTAAGTCTCCTAAAATCAATGCACATTCTTAGATCACTTGACTTTTTCTTGACTAACACAATCGGCGATGCGTAATTGGAGCTACTAGGTTGAATAATATTGTTTTTAAGATATTCATCTAACATACCCTGCAATTTTTCTTTTTCTGCGTATGATAACCGCCTTGGAGTACAGCTAAATGTTTTGGCGCTGTCTACTGAAATATCCATTTCGCTCTTAATTTTCGGCTCATTCGGTCTTTTAGTATTTACATACGCAGTTTCCAAAAGTTTTATAAATTTACCCTGCCAATAATATCCTACTTTATCGCCAATATTGTAAATAATTTCGTTTTCGATTGCATCTAAAACATTTATGCTCAGCATAGATTGCTCAAAATCATCTTTGCACAATGTTTGTTCGCTTTGCACAATTTCTAAACAATTTTTCGTTAAACTTTCTCTGTCATTTACTTTTCTTTATCTAACAATTTTGCAGTGTCTAAAAACTTTCCGTTATCTAACAATTTATTAACATCTAACAATTTTTCATCTACGAACACTCTATCACCATGTAACAATTTATTAACATCTAACAATTTTTCATCTACTAACACTTCATTACCATCTAACAGTTTTTTATGTTCTAATAATTTAACTTCTTCTTCTTGGTTATTTAACACTTTCTTTTGATCTAACAATTTACAATGTGCCAACCATTTGGTCTCAAACTGCCCGCTATTAAGCATCACACTTTTTCCAATATTCTGGTCCTCAGTACACTTCTTTGAAACCATATCCAATGCACAAGAGTCAACAGTGATACCACAAACTTGCATGAAATCTCTTCAAAGTACAACATTCCACCTCATAGACTCATTTGCCAT
Source organism: Scaptomyza flava (assembly GCA_030179655.1). NCBI lineage: Eukaryota > Metazoa > Arthropoda > Insecta > Diptera > Drosophilidae > Scaptomyza > Scaptomyza flava. Next base: position 513,760 of record JARNME010000199.1, read on the forward strand.
TTTCTTTTAATACATAACATTTCGTTTTTCCAAAAATATTGAGTTGGCTTTCATTTAGCCCAAAATACTGCTTTTTGTTTATTTGTAGTTCCACTCCATAAGGAACATAATCGTATTTAATAAAAGAAATAGGGCTTCCTGTGTCTATGAGGCAATCTGAAATAATTGGTTTATAACTAACTATACAAAAATATATATTAACTAGCCTTACGTAGTTGTTTTTCTTGACGTCATTACGCTCTGAGCATTGCGCAATTAGGTGACCGCATGACCCGCAACCGTAGCATGTGCCTTTGTCCCTTTTCGGCTTGCGGCAGTCCTTGGCCCAATGCCCCTTCACATTGCAATTGAAGCAACGTTCCTTAATTTTGTCGCCTAATACCGATTCTCCAGCGTTGCTTTTTCGTGGTAGATTAATATCTGCGAACGCCTTATACATTTCATCTGGACTAGTAAAGCATTGCAGCCTGGCTTGCGTGCGCAAGCTTGCCGCTGGTATGCCTTCGATGAATCCATCCAGTAACTCCTCCTGGTCCATGTCAACGTCTCAAGCAAACCAAACTTTGCTTTCATAATAATTAATGAACTTTTCCTCCGAAGTCCAACGGCGCGCCTCAAATTTTCGCCGCCTCTCCGCCTTAGATGACTTCTCTCCGAACGCCAACACCAGTTTATCTAGCAACTCATCCGTTCGCATGACAATACGAAACGGGTCGGCGTGCATCCACTCTCTGGCGTTACCTTTAAGCTTGCTTACCAACAGCATTTGCTGCTGTTTTTCGGTAAGCTGGTGCAGCTGGCAAACATTTCTAAATTGCATAATCCATTTACGTATTGGCTCTCGACCCGTAAATTCTAGTAACATTTCCCTAGCTAGCTGAAATGCGCCCGAAGTCCACATCATGTTGTCGCTTGCTTTCTGGTTTCGCAACGCGCCACCTTGTATATTTGCCGCTTGATTTTGCAGCATTTTGCCACCAATTTGCATTGCTTCTTCTTCTTCCCCACAATCGCTTACCGACTGTGCAATGCAGTCATCTCTTTCTTTCCCATTGCTTGAAACCATGTTGCTGTTTCGCAGCTGAATTTCCGCAAATTGATCTAGCACATGCTGAATTTGCTTTTGCAAATTTTCCACTATATTTTTATTTTTGGAATTCTCACACTGTTGCTCGATCATTACTGCTTGCTCCTGCCCAACTGCTCCCTCGTCGTCCGTCAGCTCATTTGCGTTATTTGGGTCTAACTCAGGCTCCTCACCACGTTCCTCCATTGGAACTGCGCAAAAACGTGCAAACAACTCAGTCTTTGAGCCGCTTGTTGGTAATCCTAATACGTTCAGCCAATTTTTTAATTGGACAATAGGAAAATCATCTATGTTATCCATGGCCTTATTTTATTTTTTTTAATCCCACTTCTGAAGATTATAGCCGGTTATTTTAATATATTTTAATCTTTTTATTTATCTTGTGTTCTGCACGCGTCTCTTTTTCAATATCAAGTTAAATTGGTTGCGCTATTCTATACTCGCGTCGCTTACATCTAATCGATAGTCACACATCGCCTCATTCATCGGTAGTGTATCGATCTATGGTACTACCACCTACCACTATCAGCCTACTACAACTCGGCCATCCTGACTTGAGATAGTCCTCTATCTCTTATTCTTTCTTTTTAAATAAGCTTGTCTAGAACATTATGCTTACATTACAGATTTTTGTATGTTAACTTACATGCTATTTACAAATTATTAATAATATTCATTTTTTAAGCCAGTGCCTAATATTTTGTGCACTCCACACTCCATGGTATGGATTTCGAGCTAATTGAAAGCCCTCGATGTCTTTAACTAAATATCTATCGTTTTTTAATACTTTATCTATCACATATGGACCCTTGCTCTTTGGAATTAGTTTCCTTGAGACTCCTGCTGTACTGTCAAAATTCTTTACCATAATATTGTATTGTGTATTGATTTGGCTTTCTCTTTTTCTTATTATAATTCCTTTCATTATTTGTTTGTGCTACCAACTGGTTCTGCTCACCTAATTTTCTATATTATCTAAATTCCTTTCGCTGACTGTATCTAAATGTGTTGCTTCCTCCAATTTTTCTTTTAATGTATCACTCGTTTCTCCTTTCTGTATTAAACCAAACAACATTTTACTAGGAAATTGTTTTGTGCTACAATGCTGCGTGTTGTTCAAAGCAAACTCTACTTTTTCAACTACTACATCCCAATGTTGACCATTTTCAGAATCAGTAAGTTTTGCCAACATTGGTCCTAAACTCCTATTTATCCTTTCTACCTGTCCATTAGCTTGTGGAGAACCTGTTGCGATTTTTACATGTTTTACCTTAGCTTCTCCAAAAAAAGTCTTCAAATTCTGCGGACGTAAAACAACTTCCCCTGTCCGATACAATACAACTTGGCCTACTATATGCTCGGAAATAATCATTTAACGCGCTAATCACTTCTTTAGTGTTCGTTGTTTTGGTGGTGTACAACCTTACAAATTTTGTAAATGCATCCACTACTACAAATATGTATTTTTTCGCTCTACCTTTGTCTACTGGATTATATAACACATGATGCTCCATGTCTCCAGGTACGTAAAACAACACCCGATTATCATTCGTTTTTCTAAATACAACTCCATTCTCATTTCAAATAATTTATGCTCTCCTTTTTCCAACAATTTTCTAATATTTTGTATTTTTTCATCTTTTGTTTGGCATATTACTAAATTTGTTTCGAAGCTGTTTGCCTCCGTTATCATAATACTGTCGTTACACCTACTTAATGCATCCACATGTTGCATCATTTTACCACTCCTGTGTACTACATCAAAATCATATTCCTGTAACTCTAACGCCCACCTCGCTATTCTTGGATTAATATCTATTTTATTTAATGTGGCTGCTAACGAGTTACAATCCGTCATGATCTTAAATGTTTACCCTTTAGGTATATTCTTAACCTGCGCAAAGCATATATTATTGCTAGCGTTTCTAATTCAAAACTGTGATACCTTGCTTCTGCTTCGGTCGTGCGCTTTGAAAAATAAAATATTGGATGTAATTTTCCATCTTCTTTTTTCTGCAAAAGCACTGCTCCATATCCTAAAGCACTTGCATCACAATGCAGCTCAATGTCATTTTTAAAATCATAAATTGACAGTACGAGTGCCTCTAAAGCTTTTGCTTTAAATAAAGAAAACTATTTAACTCCTCCTCTTCAAATTTAAATTTTCTGTCTTTTTTATCAAATCATACAACGGCTTTGCAACTACCGAAAAATCCTTCATAAACCGTCTAAAATATGAACATAACCCCAGAAATCTTTGTACTTCCTGAGCCTTAACTGGTGTCGGAAAATTCCTTACTGCATCTAACCCTTTGTCATCTGCCTTGATTCCTTCATTTGATACAAGGAATCCTAAATATTTCACTTTATCCTGCAAAAATTCGCATTTGTCTAATCTCAACTCTAATTTATTTTCTACTAACCTCTTGAACACTTCATTTAAAGTTTCTAAATGTTCTTCCATATTTTACTTGCTATCATAATATCATCCATATATATTATGACTTTATTATCTCTGATCATGTCTACAAATATGCTATTTATAAACCGTTGAAATACCTGTGGGGCGTTTTTTAAACCCATTGGCATCCTTAAAAACTCAAATTGACCCAGTGGAGTTACAAATGAGGTGTATTTGATTGACTCTTTACTGACAAATACATGAAAATAACCATTTTTAGATCAAGCTTTGTAAACACTGATTTGCCAACCAACCTATCTAGTAAATCATCAATTAAAGGTAATGGGTAATTATCCTTAACTATGACTTTATTAAGTCTCCTTAAATCATTGCACATTCTTAGATCACCTGACTTTTTCTTGACTAACACAATCGGCGATGCGTAATTGGAGCTACTAGGTTGAATAATATGTTTTTAAGATATTCATCTAACATACCCTGCAATTTTCTTTTTCTGCGTATGATAACCGCCTTGGAGTACAGCTAAATGTTTTGGCGCTGTCTACTGAAATATCCATTCGCACTTAATTTTCGGCTCATTCGGTCTTTTAGTATTACATACGCAGTTTCCAAAAGTTTTATAAATTTACCCTGCCAATAATATCCTACTTTATCGCCAATATTGTAAATAATTTCGTTTTCGATTGCATCTAAAACATTTATGCTCAGCATAGATTGCTCAAAATCATCTTTGCAAAATGTTTGTTCGCTTTGCACAATTCTAAACATTTTTCGTTAAACTTTCTCTGTCATTTACTTTTCTTTATCTAACAATTTTGCAGTGTCTAAAAACTTTCCGTTATCTAACAATTTATTAACATCTAACAATTTTTCATCTACGAACACTCTATCACCATGTAACAATTTATTAACATCTAACAATTTTCATCTACTAACACTTCATTACCATCTAACAGTTTTTTATGTTCTAATAATTTAACTTCTTCTTCTTGGTTATTTAACATTTTCTTTTGATCTAACAATTTACAATGCGCCAACCATTTGGTCTCCAACTGCCCGCTATTAAGCATCACACTTTTTCCAATATTCTGGTCCTCAGTACACTTCTTTGAAACCATATCCAATGCACAAGAGTCAACAGTGATACCACAAACTTGCATGAAATCTCTTCAAAGTACAACATTCCACCTCATAGACTCATTTGCCACTATATATAAATCAAAATATACTTTAATATTTTCTTTTAATACATAACATTTCGTTTTTCCAAAAATATTGAGTTGGCTTTCATTTAGCCCAAATACTGCTTTTGCTTATTTGTAGTTCCACTCCATAAGGAACATAATCGTATTTAATAAAAAAAATAGGGCTTCCTGTGTCTATGAGGCAATCTGAAATAATTGGTTTATCACTAACTATACAAAAATATATCTTAACTAGCCTTACGTAGTTGTTTTTCTTGACGTCATTACGCTCTGAGCATTGCGCAATTAGGTGACCGCATGACCCGCAACCGTAGCATGTGCCTTTGTCCCTTTTCGGCTTGCGGCAGTCCTTGGCCCAATGCCCCTTTACATTGCAATTGGAGCAACGTTCCTTACTTTTGTCGCCTAATACCGATTCTCCAGCGTTGCCTTTTCGTGGTAGATTAATATCTGCGAACGCCTTATACATTTCATCTGGACTAGTAAAGCATTGCAGCCTGGCTTGCGTGCGCAAGCTTGCCGCTGGTATGCCTTCGATGAATCCATCCAGTAACTCCTCCTGGTCCATGTCAACGTCTCAAGCAAACCAAACTTTGCTTTCATAATAGTTAATGAACTTTTCCTCCGAAGTCCAACGGCGCGCCTCAAATTTTCGCCGCCTCTCCGCCTTAGATGACTTCTCTCCGAACGCCAACACCAGTTTATCTAGCAACTCATCCGTTCGCATGACAATACGAAACGGGTTGGCGTGCATCCACTCTCTGGCGTTACCTTTAAGCTTGCTTACCATCAGCATTTGCTGCTGTTTTTCGATAAGCTGGTGCAGCTGGCAAACATTTCTAAATTGCATAATCCATTTACGTATTGGCTCTCGACCCGTAAATTCTAGTAACATTTCCCTAGCTAGCTGAAATGCGCCCGAAGTCCACATCATGTTGTCGCTTGCTTTCTGGTTTCGCAGCGCGTCACCTTGTATATTTGCCGCTTGATTTTGCAGCATTTTGCCACCAATTTGCATTGCTTCTTCTTTTTCTCCTTTATCGCTTACCGACTGTGCAATGCCGTCATCTCTTTCTTTCCCATTGCTTGAAACCATGTTGCTGTTTCGCAGCTGAATTTCCGCAAATTGATCTAGCACATGCTGAATTTGCTTTTGCAAATTTTCCACTATATTTTTATTTTTGGAATTCTCACACTTTTGTTCGATCATTACTGCTTGCTCCTGCCCAACTGCTCCCTCGTCCCTCGTCCGTCAGCTCATTTGCGTTATTTGGGTCTAACTCAGGCTCCTCACCACGATCCTCCATTGGAACTGCGCAAAAACGTGCAAACAACTCAGTCTTTGAGCAGCTTGTAGATAATCCTAATACATTCAGCCAATTTTTCAATTGGACAATAGGAAAATCATCTATGTTATCCATGGCCTTATTTTATTTGTTTTAATCCCATAGCCGGTTATTTTAATATATTTTAATCTTTTTATTTTATCTTGTGTTCTGCACGCGTCTCTTTTTCAATATCAAGTTAAATTGGTTGCGCTATTCTATACTCGCGTCGCTTACATCTAATCGATAGTCACACATCGCCTCATTCATCGGTAGTGTATCGATCTATGGTACTACCACCTACCACTATCAGCCTACTACAAAGTTTTTTCCACACCCTTTAAGCTAGAGACTTTAAACTTTCCAATTCTCTTTATCTATGGGATAGTAATTTAAATTCTACGATAACTGGTGGGCTGTCAAATCGATATATTCGATAACTCAAAACCGATATATCCACATATTTCGCACATCCTTACAGCTAGAACTACAAAATTTAGTAAGAAGATAGCTACTAGCAACCAAAAAAACTGCATCAAGTTTTGGAGCCACGCCCATCCCTTCCGCCCTCAGACCCCTTAATTTTAAATCAAAAAAGCCTATGTCTCCCACCATTTTTGAGCTATAGCTACCAAATTAAGTGCCAATATAAGTGATGATGGCCCCCCAAAAACTGCATCAAAAGTTTGGATGCCAGCCCACCAATATTGCCCTAGCTGCCCCCATCCGCCACAACGCTTCGTCAATAACGCGAATGCGTGCATCTTCCAGAGTTGTGGAGCTAGAGCCACCAATTTTGGTAGGAAGATAACTGGAACGACCCTCATAAATCTGCATCAAAGTTTTGGAGCCACGCCCACCCATTTCACCCCCCTTTACAATTCACCCACCATATACAAACTTCAAGCTAGAGTCACCAAATTTGGTATGTAGATAGCAATTGACATTCCACTATGATATGCATCAAAAATTTGCATGCTGCACCCACCCATATCGCCCCCAGCCCCCCTGTTCACACTTTTACAAACTTTGAGCTAGAGTCACCAAATTTGGTATGAAGATAGCAATTAACATTGCACAAAGATTTGCAGCAAAAATTTGGCTGCCGCACCCACCCAATCCGCCCCGAGTATCCATCTTCACCTTTTACAATCTATGAGCTAGAGCCACCAAATTTCGTATGAAGATAGCACTTTTAATGTCAACTGTCGTCGAATGCAGACGTGTTTTCTTATTGTGGCCCGGTTTATTAATTCCCAAACGCAAAAGTGCAGTGATATAGAAGCGCATAAAATATATATTTTATGCGAAAAGACGCTTAGTGCAATGTATCTGCACAAATTGCTTTTTAAAAATCTGCAATTTAAACAAAACAATTGACTTTTAACAAATAATAACATATAAAACAAAAGGCACTAACAAATTCTTCACCTCGCTTAAGGCAATGAGTCAAAGCGAGAATTGTGGCCAGCAACAACGCGAGCAAGACGAGCGTCGTCGGCAGAGCAACGCGTACTTCTCCGTAGTTTCAGAGCAGCCCAAGCGGTCAATTACCCCCCACCCGCAAATCGAACTCTATTACACAGCGCGTGCCAGAGAACATTCTTGCTCACCGTCTCCGTCCCTGTTATCTATCAAGTCAACGCAATCCGACCGCGCGCGGTCGGCAACACCCAACCCGACAAATGAAGTATTGCACACAGCACGCGACCGAAAGTTTTCGTGCTCCCCGTCTCTCTTAGCAACGACTGCAAGTGCTGCGCCCTCTCTAGGTACCGCAACAGCGACTGAAACCACAACTGCACCGATACCTACTTCCCGTTCAACAAGCACAACGACTGCTGCGCCGTCAGCAAATGAAACTGCAAACAGCAAAAATGTTAAGCCGGCTACGCAGACAGGTTTGGATCGCTACATTTATATCAAAAGAAAGCTAAGTCCGCAAAATTATACGAATAAACCAAAAATGACCCGTAGAAATTTAAATATACCCTCGAATGATACTACACACAATAGCAATAGATTTCACATCTTGGCAGAAAACATAGATGATCTGCCTTCTGAAGCCGTTGGGGCTGTCATGAAAAAAATAAAGCCACCCCCAATATATATATGCGAGAAAAGCTCCAGTTCTTTTGTTAACAAAGTTATCGAGCTCATAGGCAAAGATACATAGTCCCTCTCGTACAGGGTAAAATTCAAGAAATTAAAGTCCAGACAAAGTCGGAAGATAATTACAGAGTTCTCATAAAGCATCTAAACGAAAAAAAAAATGAATTATTATACGTATCAATTAAAAAGCTGCAAGGGCCTGCAGGTCGTAATAAAAGGCATAGAACCTGATGTAACACCAGAAGAAATAAAACAGGCTCTGCAGGAAAAAGGATTTCGAGCAAAAACCGTCATAAACATCTTAAACAGGAATAGGATGCCGCAACCACTTTTTAAAATAGAACTTGAACCAGAAACGAAGATGCTTAAAAAAAACGAGGTGCACTCAATATACAAACTTCAGCTTTTACTTCGCCGAAAAATCACCGTAGAAGAACCGCACAAACGAAACGGTCTGGTACAATGTATGAACTGCCAAGAGTACGGCCATACAAAAGCCTACTGAACACTGCGATCTGTATGCGTATACTTTGGGGAACTGCATAACTCCGCATGTTGCCCAGTTAGTAAAGAAGACTCTAGCAAAAAATTTTGCAACAACTGCGAAGGCAAGCACACAGCCAACTACAGAGGCTGTCATGTCTACAAGGAACTTAAAAACCGTATCCATCAGCGTATTATCATTCTTCGCTCACAACAATTACAAATTACCGTCACTCCATCGAAATACAACCCAGACGTCTTCTTTTCGTCTGCAGCGAGATCCTGACTTGGCCACGAAATCTCAACTAATAACGCAACTTATGCAAGCGCCCTAAGATCTGGACTGGCTCTTCCTGCCTCCAATACACCGTACTTACAACCAAAACAAGTGAGCAAAAACGCTGCACAGGAGCAGCAACAAAGTAACCTCGAAGCACTCGTATGTACCCTGCAGCAGAGCATGAACGGGTTAATGTTATTCAGAAAAACGTCTATTTAAAAACTAATGCGTAATCAAAATCTTTTGATACAAATGCTTGTATCACAAAAGTCAAAATAATCAATGGCTGCGATACAAATATCTACGTGGAACGCTAATGGCGTCTCACAGCATAAACTTGAATTAGCTCAATTCCTACTCGATAAGCACATCGACGTAATGCTACACTCCGAAACACACCTTACAAACAAATATAACTTTAACTTAAGTGGGGCGGACTTGTATGCCCCCGTAAGCTTGTTGGTGAGTAACTCGGTGTACTCGGGTGAAGGGAGCCCCACGGGGGTGCTCTGGGACAAGTCTTGTAAAAGACTTTTTGAAAGTGGTCCAGTTCTTACGTTTTACGTTTCTGCACCATTTTGGCTTGCGTATATCGAGAGAGAAAACTATATCGATATATCTTTGATCAGAAATAGAATGCTCGTCAAGCACTCTCCATCTTATGAGTCTTTGGTGAAGGGAGGCTGTTGCTAGCGTATTGTTTCAGAACTTTTCCCCATTTCTTGTAATAAAAGTCGGGTCGGTACCAATATTGCAAATGTTCAAATAAGTTGAGAGGAAATAGTTAAAGAGTAACTCAGCCCGTTCATTTATGTCAGTGCTTCCCCACTGATGGTGATGAGCGTTGGCGTCTTATCCTGTGATTAGCTCAGCGTTTGTCGCTTCGCAGTCAGCAATTAGCGCACGTAGCAGTTGATGAGGGGGTGGCCCCTGATGGTCAAGGGCCATGTAAGTTGAGCTGAGCAAGACATGTACCGAGTGTCACCATTACCAGTGGTGTCACCATTACTGAAATTAGGGAGCAGTAAAATGTCAAGGTGTTATTTAGCAAGTATGCAGGTTCGGATTTTACTTTCATTGCGCGCTAAAAGCAGCTTGTAGTCCTTAGTCCCTAGTCCAGAAACCTTGCCACAGCAGACCCAAGGTTCCTGAATGAGGGCAATGTCTGCTCCACATTGGCTTATACGGAGCAGCAGAGCGGCTGCAGCCGCCTTACAGTGGTGGAGGTTTATCTGAAGAAGTCTCAGAGACATCTTCAAATTTCGACTCCACCACTGTCAGATCAGCCTCTTCGTCTGTATCTGCGTCGAGGTTGATCATGTTGGCCATGTCTTCGGCTAGGTCAGAGTCTTCTGACTGGTGGGCGTCACCTGCCTTGGCATCAGCCACCGCGTCACTTTCGGTGACATTTGCACAATGAGCTGTAGTGCCGCCTGCAGTGGCCTCCACCGTTTGCTGTTCACTTGGAGCTTTAAGCGCTACAGGTGCGTCCTCCTGAGCAAAAGCTTGCTAGCCGCGTCCGAACGGTAAGCCCGTATTACTATCGGCTTAAAGCCGTAGTGGGCCGATCCGTTGGTTGCGGCTAGGGCCTCCGCTTACTCGTCGTTGATGATCAGGATTATCTGCCGATTATTGCCTTCTGGCGCCTCGACCTTGGCGATCCTCCAGTCATGCGTAACCAGGTCGGGGTTACTCATTTGGAAGAGTTTGAGGATTCTTTCGGGATCCTCAGGCTTGGCGGAAACCCAGACTCTTTCACGTGGTCGACTGGGCACGTCTTTCCAGTCTACCGCCTCCAGCTTAGCGCCAACTCTTGGACCAGTTTTGAAACCGCGTTCATGAATTCAATTCTTGATTGCCCTATGTTGTGATCTTTTTTCGAACGTGTGTTTTGTTCTGTCTTATTTTCTTCTTTTTCTGTCATTGGTGTAAACGTGGCTTCTGTTTCCAGTTCTGTTGCTAATATGTATTCTAGATTTTATTTACTAGCGATTATGTTGATTTTATCTTCCAGGTATTTAATGTCTTCAATATAGTTTGTTTTTGTTTCTAAGTCAAAGTTATTTTGGTTTGAGTGGAAAAATTGTTTAATTTAATTAAAATTATAAAAAATTATTTCTAAGTGTTTATTAGTAGTATGTGTTTGAATATTAATTGACTTATTAATGCATTTGTATGATTTAAAAAAAATTTATTTTCTAATTTTAAACTCATTTAAATTTGTATCCATATATGTCTATATTTCATAAGTACCCACTACTATGTAGTGTATTAGGTATGTTTAAACTTATTATTATTATTTTTTTATTCTTTTTTTTTATTATTTTTTTATTTTATTTTTTAACTAATTATTCTTATAAGCATACTTTCTATAATTGCTTAATTTTGGGTGAAATAATAATATATACTTTTTATACCCTTAACCCATAAAATGGGTAAAATAGAGTATAATGGTTTTGTGCAAAAGTATGTAACAGGCAGAAGGAAGCATCTCTGACCCTATAAAGTATATATATTCTTGATCAGCATCAACAGCCGAGACGATATAGCCATGTCCGTCTGTCCGTCTGTCTGTCCGTCTGTCCGTCTGTATGAACGCGTGGATCTCAGAGACTACAAGAGCTAGAGACTTCTGATTTTGTATTTAAGTTCTCCTATACCATGAGCAGAAAAAGTTTGCTTCAAATTATCGATAACTATTCTGGTTTCCGATATAAACATAATATCGATAACAATAAAATATCGAATTTGGAAAATCTAAAAATGAGGGTTGAAGTAATGGATAATGATAGAACTTTTCTGAAAATTTCGTCCAAATCGGTTGAGAAACACCGGAGATATTGAACTTAATCGATGGAAGCTAAGCCAGTATACCAAAGTCTTATATAAATTAAATATATTTATTGCAACTGGGTTCAGGGTATCTTCTAGTCGGGCTCTCCCGACTAGAGCCTTCTTACTTGTTTCATATTAGTATGGTGGCGGTCTACGCCTTTTACCACTAAGGTGCAAAAATTAATAGCACTCTTATTTAATATTTATTAATTTTAATTTGTGGTGCTGCTTGTCATCTCTGTGTTGCTGCTGATCATCTCTGCATCCGGCTGTTGGCTGCGTCTTTGCTGCTGGCGTTGTCTTCTTTTGGTTTCTTCGTCTTCCAGAGCGGCGATGCGCAACCAGATTGCGCTTGCAATTTTAAAGGGAGGTGGGGGATCAGCGTTTACCTTCTCTATGAGTGCTGCCCTCTGTCATCTAAAGCTGACCAGTTGTCCTCCTCTTCTTTTTGGTTTTTGTACCACCGGGATTCTGGTTAGTTATGCCTCTTCTTGCTCCTTTTTGGCTCGAGCGGATATAATTGGGGGTTGGCGCCTTTTGTAGTCCTCTATGGAGATTGGCTTAGGTCCAGCCTTAGGGCATCGTTTTATTGCCTCGTCTATTTTTAAGCGATGTTCGCTCATATTTGTATATGTTTCTTTTATTTAGCTTTGCCGTTTATATTTGGCAATAGCTAGCAGGATCAGCTTTGCCGTTTTTATTGTTGGCAAGAGCTGGCAGGATCGCCATATAATGAAAGGCGAGAGCTTGACTGTAAGTGATTTATTATGGACTCAGCGTCCGTATTTATAGCAAAAGTTTACATGTGTTCTTACGGCTAGGTGAAGTAAACATAGGTGTGAAGAGTTACTTATCTAGTTCTTAAGCATAACTTATTTAACGGTGAATAGGATTGTCAATGTAACTCTTACGCATTGGTTTAGTTGTGCGTGCAAGCTTAGATTAGCTAAAGCTTGAAAGCTTAAAAACTCCTAACTGTATTTGACACGTGTGGGTGCTTAAGCTTGAAAGCTAAAAGCTTTGGCACCGTGGGTTTACGTTTATTTGCCTAAGGCCAATTCTTTTAAAATATTATTGTCTATATATATATTACAAAAGCATCTAAACGAAAAAACAAATAAAATGAATTATTATACGTATCAATTAAAAAGCTGCAAGGGCCTGCAGGTCGTAATAAAAGGCATAGAACCTGATGTAACACAAGGAGAAATAAAACAGGCGCTGCAGGAGAAAGGATTTCGAGCTAAACCGTCATAAACATCTTAAACAGGAATAGGATGCCGCAATCACTTTTTAAAATAGAACTTGAACCAGAAACAAAGATGCATAAAAAAACGAGGTGCACCCAATATACAAACTTCAGCTTTTACTTCGCCGAAAAATCACCGTAGAAGAACCGCACAAACGAAACGGTCTAGTACAATGTATGAACTGCCAAGAGTACGGCGATGCAAAAGCGTACTATACACTGCGCTCGGTATGCGTATACTTAGGGGAACTGCATAACTCCGAAAGTTGCCCAGTAAGTAAAGAAGACTCTAGCAAACAATTTTGCAACAACTGCGAAGGCAAGCACACAGCCAACTACAGAGGCTGCCAAGTCTACAAGGAACTTAAAAACCGTATCCATCAGCGCGTTACCACTGTACGCTCGCAACACGCACCGACTACCTTCACTCCATCGAAACACAACCCAGACGTCTTCTTTTCATCTGCAGCCAGATCCTCACTTGGTCCCGAGTTCTCAACCAATAACGCAAGTTATGCAAGCGCCCTAAGATCTGGACTGGCTCTTCCTGCCTCTAACACACCGTACTTACAACCAAAAAAAAGTGAGCACAAACGCTGCACAGGAGCAGCAACAAAGCAACTTCGAAGCACTCATATGTACCCTGCAGCAGAGCATGAACGAGTTTATGTCATTCATGAAAACAACTATGCAGGAACTAATGCGTAATCAAAAACTCTTAATACAAATGCTTGTATCACAACAGTCAAAATAATCAATGGCTGAGATACGAATATCTACGTGGAACGCTAATGGCGTCTCACAGCATAAACTTGAATTAGCTCAATTCCTACTCGATAAGCACATCGACGTAATGCTACTTTCCGAAACACACCTTACAAACAAATATAACTTAAACATAAGTGGATACTTATTCTATGGTACAAATCATCCCGATGGTAAAACACACGGTGGAACTGGTATTTTGATCAGAAGCCGCCTCAAGCCCCACTACTATAAAAAGTTTGCTGAAAACTTTCTACAGGCCACATCTCTAAAAATACATTTGGGCAGTGGGAACCAACTTACTCTTTCCGCTGTATACTGCCCTCCGCGTTATACCATATCTGAAGACCAATTTATGGAATTGTTTAACTCACTAGGAGAATGCTTTATAGCAGCAGGAGACTACAATGCCAAGCACACACACTGGGAATCTCGTCTAGTGAATCCAAAAGGAAAGCAGCTCTACAATGCAATTATAAAAGCTAACAACAAGCTCGACCACGTTTCTCCTGGCAGACCAACATACTGGCCGACAGATCCCAAAAAACTACTCGATTTGATTGACTTTGCAGCTACAAAAAACATTTGGCGTAGACTGATAAGTGCAGAGTGCCTTTCGGATCTATCATCCGATCACTCGCCAGTCCTAATAAATCATGCAACGACACCTTAAATTCAAAAATCGACCAGGTAAGTTAACTTCACATAAAACTAACTGGCTCAGATAGAAAAAATATATAAGCTCACACATTGAGCTTAAGCCACGTCTCGTTGATGTAGCTGACATTGATAGTTTTGGACAACAAATCTACAAATTGAACAGCTCGTTCTTGAAAAGCGGCGCTTACGACGTGACTGGCAATCGAACGGATCGCCAACGGCAAAGCAAAAACTAAAAGACGCCACGCGTAAACTCACCAAAGCGTTAAAAATCGAAGACGAGCGCACTCAATGCCGTTACATCGAGCAGTTATTAACCACCAGTACGAAAAACTCAGTGTGCTCACCAACAGAAACAGTAATGCCTATAAGAAACTTCGCAGGTGGCTGGGCTCGCAGCGATGAAGAAAGAACTAACACATTTGCTACTCATCTCCAAAAAGTGTTCCAACCTAACCCTGCAACAAATACGTTTGCACTACCGACTGCTTCAAACGGCTCTCAGCTTCAACATGATCCAATCAAGTTTCGCCCGAATGAAATCGTTAGAATCATTAAAGAGCAACTGAACCCAAAAAAATCTCCAGGAGGTGACCAAATAACCCCAAAGATGATTATTGAGCTTCCTTACTGTGCGATCTGCATAATTGCCCAGCTCTTCAATACTATCACCAAACTTGGCCACTATCCAGACAGATGGAAAAAGTCAATTATCATTATGATACCAAAGCCTGGAAAAGATCACACAGTTCCCACGTCGTATAGACCTATAAGCTTATTACCGTGTCTATCAAAACTTTTTGAAAAATGTTTGCTGTCCCGGATAAATCCATTCCTGAATCTTCATAACATAATCCCGTCACACCAATTTGGCTTTCGTGAAAAGCATGGAACAATTGAGCAGGTTAACAGAATAACATCAGAGATACGAAGCGCGTTCGAAAATAGAGAATACTGCACTGCAATATTTCTGGATGTTTCTCAGGCATTCGACAAAGTTTGGTTGAAAGGTCTAATGCATAAAATCAAAACAATGCTCCCAAACAACACACATAATCTGCTTAAGTCGTACCTCTACGACAAGAAGTTCGCAGTAAGATGTAACACTGCAATGTCTGACGAACACAGTATCGAAGCTGGTGTTCCACAGGGCAGCGTACTTGGACAAACACTGTACGTGCTTTTCACAGCAGACATCCCAATAAGCAGCCGATTGACAACATCTACCTTTGCTGATGATACAGCTATTCTCAGACGCTCCAGATGCCCAATACAAGCAACAGCGCAACTAGCCCTTCATTTGGTCAACGTGGAAAAATGGTATTCAGATTGGCGAATTAAGGTAAACGAACAAAAATGTAAGCAAGTAGCTTTCACCCTTAACAGGCAATATTGTCCACCGCTCACGTTAAACAACACCACACTTCCAAAAGCAAACGATGTAACGTATCTGGGCGTACACTTAGACAGAAGACTTACATGGCGGCGACACATTGAAGCTAAAAGTACACATCTCAAACTGAAAGCCAATAGCCTCCATTGGCTCATCAATGCTCGCTCTTCCATTAGTTTGGACTACAAGGTCCTGCTTTACAACTCTGTTCTAAATCCAATCTGGACCTATGGTTCCCAGTTATGCGGAAAAGGCTGCAACAGCAGCATTGACATTGTCCAGAAAGCCCAGTCAAAAATCTTAAGAACCATTACCGGGGCACCGTGGTATGTTCGAAACGAAAACATTCATAAAGACTTAAACATCTTAACAGTCAAGGAGGAAATGGCGGAACAAAAAGTAAAATATTTAAGCAAGCTCTCATCGCACACAAATCATCTCGCGAGAGGTCTCAAAAGACTGCGCAGCCGATCCCGTCTTCGTCGTAACGACTCACCAACCCAGCGATGATTTTTAGGGATGCGCACTCAGAATACAGTCAAAAAAAGAAAGTGAACTGTTAGCTAAGATTTATTAAAAAGATTTGTATACTTATTGCTAGTTTTATAACTTACTAGAAAAGATTCAATAAATAAGCCCAGCAATTTAAAAAAAAAACGTACTGTGCGTCGGACCACAGGGGCGATGTGTAAACATATTCTTAAGTTATACATCTTTTTGTATATTTTTGTCATCATTTATTGGGCCGAACATAAACCCTCTGCCTCTACCCTCTACTATAGGTGGAATTAGTTTTAAATCTTTTTAAGCCACAATCTTTCACACACTGCGCATCCATCCAAATGGATTGTTAATAAACATGGCTTTAAATTTTTTTATGAGCATTACAATGATGTTGCAAATTTTCCTACAGTAAGATTTCAGGTACTTGCTCCAGTTGTGACAATTCTTCATGTTGTTGCAGTTGTATACGCGTTGAATCTAATGAATTTTGGCTCTCTCGTTCTCTGATTGAATTGATTGCGAGCTCTCTTGGCTTCTAATGTTATCTACGAAACTTGCCGTTAATAAATTGTTATATATTTATTTGTAATAATTGGTGCAGCAATGTGATTTGAAATTTGGTACAATAAGTAAGATACGTACAATAGGTATTGCCTATTGCACTCAAAATGCCTTTACGCCAAAGAAATTTTTCTTTAACCCTCTAACGGGTAAAGCTGCCCAGAGGCAGCCATCCTTTTTAAGTCCTGAAATTCTTATTCGAAACTATATTTACATAAATGAATGTCGGTAGTACTGAGAATATATATTTTTTAACTCTGGTGACCCTAAAACTCAATCAGCTCTTTTGTTCAACTTTTATGATCATTTGAAGTTGATTTTTGTGCAAAAAAGTGGAAAAAACGAAGTTTGAAATAAGAGAAATTATAAAAAAATAAAAAAATACTTATAGACGTCGGGAACGTCTAATTATTTTTCGGTAAGTAGCCTACAGGCAGCCTTGCCGGTTTATGTCAAATTTAATTTTATAAAATTTATTATTACTTTTCCATTGTTTTCAATAAAATGTTATAGAAATGAACAACAAACGAAAGTTCAAGCTGTCCGAGATGAACAGATATTGGAATTTGTGGAAGAAGTTGCATCGGATGAAGGATGTGAGGATGGCAGCGATAATGATTTCAGCATTGATGATGAGTGAAATGGTCCAGATTTTGTGCTTGCGGAACTATCATTAGATGACGATCGCTACATATCTACTTGCATAAGCGACATGAATGCAGGAGGCGATTTCTTTATTCAGGCTGTAAGCTTGTCGCTCAATATGTCTGAATTGGAAAATGTATCAGTTGCAAACACTGCGCCATTAACATCGGCTGCATCAGTTGCAAACACTGCGCCATCAACATCGGCTGCATCAGTTACAAACACTGCGCCATCAACATCGGCTGCATCAGTTGCAAACACTGCGCCATCAACACTGCACCCATCAGCTGAAATTTTCAAGCCACAAAAAAGAATTTGCTCACCGTTGCCATTGTTCGAGAAAACTTGTCCTTCCATTGTGCCTTCGTCTGGAGGTTTTACTTTGTCAAGTAATTACTCAATAACATTGCCTTGTTTGATCATTAGTGTCATAATTTTCAATTTTTCAGATGTGAGCGATATCTGTAAAGATTCTCATGCATTTTCGAGAATGACATGGCGCCAGAGATCGATGCGTCTACATGTGAATGAGATCGATTTCCGAGGGCATTCTAAAATGCCAGACAAAATCATGCATTTGGATAATCCAATGCAATACTTTTGGTACTTTTTTGCCCCTGAAATTGTGCAAATTATTGTTTAAGAGAAACTGAAAACCCTTCCAAGGCGACAAGATATGATCGCAAAAAGAAGCTATATATTAGTGTGGACTGCCTCCAGATCGTCAAGGAATATTATGCACAAATGGGAGGGGTTGACCTCTTGGATAGGCTAATGGGACGATATCACATACGTGCAAAAACGCGAAATCCAATGACTAAATTATTTTACCACTTAGTGGATATGTAGAGATGGGCATGGGCCTAATTTTCGCGCCCGACCCGACCCAGCCCATGGGCCACAGCGCCAATCTTTACCCGCACCCGATGGCAAAAAAAAATATCATACCCGAACCCAGCCCGCCCGCCCGAAAAATTTATAACTTTTTTCAAAAACTTTATTACTTATTTATTTTAAATACATTTCAAAATCAAAGGACTTTTAGTCAAGTTTTAGTTTTTTTGGTTGATGCGTGTCAAAAAACTCTTGACTCGTGTTTGGCGAAGAGTTTTCAATTTGCGAGTCATTAAGATTGTCTTTTAACGTTTCGCAATATTCAATCATCATACATTTCACTGTTTTTAAAACATTATCTTTTCGTTCTTCTGATAAAAAACTTAACTCTTTAAAAGGAGGGTTTGTACATAAAGTAACAAAAAAAATGAAACTTTTAAGTATGTGTCAGAATGTTTACCAATATATAAAGCGGGTTGAACGGACTAGCCCACACTCGCCCGCACCCAACCCGAAATATGATTTTTCAGACCGTACCCACGGTTACCCGCGGGTACCCACGGGTACCCGATAAAAGCCCGGCCCGTGCCCACCTCTATGGATATGGCAGCTACAAATACTTATGTCATGTATCGTCGAGTGCAGGCTGAAAAAATAGAGGTTCAACACATACTTCAGAGAATAAATTGCTAAAGTTACCCAATATTAGGGATAAAATTGCAAAAGGTTTGGTCAAGTATTGTGAAAAACGACCTGTAGGCAGAAAAAGCCGCAGTACTACCCCACAACCTCTCAACCAAATTGTACAAAAGGCGAAACATCCTGTTGCCGATGCACGATTCGACGGATATATGCATTTCACGAAATGGTTGCCCAAAGATACTGGAAAAAATAAGTGCTAACTGTGCAAAACGTCACAGACTCAATGTTTTTGCGAAAAATGTAACTTACATTTGACTGACTTTTTTTTAAGGCTGAACGGCGAAGTCCGATTCAAAATTGAACATTTGACTACACTTTTCGTTTTCTACCACCGTTTTTAACATATATCGAAAATATGAGCCAAATCTGTACATAAGATCAATTTTGCCTGTTAGAGGGTTAATTTGCAGCAAACGAATTTTGTCTTTAATTAAAAACACTTTAAAACGAGAACATTTTTCTTTGTGTGAATGAGATTTGACTAAAATTAAAAAAGTATTTCTTACGCACAAAATTGAGACACAGTGTTGTTTGGGTGTTTGTTGCAAAGCTACACCAAATTCATCTTACCGGCTATATGTTGTGGTTCACTTTTTAGTTCAATTTATTAAGCGCAACTAGTTTTGTTCAGCACAACTCGTATATAAATTAGTTTGTATTAAAATGTTTTCGATTTTTCCTGCCCGAGCGTAAAATGTTTACACATCAAAAACATTAAAATAGCAAAAGGCGCTTACATTAGAGCTGCAAAAACATCGATGTCAACAACGATTATACCGATGTTTTCCAAATTGTTCGATGCATCGAGTCATTATTTTCAACATCGATGTTTCATTGTATAGTGAAGCTTCAAATTTCGAGTGTGTAATTTAAAATAAATAGTTAATTTTGTTACACATATTCGATGTTTTAATAGTTTCTTACAGCCATACGTTAATAAATTAATATTTTTTGTGCATACTTATGCGTTCCAGCTAGCTCGACAGAGTCTGAGCGAACTTTCAGCATGGCTGGAGTAATCCATAATATCGATAACAATAAAATATCGAATTTGGAAAATCTAAAAATGAGGGTTGAAGTAATGGATAATGATAGAACTTTTCTGAAAATTTCGTCCAAATCGGTTGAGAAACACCGGAGATATTGAACTTAATCGATGGAAGCTAAGCCAGTATACCAAAGTCTTATATAAATTAAATATATTTATTGCAACTGGGTTCAGGGTATCTTCTAGTCGGGCTCTCCCGACTAGAGCCTTCTTACTTGTTTCATATTAGTATGGTGGCGGTCTACGCCTTTTACCACTAAGGTGCAAAAATTAATAGCACTCTTATTTAATATTTATTAATTTTAATTTGTGGTGCTGCTTGTCATCTCTGTGTTGCTGCTGATCATCTCTGCATCCGGCTGTTGGCTGCGTCTTTGCTGCTGGCGTTGTCTTCTTTTGGTTTCTTCGTCTTCCAGAGCGGCGATGCGCAACCAGATTGCGCTTGCAATTTTAAAGGGAGGTGGGGGATCAGCGTTTACCTTCTCTATGAGTGCTGCCCTCTGTCATCTAAAGCTGACCAGTTGTCCTCCTCTTCTTTTTGGTTTTTGTACCACCGGGATTCTGGTTAGTTATGCCTCTTCTTGCTCCTTTTTGGCTCGAGCGGATATAATTTGGGGTTGGCGTCTTTTCTAGTCCTCTATGGAGATTGGCTTAGGTCCAGCCTTAGGGCATCGTTTTATTGCCTCGTCTATTTTTAAGCGATGTTCGCTCATATTTGTATATGTTTCTTTTTATTTAGCTTTGCCGTTTATATTTGGCAATAGCTAGCAGGATCAGCTTTGCCGTTTTTATTGTTGGCAAGAGCTGGCAGGATCGCCATATAATGAAAGGCGAGAGCTTGACTGTAAGTGATTTATTATGAACTCAGCGTCCGTATTTATAGCAAAAGTTTACATGTGTTCTTACGGCTAGGTGAAGTAAACATAGGTGTGAAGAGTTACTTATCTAGTTCTTAAGCATAACTTATTTAACGGTGAATAGGATTGTCAATGTAACTCTTACGCATTGGTTTAGTTGTGCGTGCAAGCTTAGATTAGCTAAAGCTTGAAAGCTTAAAAACTCCTAACTGTATTTGACACGTGTGGGTGCTTAAGCTTGAAAGCTAAAAGCTTTGGCACCGTGGGTTTACGTTTATTTGCCTAAGGCCAATTCTTTTAAAATATTATTGTCTATATATATATTACAAAAGCATCTAAACGAAAAAACAAATAAAATGAATTATTATACGTATCAATTAAAAAGCTGCAAGGGCCTGCAGGTCGTAATAAAAGGCATAGAACCTGATGTAACACAAGGAGAAATAAAACAGGCGCTGCAGGAGAAAGGATTTCGAGCTAAACCGTCATAAACATCTTAAACAGGAATAGGATGCCGCAATCACTTTTTAAAATAGAACTTGAACCAGAAACAAAGATGCATAAAAAAACGAGGTGCACCCAATATACAAACTTCAGCTTTTACTTCGCCGAAAAATCACCGTAGAAGAACCGCACAAACGAAACGGTCTGGTACAATGTATGAACTGCCAAGAGTACGGCGATGCAAAAGCGTACTATACACTGCGCTCGGTATGCGTATACTTAGGGGAACTGCATAACTCCGAAAGTTGCCCAGTAAGTAAAGAAGACTCTAGCAAACAATTTTGCAACAACTGCGAAGGCAAGCACACAGCCAACTACAGAGGCTGCCAAGTCTACAAGGAACTTAAAAACCGTATCCATCAGCGCGTTACCACTGTACGCTCGCAACACGCACCGACTACCTTCACTCCATCGAAACACAACCCAGACGTCTTCTTTTCATCTGCAGCCAGATCCTCACTTGGTCCCGAGTTCTCAACCAATAACGCAAGTTATGCAAGCGCCCTAAGATCTGGACTGGCTCTTCCTGCCTCTAACACACCGTACTTACAACCAAAAAAAGTGAGCACAAACGCTGCACAGGAGCAGCAACAAAGCAACTTCGAAGCACTCATATGTACCCTGCAGCAGAGCATGAACGAGTATATGTCATTCATGAAAACAACTATGCAGGAACTAATGCGTAATCAAAAACTCTTAATACAAATGCTTGTATCACAACAGTCAAAATAATCAATGGCTGAGATACGAATATCTACGTGGAACGCTAATGGCGTCTCACAGCATAAACTTGAATTAGCTCAATTCCTACTCGATAAGCACATCGACGTAATGCTACTTTCCGAAACACACCTACAAACAAATATAACTTAAACATAAGTGGATACTTATTCTATGGTACAAATCATCCCGATGGTAAAACACACGGTGGAACTGGTATTTTGATCAGAAGCCGCCTCAAGCCCCACTACTATAAAAAGTTTGCTGAAAACTTTCTACAGGCCACATCTCTAAAAATACATTTGGACAGTGGGAACCAACTTACTCTTTCCGCTGTATACTGCCCTCCGCGTTATACCATATCTGAAGACCAATTTATGGAATTGTTTAACTCACTAGGAGAATGCTTTATAGCAGCAGGAGACTACAATGCCAAGCACACACACTGGGAATCTCGTCTAGTGAATCCAAAAGGAAAGCAGCTCTACAATGCAATTATAAAAGCTAACAACAAGCTCGACCACGTTTCTCCTGGCAGACCAACATACTGGCCGACAGATCCCAAAAAACTACTCGATTTGATTGACTTTGCAGCTACAAAAAACATTTCGCGTAGACTGATAAGTGCAGAGTGCCTTTCGGATCTATCATCCGATCACTCGCCAGTCCTAATAAATCATGCAACGACACCTTAAATTCAAAAATCGACCAGGTAAGTTAACTTCACATAAAACTAACTGGCTCAGATAGAAAAAATATATAAGCTCACACATTGAGCTTAAGCCACGTCTCGTTGATGTAGCTGACATTGATAGTTTTGGACAACAAATCTACAAATTGAAAAGCTCGTTCTTGAAAAGCGGCGCTTACGACGTGACTGGCAATCGAACGGATCGCCAACGGCAAAGCAAAAACTAAAAGACGCCACGCGTAAACTCACCAAAGCGTTAAAAATCGAAGACGAGCGCGCTCAATGCCGTTACATCGAGCAGTTATTAACCACCAGTACGAAAAACTCAGTGTGCTCACCAACAGAAACAGTAATGCCTATAAGAAACTTCGCAGGTGGCTGGGCTCGCAGCGATGAAGAAAGAACTAACACATTTGCTACTCATCTCCAAAAAGTGTCCCAACCTAACCCTGCAACAAATACGTTTGCACTACCGACTGCTTCAAACGGCTCTCAGCTTCAACATGATCCAATCAAGTTTCGCCCGAATGAAATCGTTAGAATCATTAAAGAGCAACTGAACCCAAAAAAATCTCCAGGAGGTGACCAAATAACCCCAAAGATGATTATTGAGCTTCCTTACTGTGCGATCTGCATAATTGCCCAGCTCTTCAATACTATCACCAAACTTGGCCACTATCCAGACAGATGGAAAAAGTCAATTATCATTATGATACCAAAGCCTGGAAAAGATCACACAGTTCCCACGTCGTATAGACCTATAAGCTTATTATCGTGTCTATCAAAACTTTTTGAATAATGTTTGCTGTCCCGGATGAACAATTGAGCAGGTTAACAAAATAACATCAGAGATACGAAGCGCGTTTGAAAATAGAGAATACTGGACTGCAATATTTCTGGATGTTTCTCAGGCATTCGACAAAGTTTGGTTGAAAGGTCTAATGCATAAAATCAAAACAATGCTCCCAAACAACACACATAATCTGCTTAAGTCGTACCTCTACGACAAGAAGTTCGCAGTAAGATGTAACACTGCAATGTCTGACGAACACAGTATCGAAGCTGGTGTTCCACAGGGCAGCGTACTTGGACAAACACTGTACGTGCTTTTCACAGCAGACATCCCAATAAGCAGCCGATTGACAACATCTACCTTTGCTGATGATACAGCTATTCTCAGACGCTCCAGATGCCCAATACAAGCAACAGCGCAACTAGCCCTTCATTTGGTCAACGTGGAAAAATGGTATTCAGATTGGCGAATTAAGGTAAACGAACAAAAATGTAAGCAAGTAGCTTTCACCCTTAACAGGCAATATTGTCCACCGCTCACGTTAAACAACACCACACTTCCAAAAGCAAACGATGTAACGTATCTGGGCGTACACTTAGACGGAAGACTTACATGGCGGCGACACATTGAAGCTAAAAGTACACATCTCAAACTGAAAGCCAATAGCCTCCATTGGCTCATCAATGCTCGCTCTTCCATTAGTTTGGACTACAAGGTCCTGCTTTACAACTCTGTTCTAAATCCAATCTGGACATATGGTTCCCAGTTATGCGGAAAAGGCTGCAACAGCAGCATTGACATTGTCCAGAAAGCCCAGTCAAAAATCTTAAGAACCATTACCGGGGCACCGTGGTATGTTCGAAACGAAAACATTCATAAAGACTTAAACATCTTAACAGTCAAGGAGGAAATGGCGGAACAAAAAGTAAAATATTTAAGCAAGCTCTCATCGCACACAAATCATCTCGCGAGAGGTCTCAAAAGACTGCGCAGCCGATCCCGTCTTCGTCGTAACGACTCACCAACCCAGCGATGATTTTTAGGGATGCGCACTCAGAATACAGTCAAAAAAAGAAAGTGAACTGTTAGCTAAGATTTATTAAAAAGATTTGTATACTTATTGCTAGTTTTATAACTTACTAGAAAAGATTCAATAAATAAGCCCAGCAATTTAAAAAAAAAACGTACTGTGCGTCGGACCACAGGGGCGATGTGTAAACATATTCTTAAGTTATACATCTTTTTGTATATTTTTGTCATCATTTATTGGGCCGAACATAAACCCTCTGCCTCTACCCTCTACTATAGGTGGAATTAGTTTTAAATCTTTTTAAGCCACAATCTTTCACACACTGCGCATCCATCCAAATGGATTGTTAATAAACATGGCTTTAAATTTTTTTATGAGCATTACAATGATGTTGCAAATTTTCCTACAGTAAGATTTCAGGTACTTGCTCCAGTTGTGACAAATCTTCATGTTGTTGCAGTTGTATACGCGTTGAATCTAATGAATTTTGGCTCTCTCGTTCTCTGAATTGAATTGATTGCGAGCTCTCTTGGCTTCTAATGTTATCTACGAAACTTGCCGTTAATAAATTGTTATATATTTATTTGTAATAATTGGTGCAGCAATGTGATTTGAAATTTGGTACAATAAGTAAGATACGTACAATAGGTATTGCCTATTGCACTCAAAATGCCTTTACGCCAAAGAAATTTTTCTTTAACCCTCTAACGGGTAAAGCTGCCCAGAGGCAGCCATCCTTTTTAAGTCCTGAAATTCTTATTCGAAACTATATTTACATAAATAAATGTCGGTAGTACTTGAGAATATATATTTTTTTAACTCTGGTGACCCTAAAACTCAATCAGCTCTTTTGTTCAACTTTTATGATCATTTGAAGTTGATTTTTGTGCAAAAAAGTGGAAAAACGAAGTTTGAAATAAGAGAAATTATAAAAAAATAAAAAAATACTTATAGACGTCGGGAACGTCTAATTATTTTTCGGTAAGTAGCCTACAGGCAGCCTTGCCGGTTTATGTCAAATTTAATTTTATAAAATTTATTATTACTTTTCCATTGTTTTCAATAAAATGTTATAGAAATGAACAACAAACGAAAGTTCAAGCTGTCCGAGATGAACAGATATTGGAATTTGTGGAAGAAGTTGCATCGGATGAAGGATGTGAGGATGGCAGCGATAATGATTTCAGCATTGATGATGAGTGAAATGGTCCAGATTTTGTGCTTGCGGAACTATCATTAGATGACGATCGCTACATATCTACTTGCATAAGCGACATGAATGCAGGAGGCGATTTCTTTATTCAGGCTGTTAGCTTGTCGCTCAATATGTCTGAATTGGAAAATGTATCAGTTGCAAACACTGCGCCATTAACATCGGCTGCATCAGTTGCATACACTGCGCCATCAACATCGGCTGCATCAGTTGCAAACACTGCTCCATCAACATCGGCTGCATCAGTTGCAAACACTGCGCCATCAACATCGGCTGCATCAGTTACAAACACTGCGCCATCAACATCGGCTGCATCAGTTGCAAACACTGCGCCATCAACACTGCACCCATCAGCTGAAATTTTCAAGCCACAAAAAAGAATTTGCTCACCGTTGCCATTGTTCGAGGAAACTTGTCCTTCCATTGTGCCTTCGTCTGGAGGTTTTACTTTGTCAAGTAATTACTCAATAACATTGCCTTGTTTGATCATTAGTGTCATAATTTTCAATTTTTCAGATGTGAGCGATATCTGTAAAGATTCTCATGCATTTTCGAGAATGACATGGCGCCAGAGATCGATGCGTCTACATGTGAATGAGATCGATTTCCGAGGGCATTCTAAAATGCCAGACAAAATCATGCATTTGGATAATCCAATGCAATACTTTTGGTACTTTTTTGCCCCTGAAATTGTGCAAATTATTGTTTAAGAGAAACTGAAAACCCTTCCAAGGCGACAAGATATGATCGCAAAAAGAAGCTATATATTAGTGTGGACTGCCCCCAGATCGTCAAGGAATATTATGCACATATGGGAGGGGTTGACCTCTTGGATAGGCTAATGGGACGACACCACATACGTGCAAAAACGCGAAATCCAATGACTAAATTATTTTACCACTTAGTGGATATGTAGAGATGGGCATGGGCCTAATTTTTCGCGCCCGACCCGACCCAGCCCATGGGCCACAGCGCCAATCTTTACCCGCACCCGATGGCAAAAAAAAATATCATACCCGAACCCAGCCCGCCCGCCCGAAAAATTTATAACTTTTTTCAAAAACTTTATTACTTATTTATTTTAAATACATTTCAAAATCAAAGGACTTTTAGTCAAGTTTTAGTTTTTTTGGTTGATGCGTGTCAAAAAACTCTTGACTCGTGTTTGGCGAAGAGTTTTCAATTTGCGAGTCATTAAGATTGTCTTTTAACGTTTCGCAATATTCAATCATCATACATTTCACTGTTTTTAAAACATTATCTTTTCGTTCTTCTGATAAAAAACTTAACTCTTTAAACGGAGGGTTTGTACACAAAGTAACAAAAAAAATGAAACTTTTAAGTATGTACCAGAATGTTTACCAATATATAAAGCGGGTTGAACGGACTAGCCCACACTCGCCCGCACCCAACCCGAAATATGATTTTTCAGACCGTACCCACGGTTACCCGCGGGTACCCACGGGTACCCGATAAAAGCCCGGCCCGTGCCCACCTCTATGGATATGGCAGCTACAAATACTTATGTCATGTATCGTCGAGTGCAGGCTGAAAAAATAGAGGTTCAACACATACTTCAGAGAATAAATTGCTAAAGTTACCCAATATTAGGGATAAAATTGCAAAAGGTTTGGTCAAGTATTGTGAAAAACGACCTGTAGGCAGAAAAAGCCGCAGTACTACCCCACAACCTCTCAACCAAATTGTACAAAAGGCGAAACATCCTGTTGCTGATGTACGATTCGACGGATATATGCATTTCACGAAATGGTTGCCCAAAGATACTGGAAAAAATAAGTGCTAACTGTGCAAAACGTCACAGACTCAATGTTTTTGCGAAAAATGTAACTTACATTTGACTGACTTTTTTTTAAGGCTGAACGGCGAAGTCCGATTCAAAATTGAACATTTGACTACACTTTTCGTTTTCTACCACCGTTTTTAACATATATCGAAAATATGAGCCAAATCTGTACATAAGATCAATTTTGCCTGTTAGAGGGTTAATTTGCAGCAAACGAATTTTGTCTTTAATTAAAAACACTTTAAAACGAGAACATTTTTCTTTGTGTGAATGAGATTTGACTAAAATTAAAAAAGTATTTCTTACGCACAAAATTGAGACACAGTGTTGTTTGGGTGTTTGTTGCAAAGCTACACCAAATTCATCTTACCGGCTATATGTTGTGGTTCACTTTTTAGTTCAATTTATTAAGCGCAACTAGTTTTGTTCAGCACAACTCGTATATAAATTAGTTTGTATTAAAATGTTTTCGATTTTTCCTGCCCGAGCGTAAAATGTTTACACATCAAAAACATTAAAATAGCAAAAGGCGCTTACATTAGAGCTGCAAAAACATCGATGTCAACAACGATTATACCGATGTTTTCCAAATTGTTCGATGCATCGAGTCATTATTTTCAACATCGATGTTTCATTGTATAGTGAAGCTTCAAATTTCGAGTGTGTAATTTAAAATAAATAGTTAATTTTGTTACATAAATTCGATGTTTTAATAGTTTCTTACAGCCATACGTTAATAAATTAATATTTTTTGTGCATACTTATGCGTTCCAGCTAGCTCGACAGAGTCTGAGCGAACTTTCAGCATGGCTGGAGTAATCATTTCCCAAAAACGTGCGGCACTGACGCCAAAGGCGGTCAACATGTTACTATTTTTACAACAAAAGACAATTGATCGCACATAGATCTCGTATCTAGATCAAGAAAGATCTAGATGTTATTAGTTTTAAGTTTTAAACAGGAAAAACGCTTTAAAAATTGTGAAGTTAAGAAAACTGAAAGACTAATTTTTATTATTTTTGTTTTCTATAATTTTCTTTGTTAATACTAAAATTTTGTGTTAAATAAGTCGTGAGGTGATAAAACGAAGAGATTATTTCTGTTAGTTTAATTATAAGAAGAAAATGGGACATAAACTAACATAAGACAGTCGGTTTCAATTAAAGAATGATTATTTTTATTATATGAATAAAAACATCGAAAACATCGATGTTTCAAAACATCGGTGACGAAAACATCCATGTCCTGACCATCGATGTTTTTGCAGCTAAAGTTTACACATACAAATAACATTTGAACTAATACTCTCATAGAGCTCACAACCATAGTGTATTATTTTTCGAGCATTTCACTGCCCCGAAAGCAAAGATGTTTGCACGTCAAAAAAAATAAATATAGCAATTGACATTTCACAAAGATCTGCATCAAACATTTAGATGCCCCGCCCACCCATACCGACTCCAGCCCCCCTTCCCCCACGTTTTACAAACTTTGAGCTACAGTCACCAAATTTGGTATGAAGATAGCATGTAGTATATTCATATATGTAATTTCAAAACATATATTAAATACAACTTGTAACACTTTGTTGCAAGTCAGCATAAACATATATATGTATGCGCAAACCAAAGCACATACATACATATGGTATGCGCGTGTAGGTAATATGGAGCCTCCTTAGAAGGCCAAGCCAGCGTGAGACCGTTGACCAACGGGAAAAACTTCGCTTACACTTTTGCCAAATATATGATTATAATCTATATCCCTCTATTTGTAGCTGATAACTGATAACAGCATAAGTTGATAAATGTTAACCATAAGCTAAGAATATATTTCAATTCCAATAAAGACACTCAGTCACCAGATTTGGAAGGAAGACAGCTGGTGGCATCTGCATCGGAAAATTTTTAAGTCAGCGTACACCCCTTCAGTATCATTTCCCCTTTGCATCAGGACTTTTTTTTCGGTAATAGTACTGGTAGCGCCTAAACCACAGTCGTGTGCATCCGACTACAACGTTTCCACTTGTTTGTATACAAATTTTCGCCTGCGGCGTTAAGACTTATACAATTTTAATATATATTTAATGACCTCGTCAATATATTGAATGTATATAACTAGGAGCTATGTATGTAAAGCAGCTTTTGGGTACAATCTTGAGAACTCCGTCCATTAAATATTTCCTATTCGGCGGTGGTATATTTTCCTTAATTTAATTAATTGTTTTCATCGAAAAAAAAAGAAAAAAAAAACGAAAAGCATATTTTTCGATCTGGTTGTGTCCTATATACATATTTGGGGCCTTATTTAATTTTTTTTTGTTTGTGCCTTATTTCATGTTATTTAACAGCGCCCAATTTGTTGAGACAGCCGTTGTCATTGAAACTCGTTGTTGACTTTTATGTTTATTCAGACAAGTTGTCTGAAGACAAGTTGTTGAAGAACCAATGCGACTTTTAAGCACTACCTATTAATTTAAATCGTTCTTAAAAATTTTAATGCAGGCAGTGTGAGCCCGCCATGAATATTGAGCTCGGTCACACAATAATAAAGTAAATTTGTGCGTGTACACTTCTAAAAACAAGTGGCAACGTTGCAGTCGGACGCAACCGGCTGCGGCATACTTGATACATTTGCAAAGGTGTACAGATGCGGTAGGCGTGTGCGCTGTGTTCAAAGGGGGGTGGTTCGGTTGGCGTGGGTGAGCGTTACACTAAAAACTTTGATGCAGTTTTTTGAGTGATTTCATCACCTATCTTGACACCAAATCCAGTGGCTATGGCTAAAAAACTGTGAAAGATATAGGCGTTTTTGATTTCAAACTGCCGGAGGCCGGGGCGGAATGGGTAAGCGTTGCTCCAAAAATGTTGATGCATTATTTTGGGGGATACTCGTAGCTATCTTGTTACCAAATTTGGAAACTCTTACTGTAAAGGATACTTTGCTTTGGTATAACATATCAATTGTCATCTTAAACTACTTATTTAATTCATTCAATATGCTTGTTTGCTGCAGCATTAATTGTAAAACGGTTGGAACAACCAACCAAGATTTAATTTTTTGTAGATTGTGTGACAACATGATCCAAATGAAATTTGCTGGCTTTACGGACAAAATAAGGGACTGCTTAGTTGCAGACACAGGCCTTAAATAGTTTTGTGAGAGCTGCATTGTAGTGGAGACGGAAATTTCCCAATGCATTAGGCAGACTCATGAAGGTTTCACGTCTATGCATGTTGCCTTCAACAATCTGCATACGGCATTTAATGAGCTTGAGAATAATTTTAAAAATGGCAAGACCATTACTGAGTCTCCGAAGTGTAAAAAGACTTCGAGTCCTTACCGCCTTGTGTTCTGGTGTCTAGCATTAATCCCATAACTCCTATTGCTAGCCCATTAATGGTATTTAACTCGCCGGCAAAAAATCCCAATAATAGCCTAACAACCGTGACTTCTACAAATAAGCCCTCTGGTTCGACAGCTTGTGTGCCTAGTAATCCTACTGGCGGTAAAGCCGGCGCTCCAAAGGCTCTTGTTGTTGTGCCATTTAAAAAATTTATATTTGTGTCCAGGCTGGCATCCGATATTTCATCGGATGATGTGTAAGCTTATGTTGAAAGTAAAATTGATTCTTCTCTTATTATTGTTGAGAAGCTTAAATTAAAACACGCCAGAAGTATATCTTCTTTCAAGTTGAGCGTGCCGCCTGAAATTTTTTCGACAATTTGTAGTGCACCGCCTATTGCCCACCCAGTTGACTCCACCTCGATGGCAAAAAACTAATAAAACTACTTAGTTTGGCCTATCAAAATGTTAGAAGCCTTAACACTAAACTTTCTAATATATATATGTTAACAGCTTATTGTTTGATTCACATATAGTTGCACTCACGGAAACCAGGTTAAAACCCGATATTTCTGATTATACCGTTTTTCCTTTAAAATATAGCTTGTACAGATGCGATCGTGCCTCCTGCAAGGGGGGTGGCGTCCTAATTGCTGTTGACTCTTGTTTTTCCTCTCAACAGATTCATTCTCATGATCTTCCGGACATGGAGTTTTTATGTGTTAAAATATAATTAAACAGCCGTTCACTTCTTGTTACTTGTTCTTACATTCCTCCTCATTCTGATATTAACTTGTTTCGTCATTTTTGACAGATATGGATAACCTGATAGTGGTTGGTGATTTTAATCTGCCACATGTTGTATGGTCTGTGAATTACACATCTTCGGCGGTATTACCAGTCACTTCTGATTATTTTATCGATGGCCTACAGGAGTAAGGCCTATCGCAAGTTAACAGGGTGCAGAGCTGTAGTGGTAGAATGTTGGACTTAATATTTGTTTCAGACTCAGATTGCAGTAATGCTAGTAGAATACCCCCTCTAGTGCTTCTGGAAGATACCTTCCATCCAACCTTAGAACTATCCATTGAAATTCTCAACCCTAGTTCGGTATCTAATAATACTTCAAAAACCCTTTGCTTTCGTAAAACTAACGTTACTAAATTTAACTATCTTCTTCAACATACTAATTGGTGTCGCCTTTATTACTAGCTTGATTATAGAAAAGCAATTTCTGATCAAGCAGTGGCCGATCTATTTGCTGAATATTTTCAATCAGTATATTCAACGATTTTATATAGTTGCAGTAATGTAATTGATTCAATATTCCCTATGTAAAATCGTTAAAAATCTTAGGATTAACAGTCAACAATAAATATAATTTGCATAGCCACATTAACGCTCTAAAAAAATACGTTTCAAAAAGATTAGATGTAATTAAATGCCTGGCAAAAAAAAAATTCAAAAGTAATTCCTTGATTTTATTAAATACAATAAAAGCAATTATCATCGCTAAATAAGAATACGCCCACTTTATATATGGTCTCACACATAAAACAACACTCATCAAACTAAAAACACTTTTCAATGCTGCTCTAAAAATATCTCTGAATGCCTTTAAAACTACCCCGATAAAAACCATCTTATATGAAACCAATATACCAGACTTAGAAAATAGAAGAAACCACCTCACAAGTAAAATCTACAAAAACTTATTAAACTCAAAAAACTTTCCCAACTTTAACGTAATAAAAAATTTAATAACCATAATAAAAATATAAAAGTTACATCAATAATAATGAGGGCAATTCAATATAGCAAAAACTACAACATCCCTTTTTACCCATACAAAATCCAAACATTCCATAATGAACCAAACTGGCTCTTTCCAGAAGAAATTGTCAATAATAACCTGCGGCAATATAAATAGCAAGATACATCACCACTCATAAACCAAGGCCATTTTGACAATTTGAAATCAAAATATAAAAAAAAAAACACATTCCTTTTTACCGATGAATCTAAAATAAACGAATCTACAAGCTTTGCAGTTACAACAGATAATACTATTTTAAAAATCGGTATCCTTCCATTCTATTCATCTGTAATTTTCTTATATTGGACGTAGATGTACTAAAGAACAGTACAGTCAAGTGGCCCATCGATACCAAGCACCGGATGGTTAACGCGCGGACCCACGCACAAAGCGACCCACCTCCCGCCCATCCGACCGAGGGGCGCTCCGCTTATCGTGCGGTAACGATGATCGCGAACATGCAGACAAATGACACAAAACTAACTTTTTAATAGAGCAAGTAGGAGTAGCACTGTGTATTAAGTGGGAAAGATCGTTATAAATAGAACACAGAATACGAATAGGGTTATGAAGAGCATAATTAGAATTACAAGTTTGAAGATATATAGGTACAAAATTTCTAGTATTTCTAATAGGAACAGCAAAGTTAATTTGGTTAATTAATTCAGAAGAATCAATTTCACCATTAATTAATTTGTGAAAAAAGGAAAATGCTAGCATTATTCTACGATCATTAAGAGAAGGAAGATCTATTAGTAAAAGTCTATTACGATAAGATGACAAATTATTGTTAGTGCCAGTTAAGACCTCTAAGTGCGAAAAGCAGAATTGTTTTTTTTTTTTCTACCGATTTCATTTTATTCTGATGAATTTCGTATTTGGGAAACCATATAAAAGATACATATTCCAGAATCGGTCGTACAAGAGAAGTATACAGAGTTTTTGTTAAGTAGGGATCGTTGAACTCCGTCGACCAGCGCTTAATAAAGCCCTTTAGAAAAGTGTGCCACGGTAACTGACTACCGGAAGCTGGTATGTACTTTCATAAGACAAGGTGGTCATACCACTGATATATGGGCCCGGTTAGCGGAATGGGAGTTGCGGTTCGCAACGATCCCAGTGTCGGCTACCCAGACTGCCGCTTCTGCTTAAGGAATACGACCCAGGCAGAAATCTGCATCAGATGCGGCAATTCCGTCAATACGGACCGGGGGCACGGAACACTTGCTTCCGCCCTCCAACAGTACGATTTATAATGAATTTTCCCCACAAAATACGGCATGTATCCCCGATATAGCAATAGCTATAGTACCCATCGGAACGGGATGGTCGTCCCCGAACTAGTCTGAAAGTCGGGTATCCGGTTCGATGGGTGCACCGACCCTATAGTTTTCCTGGAGGCAATTGAGGACAGGGCGTTGTCATACGACATAGGCTTAGACCGGTTGCAGAAGGCAATGAGCGAGGCTCTAACGGGTAAGGCAGCACGGTGGCTAACTATAAGTAGGCTAAGGGACGTGACTTGGGCGGCGTTTAAAGCCGAGTTCTTGGAGTTCTTTCTACCGCCCAAGTATTTCGACAGGTTAGAAGACAGTATCCGGGCACGTCGGCAACATGATAAAGAGCCGTTAAAGGACTACTACGAGGCATGATGTACCACGCGGGGTACGTGGAAGAGCAAGAATTGCAAAGGGTATACGAGAATTTGGTGCCAGAGTACCGTTTGTACATTCGTAGAGGAGACTTCTCCTCTCTGGCGCAGCTAGCTCAGATGGCAGCCGAGTACGAGAACGTGAGTCAACAAAGTCGCGAGCGTGAAGAACGGGGTAGGACCGGGGATAGTAGGTATTCGGACGGATTAGCCGGTGAGATAGCCCCCGCTAAACATTTTAATCCTTTCCGGACGCAACCACAGCCAGGGTCAAGCGGTAACGTGGGGAATGCGCCGCCGCTCGGGCATACGGGAGTAATTTCAAACAGGCGGGAAGAGGCTATGCTACAGCTGTTCGCAAGAGGGACATTTTGCTAATTAGTGCCCCAATCCACGGGTACAGTTTTGTCGGCGGTGTGGGGCCAAGGGGGTCAATACCAGCCAGTGTTGTCAGCAGTCAAGGGCGGGAAACGATATTCGGCACCATCCAGGACGGGACCCGATGGGGGCCGACGTGAACCAGTCCCGAACCTAGAGTACCCTTTAAGAGTGGAAGACGGGCGGATAGTCGCTACTGTAAGAGTCGGGGACCAAGTAGCGACTGTGACAGTAGATACAGGGGCGACTAGGAGTTTTATTAGTGAGGAGTTTTCCCGCAAGGTGACCAGCGGGGGCGAGATGCTGGAAGCCTGCGCGAAAACTCGCCTAGCTGATGGGTCCACCTTGGAAGTAAAGAAGCTATTGAGGGTAAAAGTTGGCCTAGCGGGGACAGAGGTCACGGTGAGTATGCTCGTGACGCCCTCGATGCTAGACAACATTATACTAGGGATAGACTTTTTGTGCCGGGTGGGGACGACCATCGAGTGTGGCAAGGCTAGGTTAATTTTGGAAGCTGTGGAAGTACCAGATATAGAGGAGGAGCAGGTCCTAATGGAACGTGAGCCAGTTGTGAGAAAACCGGAGGAGGACGGCGGATCAAAGCAGGAGAAGGATGCCCCTGGGGCACCTCAGCCCAGCATCGCCGTGGGAACAGTTCGAGGAGACAGCGTGGACGCGACAACGGCGGGAGTACAACGGTTCGGCGAGGTAGGAGGGTGCGTCATACCCGGCCCCGCAATAACACCGGTGGAAAGCGTCGAAACCAGGGAAATTAAGTGGCCAGAGGATTTGGAACCAAAGATAAAGGAAATATTGAAGGCGGAATTGGCTCTCTTTGACAAGCTGCAAGGGGTGTCCCACGTATCTGAGCACCGGACCATCATGAAGGACGAGCAGGTAGACGAGCTGCTCCGAGCCGGCGCGATAGAGGCCTCCCGCAGCCCCCACAGCGCCCCGATCGTGCTAGTTAAAAAGAAAACAGGCGAGTGGCGAATGTGCATCGATTATAGGCAACTCAACGCTCACTCCTTGCCAGATGCATACCCCGTACCCAGGATTAATCATATTTTGGAGCGATTAAGACACGCGCGGTACATCTCCACGCTCGACCTCAAGCACGGTTACGGGCAAATTCCCCTGGCTGCGGATAGCCGGGAGTGTACAGCGTTTACGGTACCCTGTAGAGGTTTATTCCAGTGGCACGTAATGCCTTTCGGCTTGCACTCGGCGTGTGCGACATTCCAACGAGCTTTGGATACGGTCATCGGAACAGATATGAAGCGTTTAAAAGCGGTCAACTTGTAGCTGAATCGAAAGAAGAGTTAATTTTTTTAGAAGGAGCTGATATAACTGGGACACCTAGTGAGCGGCGACGGGATCAAAACCCACCCCGCCAAAGAAGAAGCGATCCGGAACTTGAAGGCCCCAACCAATTGTAAGGAGTTGCGACGTTGCCTGGGCATGGCCTCCTGGAATCGACGATTCGTGCCAAATTTCGCTACAGTAGTGCAACCGATCACTGCTTTGTTAAAAAAATCTAGGAAATGGTCATGGGGAGAGGAACAACAGGCAGCGCTAGAGACCCTCAAATATAGATTGACAACCGCACCGGTCCTGGCATGTCCGAATTTTGCGGAAAAATTTGTCCTGCAGACGGACGCCAGCGATTTCGGTCTCGGAGCGGTACTACAGACGATTGATCAACAGGAACGCGTGATAGCTTACACGACTCGGAAGCTGAACAAGGCTGAAGAAAATTATTCAGCAACCGAAAAGGAGTATCTGGCTATCGTATGGTCAATCCGGAAGATGAGATGCTACCTGGAAGGATATCGGTTCGAGGTAGTAACCGACCATATGGCTTTGAAATGGTTGAATTCGATCGAGAGCCCGTCGGGGAGGATAGCGCGCTGGGCATTAGAGCTGCAGCAGTACCAATTCGACGTACGGTACAGACGAGGGAAGCTCAACGTAGTAGCGGACGCCTTATCCCAGCAACCCGTGGAGAACTTTCAACAAGCAGTACAGGAAAAATCGGCCAGCAAGTGGGTCGAAAGGATGAAAGAAAAAATTGCCAAAGGCCCAGTGATATACGCCGACTATATGGAAGAGAATGGTCAATTCTATAGGCACCTCGGACACCGTGCGGATGACGACGACTACATACCCTGGAAGCTATGCATCGATGAGGATAAGAGGAAACGAGTGTTGTTGGAATGCCACGACGCACCGACGGCCGGGCCTCAAGGAGTACGGAAGACGATAATGCGTCTGGCACAACGCTACTACTGGCCTGGAATGTTCCGAAACGCAGCGAAGTACGTTAAAGACACCAGATGCTCTATTAAAAATTGAAGAAATATGCTTGTAAAACTTAAGCTTTTGGTCCATGACGATACCCAAATCGTCAACCCATTCAATTCTTTCTAGTGGTTTGTTGTCAAAATATATATTAAACAAGTAAGAAGGCCCTAGTCGGGAGAGCCCGACTAGAAGATACCCTGAACCCAGTTGCAATAAATATATTTAATTTATATAAGACTTTGGTATACTGGCTTAGCTTCCATCGATTAAGTTCAATATATCCGGTGTTTCTCAACCGATGTGGACGAAATTTTCAGAAAAGTTCTATCATTATCCATTACTTCAACCCTCATTTTTAGATTTTCCAAATTCGATATTTTATTGTTATCGATATTATGTGTATATCGGAAACCAGAATAGTTATCGATAATTTGAAGCAAACTTGTTCTGCTCATGGTATAGGAGAACTTAAATACAAAATCTGAAGTCTCTAGCTCTTGTAGTCTCTGAGATCCACGCGTTCATACAGACGGACAGACGGACAGACAGACGGACAGACGGACATGGCCATATCGTCTCGGCTGTTGATGCTGATCAAGAATATATATACTTTATAGGGTCGGAGATGCTTCCTTCTGCCTGTTACATACTTTTGCACAAAACCATTATACCCTTATTTACTCATTTTATGGGTTATGGGTATAAAAAGGGAAAACATCAAAAAAATTACATTACTTTACATTAACTGCAATAAAGATTACACAAAATTTACTTTACCCCATATTTGAAAGTTGTCTAAATTTCTTTGAAGTTTTGAGCAGCAAGGGGAGTTGCAGCCGACGTGCAAAATTGTACATCATCAGCGTATATCAAAACCCGATAGAACTTTATAGCCGATGGAAAATTGTTTATAAACAAAATAAATAATAAGAGACCAAGATGACTAACCTGTGGAACGCCTGAAGTGACCTGAACCGTCTTGGAACCGGGCCCTTTGAATAAAACCCTCGGAGTTCTAACAGTTAGGTAGTCTTTAATCAAAAGAACTAGAATATTTGAAAAGCCCAAGAGTTCTAGTTTATGTATTAGGAGATGATTATCTACAGAGTCGAAAGCCTTACTAAAATCAGTATATGATTATCGGGTTGGCTGGCTGGGTTTTCCGGGTTGTGGTGGTGGCTTCAAAAATGACTCCGTTGTCGATTGCTTAGGGGTGTGTTGAAATAAAAATCCAAAGGCAGGAAGCACGTCGTTCTTTCTTCACTAATATTTTTCAACTAAATATACATGTTGCGAAAGTTAACTAGCCTAGCTTACATATTACATTGTTGCTGACATGAGGTGGATTTGCAATGTCTGCAGAGAGAAGGTAAGAGAGCGGTAACTCCTTGTTC
This sequence comes from Scaptomyza flava, assembly GCA_030179655.1. NCBI lineage: Eukaryota > Metazoa > Arthropoda > Insecta > Diptera > Drosophilidae > Scaptomyza > Scaptomyza flava. Next base: position 552,370 of record JARNME010000199.1, read on the forward strand.
ACTGCCTACTTTTAGGCATGAACATACCGCCCCCCTTGCAGCATCATGCAAAAAAAAAAAAAAGAATCCAAAGGAGAACGGATTGAGTGGAGCCACGGAACCAAAATATTATTGGTGGGCGCATGAGCCGGATAGCATCCAACCGAAAACTTTGTTCTGGGCCAACGGCCCTTCTTGGCTTGGGATCAATCCTGGCAGGATAATCTCGGGATAAAGATCAGCGCCCAACACGATGCTGGTCATGCTTGGCCGGAACCAATACTCATCCGCTAAGGCGATGTTGGCCGTGCCCGGACGTAGCTGTTCCGCTATGGGCTGTTGGGGGTGCGAATCCTGGTCGGCATCACCTGCAGAATGATGTCCTTTGAAAAATCCGAGGAGCGTGATTCGATAACAGCCGTGCAAGCCCCCTCATTGCCGACCCAGGTGACGGAAAGCCCGAAGGCCGTTGCCAAGGACGTGTCAATTCGGCTTAGAGGGCAGCACGGGTCGACCACTGCACGCGTGTCGAAGGTTTTGGAGCCCGTATCAACACGAATGCTCACGGTTGGCAGCACCGTCTAGCGTTGGTGCTCCAGGATTGACGAGAGCGATAGTGTGGCTCTCCCTGTGGTGGAAGGACGAGGTGGGACCTGTCGGGCAGGTAGTGTCGCTCGGGTGGGTGGTGGTGAGCGGGGATATGCAGCATAGAATGATGATCTCCCTGGCACACATGGCACCGATCTTCACGCCGGCACGTTGCCCCCGAATGTTGATGTGCGAGGCATTTAGGGCAGTACTTATTTATGAGTACCGCCCGTAATCTCTTTTCGGGTGCCAGATGCCTAAAGAGCTGGCATTTCCGAAGAGCGTGAGCTCCGCGGCACACGCGGCATCGGAATGATGCCGTTCCTATTGAGCTTTTGTTAGTGTGTGGTTTACGAGGTTTCATACTGCTGCGTAATGAAAAAAAGAGCGAGGCGGAGATTAGGACTTGTAGGATTAAATGATATTAAGACCGGTTGCCGGTCTCTATTGGAAGCAATATCAGCTTCGCGATTGGACGCTTGATGATGCCGCGGGCAGTCAAGACGTCGACTACTCGGACCTTGAGGTCGACATCAGGATACGTGTTCTGGATGCGCCCTAGACGCCATTCGTTAGCTGGGAGATTATCTTCTTTGAGAATGACCAAATCATTGGGTTGGAGGTCTCGCGATGGCATCTGCCATTTATTTCTTTTGTGGAGTTCCTTGAGATATTCCTCTTTCCATCGAAGGCAAAAATGCTGGTGAAGGGACTTAAGACGCTGCCAGCGATTCAAAATAGACGCTGCGTTTGCGCCAATTTCTGGCTCAGCGTTGGATAGGAGTGGACCCCCAACCAGGAAGTGACCCGGGCTCAATGCCAGCAGATCGGTCGGGTCTTTGGACATTGGCGAAATTGGACGTGAATTCAAGCAGCCTCTACTTTGGAAAGCAGAGTTGATAGCTCCTCGAAAGTATGCTTGAATGTAACCGTGGATTTGTAGAAGAGAGTTTTAAAACTCTTCACCCCAGCTTCCCATAAACCACCCATGTGTGGGGCAGAAGGAGGGTTGAAGTGCCAGGATAAATTTTGGTAGCTATACTTGGAAAGCACGAGGTTCCTTGTAGCCTCAAGAAACTCACACGACAGGACCTTGGCAGCTCCGACAAATGTTTTTCCATTATCAGAGTGCATTGTCGCTGGACACCCACGCCTTGCTATGAATCTAGCAAATTCTGCTAAGAACTTTTCGGTCGTGAGGTCCGAAGTAGCTTCTAAGTGGATTGCTTTGGTGCTAAAACACTCAAAGACGCACACGTACCCCTTGGTTATAAGACATGCTCGGCCTGTATAATTCTTTTTATCAAAGGGGCCGGCAAAGTCAACACCGGTATGTGTGAAGGGGCGCGAAAAAGCAGTACGGTGAGCAGGTAGCTCTCCCATGAGTTGGGTCTGAAGCTTTTTGCATTGGATTATGCAAACCTTATAGGAATGAATCTTGGACTTCACCAACACCTTGAGTTTAGGGATCCAGTATTTTGATCGGATGAGGTGCATCATCAGCTGACTGCCGCCATGCATCGAGATCTGATGCGTGAAGCTTACGAGAAGGCGAGAGTACAAACATGAGTAGGGCAGTATAACTGGGTGACGCTCATCATAATTGAGAGTTTCACTGGATCGGATGCGACCGCAGGCCCGAATAACGCCGTGTTGGTCTAAAAACGGGTTAAGGTTAAGCAGGCTGCTGGAGCGTGGGACTGATTTCTCTTGGAGTAACCCCTTATACTCTCCCGGATACTCAACCCTTTGTACGAGAGTGATCAGTTGATTTTGAGCTTTGGAGAGCTATTTATGATGCAAATCTACTGAGCATGGCTCTGCGCTTCCCTTACAGCGCGTTATAAAACGGAGTACATAGGCAAACACGCGTATAGCTTTTCCGAACTTAGAAATCGTTCGAGAAAGCTGAATGCGGAACTAGCGCCGCCACATTGACCTGGATCGGACGCTGCTCCAGTTCCGTGTCGAGAGGGACTTCTATGGAGGCTGTCCATTGCTGTTGCGCAACTTGCAACCATTCTGGTCCGTGCCACCACAGTGAATTGCCAAGTAATTCAATTGCTGACACTCCCCTGCTCACGAGGTCAGCTGGATTGGACTCGGATCTTACGTGGCGCCACTGCTTGTAATCTGTAGCCTGAGTAATTCTGGTTACCCTATTCGCCACAAAGGTTGACCAGGCTCGCAAAGTGGTCGAGGAATTCGTGCCACTTCGAAATAAGGTCATCGGGTAGCGGATCATCCCATCCTAGTTCCCTGAGCCATGTTTCTTGCATGAATATCTTGGCTCGGACAGTGACTGGCGCTAACCAACCAGCGGAATCGAAAAGCTTTGCAATCTGTGAGAGAACTTCTCGTTTTGAAATAAGTGAGTTCGTCGGAAACTGGGAAGGTGAAAAGAAGAACTCATCAGAGTCTGCTTTCCATCGAATAACGAGAGTTTTTGCAGCACTGGCTACTTCTATCTCGCGGAAGTCGGATCTAAGGCGATGCTGCTCTGGGATGACTTTGAGCAAGTTATTTTTATTGGAAGTCCACTTTCTAAGTGGAAGCCCTGCGGATTCAAGTGCATTAGAAAGTTCGGATATGCATTGCACAGCACAACTCTTAGAGTGAGCGCCTGCTAGCACTTCATCAACATACACATAATTGGATATAATGTCACTTGCTAGGGGGTAGCGACACTGCACATCTTTAGCTAGTTGCTGCAGTACTCTGATCGCTAGGAATGGGGCACAGTTCACTCCAAATGTGACTGTGTTCAGCTCGAAGCTCATTGTCTTTGGTTCAGAAGAGGATTCTTTGGTATGGAGTGTGTTTGGGATCCACCAGGATTTGTCTATACATTTTGGTGATGTCTGCGTTAAACACGTACTCAAAGAATCGCCATTTAAGGATCTGTTTAGTCAGATCCGATTGGAGAACGGGTCCCGGATGTAGGACGTAAGGCGTCGTTGAAACTTTTGCCGTTTGTAGACGGACTGGAGGCGTTAAACACAACGCGAAGCTTTGTAGTGGTGCTATCTGGCTTATAGACAGCATGGTGCGGAAGATAAAAGTTGCCTGAGCCGTTTGTAGGGGGGACTGGTCTCATATGACCAAGGTCCGAATACTCCTGAAGGACCTTATCGTACTGCTCTTTGAGGGAGGCGTTCTCGTTTAAACGATTCTCGTTGCGAAGGAGCTGAGCCAGTGCGATAGATCTTGAATGACCTAAGTCGATGGATTCAGGATTCTTAAAAGGGAGGGTGACAACATATCTACCACTTTCGTTTCTGACGATTGTCTGCTGAAACAACTTCTCACAAACTGCATCGGACTCCTTTATCAGTTTGACTAGGATATCATCCACCTCCCAAAAGCAGTATTGAGGGAAGGACATCAGCCCCAATAGGACATCTATTTGGGAACTCTTATAAAAAGTGGGGTCTGAGCTGTATATTTTGTTCCCAAAGAACATACTTGGATTATAGCCGTGCCGAGGAGAACGCTATGTGTGCTTGCCGAGAAGTAATTTTGGACCGTCGTTTGTGGGTGAGAAGTGGACTGTATATTGACTGGAGTGTCCAAAACTGTTCCAGAACCACCTGTTTGGCAATTCGTTGGATGATGAAGGAGACTGTTATGACGCCTCTTGCAAGTATGGCAATTGTGCGCACTAGTGCAATCTTTGAGGTGGTGACATCTGGCGAAACAATTTAGGCACAGCTTGCGCTGTTTTATAGTGTCGGATCGATCTTGAACAGACATTTGTAAACATTTAGGACACGTACGGATTGGATGGTTTTCTTTTGCGCAAAGCTTGCAAGTCTGAATCTTGGCAGTGACTTTGGCTTCAAAGGAGCTCACTCTTTTGGAAGGGACTTCTTTTTTTGTAGCTTCAAACGCCAGCTGAGGAGCTACCTGGGGCCGTACATCTTCAATTGCTTCTAAAGTTCGGTACCGCTCTAACAAGAAATTATTTAGCTCACCCCAAGTCGGAATATCTGCAGTACTATGGAGAGACTGTTCCCACAGTGATAAAGTGAGTTAAGGAAGTCTTGAGGAACACATGAAAACAAGGATGCAATCCCAATTCTCAGTGGAGATATTGGAGAGTTCTAGAGCCGATAGGCACCCTTGGATGGTGCTCTGTAAATCCTTTAATGCGGCTGCAGAATCGTGAGAAATGGGTTGTACATTGAACAGAATTCGAAGTTGACTGTTGACTAACAGTCTTTTGTTTTCAAACCTGTTGACGAGCGCTTGCCATGCTGACGCAAACCCATCATTTGTGAGAGGGGATTTGGAAACGATAGCCTTAGCATCGCCACTCGTCTTTGAGTTTAAGTGGAATAGGTTTTCGACTGGGGTAAGACTTGGATTGTTGATATACACCGCTGTGGAAATGTCCCGGAACGTAGGCCATTTCAAATAGTCTCCGGAAAAGATTTCGGTGTCAACAGGCGGTAAGCGGCAGCCTCTCGGCTGAAAGGCAACATTTGGACCCGGAATTGGAACCGAAGCGTTCTCAATTTGTTCGCTAAGCATGGATGCACAACGCTCGTACGCCCCATACCAATGGTCATATTTCGAATGGAGGATTGCGGTGTGGGTAACATTGCTGTGTTCTTCAGATTCGGAGAGCGCTCTTGAACAGCGCTCGAATTCCTGCTCGTTCGTCCCACAAGGTCCGAATCTGTTCTTGTCTGACTTTGAGCGTGTGCAGTGACATGTCGGAATTGGAGGCGAATTTAGACAAAAATGACTCCGTTGTCAATTGCTTAGGGGTGTGTTGAAATAAAAATCCAAAGGCAGGAAGCACGTCGTTCTTTCTTCACTAATATTTTTCAACTAAATATACATGTTGCGAAAGTTAACTTGCCTAGCTTACATATTACATTGTTGCTGACATGAGGTGGATTTGCAATGTCTGCAGAGAGAAGGTAAGAGAGCGGTAACTCCTTGTTCGCTGCCTACTTTTAGGCTTGAACATACCACCCCCCTTGCAGCATCATGCAAAAAAAAAAAAAAGAATCCAAAGGAGAACGGATTGAGTGGAGCCACGGAACCAAAATATTATTGGTGGGCGCATGAGCCGGATAGCATCCAACCGAAAACTTTGTTCTGGGCCAACGGCCCTTCTTGGCTTGGGATCAATCCTGGCAGGATAATTTCGGGATAAAGATCAGCGCCCAACACGATGCTGGTCATGCTTGGCCGGAACCAATACTCATCCGCTAAGGCGATGTTGGCCGTGCCCGGACGTAGCTGTTCCGCTATGGGCTGTTGGGGGTGCGAATCCTGGTCGGCATCACCTGCAGAATGATGTCCTTTGAAAAATCCGAGGAGCGTGATTCGATAACAGCCGTGCAAGCCCCCTCATTGCCGACCCAGGTGACGGAAAGCCCGAAAGCCGTTGCCAAGGACGTGTCAATTCGGCTTAGAGGGCAGCACGGGTCGACCACTGCACGCGTGTCGAAGGTTTTGGAGCCCGTATCAACACGAATGCTCACGGTTGGCAGCACCGTCTAGCGTTGGTGCTCCAGGATTGACGAGAGCGATAGTGTGGCTCTCCCTGTGGTGGAAGGACGAGGTGGGACCTGTCGGGCAGGTAGTGTCGCTCGGGTGGGTGGTGGTGAGCGGGGATATGCAGCATAGAATGATGATCTCCCTGGCACACATGGCACCGATCTTCACGCCGGTACGTTGCCCCCGAATGTTGATGTGCGAGGCATTTAGGGCAGTACTTATTTATGAGTACCGCCCGTAATCTTTTTTCGGGTGCCAGATGCCTGAAGCGCTGGCATTTCCGAAGAGCGTGAACTCCGCGGCACACGCGGCATCGGAAGCAATATCAGCTTCGCGATTGGACGCTTGACGATGCCGCGGGCAGTCAAGACGTCGACTACTCGGACCTTGAGGTCGACATCAGGATACGTGTTCTGGATGCGACCTAGACGCCATTCGTTAGCTGGGAGATTATCTTCTTTGATAATGACCAAATCATTGGGTTGGAGGTCTCGCGATGGCATCTGCCATTTATTTCTTTTGTGGAGTTCCTTGAGATATTCCTCTTTCCATCGAAGGCAAAAATGCTGGTGAAGGGACTTAAGACGCTGCCAGCGATTCAAAATAGACGCTGCGTTTGCGCCAATTTCTGGCTCAGCGTTGGATAGGAGTGGACCCCCAACCAGGAAGTGACCCGGGCTCAATGCCAGCAGATCGGTCGGGTCTTTGGACATTGGCGAAATTGGACGTGAATTCAAGCAGCCTCTACTTTGGAAAGCAGAGTTGATAGCTCCTCGAAAGTATGCTTGAATGTAACCGTGGATTTGTAGAAGAGAGTTTTAAAACTCTTCACCCCAGCTTCCCATAAACCACCCATGTGTGGGGCAGAAGGAGGGTTGAAGTGCCAGGATAAATTTTGGTAGCTATACTTGGAAAGCACGAGGTTCCTTGTAGCCTCAAGAAACTCACACGACAGGACCTTGGCAGCTCCGACAAATGTTTTTCCATTATCAGAGTGCATTGTCGCTGGACACCCACGCCTTGCTATGAATCTAGCAAATTCTGCTAAGAACTTTTCGGTCGTGAGGTCCGAAGTAGCTTCTAAGTGGATTGCTTTGGTGCTAAAACACTCAAAGACGCACACGTACCCCTTGGTTATAAGACATGCTCGGCCTGTATAATTCTTTTTATCAAAGGGGCCGGCAAAGTCAACACCGGTATGTGTGAAGGGGCGCGAAAAAGCAGTACGGTGAGCAGGTAGCTCTCCCATGAGTTGGGTCTGAAGCTTTTTGCATTGGATTATGCAAGCCTTATAGGAATGAATCGTGGACTTCAACAACACCTTGAGTTTAGGGATCCAGTATTTTGATCGGATGAGGTGCATCATCAGCTGACTGCCGCCATGCATCGAGATCTGATGCGTGAAGCTTACGAGAAGGCGAGAGTACAAACATGAGTAGGGCAGTATAACTGGGTGACGCTCATCATAATTGAGAGTTTCACTGGATCGGATGCGACCGCAGGCCCGAATAACGCCGTGTTGGTCTAAAAACGGGTTAAGGTTAAGCAGGCTGCTGGAGCGTGGGACTGATTTCTCTTGGAGTAACCCCTCATACTCTCCCGGATACTCAACCCTTTGTACGAGAGTGAGCTTTGGAGAGCTATTTATGATGCAAATCTACTGAGCATGGCTCTGCGCTTCCCTTACAGCCCGTTATAAAACGGAGTACATAGGCAAACACGCGTATAGCTTTTCCGAACTTAGAAAATCGTTCGAGAAAGCTGAATGCGGAACTAGCGCCGCCACATTGACCTGGATCGGACGCTGCTCCAGTTCCGTGTCGAGAGGGACTTCTATGGAGGCTGTCCATTGCTGTTGCGCAACTTGCAACCATTCTGGTCCGTGCCACCACAGTGAATTGCCAAATAATTCAATTGCTGACACTCCCCTGCTCACGAGGTCAGCTGGATTGGACTCGGATCTTACGTGGCGCCACTGCTTGGAATCTGTAGCCTGAGTATATATACTATACGATTGGAGAACGGGTCCCGGATGTAGGACGTAAGGCGTCGTTGAAACTTTTGCCGATTGTAGACGGACTGGAGGCGTTAAACACAACGCGAAGCTTTGTAGTGGTGCTATCTGGCTTATAGACAGCATGGTGCGGAAGATAAAAGTTGCCTGAGCCGTTTGTAGGGGGGACTGGTCTCATATGACCAAGGTCCGAATACTCCTGAAGGACCTTATCGTACTGCTCTTTGAGGGAGGCGTTCTCGTTTAAACGATTCTCGTTGCGAAGGAGCTGAGCCAGTGCGATAGATCTTGAATGACCTAAGTCGATGGATTCAGGATTCTTAAAAGGGAGGGTGACAACATATCTACCACTTTCGTTTCTGACGATTGTCTGCTGAAACAACTTCTCACAAACTGCATCGGACTCCTTTATCAGCTTGACTGGGATATCCTCCACCTCCCAAAATTTCGTGAGAAGTTTCTCTAACCTAACTTCTTGGCTGTGCGAAATTCGAGTGGAGAAAGACGAAAAGACTTTGGTGCCAGTGTTGGAAAAAGGACCCGTGATGGTCCAGCCAAAGATCGTTTCCTGGCCTAAAAGGGTACTACAAATATTGGTATAGGACCCTTAAGCAGTATTGAGGGAAGGACATCAGCCCCAATAGGACATCTATTTGGGAACTCTTATAAAAAGTGGGGTCTGAGCTGTATATTTTGTTCCCAAAGAACATACTTGGATTATAGCCGTGCCGAGGAGAACGCTATGTGTGCTTGCCGAGAAGTAATTTTGGACCGTCGTTTGTGGGTGAGAAGTGGACTGTATATTGACTGGAGTGTCCAAAACTGTTCCAGAACCACCTGTTTGGCAATTCGTTGGATGATGAAGGAGACTGTTATGACGCCTCTTGCAAGTATGGCAATTGTGCGCACTAGTGCAATCTTTGAGGTGGTGACATCTGGCGAAACAATTTAGGCACAGCTTGCGCTGTTTTATAGTGTCGGATCGCTCTTGAACAGACATTTGTAAACATTTAGGACACGTACGGATTGGATGGTTTTCTTTTGCGCAAAGCTTGCAAGTCTGAATCTTGGCAGTGACTTTGGCTTCAAAGGAGCTCGCTCTTTTGGAAGGGACTTCTTTTTTTGTAGCTTCAAACGCCAGCTGAGGAGCTACCTGGGGCCGTACATCTTCAATTGCTTCTAAAGTTCGGTACCGCTCTAACAAGAAATTATTTAGCTCACCCCAAGTCGGAATATCTGCAGTACTATGGAGAGACTGTTCCCAGAGTGATAAAGTGAGTTAAGGAAGTCTTGAGGAACACATGAAAACAAGGATACAATCCCAATTCTCATTCAATATTGGAGAGTTCTAGAGCCGATAGGCACCCTTGGATGGTGCTCTGTAAATCCTTTAATGCGGCTGTAGAATCGTAAGAAATGGGTTGTACATTGAACAGAATTCGAAGTTGACTGTTGACTAACAGTCTTTTGTTTTCAAACCTGTTGACGAGCGCTTGCCATGCTGACGCAAACCCATCATTTGTGAGAGGGGATTTGGAAACGATAGCCTTAGCATCGCCACTCGTCTTTGAGTTTAAGTGGAATAGGTTTTCGACTGGGGTAAGACTTGGATTGTTGATATACACCGCTGTGGAAATGTCCCGGAACGTAGGCCATTTCAAATAGTCTCCGGAAAAGACTTCGGTGTCAACAGGCGGTAAGCGGCAGCCTCTCGGCTGAAAGGCAACATTTGGACCCGGAATTGGAACCGAAGCGTTCTCAATTTGTTCGCTAAGCATGGATGCACAACGCTCGTACGCCACATACCAATGGTCATATTTCGAATGGAGGATTGCGGTGTGGGTAACATTGCTGTGTCCCTCAGATTCGGAGAGCGCTCTTGAACAACGCTCGAATTCCTGCTCGTTCTTGTCCCACAAGGTCCGAATCTGTTCTTGTCTGACTTTGAGCGTGTGCAGTGACATGTCGGAATTGGAGGCGAATTTAGACTCAAACTGACTGAGACGATCGGTCACGGAAATGAATGTGGTTAAAGTAAACATACTTTGCATTTTTAGTTTCTGACCGACGAATCTAGTAATTAGCGGCGGGACTGTATCTGGACACTTTGCAGATGTGGACGCTACGAATGTATTTGGATCGGAACTAGATCGTTTATGGAGCCCGGAAGGAACGGCAAGGAAGTTATTTTTATCCTTGACCCCGTCAATGGGCATGCTAGGATCTTAAGGACGATATACACATATGCCAATAAAAACAGAACAGTTCGGAACGGTGCACAAAATAAATAAACGTATTTTTTTATGAATGCGAATTAGGGATTTCTTATTAAATAAACACGATTTATTTAATAACCTCGAAACGATAAATCACGAGCATATAAAAATATGAACGTCGGATGCGGAACGGAGTTGTGATGCTAAACGATGAAACCGTTTGGTATTTATCGATATCGATCTCGCCGATAGTTTTAGCATACGAATGTTATTACAAAGAACTTGCAATGCTTTTTAATAAATTATGAATAAATGACGTATGTAGTATTTAATGGGTTAAATTAGTTGTAATTGTGTTTGTGATCGGCCGCCTTATTGAAAATGTATATTTATTTGTCTCTTTGTGTTGTAGGCGGCCAGATATTATTGTGTTATATTTTGTTGTTATTATTTATGTGCATGTGCAAGTCCAGTGTATTGAAAGTGGAATATGGAATAATAACAATAATTTGTAATAATGTAAATAATTTTTTTTTTTATATAAAAAAAATATTAAATAATATTTATGAAGTAATTTATATACCACAATTTCAGAAAGGTTATTAAAAAAAAAATAAATAAAAAAAATAAGCGAAATGAAAAAATATTTGACAAGTTAAATGGGAAAAAGTGTATACCCCATTTGTTGGAAAACAGACAGGGTATCACAAACCGTTGGCTACTGACATCTGTTGCTTGGACAGCCAACGATAACGGCTTGGAGTCAGCGACCAACTTATGTATGTACGTTCACTTTTCAATGCATATACAAATGCAAATATGCCGTCGAAAAAAATTTTTTTTTTTTTTTTCGCGATGGAAAAATTATTACATGAAATTATTTATTATGTGGAATAATAATAATAGTATGTGATAATGTAAAGGAGAAAAGAAATAATTAAAAAAAAATTTTTTTTTTTAATAAAAAATTTATATAATATTTATGACGTAATTTATATACCCCAATTCTGAAAGGGTATTTAAAAAAATAAATAACAAAAAAAAAAAGCAAAAAAGTTATGTGACGAGTTGATTGAAAAAAGATAGGGTGTCACAAACCGTTGGTTACTGACATCTGTTGCTTGGACAGCCAACGATAACGGCTTGGAGTCAGTGACCAACGTATGTATGTATGTGAGTTTGCCGGCATATGCTTGTAAATATGTAAGTACGTTCACTTTGCAATGCATATGCAAAAGCAATTATGCTGGCTGAGTTTTTTTTGACGCGATGGAAAAATATTATATGTGGATATAATTTATGCACTTGCCCTTTTATGTGGGCGTTAATGACCTGAACGGAGTGTTCTGAGAGCAAGCATCATCTGTGGTCTCTGATCGGAAAATTCCAACGATGCTTGCTGTGCTGATCTTAAAGAGTATCCGGCTCGAAGGACCAATGATTATGGGGTAGGCTGGGTTTTCCGGGTTGTGGTGGTGGCTTTAAAAATGACTCCGTTGCCGCTTGCTTAGGGGTGTGTTGAAATAAAAATCCAAAGGCAGGAAGCACGTCGTTCTTTCTTCACTTATATTTTTCAACTAAATATACATGTTGCGAACGTTAACTAGCCTAGCTTATATATTACATTGTTGCTGACATGAGGTGGACTTGCAATGTCTGCAGAGAGAAGGTAAGAGAGCGGTAACTGTTTGTTCACTGCCTACTTTTAACATACAAATAACATCAGTCTGCAATTTGTCCTGAAAACCCTTGATTACAAACGAAGTAAATGTTAACAAGTTAGTGGTAGTAGATTTTTGTTGCTGGCACGGTGAAATAACAGATTTGCAAAGGTGTTGAAGATGGGAGGTTATTACTTTTTCAAAAATCTTAGGAATAGCAGACAACTTGGAGATACCCCTTTAGTTTTAAACTTTAGATTTGTTTCCATTTTTATGGAGAGGAATAAAAAATGACTCTTTTTAAATTTTTGGAAAGGAGCCTAACTCCAGGGACAAGTTAAACATTTTAAGCAACGGCTTTAAAAGACCATGAGCGCAGTGTCCAAGCACACAGCTTGGCACTCCGTCAGGTCCTGGGGAAAATTAAGAGTTCAAAACATGTAGATTATTTAAAAGTGAGTTTTCAGTGATTTTCAGTCCAAAGATGCGATTCGAGCCATTAGCCTGATAAGGGTTAGGCAAACCGACTTGAGATTGAAATGAACTATAAGTCGTTTGAAAAATTGGGCAAATATATTTTCAATCTCCTGATCAGAATTGGCCTTCGTTTCCTCAAAGATTACCTTCGTTGGGAGTGTCGATGACCTTCGCTTCGCATTAAAAAAATCAAAAAATCGCTTTGGATCCTGCTGAAACTGTAATCTACACCGAGTCAGGTAATTCTTATAACAACAGCAATCAAGTATTCAGAATATGCTACCGATGAGCCGATTTTTCTAAATCTCTTATAGAGTTTAGATTTTCGATTTTGAGAATTGTCAACTCTCGTAAATTAATCAACAGCTCCAACGTAGGATGGCATAAGTCTTCGGGATAAGATATATGCTGGGAACGGGAAACGGATGAAGATGATGAATCCAAAACAAAAATCAGATCAAGCATTTTATCAAGAGAATTTGGGAAAACATTAATATGTCTCAAAGACATCCCAAGTAAGTCGATTAAAAATTCATTCGGGGCCGTGGGATCCAAGTAGCTTCAGTAATGTTGAAATCACCAAGAACAACAAAAAAATCGCGATCAGAAAGCAAGGCAGAGACAGAAAGAATAGCAGATAGATGTGTCTCATAGATAGAAAGATCAGAGGAAGGAGGTATATAGGAACAAGTGATAAAACTGTTAATACCGTTATTATTTAGCTTTACAGCAATAAAGTCTATATCAAAAGAACTATCTAATACGACTGTTTCAGAAGGAAAGTCTACGTTCACAGCAATAAGCACTCCACCACCACGCCAAAGAGTACGGTCCTTTCTATAAATAGAATATGTACTACATAGAATTTCGGAATTGAGAATGTCTTGCCTTAACCACGTTTCAGTAAAGCCAATGACATGGAAAGGGAAAGAAAGACTATTAAGGTATAAACTAGTGAGTTTACTACAAAGACCTCTTACATTCTGATAGCCAAGTAAGAAGGAGGATGTTAGTTTTTTGAACTATCATTAATTGGGAGAGTTAACTTAGAACCAACCACCGGAAGGGGAGATACAATCGGGGGCCGATTTTTTTTCTTGCAGTATACTCTTTCACAGTTATGTGTTCTGGCCAAATTCTTTGCAGCATATAGTGCAAAAATCTTGATTCGAAACATTGATTTTAAAACACGAAATGTTCCGATCATAAGCAAATTTGATATTCTCCGCCGTGAAATTGGCATTCGATTTGGCCTTGATATAGACCTTGACATCATCTGATGTTAAATCAGAGAGAAGCCTTGAAACAAATATTGTTTTTAAGGTGGAACAGCAACACATTTTTAATTATATCCTCCACTGAGGCCGGTTTGGAAGACTCAGTCTCGGATAATTGAATATTTGGCTCTTTAGGTTTCATAGAGTTTTTTTGTAGATTAACATCAACACTACTAACCACCAGTGCTGCCAACTATCGATTACAAAAAAGGCTAGATCGACCAAAAAACAAGGGAAAAAAACGAATAAAAATAATTTAAGAAGGACAGAAAAAGAGGACACAAAATTACATCGCTTTTCGTACGAAGTTTGTAATTCGTTTAATAAATATTATAATAATTTCAAAGCTGCATCGATTATATCGTTTTCTTCGTCTTCTGCGTATTTTTCTTCTGCAACGTACGCTGCACTTGTGCCAATCATTTTAAAAATTTTCTCGGGTATACCGTAGATTTGGCAGCATTTGTTATGTCGACGTTATCCGAATCTTGAATGTAAAGATTTCAATTTTATTTATATTGCAATTTAATAAAAACAAGTCTTACCGTATGGACAAAATAGCCTTTAACGTTTCCGTTTGGAGAGAATTCCGTAGCTTCGTTTTTACTAAGATCACCTGGCTAAACACACGCTCCAACTCTGCGTTCGACCATGGCAGCGACAAAATGTTTAGAGCAAACGTGGCAATCTGGAAAAACGTGCTGTTTCCTGCAGAGTCTTGATATTTTCCACTTTGGCCCAAAACATAAGAGTGTTGTCTATGCACTGCCATTTCACCAAATGAATGTTTGCATATTGTGTGAGAATTTTTTCAATGTCGTCAAACTTAACATTGAAAAGTTCTAACACTTTACAAATTGGTTTTTTGTGTGCTGCTAAGCAATTTTCCACAGAAAACATATCAATATGTTTTAAAATTTCAAAATTTTCGGGCAATCTAAAATTAAAAAAATTAATAATAAAGAAAATGCTGATATCTTTACACTTAATTGCAGATAGCGGAAATTGGCTTACCTGCGCTTTTATTGATTTATGAGTTCAACAACAAACTCAGTGCAGCCAAAACGAATCTCACTTGCATCGCTGTCCTTGAGCTTATGTTTGAAAGCCTTCAATTTACGCTCAAACTCATAGCAATCCCTTTCTACGTGAGCTGTTAAATCATCACATAGAATGTCGATTGAATTGTCTGGCGGAATCACTTTAGATTTTAATAGCTGAATGCCAAAGATTAAATCACTTAAGAGCTTAGTTGGATTTGCTTCTTTGCTTTGAAAGCTTTTGTTAATGCGCTGCTTTTCTTCAAGAATAGGTTTTAGAAATAAAAAGTACAAATGGATGACATCGTCGCCACCTAGTGTCGCAAACTCGCGGAATCTTGAGTGGTGCCTAAAGTTAACAATAATAAGGTAAGTGAACACACATTGGGACGAACACGGACATTGTTGAAACATATTTTAGTTAGTCGTCATATAAGGAAACAATATAAAAATTGCTCCAAGTTTACCTTATCAATATTTATGCACTGGTATAATTGCCTATAAGCAATTTGTCTGCTGTAGCTTTTAGAAAAATAGGCGTACGTCTCACTCACAATAAACTCCAGGGACTCTGGTAAGATCTGCTTACATGCTGCGTTTACCGCCAATTGCACCGATTGCACATTTAATTAATATCAGGGAGAAAGTAAACTTCTTTAGTTCGGTGTACACACTTCTCTTGTTACCAACCATGACACTTGCATTGTCAGTTCCAATGCCTATTAGGTTGCATATGGGTAGCTTAAGACGTTTAAGCTCTGCACGCAAACTATCAGTGATAGTTAAAGCGTCTCCACTTTCAATTTGTAACATAGACAAAAAAGTGGATACAATTTGTGAGCGTTGAGCACTTTAGTAGATTATAGCTACACCTAAAATGTATTAGATTATTTTAAAATATTCGAGTACGTGAAATGAGTTTGAATTTACCTAGAACTTTCGTGATGCTTATATCCGTTGACTCATCAACCAGAAGGCTGAATTTGGCATCGCCTATGTCGCATCGAAGATCTTCTTCAAAATGTGCAGCCACACTTTGTGCGGTGCAACTTTACCGGTGCGGTAGTTTTGTCGCCAAAGTGGCTGTTGCACAACTCACTTAAATGGTCGACCGGTGAAGTGGCAGCATGTTGGGCAATAAACATCGCCAACGCCGCTTCCTGGACAGCCGTTTCGTTCCTTGACAGTGGTTGGAACAGAATCTTGTTTTGTTGATTAAATGGCAATGCATTGCTCAGGTGCTTTTTTGTTGCCATATGAGCAAGAATTTGGTCAACTTTTGTGTTGATACTGCATTTGCAATATTTGCAATAGGCTTTAAATTGGTCAGCAGAATCCCGGCACAACCAATTTTTGAAGTCAGCGTGGTTCAACCACGATTCTCGAAACTTTTGCTTGTACATTTCCTTGGGCATTTTGATTTATGTTACTCCCGCTCTTTGCTCGAATATTAAGTGGATGGGATTCACCAAACTTTAGCCGATACGATTATTTTACAAGTGAATGGCATTAATACAATCGATAGACAAGTACAAAAAGTTAGAGATGGCCTTATTCCCTACACCGTAATATTGGCAATATTTTGTAAATAAAAAAAAACGATATTACTTAAAAAAGGACAGATTTCCGGATAGGGGATGTTTGGTTATTTTTCCAGCTGACGTAGTTTGAAAAAGGATAGATTTGTCCGGAAAAAGGCTGCTATGGCAGCACTGGCCCAGCACATTGCTCATGAGCAACATTTGTGCACATCCAGCAGCAGACAAAACCCATTTTTGAGTTTGCGCGGACTTGGCATTTCGCATAGCAGCAAGCATACATTTTTATTGAGTTTATTAAAAGAATATAATAAATAAGTAAAAAATGAATATGAAACAAGCAAGAAGGCTTCAGTTGGCAGAGCCCGACTAGAAGATACCCTGAACCCAGTTGCAATATATAAATTAAATTTATGTAAGACTTTGGTAAACTGACTTAGCTTCAATCGATTAAATTCGATATCTCCGGTGTTTCTCAACCGATTTGGACGAAATTTTCAGAAAAGTTCTATCATTACCCATTACGTCAACCCTCATTTTTAGATTTTCCAAATTCGATATTTTATTGTTATCGATATTATGTGTATATCGGAAACCAGAATAGTTATCGACAATTTGAAGCAAACTCGTTCTGCTCATGGTATAGGAGAACTTATATACAAAATTTGAAGTCTCTAGCTCTTGTAGTCTCTGAGACCAACGCGTTCATACAGACGGACAGACAGACAGACAGACAGACAGACAGACAGACAGACAGACAGACAGACAGACAGACGAACAGACGGATAGACAGACCAAATGGCTATATCGTCTTGGCTGTTGATGCTGATCAAGAATATATACACTTTATGGGGTCGGAGATGCTTCCATCTGCCTGTTACATACTTTTGCACAAAACCATTATACCAGTTTTTACCGATTTTATGGGTTAAGGGTATAAAAAAAATTTCGCTGCAGAAAATTGTTATTAATAAAATACAGGTCCACCGTAATGTGCGAATAGCAAAGCTACAAACAAAACTTACTTCACAGCTTCACAAATAAAAACTGCGCGAGCGCGACCTCCGAAAGCCACAACCAACGGAATAAACTTTGACCTCGACCAACACAAAAGAGCGTGTTAGAGTAAATGATCAAGAAACGGTTTAATGCACTGGGAGCGGAGCGCTTGAAAAAAATTAAAGAGAGAGAGTGAGCGTAAAAACACAAAAACAAAACAAAAGCAGGCGGCAGCAAGTTGAGCAAATTTTTCAGTATGCTGGACTGCAGTTTGTTGTTGTGCTTGGATACACTTTTAAACAAATGCAAATTAAATCGTTAATTTACTGTCCACTTTGGGTTTAGGCAAACCGCCAAAACACAAAGTCACAAAACTATAAGTTAACACAAAGACGCGAAATTAATAGCAGAAATAAAACGCACAATAGTAAAAAAAAGCGAAGCGCTTAAAAAAAAACACGTCCGGTGCGTTGCAAAGCAAGACGACGATGTCAGCAGAGATAATAGCAATATCAGAAGCAGTAGAACTGATAATCGAAACTATAAAAAAGAAAAATAGACAACAACAATTTATCATTTGCACAGACTCCCTATCATCTCTAGACGCAATAGCAAACATTAATAATACCGATTTATATCCCTCAAACCTAAGATCACTTCTCACTAAACACTCACCAAAAATAAAAGGGAATGAATTTGCAGACCAAAACGCAAAAATGGCATTACAAATCTCCCTAATAATAACAACAAACTTAAGCACCAAGGACTTAGACAAATATATGAAGAACAAACTGACTCTAGCTCAAAGTTTTTAAAAGGTGCAAAAGGGGGCTGCATATATATCCATGTTATAAATGAGTGTACTCTTCTAAGTGACCTTAACTCTTTCAAACCTGGCTTCTTGCCTGGTCCTGATGGGGTGCCAGGTTGTATGCTTAGATACTGTACCCTAACATAAGTTATTTAACTTGTCGGTTGACTCAACTGTGTTTCCTGCTATATGGAAAGAATCTTTCATCATTCAACTCAATAAAAATTCTTCTAAGTTGTCCAATGGTCCGTCATTCTTATACCCCGATTCCACTAGAGCAAGATGCAAGTATGTAATTGGTATTCGAAGATGCCGCATCTTTTTGTATTAGAATCCCATTTGTACAATGGGAATCTTATTCAAATTTTCCCCGTTGGTCGGCTGCATTCCCAGTTGGTTCGAAACCGACCAACTGGGAATGTTAGAAGTTAACATTACAGAGCACTGAACAGAGCTTAAACATAGTCGATAGTATTAAATTTGTAATCGATACTTTGTTTAAACAGTGCCAATTCGAGTAAAAGAGCTTGTCATCAAGTGCCTGTCCAAGCAAACTGGGATATTCGTTAAACCATGTTTGCATTTTGCGCACAAATTAAAGCAATAATTTTTACTTTTTTGGCTTCACTAATTTTATTTGTGTTCGAGTTCATATTTGCTTCCAATTAAATATAAACGTATAATACATGTCTTTTAACAGACCCTGTTAAATCAAGATGCAACTATGCAATTGGATTTATAGTGGAATCACCTACATCTTTCACTCGCTGTTAATGAAAGATGCAGCCTAATGGAATCGGGGTATTAAAGCCTTTGAAAAATTATATGTTTTCAACTGCAACACACATGCAGTTCAATTAAATCGCTAATTGCTAAATTAGATCACTAACCTTCCTGAATTCATTTCAATTGTTATCGAAAGGTTTCAGGGTAAAATGGAAACTGACGTTGATTACGGCGATTTTAGTAAGGCATTTGACTCTGTTAGTCATTCTCTGTTGCTTCATAAGCAAAATATTATTGGATTTCCATCAAAACTCTTATTGTGGCTCAAGGGAAGTTGGATCACGTTAAGCCGTAGCATCTGTACCCTTCTCTCAGACAACAAATTTGTTTACACGCCACTGTCGAGCAAAACTCGTGCTGCATGCAACTGTTCGAATCTATCTTTAATGTTTACGATGGCGGTAGCATTAAGCATGTTCATCTACGTATGCCTCTGAAGTTGAGGGTTGCAGTTCCGCTACCTCACATTGTACTGGTGCATTAAACCTATGATGCAAAGAATGATGTGGCTTTGAACAAACTCGACACTTCGACGCCTATGTGTCCCACGGTCAAACAATGAGAAACCATCTTTTGTTTTTTAACGTACTAAAATCGTTGCTTCACGGAAATAGCACTGAACAACGGACACGAATATATATTGTGATCTGCAGACTAACAATATGTACAAGAAGACGTCGATTTCTGCACTGCAAATGAAGATATGTGTTGAGGTTTCCTCACTTCATTACGCAATCTTGACTTGTCACTAGTTGACTCTTCTGCTGCCAATTATTGGTACCTCCTATTCAACTGTTAAGCACAATCTTCCCAAGATGGCAGCTTGTCATAATGAAGCTGCTCCTCAAAACGAGATTTGGTCGTATTGTCTTCCTTTGAAATGACCAAATGAATAATCATTGCATTGGAAATGTTTTTATCGTCACCCAAAGACGACAGCGATGCATATACAGCAGACACTGTATCTATCATCGATCTCAAACTCAACGCAGATGGTTTGGTCATGCTTGGCAAATCAAACAACTGCGAAACCGTATCAAAGAATATCAGACATTTATTGTCCAAAACTGACTTGAGACTAGTAAGGGCCTTAGGGCAGTTACAAAATGTTAGCTGATATGGCTTGACTACACAGAATGCTTCATCGGACAGACAAGATACTTAATGGTTAAAATTTTCAACGTTTGTTAATGACGCATCGTCATCCACAAGACTCTCGAAGAGGCACATTAAATTTCTGAACTCCGAATGTTTACAACTAAATTTCGAAAAACGCATTTTCGGCAGCTGAGATCGCTGGCTCGAGTTCATTGAGCAATCATGTTGTACATGTGTGTCAGATCGTGGCTTAATTGCATTCATAAACAACGCCTTTGTTAAGACACACAAATCCTCTAACGGCCCTCCGCTATCGTTGCTTGGGCTTAAATTGTCCAACTCTGCCTGTAAATTCATAGCCTTTTCAATATACCCTTCTAAAAGTTCTAAACGAAATGCTAACTCTGTTTTATCAGATGCGATTATGTGTAATTTAAAGGCCATTTGCATGCGAGCAAAATCAGCACTGACTTTGTCAAACTTCTGTAAACATAATGCTTACTTCGCAACAGTCATACCTGCTGATGGCTTTTCGCTTGACTGGTTATCTGACTCAGACATCATTAAAGGCCTATTTACTCTCGACTTAACTTAACTTAACTTTACGTAACTTAACGTAACTTAACGTTACTTAACTAAATTCAACTTAAGGAATGTATGCGTTTACTCTCAACTCAACTTAATGCATTCAGTGAGTCAGTGCTGTACAATTATGTTAGCAGTGCTATTAAACAAACAAAAATATATTGACCGCTCGTTGGCGCATTTTGAATACAACGTTGCAACCAAGTTCTTTGGCAGTTGCAGTCAAAACTTCTCTCTTTTTAATGTTATTTTTAAAGGTTTTTGACTTTTTATCATAAATTAAACTATGATTTTCAACTAAACTTATTAATCTATGCTCATCCATTTCAATATTTGATATTGTAAACAGCGCTTAACATTTTGCATTGCAGTTTTTGATCAGCTGTTTGATTTTCGCGTTAAACAACACGGTTCTACTTAAGAACTTAACTTAAGAATCTGCAACCTGCAGGTTCAGAATTAAGTAACGTTAAGTTAAGTTACGTTAAGTTGAGAGTAACCGCTTACATTAAGAGCCATAAGGTAGATTGAGTCAGCTGACTCTTAAGTTAATTTAAATCGAGAGCCCTTAACTACTCCTCACAACCCATACGCATGCGTGTGTCCGTTGCGAACCGATGCGCAAAATGAAAGCTTCAGAAGCCATTGTTTTTGTTGGTCCGGTATCGAGCAGCATCCGACATGTAGTTCCATTGCCCCATGCGTCGATAACAGTAGCTAAGGTAGTTGGTAGCAGAACTTGCTTCTGCGCAACTGATGATGCATCCAATGTGTGATGACTGATTGTCGCTGGATCTGATGCTCCATTCATGCCGCTTAAGAAGAGGTTGCTGGCATCCGTGTTGGAAGGCATGCTTACAGGTGGAGGTGGCTTCTCCCTGAAAATCTATGCTTGGGTGTGGTGCCTTGATTTGCAGATGCGACAATTTAGTTTCGAACTGAAATTCTTGTCCTGATGTGAGTAACTAAAGCAGTTAAAACATCACTTGTTATCGTTTGCAAATGAGCGCCAAGGGTCTTTATCTATGGCCTTCCATTGAAATCACAAAGATAAAGGATGTAGCCGTTTGCGGAGAGAATACCTGGAAAGAAGACATGGCGCCGGCACACTGAAGCTAAGAGAACACACTCATACTAAAGGCGAATAGCTTCCATTGGCTTATTAACATCCGACCAGTCAAAGAAGTAATAACGGAACAAAAGGTAAAATACTCTAGAAAGCTCTTATTGCACCCTAATAATTTCGCGAGAGGTCTTATAGGGCTGTGTAGCCGAGCCCGTCTTCGTCGTTTCGACTTACCAAAGATGAATCTTAGGAACAAAAACAATAAATATGAATAATGCGTTCAGAAAATATGACGGATATTGCACAAAGCCAATACCCCTTTTGCCGTGTACCTTGGTTTCAGGGTATAAAAACGTTATAGAGTTTTTGGGAGAAGAATGTATTTTCTACTATAACAGAAGAGGCTTCATGATGCTCGTATCTCGGTTTTTCCGGTTGGAAAAGGTGATAACAACATTTCGACTAACCTATTATATAAAAGAATTGCCTTAGCGCTTTAAGCATTCGGGTCGTCTTCAGTATTTCTGAAACGATAGTCGCTGGCATATTAAACAAGTATTATGAGGTGTGTTGGCTTAGCTTATGCCATAGTATAAATTGCTTAAGATATACATATGAAGTTCCGTTATAAGTTGAAGTTGCTCTAAATAATAACTCTTCGTTAACCTTATACCACCGATAGGCAATCTGATGAGGGCGATTTTGCGGGTAAACTACATTTACTTGTCGTTTGTGCACTGTAGTAAACACATTAACCTCATCGGAATACTATCGAAAATCCGCTTTTCAATTCTGTTCCTTTAATTGTTTATATATCTAAATACTAACATTTTTTGTATGCGTGGTTAGCTAGTGCTAAAATGCTAAATGTTTGTAAAAGGTGGGGAAAGGGGGGCGAATTGAGTAGGCTTGCCTCCAAAACTTTGATGAATTTTTTTGAGGGTCGTTGCCAGCTATCTTCCTAACAAATTTGGTGGCTCTAGCTCCTTTACTCTGGAAGATAAACGCATTCCCGTTTTTGTCAAAGCGTTTGGGCAGTTTGGGGTGGCTAGGGTGGTATTTGTGGGCGTGGCATCCAATCTTTTGATGCAGTTTTTGGGAGGTCATCATCGCCTATCTTGGCACCAAATTTGGTGGTTCTAGCTAAAAAACTGTGGGAGATATAGGCTTTTCTGATTTCAAAATGTGGGGGGGCTGGGGGCGGAATGGGTGGGCGGGGCTCCAAAACTGTGATGAAGATTTTTGGGGATCGTTGCCAGCTATCTTTTTACCAAATTTGGTGGCTGTAGCTCCACAACTCTGGAAGATACACGCATTCTCGTTTTTGTCGAAGAGTTGGGGCAGCTTGGGGCGGCTAGGGCATTATTGGTGTGCGTGGCATTCAAACTTTTGATGCAGTTTTTGGGGGGTCATCATCACCTATCTTGGCACCAAATTTGGTGGCTCTAGTTAAAAAAATTTGGAAGGTATAAGCTCATATGACTTAAAAATTCAGAGGGCTGGGGGTGGAATGGGTGGGTGTGGCTCCAAATTTTTTGATGCAGTTTTTTGGAGGTTACTAGTAGCTATCTGCTTACCAAATTTGGTAGTTCAAGCTGTAAGGACGTGCGAAATATGTGGATTTATCGGTTTTGAGATATCGAATTTATTGATTTGTCAGCCCCTCAGTGTTTGTAGAACCCCCATCTTGACACTTTAATTTACTATCCCATAGATAAAGAAACTTTTGCCGATTGTAGACGGACTGGAGGCGTTAAACACAACGCGAAGCTTTGTAGTGGTGCTATCTGGCTTATAGACAGCATGGTGCGGAAGATAAAAGTTGCCTGAGCCGTTTGTAGGGGGGACTGGTCTCATATGACCAAGGTCCGAATACTCCTGAAGGACCTTATCGTACTGCTCTTTGAGGGAGGCGTTCTCGTTTAAACGATTCTCGTTGCGAAGGAGCTGAGCCAGTGCGATAGATCTTGAATGACCTAAGTCGATGGATTCAGGATTCTTAAAAGGGAGGGTGACAACATATCTACCACTTTCGTTTCTGACGATTGTCTGCTGAAACAACTTCTCACAAACTGCATCGGACTCCTTTATCAGTTTGACTGGGATATCCTCCACGTCCCAAAATTTCGTGAGAAGTTTCTCTAACCTAACTTCTTGGCTGTGCGAAATTCGAGTGGAGAAAGACGAAATGACTTTGGTGCCAGTGTTGGAAAAAGGACCCGTGATGGTCCAGCCAAAGATCGTTTCCTGGCCTAAAAGGGTACTACAAATATTGGTATAGGACCCCTTAAGCAGTATTGAGGGAAGGACATCAGCCCCAATAGGACATCTATTTGGGAACTCTTATAAAAAGTGGGGTCTGAGCTGTATATTTTGTTCCCAAAGAACATACTTGGATTATAGCCGTGCCGAGGAGAACGCTATGTGTGCTTGCCGAGAAGTAATTTTGGACCGTCGTTTGTGGGTGAGAAGTGGACTGTATATTGACTGGAGTGTCCAAAACTGTTCCAGAACCACCTGTTTGGCAATTCGTTGGATGATGAAGGAGACTGTTATGACGCCTCTTGCAAGTATGGCAATTGTGCGCACTAGTGCAATCTTTGAGGTGGTGACATCTGGCGAAACAATTTAGGCACAGCTTGCGCTGTTTTATAGTGTCGGATCGCTCTTGAACAGACATTTGTAAACATTTAGGACACGTACGGATTGGATGGTTTTCTTTTGCGCAAAGCTTGCAAGTCTGAATCTTGGCAGTGACTTTGGCTTCAAAGGAGCTCACTCTTTTGGAAGGGACTTCTTTTTTTGTAGCTTCAAACGCCAGCTGAGGAGCTACCTGGGGCCGTACATCTTCAATTGCTTTTAAAGTTCGGTACCGCTCTAACAAGAAATTATTTAGCTCACCCCAAGTCGGAATATCTGCAGTACTATGGAGAGACTGTTCCCACAGTGATAAAGTGAGTTAAGGAAGTCTTGAGGAACACATGAAAACAAGGATACAATCCCAATTCTCAGTGGAGATATTGGAGAGTTCTAGAGCCGATAGGCACCCTTGGATGGTGCTCTGTAAATCCTTTAATGCGGCTGCAGAATCGTGAGAAATGGGCTGTACATTGAACAGAATTCGAAGTTGACTGTTGACTAACAGTCTTTTGTTTTCAAACCTGTTGACGAGCGCTTGCCATGCTGACGCAAACCCATCATTTGTGAGAGGGGATTTGGCATCGCCACTCGTCTTTGAGTTTAAGTGGAATAGGTTTTCGACTAGGGTAAGACTTGGATTGTTGATATACACCGCTGTGGAAATGTCCATTTCAAATAGTCTCCGGAAAAGACTTCGGTGTCAACAGGCGGTAAGCGGCAGCCTCTCGGCTGAAAGGCAACATTTGGACCCGGAATTGGAACCGTAGCGTTCTCAATTTGTTCGCTAAGCATGGATGCACAACGCTCGTACGCCCCATACCAATGGTCATATTTCGAATGGAGGATTGCGGTGTGGGTAACATTGCTGTGTCCCTCAGATTCGGAGAGAGCTCTTGAACAGCGCTCGAATTCCTGCTCGTTCTTGTCCCACAAGGTCCGAATCTGTTCTTGTATGACTTTGAGCGTGTGCAGTGACACGTCGGAATTGGAGGCGAATTTAGACAAAAATGACTCCGTTGTCAATTGCTTAGGGGTGTGTTGAAATAAAAATCCAAAGGCAGGAAGCACGTCGTTCTTTCTTCACTAATATTTTTCAACTAAATATACAAGTTGCGAAAGTTAACTAGCCTAGCTTACATATTACATTGTTGCTGACATGAGGTGGATTTGCAATGTCTGCAGAGAGAAGGTAAGAGAGCGGTAACTCCTTGTTCGCTGCCTACTTTTAGGCATGAACATACCGCCCCCCTTGCAGCATCATGCAAAAAAAAAAAGAATCCAAAGGAGAACGGATTGAGTGGAGCCACGGAACCAAAATGTTATTGGTGGGCGCATGAGCCGGATAGCATCCAACCGAAAACTTTGTTCTGGGCAAACGGCCCTTCTTGGCTTGGGATCAATCCTGGCAGGATAATTTCGGGATAAAGATCAGCGCCCAACACGATGCTGGTCATGCTTGGCCGGAACCAATACTCATCCGCTAAGGCGATGATGAGGGTGCGAATCCTGGTCGGCATCACCTGCAGAATGATGTCCTTTGAAAAATCCGAGGAGCGTGATTCGATAACAGCCGTGCAAGCCCCCTCATTGCCGACCCAGGTGACGGAAGGCCCGAAGGCCGTTGCCAAGGACGTGTCAATTCGGCTTAGAGGGCAGCACGGGTCGACCACTGCACGCGTGTCGAAGGTTTTGGAGCCCGTATCAACACGAATGCTCACGGTTGGCAGCACCGTCTAGCGTTGGTGCTCCAGGATTGACGAGAGCGATAGTGTGGCTCTCCCTGCGGTGGAAGGACGAGGTGGGACCTGTCGGGCAGGTAGTGTCGCTCGGGTGGGTGGTGGTGAGCGTTTCTGCGTCTCGGGGATATGCAGGCAAAGTCAACACCGGTATGTGTAAAGGAGCGCGAAAAAGCAGTACGGTGAGCAGGTAGCTCTCCCATGAGTTGTGTCTGAAGCTTTTTGCATTGGATTATGCAAACCTTATAGGAATGAATCGTGGACTTCACCAAAACCTTGAGTTTAGGGATCCAGTATTTTGATCGGATGAGGCGCATCATCAGCTGATTGCCGCCATGCATCGAGATCTGATGCGTGAAGCTTACGAGAAGGCGGGAGTACAAACATGATCCGTGCCACCACAGTGAATTGCCAACTAATTCAATTGCTGACACTCCCCTGATCACGAGGTCAGCTGGATTGGACTCGGATCTTACGTGGCGCCACTGCTTGTAATCTGTAGCCTGAGTAATTCTGGTTACCCTATTCGCCACAAAGGTTGACCAGGCTCGCAAAGTGGTCGAGGAATTCGTGCCACTTCGAAATAAGGTCATCGGGTAGCGGATCATCCCATCCTAGTTCACTGAGCCATGTTTCTTGCATGAATATCTTTGCTCGGACAATGACTGGCGCTAACCAACCAGCATAATCGAAAAGCTTTGCAATCTGTGAGAGAACTTCTCGTTTTGAAATAAGTGAGTTCGTCGGAAACTGGGAATGTAAAAAGAAGAACTCATTAGAGTCTGCTTTCCATCGAATACCGAGAGTTTTTGCAGCACTGGCTACTTCTATCTCGCGGAAGTCGGATCTAAGGCGATGCTGCTCTGGGATGACTTTGAGCAAGTTATTTTTATTGGAAGTCCACTTTCTTAGTGGAAGCCCTGCGGATTCAAGTGCATTAGAAAGTTCGGATATGCATTGCACAGCACAACTCTTATGCTGCATTTACACTAGTTGATGCAGCGTCAATTCTAGCTATATCAACAATTGATATCCAACGTCAACGCATTTGTTGTGTTTACATTAGTTGATTGAGTTGACAAAAAAACCGGGCTGCCAACTTATTTTCGAGTTGAGCAACGCGCAAGATGCCAACGCGTTGATATTGAAGTTGAGAGTAATTTACACCAGTTGATATCCACATTCGTTGACATTCACGTTTCTAAGCATTTTTCGTTGACGTCGATATTGTGAATGTATCGAAACTGATTTTCAATATTGTGTTGTTTTGTTAATTGAGAAAAGTGGTTAGTACTAATGCATATGTAACTTAAAACTAATTGATATACAATTTGTTTACTTTAGAATAAAATCATAACAATGGCAACAGCGAAGAAGAGCAAAATAGCGGCAGCAGTGGTTTTGGTTCTCGCTCTTGAGTTAATCGATAGCTATCGCCAGCAACTGAAGCAGGTCTACTTTCGATATTAAAATATGGTTCAATAAATATGCATAAGAATAAATAAAATTGTATTTTGAATAGCTTTTTATTACTAATGTTTGTTTTTATGGACTGCACAGTTGAAAAAGCAGACAACATTAATTAAAACGGATGGCGAAGCGAAGTGCTGCCACCTTTAATATGTTCATAAAGTTTGTCAACACACATCAAAAGAATGAACATGAGCTCAACTTAATTTTGTGTTGTCAAAGCGCCGATTGTGACTTCAACTGTTGACACAAAGTGTTTACACTATGTTTACACTCAGAGCAACAATTGACGATTTTCGCATTGTCAATCTACTGTCAACGCAACAGTTGATCAAGTTGACAGCTTTTCACACTAGGATTGATAAAGTTGATATAAACGTTGACTTGTTTATCAACTAGTGTAAATGCAGCATTAGAGTGAGCGCCTGCTAGCACTTCATCAACATACACATAATTGGATATAATGTCACTTGCTAGGGGGTAGCGACACTGCACATCTTTAGCTAGTTGCTGCAGTACTCTGATCGCTAGGAATGGGGCACAGTTCACTCCAAATGTGACTGTGTTCAGCTCGAAGCTCATTGTCTTTGGTTCAGAAGAGGATTCTTTGGTATGGAGTGTGTTTGGGATCCATCAGGATTTGTCTATACATTTTGGTGATGTCTGCGTTAAACACGTACTCAAAGAATCGCCATTTTAGGATCTGCATAGTCAGATCCGATTGGAGAACGGGTCCCGGATGTAGGACGTAAGGCGTCGTTGAAACTTTTGCCGTTTGTAGACGGACTGGAGGCGTTAAACACAACGCGAAGCTTTGTAGTGGTGCTATCTGGCTTATAGACAGCATGGTGCGGAAGATAAAAGTTGCCTGAGCCGTTTGTAGGGGGGACTGGTCTCATATGACCAAGGTCCGAATACTCCTGAAGGACCTTATCGTACTGCTCTTTGAGGGAGGCGTTCTCGTTTAAACGATTCTCGTTGCGAAGGAGCTGAGCCAGTGCGATAGATCTTGAATGACCTAAGTCGATGGATTCAGGATTCTTAAAAGGGAGGGTGACAACATATCTACCACTTTCGTTTCTGACGATTGTCTGCTGAAACAACTTCTCACAAACTGCATCGGACTCCTTTATCAGTTTGACTGGGATATCCTCCACCTCCCAAAATTTCGTGAGAAGTTTCTCTAACCTAACTTCTTGGCTTTGCAAAATTCGAGTGGAGAAAGACGAAATGACTTTGGTGCCAGTGTTGGAAATAGGACCGGTGATGGTCCAGCCAAGGATCGTTTCCTGGCCTAAAAGGGTACTACAAATATTGGTATAGGACCCCTTAAGCAGTATTGAGGGAAGGACATCAGCCCCAATAGGACATCTATTTGGGAACTCTTATAAAAAGTGGGGTCTGAGCTGTATATTTTGTTCCCAAAG
Source organism: Scaptomyza flava (assembly GCA_030179655.1). Classification (NCBI taxonomy): domain Eukaryota; kingdom Metazoa; phylum Arthropoda; class Insecta; order Diptera; family Drosophilidae; genus Scaptomyza; species Scaptomyza flava. The sequence goes on from JARNME010000199.1 coordinate 581,292, forward strand.
AACATACTTGGATTATAGCCGTGCCGAGGAGAACGCTATGTGTGCTTGCCGAGAAGTAATTTTGGACCGTCGTTTGTGGGTGAGAAGTGGACTGTATATTGACTGGAGTGTCCAAAACTGTTCCAGAACCACCTGTTTGGCAATTCGTTGGATGATGAAGGAGACTGTTATGACGCCTCTTGCAAGTATGGCAATTGTGCGCACTAGTGCAATCTTTGAGGTGGTGACATCTGGCGAAAAAATTTAGGCACAGCTTGCGCTGTTTTATAGTGTCGGATCGCTCTTGAACAGACATTTGTAAACATTTAGGACACGTACGGATTGGATGGTTTTCTTTTGCGCAAAGCTTGCAAGTCTGAATCTTGGCAGTGACTTTGGCTTCAAAGGAGCTCACTCTTCTGGAAGGGACTTCTTTTTTTGTAGCTTCAAACGCCAGCTGAGGAGCTACCTGGGGCCGTACATCTTCAATTGCTTCTAAAGTTCGGTACCGCTCTAACAAGAAATTATTTAGCTCACCCCAAGTCGGAATATCTGCAGTTCTATGGAGAGACTGTTCCCACAGTGATAAAGTGAGTTAAGGAAGTCTTGAGGAACACATGAAAACAAGGATACAATCCCAATTCTCAGTGGAGATATTGGAGAGTTCTAGAGCCGATAGGCACCCTTGGATGGTGCTCTGTAAATCCTTTAATGCGGCTGTAGAATCGTGAGAAATGGGTTGTACATTGAAGAGAATTCGAAGTTGACTGTTGACTAACAGTCTTTTGTTTTCAAACCTGTTGACGAGCGCTTGCCATGCTGACGCAAACCCATCATTTGTGAGAGGGGATTTGGAAACGATAGCCTTAGCATCGCCACTCGTCTTTGAGTTTAAGTGGAATAGGTTTTCGACTGGGGTAAGACTTGGATTGTTGATATACACCGCTGTGGAAATGTCCCGGAACGTAGGCAATTTCAAATAGTCTCCGGAAAAGACTTCGGTGTCAACAGGCGGTAAGCGGCAGCCTCTCGGCTGAAAGGCAACATTTGGACCCGGAATTGGAACCGTAGCGTTCTCAATTTGTTCGCTAAGCATGGATGCACAACGCTCGTACGCCCCATACCAATGGTCATATTTCGAATGGAGGATTGCGGTGTGGGTAACATTGCTGTGTCCCTCAGATTCGGAGAGCGCTCTTGAACAACGCTCGAATTCCTGATCGTTCTTGTCCCACAAGGTCCGAATCTGTTCTTGTCTGACTTTGAGCGTGTGCAGTGACACGTCGGAATTGGAGGCGAATTTAGACTCAAACTGACTGAGACGATCGGTCACGGAAATGAATGTGGTTAAAGTAAACATACTTTGCATTTTTAGTTTCTGACCGACGAATCTAGTAATTAGCGGCGGGACTGTATCTGGACACTTTGCAGATGTGGACGCTACGAATGTATTTGGATCGGAACTAGATCGTTTATGGAGCCCGGAAGGAACGGCAAGGAAGTTATTTTTATCCTTGACCCCGTCAATGGGCATGCTAGGATCTTAAGGACGATATACACATATGCCAATAAAAACAGAACAGTTCGGAACGGTGCACAAAATAAATAAACGTATTTTTTTTATGAATGCGAATTAGGGATTTCTTATTAAATAAAACACGATTTATTTAATAACCTCGAAACGATAAATCACGAGCATATAAAAATATGAACGTCGGATGCGGAACGGAGTTGTGATGCTAAACGATGAAACCGTTTGGTATTTATCGATATCGATCTCGCCGATAGTTTTAGCATACGAATGTTGTTACAAAGAACTTGCAATGCTTTTTAATAAATTATGAATAAATGACGCATGTAGTATTTAATGGGTTAAATTAGTTGTAATTGTGTTTGTGATCGGCCGCCTTATTGAAAATGTATATTTATTTGTCTCTTTGTGTTGTAGGCGGCCAGATATTATTGTGTTATATTTTGTTGTTATTATTTATGTGCATGTGCAAGTCCAGTGTATTGAAAGTGGAATATGGAATAATAACAATAATTTGTAATAATGTAAATAATTTTTTTTTTATATAAAAAAAATATTAAATAATATTTATGAAGTAATTTATATACCCCAATTTCAGAAAGGTTATTAAAAAAAAAATAAATAAAAAAAATAAGCGAAATGAAAAAATATTTGACAAGTTAAATGGGAAAAAGTGTATACCCCATTTGTTGGAAAACAGACAGGGTATCACAAACCGTTGGCTACTGACATCTGTTGCTTGGACAGCCAACGATAACGGCTTGGAGTCAGCGACCAACTTATGTATGTTCGTTCACTTTTCAATGCATATAAAATGCAAATATGCCGTCGAAAAAAATTTTTTTTTTTTTTTTGTCGCGCTGGAAAAATTATTATATGAAATTATTTATTATGTGGAATAATAATAATAGTATGTGATAATGTAAAGGAGAAAAGAAATAATTAAAAAAAAATTTTTTTTTTTAATAAAAAATTTATATAATATTTATGACGTAATTTATATACCCCAATTCTGAAAGGGTATTTAAAAAAATAAATAACAAAAAAAAAAAGCAAAAAAGTTATGTGACGAGTTGATTGAAAAAAGATAGGGTGTCACAAACCGTTGGTTACTGACATCTGTTGCTTGGACAGCCAACGATAACGGCTTGGAGTCAGTGACCAACGTATGTATGTATGTGAGTTTGCCGGCATATGCTTGTAAATATGTAAGTACGTTCACTTTGCAATGCATATGCAAAAGCAATTATGCTGGCTGAGTTTTTTTGACGCGATGGAAAAATATTATATGTGGATATAATTTATGCACTTGCCCTTTTATGTGGGCGTTAATGACCTGAACGGAGTGTTCTGAGAGCAAGCATCATCTGTGGTCTCTGATCGGAAAATTCCAACGATGCTTGCTGTGCTGATCTTAAAGAGTATCCGGCTCGAAGGACCAATGATTATGGGGTAGGCTGGGTTTTCCGGGTTGTGGTGGTGGCTTTAAAAATGACTCCGTTGCCGCTTGCTTAGGGGTGTGTTGAAATAAAAATCCAAAGGCAGGAAGCACGTCGTTCTTTCTTCACTTATATTTTTCAACTAAATATACATGTTGCGAACGTTAACTAGCCTAGCTTATATATTACATTGTTGCTGACATGAGGTGGACTTGCAATGTCTGCAGAGAGAAGGTAAGAGAGCGGTAACTGTTTGTTCACTGCCTACTTTTAACATACAAATAACATCAGTCTGCAATTTGTCCTGAAAACCCTTGATTACAAACGAAGTAAATGTTAACAAGTTAGTGGTAGTAGATTTTTGTTGCTGGCACGGTGAAATAACAGATTTGCAAAGGTGTTGAAGATGGGAGGTTATTACTTTTTCAAAAATCTTAGGAATAGCAGACAACTTGGAGATACCCCTTTAGTTTTAAACTTTAGATTTGTTTCCATTTTTATGGAGAGGAATAAAAAATGACTCTTTTTAAATTTTTGGAAAGGAGCCTAACTCCAGGGACAAGTTAAACATTTTAAGCAACGGCTTTAAAAGACCATGAGCGCAGTGTCCAAGCACACAGCTTGGCACTCCGTCAGGTCCTGGGGAAAATAAAGGTTTCAAAACATGTAGATTATTTAAAAGTGAGTTTTCAGTGATTTTCAGTCCAAAGATGCGATTCGAGCCATTAGCCTGATAAGGGTTAGGCAAACCGACTTGAGATTGAAATGAACTATAAGTCGTTTGAAAAAATTGGGCAAATATATTTTCAATCTCCTGATCAGAATTGGCCTTCGTTTCCTCAAAGATTACCTTCGTTGGGAGTGTCGATGACCTTCGCTTCGCATTAAAAAAATCAAAAAATCGCTTTGGATCCTGCTGAAAATGTAATCTACACCGAGTCAGGTAATTCTTATAACAACAGCAATCAAGTATTCAGAATATGCTACCGATGAGCCGATTTTTCTAAATCTCTTATAGAGTTTAGATTTTCGATTTTTGAGAATTGTCAACTCTCGTAAATTAATCAACAGCTCCAACGTAGGATGGCATAAGTCTTCGGGATAAGATATATGCTGGGAACGGGAAACGGATGAAGATGATGAATCCAAAACAAAAATCAGATCAAGCATTTTATCAAGAGAATTTGGGAAAACATTAATATGTCTCAAAGACATCCCAAGTAAGTCGATTAAAAATTCATTCGGGGCCGTGGGATCCAAGTAGCTTCAGTAATGTTGAAATCACCAAGAACAACAAAAAAATCGCGATCAGAAAGCAAGGCAGAGACAGAAAGAATAGCAGATAGATGTGTCTCATAGATAGAAAGATCAGAGGAAGGAGGTATATAGGAACAAGTGATAAAACTGTTAATACCGTTGTTATTTAGCTTTACAGCAATAAAGTCTATATCAAAAGAACTATCTAATACGACTGTTTCAGAAGGAAAGTCTACGTTCACAGCAATAAGCACTCCACCACCACGCCGAAGAGTACGGTCCTTTCTATAAATAGAATATGTACTACATAGAATTTCGGAATTGAGAATGTCTTGCCTTAACCACGTTTCAGTAAAGCCAATGACATGGAAAGGGAAAGAAAGACTATTAAGGTATAAACTAGTGAGTTTACTACAAAGACCTCTTACATTCTGATAGCCAAGTAAGAAGGAGGATGTTAGTTTTTTGAACTATCATTAATTGGGAGAGTTAACTTAGAACCAACCACCGGAAGGGGAGATACAATCGGGGGCTGATTTTTTTTCTTGCAGTATACTCTTTCACAGTTATGTGTTCTGGCCAAAATTCTTTGCAGCATATAGTGCAAAAATCTTGATTCGAAACATTGATTTTAAAACACGAAATGTTCCGATCATAAGCAAATTTGATATTCTCCGCCGTGAAATTGGCATTCGATTTGGCCTTGATATAGACCTTGACATCATCTGATGTTAAATCAGAGAGAAGCCTTGAAACAAATATTTGTTTTTAAGGTGGAACAGCAACACATTTTTTAATTATATCCTCCACTGAGGCCGGTTTGGAAGACTCAGTCTCGGATAATTGAATATTTGGCTCTTTAGGTTTCATAGAGTTTTTTTGTAGATTAACATCAACACTACTAACCACCAGTGCTGCCAACTATCGATTACAAAAAAAGGCTAGATCGACCAAAAAACAAGGGAAAAAAACGAATAAAAATAATTTAAGAAGGACAGAAAAAGAGGACACAAAATTACATCGCTTTTCGTACGAAGTTTGTAATTCGTTTAATAAATATTATAATAATTTCAAAGCTGCATCGATTATATCGTTTTCTTCGTCTTCTGCGTATTTTTCTTCTGCAACGTACGCTGCACTTGTGCCAATCATTTTCAAAATTTTCACGGGTATACCGTAGATTTGGCAGCATTTGTTATGTCGACGTAATCCGAATCTTGAATGTAAAGATTTCAATTTTATTTTATATTGCAATTTAATAAAAAACAAGTCTTACCGTATGGACAAAATAGCCTTTAACGTTTCCGTTTGGAGAGAATTCCGTAGCTTCGTTTTTACTAAGATCACCTGGCTAAACACACGCTCCAACTCTGCGTTCGACCATGGCAGCGACAAAATGTTTAGAGCAAACGTGGCAATCTGGAAAAACGTGCTGTTTCCTGCAGAGTCTTGATATTTTCCACTTTGGCCCAAAACATAAGAGTGTTGTCTATGCACTGCCATTTCACCAAATGAATGTTTGCATATTGTGTGAGAATTTTTTCAATGTCGTCAAACTTAACATTGAAAAGTTCTAACACTTTACAAATTGGTTTTTTGTGTGCTGCTAAGCAATTTTCCACAGAAAACATATCAATATGTTTTAAAATTTCAAAATTTTCGGGCAATCTAAATTAAAAAAATTAATAATAAAGAAAATGCTGATATCTTTACACTTAATTGCAGATAGCGGAAATTGGCTTACCTGCGCTTTTATTGATTTATGAGTTCAACAACAAACTCAGTGCAGCCAAAACGAATCTCACTTGCATCGCTGTCCTTGAGCTTATGTTTGAAAGCCTTCAATTTACGCTCAAACTCATAGCAATCCCTTTCTACGTGAGCTGTTAAATCATCACATAGAATGTCGATTGAATTGTCTGGCGGAATCACTTTAGATTTTAATAGCTGAATGCCAAAGATTAAATCACTTAAGAGCTTAGTTGGATTTGCTTCTTTGCTTTGAAAGCTTTTGTTAATGCGCTGCTTTTCTTCAAGAATAGGTTTTAGAAATAAAAAGTACAAATGGATGACATCGTCGTTGTACACATCTCTAAGTATTGCAGCTTTATGACATTTTTCTGCCAATGCAGCAGTACCAAAATGAAGTTTCAGCTCATCCCATTGCTCCAAGATTCGTTGGACTGCACTATCTATAGACAGCCACCTAGTGTCGCAAACTCGCGGAATCTTGAGTGGTGCCTAAAGTTAACAATAATAAGGTAAGTGAACACACATTGGGACGAACACGGACATTGTTGAAACATATTTTAGTTAGTCGTCATATAGGGAAACAATATAAAAATTGCTCCAAGTTTACCTTATCAATATTTATGCACTGGTATAATTGCCTATAAGCAATTTGTCTGCTGTAGCTTTTAGAAAACCAGGCGTACGTCTCACTCACAATAAACTCCAGGGACTCTGGTAAGATCTGCTTACATGCTGCGTTTACCGCCAATTGCACCGATTGCACATTTAATTAATATCAGGGAGAAAGTAAACTTCTTTAGTTCGGTGTACACACTTCTCTTGTTACCAACCATGACACTTGCATTGTCAGTTCCAATGCCTATTAGGTTGCATATGGGTAGCTTAAGACGTTTAAGCTCTGCACGCAAACTATCAGTGATAGTTAAAGCGTCTCCACTTTCAATTTGTAACATAGACAAAAAAGTGGATACAATTTGTGAGCGTTGAGCACTTTAGTAGATTATAGCTACACCTAAAATGTATTAGATTATTTTAAATATTCGAGTACGTGAAATGAGTTTGAATTTACCTAGAACTTTCGTGATGCTTATATCCGTTGACTCATCAACCAGAAGGCTGAATTTGGCATCGCCTATGTCGCATCGAAGATCTTCTTCAAAATGTGCAGCCACACTTTGTGCGGTGCAACTTTACCGGTGCGGTAGTTTTGTCGCCAAAGTGGCTGTTGCACAACTCACTTAAATGGTCGACCGGTGAAGTGGCAGCATGTTGGGCAATAAACATCGCCAACGCCGCTTCCTGGACAGCCGTTTCGTTCCTTGACAGTGGTTGGAACAGAATCTTGTTTTGTTGATTAAATGGCAATGCATTGCTCAGGTGCTTTTTTGTTGCCATATGAGCAAGAATTTGGTCAACTTTTGTGTTGATACTGCATTTGCAATATTTGCAATAGGCTTTAAATTGGTCAGCAGAATCCCGGCACAACCAATTTTTGAAGTCAGCGTGGTTCAACCACGATTCTCGAAACTTTTGCTTGTACATTTCCTTGGGCATTTTGATTTATGTTACTCCCGCTCTTTGCTCGAATATTAATTGGATGGGATTCACCAAACTTTAGCCGATACGATTATTTTACAAGTGAATGGCATTAATACAATCGATAGACAAGTACAAAAAGTTAGAGATGGCCTTATTCCCTACACCGTAATATTGGCAATATTTTGTAAATAAAAAAAAAACGATATTACTTAAAAAAGGACAGATTTCCGGATAGGGGATGTTTGGTTATTTTTCCGGCTGACGTAGTTTGAAAAAGGCTAGATTTGTCCGGAAAAAGGCTGCTATGGCAGCACTGGCCAGCACATTGCTCATGAGCAACATTTGTGCACATCCAGCAGCAGACAAAACCCATTTTTGAGTTTGCGCGGACTTGGCATTTCGCATAGCAGCAAGCATACATTTTTATTGAGTTTATTAAAAGAATATAATAAATAAGTAAAAAATGAATATGAAACAAGCAAGAAGGCTTCAGTTGGCAGAGCCCGACTAGAAGATACCCTGAACCCAGTTGCAATATATAAATTAAATTTATGTAAGACTTTGGTAAACTGACTTAGCTTCAATCGATTAAATTCGATATCTCCGGTGTTTCTCAACCGATTTGGACGAAATTTTCAGAAAAGTTCTATCATTACCCATTACGTCAACCCTCATTTTTAGATTTTCCAAATTCGATATTTTATTGTTATCGATATTATGTGTATATCGGAAACCAGAATAGTTATCGACAATTTGAAGCAAACTCGTTCTGCTCATGGTATAGGAGACAGACAAACAGACAGACAGACGAACAGACGGATAGACAGACCAAATGGCTATATCGTCTTGGCTGTTGATGCTGATCAAGAATATATACACTTTATGGGGTCGGAGATGCTTCCATCTGCCTGTTACATACTTTTGCACAAAACCATTATACCAGTTTTTACCCATTTTATGGGTTAAGGGTATAAAAAAAATTTCGCTGCAGAAAATTGTTATTAATAAAATACAGGTCCACCGTAATGTGCGAATAGCAAAGCTACAAACAAAACTTACTTCACAGCTTCACAAATAAAAACTGCGCGAGCGCGACCACCGAAAGCCACAACCAACGGAAAAAAGTTTGACCTCGACCAACACAAAAGAGCGTGTTAGAGTAAATGATCAAGAAACGGTTTAATGCACTGGGAGCGGAGCGCTTGAAAAAAATTAAAGAGAGAGAGTGAGCGTAAAAACACAAAAACAAAACAAACGCAGGCGGCAGCAAGTTGAGCAAATTTTTCAGTATGCTGGACTGCAGTTTGTTGTTGAGCTTGGATACACTTTAAAACAAATGCAAATTAAATCGTTAATTTACTGTCCACTTTGGGTTTAGGCAAACCGCCAAAACACAAAGTCACAAAACTATAAGTTAACACAAAGACGCGAAATTAATAGCAGAAATAAAACGCACAATAGTAAAAAAAAGCGAAGCGCTTAAAAAAAAACACGTCCGGTGCGATGCAAAGCAAGACGACGATGTCAGCAGAGATAATAGCAATATCAGAAGCAGTAGAACTGATAATCGAAACTATAAAAAAGAAAAATAGACAACAACAATTTATCATTTGCACAGACTCCCTATCATCTCTAGACGCAATAGCAAACATTAATAATACCGATTTATATCCCTCAAACCTAAGATCACTTCTCACTAAACACTCACCAAAAATAAAAGGGAATGAATTTGCAGACCAAAACGCAAAAATGGCATTACAAATCTCCCTAATAATAACAACAAACTTAAGCACCAAGGACTTAGACAAATATATGAAGAACAAACTGACTCTAGCTCAAAGTTTTTAAAAGGTGCAAAAGGGGGCTGCATATATATCCATGTTATAAATGAGTGTACTCTTCTAAGTGACCTTAACTCTTTCAAACCTGGCTTCTTGCCTGGTCCTGATGGGGTGCCAGGTTGTATACTTAGATACTGTACCCTAACATAAGTTATTTAACTTGTCGGTTGACTCAACTGTGTTTCCTGCTATATGGAAAGAATCTTTCATCATTCAACTCAATAAAAATTCTTCTAAGTTGTCCAATGGTCCGTCATTCTTATACCCCGATTCCACTAGAGCAAGATGCAAGTATGTAATTGGTATTCGAAGATGCCGCATCTTTTTGTATTAGAATCCCATTTGTACAATGGGAATCTTATTCAAATTTTCCCCGTTGGTCGGCTGCATTCCCAGTTGGTTCGAAACCGACCAACTGGGAATGTTAGAAGTTAACATTACAGAGCACTGAACAGAGCTTAAACATAGTCGATAGTATTAAATTTGTAATCGATACTTGGTTTAAACAGTGCCAATTCGAGTAAAAGAGCTTGTCATCAAGTGCCTGTCCAAGCAAACTGGGATATTCGTTAAACCATGTTTGCATTTTGCGCACAAATAAAAGCAATAATTTTTACTATTTTGGCTTCACTAATTTTATTTGTGTTCGAGTTCATATTTGCTTCCAATTAAATATAAACGTATAATACATGTCTTTTAACAGACCCTGTTAAATCAAGATGCAACTATGCAATTGGATTTATAGTGGAATCACCTACATCTTTCACTCGCTGTTAATGAAAGATGCAGCCTAATGGAATCGGGGTATTAAAGTCTTTGAAAAATTATATGTTTTCAACTGCAACACACATGCAGTTCAATTAAATCGCCTTATCAAAACGGTTTTGTTAGGCGTAGATCACTAACCTTCCTGAACTCATTTCAATTGTTATCGAAAGGTTTCAGGGTAAAATGGAAACTGACGTTGATTACGGCGATTTTAGTAAGGCATTTGACTCTGTTAGTCATTCTCTGTTGCTTCATAAGCAAAATATTATTGGATTTCCATCAAAACTCTTATTGTGGCTCAAGGGAAGTTGGATCACGTTAAGCCGTAGCATCTGTACCCTTCTCTCAGACAACAAATTTGTTTACACGCCACTGTCGAGCAAAACTCGTGCTGCATGCAACTGTTCGAATCTATCTTTAATGTTTACGATGGCGGTAGCATTAAGCATGTTCATCTACGTATGCCTCTGAAGTTGAGGGTTGCAGTTCCGCTACCTCACATTGTACTGGTGCATTAAACCTATGATGCAAAGAATGATGTGGCTTTGAACAAACTCGACACTTCGACGCCTATGTGTCCCACGGTCAAACAATGAGAAACCATCTTTTGTTTTTTAACGTACTAAAATCGTTGCTTCACGGAAATAGCACTGAACAACGGACACGAATATATATTGTGATCTGCAGACTAACAATATGTACAAGAAGACGTCGATTTCTGCACTGCAAATGAAGATATGTGTTGAGGTTTCCTCACTTCATTACGCAATCTTGACTTGTCACTAGTTGACTCTTCTGCTGCCAAGTATTGGTACCTCCTATTCAACTGTTAAGCACAATCTTCCCAAGATGGCAGCTTGTCATAATGAAGCTGCTCCTCAAAACGAGATTTGGTCGTATTGTCTTTCATTGAAATGACCAAATGAATAATCATTGCATTGGAAATGTTTTTATCGTCACCCAAAGACGACAGCGATGCATATACAGCAGACACTGTATCTATCATCGATCTCAAACTCAACGCAGATGGTTTGGTCATGCTTGGCAAATCAAACAACTGCGAAACCGTATCAAAGAATATCAGACATTTATTGTCCAAAACTGACTTGAGACTAGTAAGGGCCTTAGGGCAGTTACAAAATGTTAGCTGATATGGCTTGACTACACAGAATGCTTCATCGGACAGACAAGATACTTAATGGTTAAAATTTTCAACGTTTGTTAATGACGCATCGTCATCCACAAGACTCTCGAAGAGGCACATTAAATTTCTGAACTCCGAATGTTTACAACTAAATTTCGAAAAACGCATTTTCGGCAGCTGAGATCGCTGGCTCGAGTTCATTGAGCAATCATGTTGTACATGTGTGTCAGATCGTGGCTTAATTGCATTCATAAACAACGCCTTTGTTAAGACACACAAATCCTCTAACGGCCCTCCGCTATCGTTGCTTGGGCTTAAATTGTCCAACTCTGCCTGTAAATTCATAGCCTTTTCAATATACCCTTCTAAAAGTTCTAAACGAAATGCTAACTCTGTTTTATCAGATGCGATTATGTGTAATTTAAAGGCCATTTGCATGCGAGCAAAATCAGCACTGACTTTGTCAAACTTCTGTAAACATAATGCTTACTTCGCAACAGTCATACCTGCTGATGGCTTTTCGCTTGACTGTTTATCTGACTCAGACATCATTAAAGGCCTATTTACTCTCGACTTAACTTAACTTAACTTTACGTAACTTAACGTAACTTAACGTTACTTAACTAAATTCAACTTAAGGAATGTATGCGTTTACTCTCAACTCAACTTAATGCATTCAGTTAGTCAGTGCTGTACAATTATGTTAGCAGTGCTATTAAACAAACAAAAATATATTGACCGCTTGTTGGCGCATTTTGAATACAACTTTGCAACCAAGTTCTTTGGCAGTTGCAGTCAAAACTTCTCTCTTTTTAATGTTATTTTTAAAGGTTTTTGACTTTTTATCATAAATTAAACTATGATTTTCAACTAAACTTATTAATCTATGCTCATCCATTTCAATATTTGATATTGTAAACAGCGCTTAACATTTTGCATTGCAGTTTTTGATCAGCTGTTTGATTTTCGCGTTAAACAACACGGTTCTACTTAAGAACTTAACTTAAGAATCTGCAACCTGCAGGTTCAGAATTAAGTAACGTTAAGTTAAGTTACGTTAAGTTGAGAGTAACCGCTAACATTAAGAGCCGTAAGGTAGATTGAGTCAGCTGACTCTTAAGTTAATTTAAATCGAGAGCCCTTAACTACTCCGCACAACCCATACGCATGCGTGTGTCCGTTGCGAACCGATGCGCAAAATGAAAGCTTCAGAAGCCATTGTTTTTGTTGGTCCGGTATCGAGCAGCATCCGACATGTAGTTCCATTGCCCCATGCGTCGATAACAGTAGCTAAGGTAGTTGGTAGCAGAACTTGCTTCTGCGCAACTGATGATGCATCCAATGTGTGATGACTGATTGTCGCTGGATCTGATGCTCCATTCATGTCGCTTAAGAAGAGGTTGCTGGCATCCGTGTTGGAAGGCATGCTTACAGGTGGAGGTGGCTTCTCCCTGAAAATCTATGCTTGGGTGTGGTGCCTTGATTTGCAGATGCGACAATTTAGTTTCGAACTGAAATTCTTGTCCTGATGTGAGTACCTAAAGCAGTTAAAACATCACTTGTTATCGTTTGCAAATGAGCGCCAAGGGTCTTTATCTATGGCCTTCCATTGAAATCACAAAGATAAAGGATGTAGCCGTTTGCGGAGAGAATACCTGGAAAGAAGACATGGCGCCGGCACACTGAAGCTAAGAGAACACACTCATACTAAAGGCGAATAGCTTCCATTGGCTTATTAACATCCGACCAGTCAAAGAAGTAATAACGGAACAAAAGGTAAAATACTCTAGAAAGCTCTTATTGCACTCTAATAATTTCGCGAGAGGTCTTATAGGGCTGTGTAGCCGAGCCCGTCTTCGTCGTTTGGACTTACCAAAGATGAATCTTAGGAACAAAAACAATAAATATGAATAATGCGTTCAGAAAATATGACGGATATTGCACAAAGCCAATACCCCTTTTGCCGTGTACCTTGGTTTCAGGGTATAAAAACGTTATAGAGTTTTTGGGAGAAGAATGTATTTTCTACTATAACAGAAGAGGCTTCATGATGCTCGTATCTCGGTTTTTCCGGTTGGAAAAGGTGATAACAACATTTCGACTAACCTATTTTATAAAAGAATTGCCTTAGCGCTTTAAGCATTCGGGTCGTCTTCAGTATTTCTGAAACGATAGTCGCTGGCATATTAAACAAGTATTATGAGGTGTGTTGGCTTAGCTTATGCCATAGTATAAATTGCTTAAGATATACATATGAAGTTCCGTTATAAGTTGAAGTTGCTCTAAATAATAACTCTTCGTTAACCTTATACCACCGATAGGCAATCTGATGAGGGCGATTTTGCGGGTAAACTACATTTACTTGTCGTTTGTGCACTGTAGTAAACACATTAACCTCATCGGAATACTATCGAAAATCCGCTTTTCAATTATGTTCCTTTAATTGTTTATATATCTAAATACTAACATTTTTTGTATGCGTGGTTAGCTAGTGCTAAAATGCTAAATGTTTGTAAAAGGTAGGGAAAGGGGGGCGAATTGAGTAGGCTTGCCTCCAAAACTTTGATGAAGATTTTTGAGGGTCGTTGCCAGCTATCTTCCTAACAAATTTGGTGGCTCTAGCTCCTTTACTCTGGAAGATAAACGCATTCCCGTTTTTGTCAAAGCGTTTGGGCAGTTTGGGGCGGCTAGGGTGGTATTTGTGGGCGTGGCCTATCTTGGCACCAAATTTGGTGGTTCTAGCTAAAAAACTGTGGGAGATATAGGCTTTTCTGATTTCAAAATGTGGGGGGGCTGGGGGCGGAATGGGTGGGCGGGGCTCCAAAACTGTGATGAAGATTTTTGGGGATCGTTGCCAGCTATCTTTCTACCAAATTTGGTGGCTGTAGCTCCACAACTCTGGAAGATACACGCATTCTCGTTTTTGTCGAAGCGTTGGGGCAGCTTGGGGCGGCTAGGGCATTATTGGTGTGCGTGGCATTCAAACTTTTGATGCAGTTTTTGGGGGGTCATCATCACCTATCTTGGCACCAAATTTGGTGGCTCTAGTTAAAAAAATTTGGAAGGTATAAGCTCATATGACTTAAAAATTCAGAGGGCTGGGGGCGGAATGGGTGGGTGTGGCTCCAAATTTTTTGATGCAGTTTTTTGGGGGTTACTAGTAGCTATCTGCTTACCAAATTTGGTAGTTCAAGCTGTAAGGACGTGCGAAATATGTGGATTTATCGGTTTTGAGATATCGAATCTATTGATTTGTCAGCCCCTCAGTGTTTGTAGAACCCCCATCTTGACACTTTAATTTACTATCCCATAGATAAAGAGAATTGTTAAGTTTCAAGTCCCTAGCTTGAAGGGTGTGGAAAAAAGTTGCGAACATACAGACGGACGGACGGACGGACGGACGGACACCATGACGGACATTGCACAAACCCAATATACTCTTTACTTTCGGTATCGAGTATAAATATATGAGAATACCTAATTTGGTGGCTTAAGCTACAAGTTTGTAAAAGGCGGTGGAAAAGGGGCTGGAGGCGTAATGGGTAGGCGTGGCACCCAATTTAGCAGGTCGTTACCAGTTTTCTTCATACCAATTATGGTGACTCTTGCTCAAAGATTCTGAAAGGTGGGGGAAGGGGGACTGTGGGTGGTATGGGTGTGGCGTGGCATCCAAAGTTTCGATGCAGTTTTTGGTAGGTCATCATCGCCTATCTTGGCACCAAATTTGGTGGCTCTGGCTCAAAAACTGCGAAAGTTATAACCCTTTCTAATTTTAAGCTTAGGGTTGGCTAAGGGAAGCAATTTTTGATGCAGATTAGTGGGGTTTGTCAGTAGATATCTTTTCACCAAATATGGTAGCTCTTGCTGTATGGATGCGCGAAATAGGTGGACTTATCGATTTAGAGTTATCAAATTTATCGATTTGCCAGCCAACCAGTTATCGTAGAGCCGAAATCTGGATAATTTTTCTATCCCGGCCATAGATAAAGATATTTGGAAAGTTTCATTTTTTACCTTGTAAGGGGTGGTAGAAAGTTGCAAACATACGGACGGACAGACGGACGACGGCCACAACGACGGACATTGTACAAACCCAATACACTCTTTAACTTCGGTATCGGGTGTTAAAATAAAAAGTTGTCACTAAAGTTTGTTTACGAACGATTATTTAACGGGACAACGTCATAACAAACATTGCGGGAATTTTTTATGAATAAAATTGAATAAGTTTTATTGAATTTTCAATGTTTTGTATTGATGCTAAGGAGTGACATCCACAATTTAATTTAATTTTTCTGTACTTCTCATAATTTATTATTATTATTATTTTTTTTTTTTTTGTATTCCTCTGCTTTTTTCTGTGTTTACCTGTAGTTTTCTGTATTTTAATGAATTTCTCTTCATTTTATTGATTGGTAATTCTCATATTATTTGGATATTTTGGTTTTTTGGTATTTTTTGTGTTTTTAGTATTTTTTGGCTTTCTGTGGCAGGGGTGTACGCTGTCTTAAAAATTCTCCAATACAGATAAGGATGCCACCAGCTGTCTTACTTCCAAGTTTGTTAAATTTTTTTAGTTGTATCCCAAAGTTTGTAAAAGGTTGGGTAAGTGGGCTCTGGTGGTATGGGTGGGCATGGAATCAAAATTTTTGATGCAAATCTTTGTGCAATTTCAATTGCTTTTGAACAAGATGGCGGGCTTCGCAATTATCTTTAGAATTTCTGGTAGTGATTAGTCGTAGGATTGAAAACACCTTGAGGTTTTAATATTAAATCGGAATTTAATCGAACTTAAACTTGATTACTCGTGACCTCTGTGTTACGCTTGTAAAATGCAACTTGCAACAGCCGCTTAAGCAGAAGCGAGGGAAGGTTGCCATCGGCTAGAAGGCTCGGCTTGTGGTGAGTTTTCTAGCCATGGTAGCAGTGCTGCGCAGTTAGTTGAAACGCAGCTGTTTGGCATAAACATACTCCCCCCATTTGCAAGGATTGCAAGATTGAGTCGGAAGGAGGGATCGGAAATTATGCCAGGATGCACGCTGGAGCTAAGCCGGACACAATCCCGAGAGCATCTTACCAAATATTGTGTTTTGTGCCACCGGATCAGCTCCTAGCACCAGGGACACATGCTTGGTACGAATCCAAGTTTCGTCAGATGGCTTAATGTCGGCGACGTGTGCCTGGATGCTCTTTGGGATAGTTTTCTCATCGTCATCTTATCGGCACCCTCTTCTTCTTTTAACACCGCCTCTCTTACGAAGGTGGCCGCTTTGATGTTGAGGAGCACCGCACAGGCCACATCCACAACGACGCTGGTGACGGAAAGACCGAAGCCTTTGCCAGTGAAGCGCCGATGTGGCTTATCGGACTACATGGGTCCACGTGCGCGGCCAACTTGAACGATGTCGTTCCGTTGTTTAGGAAGAGGGAGGTGGACAGCAGGAGCGTAGTCCACTTGAATTCGGGCAGCGACACCAACGAAGTTGACATCACCGGCTTGGGACTCTCCGCTGGTGTTTTGGCTTGCTCCCTAGAAACTTCCAGGCGACGCTGGATTGTGGATGGGGTACCGGAAGTGGACGCTGCTGGTCGGGGTGATTCGGAGAGGTGGAGCAGTGTGTGGTGATCCCACTTGCACTTCCGGCATTTTTCCTTGCTCTTGCAGGTGTCTCCGTTATGCTGATGGGCTAAACAGTTTGCGCACTATATGTTTATCAACACTGTCCGAAGCCGTTTGTTGCCCGACAGCCGAAGGAATCTCTTGCATTTTCGCAGTGGATGGATTCCCGGATCTTATTTTCCGAACCAGGATAGGTGACCCTGACCCGACCTAGCCGCCACTCTTTGGCTGGGAGATTATCTTCCTTTGTGATAACCATTTCGTCAATTTGAAGATCTCGTGTCGGGGATGCCATTTTTTGCGCTTAAGGAGCTCTTTTACATATTCTTCTTTCCAGCGTTTGAAAAATTGCTGATTTAACACCTTCAAACGTTGCCACCGGTTAATGATAGACGATGCTGATTCATTGATTTCTGACTCGGATATGGCAAGAAGTGTGCCACCCGTGAGGAAATGACCTGGGGAAAGCTCGCTAGGATCCTCTGACGTGGGTGAGATGGGCCTGGAATTAAGGCACGCTTCAACCTTGGATAAGAGCGTAGAGAGTTCTTCAGACGTTATTTTGTGGCCGACGTGGATTTGTAGATCAGGGCCTGGAAGCTTTTAGCCCCTGCTTCCCAGAGCCCTCCCACGTGCGGTGCACTTGGTGAATTGAAATGCCAGGATAGGCCGGTTTTGGTGTAGTTTGCCAGGTTGGCGGTTTTTGAGACTTGTACGAAATCTCGTGACATTATTCTTGAAGCTGCAACAAAGTTCTTCCCATTGTTGAAGTATAAATGACGGGTACAACCACGTAGGGATACAAATCTCGAGAAGGCCGCAAAAAATTTTTCGTACGTTAACTCACTCGTAGCTTCAAGATGGATCGCTCATGTAGTAAAACATACAAACACGCACACGTACCTCTAAGCTATTAGGCAGGCCTTGCCTGTATAGGTTTTTATGTCGAAAGGGCCCGTGTAATCCATACCCGTGTGAGTGAATGGCCTGGAAAAGGTGGCTCTATCAACGGGCAGGTCTCCCATAAGTTGGGGTTAGAGTTTTTTGCAGGGAATTGCGCAAACAACAACTAACCACGGTTCTTAAGATTTGGAATCCAGTATTTGGACCGGACGAGGCGCATGGTTAGTTGGTTGCCACAATGAAGCGATATACGGTGGGTGAATTGCGACAAAAGGCGCGAAAACCTGACCGCATATGGGAGGTGAATCAGATGGCGCTCGTCGTATGTCAAAGCTTCGGAATGCCAAAGCCTTCGGCATGCTCTCATAACTCCCTTGTGGTCAAGATACGGAGTCAGATTGTGTATGCTTATTGACCTTGGTAACTGCTTCTTTTGGAGAAGACTGCAGTACTCTTGGGAATACCCTAAGTGCTGCGTGAGGATAATCAACCTTTCTTGGGAGTCAGTCAATTCCTTGCTGCTAAGCTCATCCGAAAAGGAAATCGCTTTTCCCCTGCTACGCTGAATGAACCTCAGGATGTAGGCCATGACTCGGAGTGCTCTATGGAAGCTAGAAAAGCAGTCCAGGAAATCGAAGGATGAGGGCTTCTGTACAATATTGCATTTGACTGCCCGCTGTTAGACGGTGGTATCATGAAGGATCTCGACTGAAGTTGGGCTGAGACAACCACTCTGGGCCATTCCACTACAAGGTGCTGTTGATTAGCTCGTTGGGTGAAACGCCTCTACTAGCCAAGTCGGCTGGGTTTTGCTCGGAGCACTCTTGAGACCATTTTCTGTTGTCAACTGACTGCGTGATTTTTGCCACTCTGTTTGCCACAAACGTGGTCCAGTTGCAAGGAGGATTGCTCATCCATGCCAGCACAATGGTGAAG